>CANUEZ040000101.1:0-687500 GCA_948099385.1 Fasciola hepatica
CTTCAGTTAAATTGGGGGCAGACGGGCCTGGAACCGTTGAAGGGTCTTCGGGCCTAAGCAGCGCAAACTGTGAGTCTGGGGAGAAAACAGCTGAGAGATGCGGTTTGTTCGAGTCCCAGCTGAAGATCAGAAATTGTCGGAAGAGTGTTATTTCTGGAGACGGATACAGATCATTGTTAGGAAAAGGTAAAATGCACAAATGGCCACTATTTACTGAAACGGAAAGGACTTGCCAAATGGATTTATGACCACCGGAAGAGCATCTAGTTTAGGCCCGCATGTGGCCGTAGGACGATAAAAATCAGGGCCACAAGACTACTGTTTCACTAAATAAAGAACTCAACGAGGTTAGGATTGAAATTAGTGTTAGCAGACTAGATAGAAGGGATAAGCCAGGAAAAATTAAACGACGGGGGCTAGAAGATATTGGTGCTAAAAGAAAGAAAATCGTCACGACTGGAGTTTGGGTTCAGTCATTGAGGCAAATCACGTGGTGCTATTAGGAAAATGATGTTCGCAAAATAGTAGCCGGGGTGTAATCATTTCGCTGAGACCTGATGTGGAGCAAAGGCGAATTAAGCGGATTGTTTCCAAAAAGGCCCAGGGTAATGCCAACAACGCCTATACGGGGCAGCGGGCAAAGAAGCTAATGAAACGTTGAAAAAGTTAGACGTAAGGTTCAGCAATTAGTAAAACATTTAAACCAGTAAACCAGATCGATAAGAAAAGTTGCTGCAGGAAACGTTGTAAGAGATGAACCTATATAATGGTGGCTGAGTAAATGAGTTCTGATTATGCTGGGGCCGTAGCCAGTGGTAAGGAAAGAGAGGGACACCTTGGAGAAGTAAAACTATAAGATTCGGCAACAAATTTGGCACCGAGGTTAGAGTGACCAGCCTGTAGAAACGAAGGAACTTCTGCGCAAAGCCGTGGAGACAGTTTAGCTGGAAGATAGTTTGTGGGACGGAATGAGTGACGTCATAGCTGGAGGTTGAGTCCAGTTGCTAAGCCACCTCAGGTAAAATTGTTCCAACCTAACTTCCTGCCGACGTTTGTTGAGAAAGTGTTAAATGTCTACATGGTTAGACCTGTGATTTGCAAGCAAAATGATCGCAACTTTATTACCACTGGGTTTTCTAATCTCCAAAGCACAAAGATGAGCTGTTCTTTTGAACTTATTGTCTTTGGTGAACCTTAATACCTATTGGTAGCCCATTGACTGTGAAGGCCTTGGCCACATCGAAGAACGAGCCGTCATGAGCATAAACACCTCGGTATGAGTCATCCAATGGGTAGGAGAGTAAAACTGACGTGTTATATATCCCCCTTTAAGCACGGCACGTTCATTTCCACATAACGGCTCTATTCATCATGAGATTTTGGCTCCTGCAATGCACACCCACCTGTTTATATGACACGTCCTCGCACATATGGCTCTGGTCTAGGTTGACCTGACATGGTTTGCGCAAGCTTGCTGTATTGGACTTTGACTCTTGACCTGAGTCGTTTTGAACCACATTTGAGGTTCATATAAGATGGGCGTTTGTTACTTTTTTATTTCAGTACAATCGAATTTGCAAATCAATCTTGTTCCGAATTTGAAATTCGTTTGGTCCGGCTACGCGTTGCTCAAGTTACAATCCTTGCAACTTACTAAGGGCAAGTGTTTGCAAATCAGATGGATCTGGAGAGAAAATGAGAATGGAAAATGCCACCCTCTGGTCGTTGCTACAGCCGCGGAAGAGGACAGAATAGACAGCGAATAAAGACGAAACATAAGTGGGATTATTGCCAGGCCGTGTTTTATGTGGATACGAACATGCTGCTTCTCCACGTGGTTTGTGGGAAACCGAAGGTACAAAGCTTTCCTTCTAGTTTAATCCCCGGTCGCAGCAAGTCGCGGAACCACTAGACCGTGGCTCAGTCTTGCTAGGTTGTGAGTGCGTACCTTCGGGCTACGTAACTCTGAGTATACATAGACTGCTCAAAGAAAAGGAAAGGCACACATTTCACAATAACAGTTCCGATACAAGCACTGTGAATGAAGAATTAGCTAAGCCCCCGGTCTTGTTGAGGAGATAAGCGAAGTTTTGGTCCCAAAGTTGAATGATACAGAGTGAATCGTCTCTAAATCGCTAAACTTAGAGGTGTTTATGTTCATGACGGCTCGTTCTTCGATGTGGCCAAGGCCTTCACAGTCAATGGGCTACCAATAGGTATTAAGGTTCACCAAAGACAATAAGTTCAAAAGAACAGCTCATCTTTGTGCTTTGGAGATTAGAAAACCCAGTGGTAATAAAGTTGCGATCATTTTGCTTGCAAATCACAGGTCTAACCATGTAGACATTTAACACTTTCTCAACAAACGTCGGCAGGAAGTTAGGTTGGAACAATTTTACCTGAGGTGGCTTAGCAACTGGACTCAACCTCCAGCTATGACGTCACTCATTCCGTCCCACAAACTATCTTCCAGCTAAACTGTCTCCACGGCTTTGCGCAGAAGTTCCTTCGTTTCTACAGGCTGGTCACTCTAACCTCGGTGCCAAATTTGTTGCCGAATCTTATAGTTTTACTTCTCCAAGGTGTCCCTCTCTTTCCTTACCACTGGCTACGGCCCCAGCATAATCAGAACTCATTTACTCAGCCACCATTATATAGGTTCATCTCTTACAACGTTTCCTGCAGCAACTTTTCTGCCGACGTTTGTTGAGAAAGTGTTAAATGTCTACATGGTTAGACCTGTGATTTGCAAGCAAAATGATCGCAACTTTATTACCACTGGGTTTTCTAATCTCCAAAGCACAAAGATGAGCTGTTCTTTTGAACTTATTGTCTTTGGTGAACCTTAATACCTATTGGTAGCCCATTGACTGTGAAGGCCTTGGCCACATCGAAGAACGAGCCGTCATGAACATAAACACCTCTAAGTTTAGCGATTTAGAGACGATTCACTCTGTATCATTCAACTTTGGGACCAAAACTTCGCTTATCTCCTCAACAAGACCGGGGGCTTAGCTAATTCTTCATTCACAGTGCTTGTATCGGAACTGTTATTGTGAAATGTGTGCCTTTCCTTTTCTTTGAGCAGTCTATGTATACTCAGAGTTACGTAGCCCGAAGGTACGCACTCACAACCTAGCAAGACTGAGCCACGGTCTAGTGGTTCCGCGACTTGCTGCGACCGGGGATTAAACTAGAAGGAAAGCTTTGTACCTTCGGTTTCCCACAAACCACGTGGAGAAGCAGCATGTTCGTATCCACATAAAACACGGCCTGGCAATAATCCCACTTATGTTTCGTCTTTATTCGCTGTCTATTCTGTCCTCTTCCGCGGCTGTAGCAACGACCAGAGGGTGGCATTTTCCATTCTCATTTTCTCTCCAGATCCATCTGATTTGCAAACACTTGCCCTTAGTAAGTTGCAAGGATTGTAACTTGAGCAACGCGTAGCCGGACCAAACGAATTTCAAATTCGGAACAAGATTGATTTGCAAATTCGATTGTACTGAAATAAAAAAGTAACAAACGCCCATCTTATATGAACCTCAAATGTGGTTCAAAACGACTCAGGTCAAGAGTCAAAGTCCAATACAGCAAGCTTGCGCAAACCATGTCAGGTCAACCTAGACCAGAGCCATATGTGCGAGGACGTGTCATATAAACAGGTGGGTGTGCATTGCAGGAGCCAAAATCTCATGATGAATAGAGCCGTTATGTGGAAATGAACGTGCCGTGCTTAAAGGGGGATATATAACACGTCAGTTTTACTCTCCTACCCATTGGATGACTCATACCGAGGTGTTTATGCTCATGACGGCTCGTTCTTCGATGTGGCCAAGGCCTTCACAGTCAATGGGCTACCAATAGGTATTAAGGTTCACCAAAGACAATAAGTTCAAAAGAACAGCTCATCTTTGTGCTTTGGAGATTAGAAAACCCAGTGGTAATAAAGTTGCGATCATTTTGCTTGCAAATCACAGGTCTAACCATGTAGACATTTAACACTTTCTCAACAAACGTCGGCAGGAAGTTAGGTTGGAACAATTTTACCTGAGGTGGCTTAGCAACTGGACTCAACCTCCAGCTATGACGTCACTCATTCCGTCCCACAAACTATCTTCCAGCTAAACTGTCTCCACGGCTTTGCGCAGAAGTTCCTTCGTTTCTACAGGCTGGTCACTCTAACCTCGGTGCCAAATTTGTTGCCGAATCTTATAGTTTTACTTCTCCAAGGTGTCCCTCTCTTTCCTTACCACTGGCTACGGCCCCAGCATAATCAGAACTCATTTACTCAGCCACCATTATATAGGTTCATCTCTTACAACGTTTCCTGCAGCAACTTTTCTTATCGATCTGGTTTACTGGTTTAAATGTTTTACTAATTGCTGAACCTTACGTCTAACTTTTTCAACGTTTCATTAGCTTCTTTGCCCGCTGCCCCGTATAGGCGTTGTTGGCATTACCCTGGGCCTTTTTGGAAACAATCCGCTTAATTCGCCTTTGCTCCACATCAGGTCTCAGCGAAATGATTACACCCCGGCTACTATTTTGCGAACATCATTTTCCTAATAGCACCACGTGATTTGCCTCAATGACTGAACCCAAACTCCAGTCGTGACGATTTTCTTTCTTTTAGCACCAATATCTTCTAGCCCCCGTCGTTTAATTTTTCCTGGCTTATCCCTTCTATCTAGTCTGCTAACACTAATTTCAATCCTAACCTCGTTGAGTTCTTTATTTAGTGAAACAGTAGTCTTGTGGCCCTGATTTTTATCGTCCTACGGCCACATGCGGGCCTAAACTAGATGCTCTTCCGGTGGTCATAAATCCATTTGGCAAGTCCTTTCCGTTTCAGTAAATAGTGGCCATTTGTGCATTTTACCTTTTCCTAACAATGATCTGTATCCGTCTCCAGAAATAACACTCTTCCGACAATTTCTGATCTTCAGCTGGGACTCGAACAAACCGCATCTCTCAGCTGTTTTCTCCCCAGACTCACAGTTTGCGCTGCTTAGGCCCGAAGACCCTTCAACGGTTCCAGGCCCGTCTGCCCCCAATTTAACTGAAGCTTTCTCCGATGAACTAAACATGTATGCCCGTTCCTATCCCAACCTTGGGAGGCGCGGGCCGATCTACCGCCTTTACTGGCGCACATCGTGTATGCAGGACAACTGATACGATGTGAGGGAGCAACTAGTTTGGTGGATCGCTTCTCCTATGTTCAATTTACGAAGTGCTTTTCTGGTTAGATGTTTAGTGCACGGTCAGCTCCATTCACTAGCACCGGCTGTGGGTAAGTGAGTTGAGTTTTTCTCGCTACCCTGTTCCCCGCACGAGCCCTTCCAATATGAATTTGCTTTTTTGATTGATTTTTATCATGCTCGTTTTCGGTACACACCAACAACTCCATAATTGCCTACGCCCTTAAAATATCTCTCTCTATGACGAACGATGTTCGGATTCATATATAGTTCACAATTCCGCCCCTCGGTGATATCAACTCAGAGTGCAGCGCAATCCTTCCAAGTCTTACTATTCACCAGTCCCTTCCGAGTGAAATTCCTTTCCCATTCCCAAAACTAGGACTCCTTAATACCTGTGTTATAGCATTTGCTACCACTTCTACTGGTGCCAAGCGTAGTCGCAATACAGGCCCAAGATGACGTCGCTGTTTTAAAGTCCCCGTATACTTCCGGCGGTCACATATTTTATCGGTGAACGTTTTTCCCCTCATAAGTTCAACTGATCATCCGTGTTGAGGTCCTTCATTGCAACTTCTAGATATCTTGTTGTATCATTTCGTCTTCCGTTTTGTTTTCTATAATTTGGCTTCCTCAGTAGATTTTGATCTCTGTTGGTAACTCGTGATCTAACTAAGAAGCAGAGAAGTGACAAATATATCTATCTCTTCTCTCTAGGCACCTCTCTGGTCCTTCTTTGTCATTTCTACCGCTGCGATGCCCAAGTGATTCACCAGTCCATCTCGTATGCACTACATTCCCATCCCCCAAAAAAACTTGTTACTATCACTGGTGTGGCATTTATTTCCACTTCTACAGTCGCCGTGGATTTCCACAATACAAAACTCTGGCAGACAATATTGTTTGGAAAATATCTCCGTAAACTTCTAACTGCCAAAAGTATGACCGGTGAATATCTGCCTCTTCAACGGTTCAACTGGTCATCCGTATTAAAGTAGTTCATTGCACCATCTCAGTCTTATGAGGCACCATGTCCTTCCCATTTTGCTTGACATTAGTTGACTTGTTCGGCAGATTTCGTTAATATCTAATCAACCTATGAAATAAAAAATAGATCTACTTTCAACTCTTTCCCATGGGCTCTTCTCTCGTCTCCTTTGGAGATCAGCGGCCGCTCCAATGCCACTGTGCCCCCAACGAATCTATGAACCTTGCCGTTTCTCGTTGTCTGTCTCCATTGCTCAAAGTCTACTGTCCCCGCCGACGCACTCCCGTACAACATCTTCCGCAGCCTTTCCATAGATGTTTGTTCACTTTCAAATAAGGTGTACTTTCCAGTAGCCATTCACCAGTCATTGCCATTAAACCGATTATTCGATTTGCGCCCTTTCACGTCTGATTTGTTGTCTGTTCCCCGGCCGGTTTCTAGCCTTATCCATCCCGTCCACCGCGGTATCCTATCAGTCTTTACCCTTTTCTTGCAACGAAAACTGCGTTTTATGAAGACATCCGTTGTTCCCACTGGACTCTTCGTCGGTTTTATCTAATTCTGTCTGTTCCACATTATGACCACATTTATTCGTGTGTATTTGGTCAGCCCCATTCATTAACGCCGGTTGCGGATTAAAAACATTATTTATGTACTCTTAATACCGCCATAATGTCTCTGTCTTCTCCTGCTATCATCAATTTTCCGTGTTTGCTTCCAACATGACCACATTATCTTACCATTTTTACTCTTGACTTAATTCACTTTCCTCAGGGCACAGTTACGGCATATTTGAAACTCCACTAAAATTTCCGGCTCATCATCCACGGTTCATTTTCCAAAGGTTTCAGGCTAAACTATTCACCACTCCCAATTGTGATTAATATCATTCCTTAAGTTATAACCCACCACTTTTGTCACTTTTATCGATAATTTAAAACACCGAGGCATTCATTGATGCCACTCTCTCCCGCCCTCAATCTTCGAGAAGTATATCTGATGGAGGAATATCCTTTTCCAGAGTATCCAAGCCGTCACCGATTCGGTGATTGGTTGCTATCCGTGCCAGTTTCACTGCTCAATCGCATTGAACTTTCACATTGAAGTATCCTCGTCTTGCAAAGCATCATGTTTACTCCATATATGCAGGGCTGAGAGACACCTGTAACACAGGACTTTGGTCAGTAGCCATCACGTGATCCACCTTTTAAAGGAAACATCAATAAACAATCATTCGCTTGTCGTTTACTTTATCCTCTCCTTTGCAAGCTACGTCCCTGCTGTTATCGTAGCTGGGCATCACGCTTTTATCTTTTACCCGGCTCCCATTTTTGTGTTGAAGCATCAAATTACACCTATCTGAAATTAAAGAACTTGCTCGAAGTTTACCTGTTTCTAGAGGGCCAAACCTTCCACCATCACTCTGGCAACCTCCTTCAAGATGCTGTGTTCATTTGGCTTATAATTTGCTGTGCCTGTGTTCTGTCACGGAATGTCACAACCTCAACATTCAAGTGACCTACCCTGTACTATATTCGTAACAAAATTCTTGCTCGACGTCTGATTTTCAACTCAAACCCCTACCAAATGTTGCTAATGGCCGTTGCTTGTCTACGTCTCTTTTAGGGATTCTTTTCAAGGCAGACTAGGTATCCGTCAAATCCAATTGATTCTCTAGTCCTACAGTCTTCCTTTCATGAGGTTTGTGTATGTTTTTATTCACGCAAGTACATAGCACGGCCGAGAAGTGCTTTCCGATGAAGTTTAGGAACGAGGGTTGAATAGCCTTTTGATGCGTTTTTTTAGGTTTTCCAGAATTAGGCGTGAGAAGATCTGGTCAGCCGGTCCTGGACAGAGGGGATTAGGCATCAGGAATAGATCAACTCGGACCCAACGCGCTTCCAGCGGGCAAAGTTTCAGGATTGAGGGTCGCCAGGGAAATCCTGCGTAAGGCAAATACTGTACAGCTTTTGTGGCATTCTTTTGAGGCCCGCGCAGGAATTCACAGTCACAAGTGAGTCCAGTGTGTCCAACAAGGCTGCCATATTCCATTCGCGGGAAAATTCAGCTTTCGTATAAGAGGTGGAAATCAATTTTGAAGACCGTAGGGAATTTTCTTTTAATCAGGTTTGGTGCGTGAAAGGCGCAATAATTGGCCTTTTCCTGAAGTAAGGAGAAAGACAGGTTGCCTCAGAACCAGAACCCGGGGATCCTGTGCCGACCCAACTTTTGCATTTGCGATTTCGGGTTGATCCAAAAGAGGTAATCTGGCTCGCTACCAAATAACATGCTCACGCACTCGACACCGTCAGTTTCTAGACCGCAACCAGTTGATCAACGCTTGGCTGGATCAAAAGCTGACTGGGCTACATTGGCACCATCTTCTAGGTGAGTGAGCCACCAACGTACGCCGCGAATGGGATGTTTTCTGAAATGTCGATAATGAAAACTTAGGGGAGAAGTGAGCCATGGATTGAGCCCCAAGGGGCACCAAAGTGAATGCTTGCAGGTTGAGATACTGAGAGGCCTACTCAGATGGTTGAGCAGCGACCGGTTAAAAAGCATCCAGGAAGGGATATCAGTCCGCCGTCAGTTCTACATAATATGGGTTCGAAAAGAAATAAGCATGGAGTGCCCTGTGGAAGACTTCTGCAAAGCCTGAGATAAAACAATTTAGCGGCTTCTTGCATGTTGTACTCCAGGTAAAGGTAGACCGTTTTCAGTTTTCTTGGAGACTATCTGAGGGTATTTGATCGGTTTGGGAACAGGGGGATTGGTCAGACTGCTGGTAACTCCTGGGGTTACTTTAGTGGGGTGGTTAACTTTAGAAAAGTGACCCCCGCATAGTGGCCCATCTGACACAATACTTAGCAGTCTGAAGCTTAACTGCCGTTTTCATTAGCATCTGACAAGTTGAGTTGCTGGTCTGATTTGCGGTTGCCAGAGGTGGGTAGCTGCTTGACATGTTTTGTGTGTTTGAATGCCTTTAATCTAGGTTTTCACCTTCATGCGTAGTCCCCTTACCTACGTTGCTAGATTATCCTTCGGAAGAAGTAAACCGGTTTTCCCTTGCTCTATTCTTAACAGTCGCAATATTTGAATTGAAACTTCAGTTCTATCTGGTCTTCAGGAAGCATTGGAGGAGGTTCATCCTCCGGGGCCTTTGAAGACATTGTAGGCTTTGTTATCTCGGGAACAAACTCAGCCGTGAGAAAGAATGAGATAGGTTCAAGATTGATGAAAACTCCACAAGCAGGGAGCAAGCAAATTCAGAAGATGCCTTTACAGTGCAACCGAAAATGTGCGAGTACTTGCTGCACAAGCAAATTACCAATACTTTTGATAGCTTTTCGTAAATATATGCCTTTTTCATCGGAGGAACATCATCTGCTTAACAAAATATTGAATCTCCCGGACATGGTCTTGTTTTCGTAAGAACTCATTGATGGGCTTGTGAGCTAGCCAAGAGGTAGATGGTTTAACCTCCTTTGAACGGCCAGGCCCCAAATCCTCCCCGCGTTACCTATCACAAAGCAAGGAAATAATATATGGTCGGTAATAATAATATTAATTATAATGCCATTATCTGAGCCTCATCTCTATTACTGACAACCAACATGGATTCCACCGTTCGCTGTCCTGCATGACTTGTCCGTATGATTTTGTGAATCTCGTCACCAGCACCGATGAAACTGGGAAATCATTCGTTGTTCTTTACTTTGACTTATCCAAAGCATTCGATCGTGAACCACACACACCTTGTCAATCCACCACTTTCTTGGTTCTCATCTTACTTATCGCATCGTTCACGGGTTGTCTTGATTACCGGGCACACCTCTAATCCTAAGCCTGCTACCAGCGGTGTTATTCAGGGCAGTGTTTTATGCACCCTTCTCTTTCTCCTATATATAAATGATATTTTTCCGACAACACTTAATGGCACGCCAGTTTTGTTCGCGGACGACATTAAGATAGTCTACACCTTTTTGCATGGCGACCTCAGTACTACTATCCCTAAAATCTCTGCTGATTTAGCCGCTCTTGATGAATGGTGCTCAAACTGGGCGATGAAATTCCTCGCCGACAAGTGTATTTTTCTTACAAATGCCAGGTTCCTCCTGGTTCTTCATGCATCGGCGATCCACCCATCGACAGTCAGCTCTTAGTAAGTGACCTAGGCTTAAGCTAACTGTTGCTCTTTCAACTTCCAAGAACATGGTGTCTTCCAAACGGCGAAGGCTAAAGTGTGTCTTGGTCTTCTCTTCAGATCCTTCCAGCCTAGGAAAAGCATTCTTTACATGTACAAAGTACATTCCAGGCCACTTCTCGAATATTGTCCCTTATTCTCTACTAGTATGCAAAAATCCAGCAGGATTATTATTGAATGCTTCAAAAGAGGATTCACAAAGCAGCTCATTGGTTGGTCGTCCAAATTAGACCACAGGAAACCATCTTCATCTTTCAATATCGGGCCATCATGGCCTCATCGCATCAAGCTGAACCTGATATTTTTGTATGAAATATTGACTAAGCAATCTTATTCCTCCAACCAGTTGTGCTTCCCCCCGGGTTCTAAATATCCACTCCGTAATGGACAGTATATTATTACCGCACCCTTCACGAGGACTGTTCTAAGCTCTAAGTTCCTTCTCCTCACGTACTCCAGAATCTGGAATAAACTTCCTTTGCCCGCCGGATCTTCTCAGTCAAAGTATACATTCGTGCATGCCACTGATAAACTCCTTTCTGTCCCGACTGTTTTGCGCTCATTCAACGTTCACATAACCGAAAGTCAAGCTTACGAGAAAGGCCTCGACTTTTGAGCCATTGCTCTACTTTCTTGCTTTAACTTACCTTCCTTAATAACTTCACCGCCTTTGAATTCTAAATGCCCTGTTTGACCACTTTTCCGTAGACTTTGCCATCGACCTATTTAAAGAATGTCTGCGTCCACTAATTGTTTTCCCATACAAAATAGCAGGACCCGGCAAGTCTCACTTTGGAAGACGTCCTTCTGGATGTGTTTGCATCTGGAGAAAGGCCACCGTAATACTCATCACAGATTGTTAATGTGCCTCATCAGCCTCACGATTTACCAACTTTATTTAGTGTTATCATGTCTGCGGCCCTGGAATCAACCTCAAAAACGCTATAGAAACCGTATCAGTAGCTACGCCTTGGTCTTCTATATATATATATATATATATATATATATATATATATATATATATATATATATATATATATACGGTTGTTGCCGCTCATCAGTTATGCGTACCCGGTACTCCTCCGCCACTCGGTGGTGCTCTTCTGGGGGAAATTTGCCCAAAATTTTGCCTACCACTTGCTATCAATATGAGCGCTTGCACATTCAGCCTCGTTGTTCTTTGGGTTGGTAATTACCCAGACTCCAATAACTATGAGGAGACACAGTTGTAATTCGTTTGTGAGTTCTTCAATGAAGAGTATCCATTTACACTTCAGACGAATCATATTAGATTCTAGTGAACATATAATATCGCATTGTACAAATATTAGGGCTAGTGGGCAAACTAGTACCGGGTACGCCTACTTGATGAGCGGAAACGACCGCGACACTGGTCGTGTGCTTCCGGGGAAATTTTATCCGACATTTATATACTACTTACTATCAGTACATGTAGATATATGGATGCATATTAATATATACGCATATACTCAATGATGTCCTGTAATTAATAACACAAGAATGGTAAGTAACCCGAAGCCTTTCCATATCTTTTAGCTTATGTTGCCTCTTTTCCACACCAGGTCCAACCACATATAATTCCATCACCGCCTCTGCGATTTTGAACCGGAAAATGCAGTTTCATTTCTCTCGCTTAGCGTGGCTCACTAACTGAACTCAACATCCAGGTATGACGTCACCAATTCCGCCCCCACCCTCTTCCCCAGCCAAGTTTCTTCCATAACTTCATGCAGAACTTGGTGTTTTCTTCTGCTGAATGACTACGCTGGGTGAAATACTAACATTTCCATTGAATTTTTAGCTTCTTCTTATGTGTTTCCTTTTTCGGTCTCGCGTCCTATGGCTTCAGTTTGTCCTAGGGATCCGCTGCATCGATGTGCCCGTGCTTTACTTTTGTCCTTCTCTCCGTTAATCGTTGACCTTCGGCTGGGCTATACCCAGACTGCTTTTCTCTATCTCATTTCACTCTCCAGCGATCCTCAGTGGGGGGCCACCCACCTCGGGCATAACGCTGAACACCTTCCTGGCTAGCGCACCTGGATGATCATGCTGTGTGGCCGTCTGTCCATCGCTGTTCCCGTTGGCTCTTTTGTTCGAGTTCCCGCAACCTGTCCAGTTGGTCCTGGACCGTATACTCTTATCGCGGTTGCTCAGCCCTGTGTACAACCATCCATGAACACTCACGCTAATCCTAACGGTGCGGGGAGCGGCCAGATCCACCGCCTCGGCTGGCGCACATCGGGTGTGCAGGCCGTCTGCAACGATGTGCGAGCGCAATGAGGCTGCTGGATCACACCTCCTATGTTCACTTCACGAGGTGTTTTTCAGGTTGGGTGTCCAGCGTAAGGTCAGACTCACCCACTAGCACCGGTTACGGATTGCACGCTCCAACTCTCCTCGCCCTACCGCATTTATCACTGTCCGTTGCGGACCGCATGCTCTTACCATTATTCTGCCACGGTTCGCTCATCTATCGTTCTTGTCAACACTCTCATCACTTCCCTTCCGTGTTGTTCTACCTCTGTATGCACACTGGTCCATTCTGTTTTTGTTCCTATCGTGTTTCACAGTGACAACCCTCACTGAATGATGTCATTATCGCCTTACCCATTTTACTCTGCCCCAGCCCGAAATGTGGTCTTTTCAGCCCATTTGGCCCCTGTCGGATCCTAGTCAGTATTCACTTGATGCTTTCATATGCTTATAAAGCTCGTTGATCGCATACCTTACAAGCTGCCGTTTCCCGATAACCTTTTTTGTCCATCTTCAAACCTCCCGCCATTAAGCACCAGATACATCCGTAACCATGATCATACACCGCGTAAGAACTCGCCGTTCCAACTTCCGCATTTTTCTACGAACACATTTATTATTTTTTTATCACCTCCATATTTTCCATTTCTGAATCCGTAATTCCTTTGTGGCGCTTCCTTTTGGTCATTAGACCGATTGGCAACTTCTTGCTCAGTCCATTTTTGCAATGGCTTGCAACCACGCAGCTTTTCATTTCCAGTCTCTCAACTCCAAAGCACAACGATTTTTCGTGCATTTCTGTTCCATCACAGGCATCACCGTCCGGGTCCTCTTATTCTTGTCGGTCTTCATCCTGTGTCATGTGCGGTGAAACAATCTGATTAATCAAATCTTACTAAATTATTTTGGTCAAAACGCTCGTCCGCTTCGTACAGTGCTCGCCACAAGCATCTGCATTGTGCCTTTCAGGCTGCGTTGTTTTGCCGCAGTTCACCTAATGTAAGGTTGTTGTAACGTCATCACTGTCACCTACAGTTTCAAACCATGTGACCTGCCATTACCCGCTCTTTCTGATCCACTACCTCCTTGTTTTTCACGTTATTCCCTACTACAACTAATACATCTTCGCACCGCAGTTGTTTTAACCTCTCAATTGCACTTCCTCAGTGATATTTTACACCTCCTCAACCACCCCGTACTCCCATTCGTCCTGCGCTCTCCAGCCATTTCCACGGCCACCTTGTTGCATAATGTACGTCAACTCGACAATGCTTTACCCATCTTCGACCGTCACCACATGACACACCTGCAATAATAACAGTTTTAGATCCACTCATATCTGTGTTCGTCGATCCATTCATTCATATCCCCCAGTTTGTCAGCTTCTGCTCACAGCCATCACTTCTGTGCTCCCAAATATTATTCTCTTTCACTGGTGATCCCCCATGTTCACCTGTCACAAACAAGCTCGTCAGGGTTTATCCAGGGCAATTCCGTACCATTTGACCCAACCCCACCTTTCTCTTCCAGGCATTGCTACTTCCGTGTCCCGTCTCTCCACCGCTATTTGCTCCTGCTCTGATATATATATATATATATATATATATATATATATATATATCCACACATTTTCCCTGCCTCCTTCGTTTCTTCGCCAGCCAGTTCTCATCCCACCATGCCACCGCCCCTCATGCTATGCGTCCATTTTGTCCATGACTGTGCCTCACGTTTACCGCATCTCGATCCTTCCGCACCATCGTCGCCATATGACGCACTCTTTAAGTCTTGCATTGTCAGCTCCCTGTTTTCATATTGATACCGTCCATTCATTGCAACAACGCATGGTTCATGGCCACCTAGTCCCCAGTCAAACAATGCACGGTTTTTGTTCTTCCTTTCTTCTCATCCTTCATTTTTCTCCATCGTTTCCTGTAACGATAGTTTCTCATGCTGATTCTCAGTCCTCCTCATGTAAAACTCCCAAGTTCCATTCTCCCCCACATGGCTCAGCCACCCGCTTCATCTGACCCCGACCTTCAAATTCACCGGGCCCAAATTTGAATCCATCTCCGAGTTTGCTTAAACTCCCTACACTGCTCCTTGGTGTGCGTACATTTATCTCCCTCCCATTTCTCCTCCATTTCCTCCTACCCCCATTGGTTTTGGGCATTTCTAAACTTTCCATGAATTTCGTTTGTCAGCCTTGTCGTTTCTAAAAATTTTGATCATGCGTAAGGCATGCTTTGGGCTTCTCTAGAATAAACTATGATTATTATCATCATTCTAAGGGCAACGGGCTCTGCGCGAGCGGACACTACCGAGCCTATGCAGCTTGCAAGCCTGAGCTATTCAAACTGGTCCAAAAGGCGAGGACCCAACACCAGCTTGTTTATTAGCAGTCCTCCCTCCGGTGGTGAGAAGGGTGTGGGGCTGTTTTGCCCTGTAGATAACCTGGCGAATTAAGGATCCAGGCTCTTAGCATATGGACATTTTGAAGCACTGCAAGCGAGACGGGCCATTAAATTAGCCCCCGAGAGGAAACTTGGATCGTTATTGATAGACTTACAGCTCAGAAATGGCTTGATGTAGCACGTCAAGTTCGAAATGAATAGTCGTGGACAGGTGATCATCACCCTAGGTATGGCAATCGCCAGATACCTTGGTTATATTCCAAACCTAACAGTGGAGGATCCGCCATCGGAGAGTAATCACGGATTGCTGCAGTTAATAGCTAACACACAGGGGCCCTGTGCCCCAGACAAGCTCCGGCCTTGTTTCCTCCAAGCTGACCCGCGACTCCTATCGTGGAGCCGGAGAAAAGATGTATAGACTTGTAGATGAAGGGAATAACTGTAGAAATACAGTGTCTTGCATCCAAAACGGTAAAGGACGTTTGACACAACAGATAGTCCAAATCAAAAGGGCGTGGAAGGGAGGAGACTATCCGCGGGTGGACCATTCGAGCCCGAGAGGCTCTCAAGGCGGAACAGGTATGGTGGGGGAAATGCAGGGATAGTGGTATTTATCGGCACTTCTTGGGGTACAAGGAGTCGCAGACTATGTTCTTGATTGTGCATATAGCTGGTCGTAATGGATGTAATGGAAAAATGGCGGGGAGCTTCAATATGAACCACAAGTCGCACATTATTCAAGTACAGCCAAAGTCCGTCTTAGAGGACCCGTAGGCAACGTAAAGGTCAACCAGGGAAGGCAAACCGGAACCGGCTCTGATAAAGCGGATGCCCCCATACTCTCCCTCAAACGGGTTTACAGGGTGGCCAGTGGTATACCGGGTTAACTCTCAGATGATTTGACCCTCATGTTGATTATGGATAATGTCTTAATAGTTACCTCAAATGTAACCACCACGTTGGACGGATTGAGACGCCCATAACGGTAAGGCCCGATGGTATCCACCTGGCCATCCTGAGGCCGCCATCCGACGCATTTGTGGAACATCTGACAGCACCATTTACCATATCGCCATAAGGGGGTGTAATCAGAAAGGAAAGAACTTTGAGGGGGAGCCAGCAACCAGCATAACTGTATATCTTCCGGTGGCACCGAGTCTACATAGTTTTGTATGATGTCGTTCATGCCTGACCAAACTGTCAAATTCCTTTACGAGGTAACCGGCAGAATAAACGGGGGGGGGGGGGAATGGAAATATGTTAACTCAATTTAAAAAGG
Organism: Fasciola hepatica; assembly: GCA_948099385.1. Taxonomy (NCBI): domain Eukaryota; kingdom Metazoa; phylum Platyhelminthes; class Trematoda; order Plagiorchiida; family Fasciolidae; genus Fasciola; species Fasciola hepatica. Next base: position 16,361 of record CANUEZ040000101.1, read on the forward strand.
GAAGCAGACTGAGTAAACCTTCATCTACTACCTAACAAACCAGCGGCCTTCGGCTTAACCCCTCAAAATTCAGCTTGAATCAGGAGCTCTATAACTGGTAGTAGCCCCTACGTTAGAGCAAACGAGGTGCTTTGTCAGTGGGCTTTGTGCGCAGCGGCGTACTCCAGGGTTCAGTACCGAAGCCTCTACCTACTTTACAGCTAGATAAAGAACCTGCCGTGAGCTTAGAGTTCCCCGTCCTCATATTTGCAGACGACGCCCATTTGGACGAGTCATCTCGGATGATTCCTCTCAGCGAGACCTTAAAAGAGTATACCAGCCGTTCTTAGAATGGGGTCTGTCATTGAATGTTGACAAATGCCGAAGCTCAACGAAAACCGGGCGGATAAGCCCGTTGGCCTAGTTGGGACCACAGGGGCAAGATGTGACTATCCCTCAGGTATGTAGCGTGAAACACGCAGGGTTTGTAATCACCGGTAACTTCAGTCCAAGTAAACCATGTTGCATTACAGCCCAGGAGGCCTTCAGATTACTCTGGCAGCTCGAAAGATCAGTGGCAACGGGAACCAAAGTTTCTATTTCCGCTGCGGAAACCGTTTTATCTTGCCCACCCGGATGAGTGACTGGGCTTGGCGGCCGTACTTGATAAGGGACATTAGGATCATGAAGCTGGCGCAGAAAAGCTTCACAGGATGGTTTGCTCACCTACAGCCGCTCGGTTATGAGCAGCCCCCAAAGCCACCGCATCTGTAACCAGCGGAACGTAAAAAGCGTAGGGTTGACCTGATGGGAGCCCTCAAAATGATGGAAGGAATAGTTGACTTTAGTGGATGTGTGTGGCCGTTACTGATGCCCAGTAGAAACACCGTGGTTCAGGGAAATACCGGCGAGTTAGGGAAGTGAAGTGTAAAGGTCCAACTGAAACCAAAATGTTTCTCCACTGAGGTAATGAAAGACCGTGATAGACTGCCGGAAAAGGTAGTTGCAGCATCAATGGTGAAAGTTTCCAAGAAAAGGAATGATGAAAAACGGAACAGTGTGTTCACTATCGCGGTCGTTTCACACCTAGCTCAGTCCAATCACACAGTAAACGTGTTCGAGGCTTTTCGCGCTCTGTATAAGATCTGGGGTCGACAATCAAGACAAGCAACATGTCGCATCCTGGTTACTGCTGAGGCCGTCGGCGTCCGCCAAAATATCCCCCTCTGAGTGCCCAAAACCAATGTGTGTGTGCTTTTAAGCTGCCCTGGCCATCCCTCCACTCTACAACAGACCACAGACCAGATGAGAACTGACATGATATACGAGTGACAATCCACATCCGGTTTTGATCAAGCTTGGAGTACAATTATTTTCCTTCGTTTTTGTGTCACCAATAATCTCTGTGACTTCCTGCTTCTCTAATTGGTCCAATTCCTCAACCTGTCGTAATATATTGTGATGTAATGGCTATCTTAACGCGCGCTCCAGGTGTTGCTACATGCAACAGTGAAATGCTCAGCCCTAGCGGTGAGTCTGACATTCGAGACGGGCAAGCACAATAGTCTATGCCTGAGAGTATAGGCGTGATTATGGGATAAAGGTTATTCAGGTGGAAGGATACGCGTGGCTATGCAAAATCCTTCACAATAAAGATGAGCTTGACCTTTTTTGGCGTGGCCGTAGTGAACTACTTTGGATAAACCTATCTCCGCCCCCTCTGATGGCAACGACATCCTTGCCCGGCCAGCTGTCAGCTCGGGGCCGCATAGGCCCTATGCATTTAGGCATGCTACAGCTTATGCCATCTCACTGTCTCTTGTCTGAACATCGGGAAAGATACCGAGGCGGGCTATTGCAGAATGCCGTTCCGTCCTAACTCATGTCTCACCGTACTGTGGAAACAAGTGGTTCATAAAAGTCATGATCTACCTCACAGACGAGCGGCCCGTCAACCGGCAGAACTTTTCGTCCCTCAATGCTTTTACCAACTTCGGCTACTCATATGGTCCCTCCCCTTAGTCTTCTCGAAACTCCATCTATAACCTCCATGAAGCACTCCAGGTATACCTCAAAAGAACCACGCCACTCCGTGATCAGGACACAGTTCTGCATCATCCAAGAGCGACCAACTCGGCCTCAGTTAATTCTGTTTAGGTTCCAGGACTTGACAGCAGTCTGCTCGGCAGTCCAGTTTCCTGCACAAGTAAGCCCTTTAATCTCCAGATACTTCGACTCTATGGAGAGTCTGCGCTCCCTAGTAAGGAGCGTCCGGGAGCGGTGGAAGCTAAATTTTGGGTTAGACCTGCCACCGTGCTTAACTCCGGTTTTGACTCCTGGATCAAACTGTTAGTCATCAACTCTGCTTGGCCTGTCGTCTCATAAGGGAAAAAGATTGAAGACAGACAAAAAAAGGAAGACAGAAGGGTGGGGTTGGGAGGAGTCTAATCGCTACTCACAATAAAAAAACCCTTCCAGGCCTTATCCAGTTGAGGGTTGAAATTATCCACCGGCGCTGTTTCAATCATCTCCATCGTTAGTTTATTCCACTTTTTAACAGACCTCACAGCGAAAGACTGGTTCCTAACCCCCGAGCTAACACGGCACTTCGCGGGCTTTAGCCTGTGCCTTCGCAATCCGTCATCCTCCTGGATTCAAAAGAGGGACTCCCCAGGTCCAGCTAAAGTGCCCATTTCTTTAACATTATTTGAGCACCTCTGTTAGGTCCCCTATTGGTATCCGTCTTTCCGACGACGGCAGGTTCATCTTTTCTAGCCTTTGTCCGAAGCCTAACCCCTGAGCAACATCCAGACTCCTTTTTGGATCCCCACCGCACTTCCTCTAGAGGTTTTATCCCGCACTAGGGACGGATTCCAGGCCCGAAAGCAGTGTTCCATTAAGGGTCTCGTAATGGAAACGTCTATTGGTAGCAAAACTTCTGGTATTCTCGAGCTTACAGCGCGCTTCGTTTGATAAAATGCGCGCGAGGCTTTTTCACATTATCCCTACTTTGCCTATCTGGCTGAAAGTCGACCCTAATTACTGCTTCCGGATCTCTAACCTAGTCTGTTTGAGCGAGCGCCATTTGGCCGCCTGGTGTCCCCACATGAAGACTGGGCCGCGGTTCCCCTCATCACTGAAGAGCCGGCCTTCGCTTACTCCGCGGAACAGGCATACACTCTATCCATATCTCTGGGTACTGTGCTATCAATAACCATTCCGAACAAATCGAAGTAATTCCAAGATTTACTGCCGTTACCCGCCCGTTCGCCTACTAAGTCACTATTGATAAATGATAATTGTATAGTTCTTCACTGTGGTCACGACACATGCACAAAGCAAGATAAGAGAATACAGCAGTACATGTCAATGTAAGGGATTCAAAATTTCTGAATTTATGAATCACACAACAACCGAAATACAACAGTAAAGTCATGTAGTGTTTCAGTGAACCAAAGTGGTAATGGTCGAAGTGGGAATTGCAAGTCGGTTTTGAATTCGGTGAGGGCGGCGTGGATAGCTGGACAATAGTGGAATTGCTGATATAAACAACAGTTAGGCGGTCACTAAGGAGTAACCGGGCAGAAGAGATGCCAAAAACATGGTTAAAAGTAAAGTACGCATGGGGCTATCAAAGTGCAGTCAGAGATGCCAGCAATATGTAAAACACTGTTCCAGAATTGGTAACTGATTGTGGGGGAATCATGTGAAATAAATGCAAGTGAGTCAAAGGTGAGAATAAAACAGAACTTTTCTGCAGGTGATTTCAGTGTCACATGGATATTCACGTGGAGGCGAAAAGCTTCACAAGGATTTCAGTGAACTTTTGTAGAGCATGAATGGTGCATGGACGCAGAAGGACTTTCAAGGAAGAGCCGTCGAACGAACGGATTACTGGAGACAAGCGCTACTGGTGCGGCTAGGCAGAAGTAGGAAGAGTGTAAAGATAAAAAGTTTGAATATGTGAAAAACGTTATTAGCCAAATTCTGATTGGCTGCAGATGGCAGGTATTCTGTTTCATAAAGGCCTTGGTTGCAGGTGATGGCGGGTAGAATGTTGAGGGTAGCAGGTAAAAAGGGGCTGGCTTGGCGAAGAAGGGTTGGGTTCCGGTCATTGGTTTCGTACTGCAACTAGGAAAGAGTTGAACTGTTAGGGTGGCTTTTGGGGAATAGACGTTGGGCGGATGTGGGTTGATGGTTAGTGTCAGGAATCACCTCTGCGATCCGCTGAGACTTTCATGAGGGTTTGTTATCCCGTGTAAGGTGCCCCATATAACGTCAGCAGGCGAGAGTGTAGGTTTAAACCATTGATCAGATCGTCTACTCCTTACGGTTATCCGGGATTAACGTCGAGTTGGCCGAAGGCTACCCCAGCAACCAAGGCGATCTGAAAGAGATCAGGAGTGCGGCAGTCTGGATTGTGTTTCAGCCGTGGGTTATGATTATCGTCTTAATGGAAACCAGAAAATGAACATTTTGTTATCTGAACAATTAGTTATCATTCGGCCAGTGGGCGGTCTATTAGGGATCCCTAGACGGAGACTGGTGGCTTTCTATGGGTGATAGTAGAGATTTAGAGCGATATCAGGTAGGTGATGGATGAGGACAGGGTGTCCATTTAGGAATCAGGAATAAAACAATAGTAGAGGATATGGTCTGGAAGAACAACGGGAAAGTGGGAAGATAGCAGTCTGGTCGGTTCCCCAGCTTTGGTCGGGGACGGCAAACTGTGACAAGGAAGGAAAACACTCAGTGCTAAGGTGCGGACTTTTCAGGTGAAAACAAACGTGCTGGTATTTCGCGGGGTCATGAGAAATCAGAGGTATACGGAATCCGGTTGGAACGGAGTCTTAACTAACCAATAGCATATGCGCGGAGAAGTAACGCCTAGTTACTGGGGGCTAGTAGTCTGTGTGGCAAGGCTGCAGTATACGAGAAGGGCGCAAGAAGAGCAGGATGGAACGGCTGTGTTCTAGCCTGAGACAGAGGAATTAAGTGAGGACGAGCACCCATCACTAAAGGACAAAAAGGTTTATTTACTTTGTGCATAAATATGTATGCAAATTATGTTGTAAAATGGCAAGATGTAGTATGGGTAGAGCAGAAAAAAGAGTGGAGCATATCCAAGGTATATATACATATACATATATATATATATATATATCTGTATACGTGGGTGCGATCATCAGACGGGTCATGAGAAAGCGGTCGGACGCAAAAGACTGTGGCAAGGGAAATGAGATAGAGAGACGCAGTATGGACAGAGCCCGGCTGAGGATAAACGGTTAAGAAGAAAGAAGAAAGAAAGAAGAACAAAAGTGAAGCACGAGCTCACCGATGCAGCAGATCCCTAACACAAATTGAGGCCATGAAACGTGAGACGCTAAAAGGGAACGCAAAAGTGTGGGTAAAACTTTCAATGAGAAAGTTAGTATTTCGCCTGGAGTAGTCATTTAGCGGAAGGAAGGACTAAGTTCTGCATGAAATTACGGAAGAAACTTAGCTGGGGGATAGGGTGGGGGCAGAATTGGTAACGTCACAACTGGGTGTTGAGTTCAGTTAGTGAGCCACGCTGTGTGATAAATGACACTGAATTTTCCAGTTGAAAATCGCAGAAGAGGTGAGGGAATTGTATATGGTGGGACCTGGTGTGGAAAAAAACATTGTAAGCTAGGAGATATCGAGGAGCGTTGAGTTACTCACCATGCTAGTGTTAATAATTACAGGACAGTATTGAGTATATACACATATATACATATATATATAGCCGACCAGGGGGTAGGTATTGATGCAGATTTTACAGCTTTGCTGAGGTTGTTTTCAGGACCACAGACGCGATATAACTGGATAAAGGTGATAAACTGTGAAGCTGATGAGGCACATTAACAATCTGTGATGAGTATTACGGTGGCCTTTCTCCAGATGCAAACACATCCAGAAGGACGTCTTCCAAAGTGAGACTTGCCGGGTCCTGCTATTTTGTATGGGAAAACAATTAGTGGACGCAGACATTCTTTAAATAGGTCGATGGCAAAGTCTACGGAAAAGTGGTCAAACAGGGCATTTAGAATTCAAAGGCGGTGAAGTTATTAAGGAAGGTAAGTTAAAGCAAGAAAGTAGAGCAATGGCTCAAAAGTCGAGGCCTTTCTCGTAAGCTTGACTTTCGGTTATGTGAACGTTGAATGAGCGCAAAACAGTCGGGACAGAAAGGAGTTTATCAGTGGCATGCACGAATGTATACTTTGACTGAGAAGATCCGGCGGGCAAAGGAAGTTTATTCCAGATTCTGGAGTACGTGAGGAGAAGGAACTTAGAGCTTAGAACAGTCCTCGTGAAGGGTGCGGTAATAATATACTGTCCATTACGGAGTGGATATTTAGAACCCGGGGGGAAGCACAACTGGTTGGAGGAATAAGATTGCTTAGTCAATATTTCATACAAAAATATCAGGTTCAGCTTGATGCGATGAGGCCATGATGGCCCGATATTGAAAGATGAAGATGGTTTCCTGTGGTCTAATTTGGACGACCAACCAATGAGCTGCTTTGTGAATCCTCTTTTGAAGCATTCAATAATAATCCTGCTGGATTTTTGCATACTAGTAGAGAATAAGGGACAATATTCGAGAAGTGGCCTGGAATGTACTTTGTACATGTAAAGAATGCTTTTCCTAGGCTGGAAGGATCTGAAGAGAAGACCAAGACACACTTTAGCCTTCGCCGTTTGGAAGACACCATGTTCTTGGAAGTTGAAAGAGCAACAGTTAGCTTAAGCCTAGGTCACTTACTAAGAGCTGACTGTCGATGGGTGGATCGCCGATGCATGAAGAACCAGGAGGAACCTGGCATTTGTAAGAAAAATACACTTGTCGGCGAGGAATTTCATCGCCCAGTTTGAGCACCATTCATCAAGAGCGGCTAAATCAGCAGAGATTTTAGGGATAGTAGTACTGAGGTCGCCATGCAAAAAGGTGTAGACTATCTTAATGTCGTCCGCGAACAAAACTGGCGTGCCATTAAGTGTTGTCGGAAAAATATCATTTATATATAGGAGAAAGAGAAGGGTGCATAAAACACTGCCCTGAATAACACCGCTGGTAGCAGGCTTAGGATTAGAGGTGTGCCCGGTAATCAAGACAACCCGTGAACGATGCGATAAGTAAGATGAGAACCAAGAAAGTGGTGGATTGACAAGGTGTGTGTGGTTCACGATCGAATGCTTTGGATAAGTCAAAGTAAAGAACAACGAATGATTTCCAAGTTTCATCGGTGCTGGTGACGAGATTCAGAAAATCATACCGACAAATCATGGAGGACCGTGAACGAAAGAATCCATGTTGGTTCTCATTAATAACGTTTAGGCTCAATAAATAGTAAATAATACGGTCTTAAACTATTTTTTCCACCATTTTGGATGAAATTGGGGTATGGTTTATAGGGAGATAGTTGGATACCTCATGTGAAGGTCCTTTTTTATGAGTGGGAACCATTACCGAGCGCTTCCAGTTAGCAGGTACTGTGCTACCATTAAGTGAAAATGTGGAAAGGTTAAACGACAACAGGGGGAGATCCGGTCCACCATTGACAAGTGCAACTGGTGGTAAGCCATCGGGGCATAATCGAGCGGAGGGTTCGCTGTTGGGTAGTAGCTTAGAAATACTCCTGGCATGAAAGTGTATCGTAGAAAGGACAGAGTCGGTAAGTGGTGAAGATGGGGGGGGGCAACGACAGTAGCTGGAGCCATGGCGGAAGCAAAGAATGCATTGAAGGCTTGGGCTATATAAGGTAGGGAGGTGGTAGATGAGTTACTTATTAGAATCAGAAAATGGAAGTCAGCCTTAACATCAGCGTCTCTAGACTTATGCTACATAGAAAGAAGTTGCGACTTGTTGGGATGACTCAATGCCTTAGCTTCTCGGTCACGAAGTCGCGTATTATCTTGTCGTTGAATAAGTGTGGAGAGGCGGTTAGGACGAATAAACATTGAAAAGTCATCGGAATTATGTAGTTTTTTAAGAAGTTTATGATGCTTCTTATGGAGTGGCGAGACAGGGGACCTCTTTTGAGGTGCAGCCCGGAAAGTATTGGACAGTTTTTTCAGACAGTCGGAAGGGAAGGAGTAGAAAATGTCCGCAGCAAGCTGAGGGTCATGGGTGAGGAAATAATCACCCCAGTCTTTCTGGCGAATAAACGTGATTAGCAGGGCCCAATTTCTGCATTGGAATGTATTGTTGGAGGAGTGTGCGGGATTAGGTGAGCCACTAAAGGGCAGATAGCAGCTAACCATTTGATGGTCACTGCCGCGGAAATCTTGTGTTATGGACACGTCGATGAGAGGCACGTTATGAGTAAATACCAGATCTAGTATTTCCCCATTTCTGGTAGGTTCGACAACATGTTGTGTCCAGCCACCAAGATGAAAGCCAGTGATCAGGTCCATAAGATTGAGAGGAGCCGGGAGGGTAGGCCAACAAAATTTGGGGGAGAATAAAGTCACCCGCAATAGGCTTGGTTCCACAAGTAAGGAAAGAGAGGTATTCGAAAGACCTAATGAGAAGTGGAAACAAGGAACTGGGGAAGTTTGGCTAGCGGGACAAGCAGCCAATGTGAAGAACGGTGCTTTGTGGGTTGTCAGAGAACCAGAGAGGATCGGGAATAGAAACAAGCGCCGCGTGTGTAAAAGAGGGGACGTGGTGCAGACTTCCTTGACATAGGCTAAGCACCCACCACCACTCAGGTTCGGTCTGTTGGTCCTTAGAAAACTGTACCATACCAAAGATATTTGATCATTGGGAGTGTTCTCAGACAGCCAGGATTTCGTTATTAACGTAATGTCGTGGTCATTTGTGAGGACAATTTTTTCAGATATGGGAGTTTGCAAACGATAGAACGCGAGTTGAATAAGGCTAAAGATATATCATTTGTGGGAGGTGGTATGGGCACATCAGGGGTGGTGTAAGTTCAAAGGAGGCAGGCTATCGCGATTGGAGGGAGTGGATTTCAGGGTCAAGGGGGAATATGTTGATGTCGAGGCTAGTGGAGGTTCAGATGGGGTGGCTTCTAGCCAAGCTGGAGTAAATGTTGCAGTGAGAGGGACTGCTGACCGGTAGAACAACTGAGCATCAAAGGATAGGGTGATAATGGGGCAAAGGGAAAAACCCGTGGGGTTTGGCGAGTCGATATCAGACAAGGGAGATTAGGAGCAGTTGACAAATACTGGCCAGTCGGAATTGAGTATTGTCTGAAGAGGGGTGCAGAGAGCAGGGTTGAAAATTTGTGGGGAATGGGGGTGTTTGATGGTGGATTATTCTGCACTTTGTGGGAGGGGTAACTCAAGTTGGGTGGAACACCAAATATGAAGCAGTTAGTAGTAGGAGCAGTAGAGGTAGTTTTCAGGTGAGAAGTACGACGTGAGGCAGAGTGAACGGCGTGTGGAGGCCGTATTTTTGTATTGACAGGCATTGAGAACAGTGAATTTGTAGGGATCACCGATGCATTGAAGCAAGGGAAATTTTTAAGGCCGGAACCTTATTCGGTGAGTTGAGGCGAGTTGATTTAAGAGGAGACAGGTGAATGAAGGAGGGCTTTTTGAGAAGGGTGGGAAGTCTGGTAGACCCATTCCTCCGGACGGCGAGTAGTTTATCGCCGGAGTGAACAGACAGCCAACTAGATTTGGGGATGTACCTAACAGGCGATGAAGTGGGGGAGCAGGGCAATAGTTGGCGTCTTTTACTGGGCGGCAGTAAGAGAGGCGAAGCGGAAATGTCTAGATCAACAGTAATGGGATCAGATTTGAAAGAGTTCAGTCGGGGAGCAGATGAGGAGGCAGCGGGTGGTTGTGAAGAAGCGGTAGGCGAGAGCAAATATAAAGTAGTGGGGGCTTGGAGAGAAGTGATGGAGCGACCAGCTGTTTGTGCCGGAGACTCAGGACTATCAAGCTTCTTCCTTGTGGGGAAAGTCGAGGGAGATTAAGTAATTTCCCTTTGAAGAGGGGTTTTATCTTCGGCTGTTTTGGTCTTTATATAGGGAACAAGAAGCTGTAGCGTTTCTCATTTTAGTGTATTTTTTGGCGGATAGATCATCTAAAATGGCATATGGATTGGACAGTTGGAGCGCTGAACGCTCTCACGTAGCCTTGATATTTGACAAAGAGGGTGGGCCATACCACAAGCATTCAACAATGTATGCTTGACATGCTGGATGGGTACGCCCTCTGGGATAATGAACACGACTGCATTGCGAGATTTTATCACTGTTATGAGAACTCAACAGAGTCAATAAAGCCGCCAGCAGCTGTCAGGTATTTAGGGTAGAATGTTCGATCCGTTCAGTGATGCACAGTAGGGGTGAGTTTAGATACCGCATCTTCCAACTTCAGAAGCTGAGGCTTTATGTCTGAGAAGCTTTGGTCTAAAACAGCTGTTCTTTTCGTCGTCAAGCCTACAAAGTCACGAAGGTCAACCGAACATTGTTTTAAGGCCACGGGAGTTTGAATGATCTTTTTTTTCCTAGTAACCGGAGTATGAGTGGACGGGGTATTAATGGAAGTTTTCTTTGCCACACGTGACATTTTGAAGTATCAAAAAGACACTGTGAGTGGGGCGAAAAAGTAACAGAAAGCTAGAGTCAGTTTGGAATTTACAGCTGAAACAAATTCCCTGAATTTCTTTGGATTACTGGAATGCCCTAAGGAGCTGTTACTTTTGGTATTTCCTGAGACAGCTGAATGAAACCTATATCAGTAACAGCAGGCAACACTACCTGGTGTAGAGCAGCATCACATCGCCGCGCCAGGAAGTGACAACGCTAAGCGCTGCAAGTTCGGGTTGGTTTCGCTTTGATTATGAGCGATAGCGAAGCACTGAGGGGACATAAAATTATCCAAACAAACGGTGTCTTATGGTGCAGAACGCTCAGTGAATGCGGGAATGAAGCGGAAGTGCTGCAAGGATGCTTCTTTTGGGTCCACTAAATGAAGCCGACACAGGGAAAAACTGCATGAAGGCACCTAAGAAAACACTTGTGAATTTGGAGAGAACCAGGATCTCGTGAAAAAGGTGGGATGATTACCAGAAACAAGACGTGGCATCCAGTGATTAGAAACCACAGCAGCAAAGGGGGAGGGATGGGGCCTCAAGGTGCGGAGAATCGGTTACCAAGCTGAATACCGCAAAGAAGGAAAAAAACGGGCACATGGAAGAAGTAGGGGTACGTGGTTCCGTGAATTACTTATCCGCCGAAACGGACCGCATAGAGTATCATCTGCAACGGCTGTATGGAAAGGAGTTTCATGACATTGGAGACGAAAGACCGACGTTGTCTCAAGAGGATCACTTCGCTCTACAAACGGTGCGGCAAGGCACTAGAGGCCTCAAAAAACAGTTCGAGGTTCCCCCCCATGGCGCACACCGGACCACCCGTGGACTGACAACAGAAATTATGTTCTCCAACGATTACTACGACTAAACGAACGCTTCATTCGAGACCAGAATCTGTGGGAACGATACGCGGATTTGATGAAGCGAAACGAGACCCTCGGTTACGTTGAAAAGGTGCCTGTTACCACCGACAGCAAAAGGGGTATCTGGTATCTGCCTCACCATCCGGTTATCAACCCCAAGAAACCCAATAAACTGCGGGTGGTTTTTGACTGTGCTGCCAAGTTCCAGGGCAAGTCGTTAACCGATCGCCTACTACAGGGGCCTGACTGGACCACTCCACTGATCGATGTTTTGTGCCGTTTCAGAGTGGGTAAAGTGGCTTTGTCTGCTGACATTAGGGAAATGTTCCATCAGGTGAAGATTCCGGTAGGAGAACGAGATGCTTTGCGTTTCCTGTGGTGGGAAGGGAGCGACCGGGACAACGCAGTGGTGAATTATAGGATGACCGTCCACCCCTTCGGAGCCATATCATCACCATTTTGTGCCAACTACGCCCTCCGAGAATCAGCGAACAAACATGGCGATCTAGTACATCGGACGGTGGTAGAAAGCGTCAGCAGGAACGTTTACGTCGACGACTACCTTGGGTCATTCGATGATGTGGAATCAGCTCTAGAGCAGTTCAGGGGTCTGACGAGATTGCTGGAAGAGGGCGGCTTCCATCTAACTAAATGGATGTCGAACGTTTCAGAAGTGCTGAAGGTCATCCCGTATCACGAAAAGGCCGAAAGGGTAAGAGATTTGGACCGCCCTCCACTTCCTATCGAGCGCACCTTAGGGATACAATGGGACGCGGAAACGGACGATTTTGTTTTCGTACTAAACGTTCCCGAGCTGCCAATAACCCGTCGTGGCATACAATCTGCCGTCTCAAGTTTGTTCGACCCGCTCGGTTTCGTCTCACCATGGCTGCTACCCGGAAAGATCTTGCTGCAGCGGCTGTGCCGTAAGAAAGTTGATTGGGACCAGTCACTGGACCGAGGGGACCGGCTGGACTGGGAAGAATTTTTGAACACCTTGAAGAAATTAGGGGACATAAGAATCCCACGATGTTTGACTCCTGGCCATACGACACGGACTTGAGAACTACATGCCTTTTCCGATGCATCCGAAGTCGGTTATGGAGCTGTGGTGTACGGACGATGGTGCGCAGGAGATGGACAATGTACCACGAGGATCCTGTTTGCCAAAGCCCGCGTTGCCCCACTGAAGTCGGTCTCAATCCCACGCCTTGAACTCAGCGCAGCCGTGTTGGAAGTCAGGGTGGTGCAAGCTGTGAAGAGATGTTTCGATCTCTACATTTGGTCGGTGAGCTTCAGGACGGATTCAACGATAGTACTTTACTATATCAACAACGTCCGGAGCCGGTTTAGTACTTTCGTTGCTAACCGGCTCACGATTATCCACGATGAATCAGCCACGCCCCATCGAATAATCCCAGGTTGCGGTTGACCCTACCTCCTCCTGCATTTTTCGTCCCATGTAAAAGGTCTTGGGGTTCTGACTTCACGGAGAAGGCGAGTGTTAGCGCGGCACTTCTGCAAATATTCCTGGTCGTGATGGCCTCCCTGCACAGAGTTGAACACCAGTTTGACACGAACACCAAAAATTCAGAGATTAACATAAAAAAGCGAGAAAAGGTACCCCGCTAATTTGTCTTCCAGGCACACCAGCCCTGTAACACGTGACCCATGTCCCCGGGACGCAGTGTTGCTGAGAACTGACTGGTGTGGCTGACCTATTCTCAAAGCGGCCTGTTACATGCGGTCCATGTTTCGGCCGGGGCGTGGGAGCTGTGGTCGCCCACCAAAAGCAGCTCGGCCTTCTCTGATAGCCAGATACCTGACTGTGATAAAACTAAAAAAATAATAATAAAAACGTCTAAAAAGTGTGGATCATTCTTGGAGCGCCACGTTCTGGATGCCAGTGGTCGTGTATCGTGCTACCTCCCCACCTGAAGCAGGCCCTTGCACTGTCTACTATGAGAACCGAATGTAGACCGTTAGAGTTCATTTCCCTGACAAAAATTCGGACCCATCGCATTCTCATTTCTCACGGCTCCCCAGAACCAGTTCTCAAACCGGTGTTTCTCTGCTTTGCAATACGCCAACGATGAAAAAGGTACTACGAAAACCGTGCAGTCACATCTACATCAGATTTCCTTGCTCACACTGTAGTATAATCTCAGTCCGATAGCACCATCGAGTCAGAGCATGGAAGCGTGGAAAACGTTTGAGAGCGGCTGGTGAACGTGTCTCCTATTGGGTCTAGCAGCGAAATACCAACGATATCCCCTTTATCGGACAATAGAGAAGGCGCAAGTCGGTTTGAAGATACAAGGTGTATTCTATACATCGTGGCACAGTACCGGTACGAGAGATACACCGAACGGAAAACGAAACGAAACGCGACGGCTGTGCAGAAAGCGAACCGCGAGCGAACGACCGAAAGTGGAAGTAATTTGAAACGAGGTCGACGGAAACCTCGGAAAAGTCAGTCCAGTAAAACGTACGCAACCGGAGAACACAATAGAGTCGATGTCAAGTTTCAGAAAAGATCGTGGAGAAATTAGATCCAAAATGGTGTCCGGAAAACAGTCATTTTTGCATAACGATCGAAATTACTACAGCAGCCCCCCGCTAGAAAGCACGGAAAGCTTTCAAAAAATGCCAAGGAGGAGAAGGCATACAAACGATATCCGTGCGCGTGAGTGCGTGCAAAATACATGAATGTAGCTGTGCTGTAAGATGCCGATGGGCAAGATCCGTGGTATGCAGGGATCGTGGGATGATGGTCGAGCGTAAACCAGAATCGTTACCAATGACATCGGCTGCGTCAATCGTCATCCAGGTGTGTCACACCAACAACGTCCAGCTTCGGGTAACCGTTAACCAATATGATATATGGAAGTCAAATCGGTAAGTTCGTCAATGACAAGTAACGAGAGCGACAGGGCCGATCCAGAATGCAAACGTTGGTGCCAAAATTCTCCAGATTTCGTGGAACCAGCAAAGCGTACCATATGGCGAGGTTCCACGAGACGAAAAGAAATGGAAAAATGGTGTAGAAGCCGCAATGGGCTTGACTAGAATACAGTAATAACTAATGAGGTATGTTAAATCGTATCGAAACGATAAACACGAAAGTTATTACTGCAAAGTGCAGTGACTTAGATCACGTTTGACCTGGTCGCGAAAACGTGCTGGGCAAACGATCTTCCTCCCGGATCCTCATTAACGGACGAGTGCGTGGGCATGCTCTGCTGGCTTGAACGTGAGACAATATTCTTATTCGAGGAGGTAGCAGGGCCGACGGACTGCTGACATGAAAGTGAGACTATAGCCTCATTCGAAGTCGTAGAAGGCAACGCTAACTGCAGACCTTGACGTGACACGGTAGTGTCGTCAACAGGTAGTGCAGAACGATCGAGGTCACTACAGATGAACTCACATTACCGTTTCTCGGCACATGACCAATATCCTCCAAAAGGTATTCAGGGTCATCATTTCTAACTATTCCAAACCGTGAAGCCTTAGGTCTCTTATTAGTATCCGAGTCCTGCCGTGCCAACATGCAACCCATAAGTCCTTTGGAAGGCATACACATTTGTCTAACTGGTGTACGCAACTTCGTTAGCCTGTAGCAGTATAGCGCAATTCCACTGTGAAACGATTTTACTTAGAATGTGGAGTAGGTGCCACTGACTGCTCAAATGAAACTTCATCCACGCCCCACTCACATAAACCTAACCAGTCCATTATTATTATTTTGATATATTATCATGACCCACAGCTGGAACCACGTCCAGACTGAAATCCTCCCTTGTTTCAGGTTCGTCGTCTCCACTACCTCAGTCACCAAACTAGATAACAATGGATGCCACTTTGACTCATACCGACAGAGACCCAAGTGGAGCCTGTCATGGCAACTACGGCCGCAGTCAGGCCACCTGACTGGAAATCTTCCCAACTGCTTATCAGGTCGTTCAGTGTTCTCTAATGCAAAGCCTTTTCTTCTGATGTCACGATTGCGGCCAGCACAAATAGCAATTCACGCGCATCCCGCTGATATACCGGTCAGTACCCGTCATCAGTTTAATCCGTCATATTTCGCCACACTTGGCTGATTGACCGATACGTACTTCACCTTGCCAGACGAAGCATACCCATAAGATGTTGTACACTACCAGAAATGACTTTGAACAACACTGAGGCCAAATGAGTCAATACATACATATACATAAGTTTGTCAGTAAAACGGCATACCAAAGCCCAATCCGTGGGGAAATTTTCCAGTTTAGTATCTGCTACCACAATTTATTTTCCCCTCGAACCGTATCTGGCTGAAAACCGACTCGCCACTCCTCCAGGGTCCTCCAGTTGTGCTTTCTCATTTCTGAGTGGTATATGTTACTGATCCAGAATCTGAACTCACCGTTTTGTGGACTGCTTTTTCCCCCACATCCACTAGTGTTTACTTTCACGGAATTAGTTTCATGTCTCCCTGTTCCAAAACTCATTCCGTTCATTGAACCCCGGTAAATTCACCATTCAGGGTTTGTATCGTCTTCATGGATCGCTATCCTCTTCTAGTGCATCGATTTTCCCGAATACACTTCTTTACAATTTTTTCTATTTTATTCTTTCCTTTTCTTTATGTTCACAATTCACTCCATCTGCAGAACCTAAGTGAGCCTCCCTTTTCCTTGGCCTGCATCATTCCTTGGCACTGCATTAAAGACTTTTCGATACCTCCACCCCGCACCACTGACAATCTCGGATTTGAAACTGGTTCGATAGTGCCGTGCAAACCATTATTAGAATGATTCTTTCAAGCTGTTGCTGACTATGTTTTTCTATCACTGATACTCTTGACTTTTATGCCTGGAATTTTTGGATATTTCATCTTATTTAGTAACGTGTTACACCATGATCATGCGCAAGCGCGTGCTTCTTGACTATGGACGAGAAATATACCAATATTATTATTATTATTACAACCGAACTCAGAAAGCTTGAGAAAAATATATCTTCAGAATGTTTTAGCGAAACAGATATCCAAGAAACTTCATAACATAAACCGTGTATCGGACGAAGAAAGAAATAAATCAAAGAACACAACCAAATAGAAGGATCACACCTCCATACAGCAAAAACGTCTCTGAATCAACTGCAAGATTGCTTCAATTCCAAGACATACCAATTGCTCACAGACCAACCAAAGCCATGGGAAAACTGATATCAAAACCAAAAATGACAACCCAAAACCAAAGAAAGAAGAAAGGTTATATACGAAGTCAAGTATTCGGGCTGCGACAAATGCTACATCGGTCAAACCGGGAGCAAGGTTGCCTCTCGAATGCACGAGCATAAACTAGCCACGGAGAGACATGACACACTCTCTCACGTCTGTCCACGAGGATCAAAAAGGACACAAGTTCCACCTGGACAACGTCAAAGTTTTGGATCAAACAACCATGAGGAACAGGGGGGAGTTTTTGGAAGCCTGATACTCTTTGAACAACTCAATCAATAGACGTATTGAGTTGGATCATGTGCACAGTCGGATGAAAAACAGGCAGTTTCTCTCAGATACAATAATTATTTTTAAACTTTCAACGATAGTTCGGATAACCCAATAAAAACATCATCCACAGGTGAAGATTACTTGTCACGGAAGCAAACAAATAAAATTTAAAGCCTACGGATGAAATGACAATGGTTGTGCCACAAGCTGAGAACAATTTTTAGTTCTATTTTCCAACCAGAACAGGGTGAAAAATGAGAACTAGGTGACGGATAACCGGTAACAATGTTCACCAAAACCCAATGCAATAGTTCATCCACGCAAACCAGCATCAGAGCTTGAAATGTGAGCTTCTGCGTGCAACATTTTCGAAACCATTGTGCTGTTTGGGTCAAAAATTCCCTTGCCCCACTGAATATGAAAAATCGAAGGTCGACTGCGATTTCTTGAATATGGAGGTGGGCATCAACGGGAACAACCAGGATGGCAAACGAGCAAAGACGGGAAGGAATAGAGTCAGATCTCAAGCAAACAGAACAAAGCGATAAAGCATCAAACTTATGCGCCTCAACCGGAGAAAAGATTTGTTCTTGGAAAGGATCATCTGAAACTGCAGGAAGAAACAAACCCCGGCCGAACTCATATGACACATAATTGATTGAAAAGCAGAAGAATGAAACATCGTGGGGAATCAGTTGAAGGTGTTGTTTTGTTTTATCAGAAATAAGCTTCTCCGCTTGATCCAACGCAAATTCCTCCCGGTATAAATGAAACACGTTTGTCTACATCTACATACACGCAGAGTACACAAGCCAACTGATAAAAAATGCGAACCCGAATCCAGAAGATTGTGAAGCTCAGATTCATGGTGCAACCTCGAATGGTGGTCGGTTACTAATGATATGGTTGTGGATAGGTATTAAGGTAGGGTTGGTTGGAGTAAGGATCGGTCCTCTCGTGGAGTCCAGCTTTGAGTGTGTACAGTCTGGCACCATGGGATGAGGTGATACGAGCACCTGCGTGCTCGTAACCTGAGCCCTAAGTGTACATGACCAACCGGCAGGAAGGAGTAAGCCATCAAATCGGTCGGATGTCGACCACCGGTACCGTTGAAATTTGCGAGTTGGCTTCCTTACCAGACTTCTCGACACCGCCTCGTTTTTCTTTTTTGCGTCGTTTCCAGGACGGTGCGGAGAGGGTTGTAGCCCCTTCGATCACATGACCCTATGAACCACTGTGTGTCTCTTCCTTGAAGTGCAACGTTTTCTATCCCAAACAGCGCATACCTTGATACTGTTCGTCTGGTTCCCGTCAATTTAAACCTCCAGCTGATCCACAAGAATCCTGCGAGCTATTTAGAGGAGAGTCATCATCATAAAACGTTGACTGTTGCTGTTGCTAATGAGACAGTGGTTGTTTGTATGCTGGGATTGCAACTGATGGTGCATTTCCTGCAGTTGGATAGTCTCCTGGTTTTTGGGAACCACCTATACAATGCACTTCTTCAGTTCGGTGGAACGAATTCATTTCTCTTCCACCTGATTTGAGCGGGCCGGGACTAGACCCGCAAGGCATTTGACCCCCTGCCGGGACCACTCCAGAACCACGTTTTTACCGCATATTTAGATTTGTTCCCCTTCCGTATGATGACTGGGATAGCTACTGTTGTTATAATGCGCCCGCAGTGAGCACCGCATTCGCCGAGGATGTGAAACGTGGAAAAGGCCGAGGAAACTGACTGTCTGGAGTCATCATCAGAGTATCTAATGCTTGCTGAATAGCCGGGTTGGGTAGTGCATCAGCTGAACGGCTCACGGTCTGGAGACTATTCGCATTCATTGACGCGCTTGACACGAAACCTGTTTAAAGAGTGGTGGTGTTAGTCGTTGATCCACCAGTCTAGTTTAATTAGGCTGCAGAGTTGTTGGCTGAGGCTACTGGATAGAGCACACTGCAAATGCGAGACAGGTCAATGGTTGTTCTATTTCTTGAACAGCGAAAAGACGACCTTCCAGGCTTTGCTTGCGTTCTTGGACAAATGCGGTGATCTCGTCCAACTCCCCTGTGAATAGTGTTTAAGAGTTAGCCAACATTCGTAGCAAGGGACTATGTTTCATGGAAGGGGCAAGAAAAGTGTGATCTTCTTCCACATCCCCTTCGGGAACTGCGACAGAGACAGCCGAACTTGCTACAGGTGCATTATCTACAACTAGATGCGTATCATACTCTTTGCCACAGAGTCATTGCGTCATCCACAGGCATGTTACGATGTACTTGTTGTTTGGGTACGTACAAGATTTGTAGAGCACACGACCAGTGCGACTAATTGGTCGAAGTGCAAATGATGCCAAAAGGCACATAATCACGGATGAGGTCCGCCAGACATGGAGTCGAGTGTTCTACAGACTACAATACCACGATATGAGTTCTCAGTTTTGTGGGTCCACGAATTCCCAAGGATGCACGCTTCTCGATGGTTTCGGCGTGCGGAAAGCGATCATACTGTACGGCCACGGTAGCCATTGCGTACAGTGGTGGTAGAGATGGTGGAGGTGAAGGACCCCGTTGCGTAGACTCGGTGATTTGACAGTTGCAGGTCTCGTGGAACTAGAGTCTGTGCCGGCGATCTCAGAAGGCCAGTTCAGCGGATGTACATGCCGTCTTTGAACTAATCAAGAATTTCAGAAGAGGAATGGGTGGATCAAAATCACTTAACCCGTATTACTGAATCTGAGTTTTACACACTCACATGTCTTCGGAACCTATTCGCCGACAACTCAGGTATGGAAGATGGAAGCAACAGCACAAAACGAGAGAATTCAAGTTCACCAAGTGGAAATTCGACCGTCGAAGGTCAAGGATCAAGTTCTAAGAGGCGAAGCCGTAAAACAAACGTCGAGCCTTGGGCGCAACATCGTCTGCGAAGCTCAAGGTCAGGACTAATGGCAAACCCATAAATATAAGAGATTACTACCAACAGCGCACAAGCACCGACGATGTCATCTCGACTAGTGATGAAACGTTTGCGAGCTGAACGCCAGGCTCAGCGATCAGAACATCATGGCAACCAACAACCTGAGCTACAACTAACACAAATATTTAAAACTACTGCGATTACCTCTCTCTACTGCTAAGAATTTGATTTCAAAGGCCTGCAACCCGGATTCACAGCCGTGCCTTTGCTTCAGGCTCCGCAAAACTTCACCAAAAAGTACGCGTCCGCTCCTATTTCAGTTTATCACTGAAGTTGCCGCCAAGGAATTTATCAGCCGACAGTCTTTTGTGGTTGCCAACACAGGAGTCAAGCGGACATGAATACTTCCCGATAAAACTCCCCTACAAAGAGAGTTTCACAAAAGCCATACCAAGAACCATAATTTGGTAAACACTTAGGCAGTAGTCCCTCTCATGGGGTCAATTTACCAAGCGTCTGCTACCGTGCCAAGACCTCTTCTGTAGTTAGTCGCCAAATAGCTGTTGGCGCAAACAGTTCATTAGTCTCCACTCCATCTGAGCCGCCTTTCAAGCGTCAAAATTTGCAAAATAGCCTCAATGATACGGTCCAGCCTAATGTGCTCCCTGAAGTCCACAAAGCTGATGAAAGGCCCCCCAACTCTAAGATTAATAACAAACTATCACATGAAAACCAGATTGACATGATTCCCTCGGCTAGCTCAAGGAGTTTCTGGTCGAACTTACAAACCACTCCCACGGAACATAGTTCAAAAATCGAACGCCGACCCTCGCAGGAGCCCAAAGTCCAACACCGGTTCGGAAAAACAGCCCAATACCTGAAGTAGAATCAGTAATCCCTCAACTTTTGATGTCAGAACTAGCCATTCCTCGCATACCTCAGAAAGGCGCGGGACTAGCTGTATTTGCACCGGTATGCGTAACGAATTCGAAAATAAATAGAGTAACTTTGTCAGCAAAATCAGCCATCTCCTCTCGGGGACCCGGGTCTCGATCTCTGATCCCAATCACTCTTACGTCACCAGGTAGAGTGAAGCACAATAACACTTCTTCCAGCAACGAAAAAGGATGTCTCGGCATGACTATTCAGATCGTTATGCCAGTACCTTATACAGATGCAATTCAGGTTGGCTATTTACGGTCCACCCAACCACACGCACCCCGCTCTCCATTTGCAAACAGTCATGAGCCTTAGACTCAATACCATTTTATCCATATTTACCGGTTTTTCCCTTTCTCTATAATGATAGTTTCACAATTGCACTTTACAATGCTCGTTCTCTTGTGAGTAAGCTTACATCCATCGGTTCATTTGAGCAGCAATCTCACCCGGAAGTGGCCCAAGTGACTGGAACTTGGCTTGCTGATAGAACTTCCCTCCGACACATCTCCGCACTGGGTTATAATATATTTGCTACCAACAGACCTGCGAGTCGTGGTGGTGGATGCCTTGCTTATAGTAAGATCAGTATTGGAACACTCTTACTCTAGCTTCCTGTCCTTGATAATGTCCATGACTCTGGATCCCTATACCACTGCTCCAGGGACAGCTTGTCATGGGTTGTGTGGCCTTCAGCCGGGCTTAAACCCAGGCAACGTAAATGCAATCGCCGATGCGTTCTGTCACACAGCTCAAATCTCGCATGCTGCTAAAATCATAGCGAGGGAAGTCAGCCTACCTGCCACTTGTTGGACGATTCTGAATTCCCTCCAAAATTATGCAGTTATATCCCAGGTGGCCTTGCAGGCGGATGGACGCAACACGCAAAATCACCAACCGAAGGGAACAGTATTCTTGACCTTATCTTTACTTTATGCCTCCGAAATATAAGGGCAAATGCCCTTAGTCACCTTCCTGGTTGTGATCATAAGGTCATACAATGTGAATTCTCCGTTCAGCCGTATCATCACGAAAGTCCTCAAAACCGGAAATCTTTCCAAAACGCAAATTGAAACATTCTACCAGCCGTCCTGCGCAATCAGACCTGGGCTGAATTCTTCCAAACATCTGGTCCTCAGCTGGCTTCTGCTGTGATGTGCCTCAACTTATTCTGCTCTCTAAACATCACCTCTCTCGAGGTAATCAGAGTCATCGTGAGAAAGACCTTTCAACAAAAAATAAAAAGTTAAATCGAGAATTTGCAGCTTGCCCACGAAAAGATCAACGACCTCTATCTTCCTCGGCCTCAGCCACCTCTCACGCCAACTACTGAGCAAAAAGGAGAAAAAGCTGGAACAGCAAGAACTGTAAGCTCTTAACAAGCCGAACAAAAAAGCCCACCTCTCTGGCCTTATTATTACTCGAAACCGCCGCTGTACAACCAAAATACCATATTTGCTCCTATCATAGAACGCTAACAGTAGTCCGCAGCAGTTATTTGCCGAGGCATTTATTAATTGTTTCGCTTCTACCTTCATAAGAGACCACAGTATTCCAGCCCAGGATCTCGCCTCCTTGAATGCCGATACCTTGTCAACCGTAGTATTCTCAGCCAACGAAATCAGAAAGCTGTTAAATACCACCCCGCCTCTGGCTCGCCCTGGACCCGATGGTATCCTACCAGCTCTGTTTCTTGGCGGCCCGGACATTGTGATGCTTTTGCTGAACTAATTTACCTTCTCCTTGTCACGAAGCATTTCCCATCTCAGTGGAAACATCCGTTATCATCCCCCTCCGTAAGAAGGTTGCCTCACATGACCCTGCCAATTACAGCCCCATAAACTACACCCCCGTTATATCTAGGATAATAGAACGAGCAGCTTAAGGTGAAATCGCCAATCTTATCCTCAACAGTGGGTTAATAAGTTACAACCAACAAGGCTTCTTAAAACCTATGTCGTGCCTGACCTGCCAACTTAATTTTCTTAACCTAATCACAACGTCGGCTGACTCTGGAAAGGCATTCGTTGTTATCTTCCTTGATATGGTGAAAGCGTTTCATCGTGTGCCTCATGCTCAGCTGCTAACCAAGGTTGAATCTTACGGCACAACAGATCTACCCTTTTCTTTGTTGTCATCCTATCTTGGCATGAGAGCGCAAGCAGTAAACATTGAGGGTTAGCTCTCAACACTCCAGCCAGTCACAAGTGGTATTATACAGAGCAGTGTTAGGCACACTTTTATTTCTTCTCTACATTACGGACGTGTTCAAAGTAATACGCCATGGCACCGCGTTCCTATTTGCCGGTGATATCAAGATTGTTTATTCTTTTGGACCCCATACCTTGACCTACACCCTCGCCAAAATAGCTGACGACATGAACGCTCTTGACATGTGGTACAACACTTAGAAAACGGGTTCCTCACTGCTAAGAGTGCCGTTCTCAAGTATAAAAGCTAAATTCCTCCTGAATCCCTAGCCTTAAACGGCTAGTACATTCTTATTAATCCTCTAGTACGAGATCTCGGCCTACAGTATTCTTGCACGTTCACCCTTCAAGAACAAACCGCCTACCAGGTAGCTAAGACTAAGAGAACGATAGCTCTCATCTGTAGAACTTTAGGAATGCCCGACTGCCAGCTTCTGATCTTTGAACCCCATGTCAGACCGCAGCTCGAGTGCTGCCCTCTGGTATTCACTCACATGCGCAAATCTGAAAGACTTGCGATCGAAAGGGTTCAGCGATCCTTTACCAAGCACTTGCTCGGCTCATCGTCTTCCTTCAATTACAAAGAGATGTGAGCTACTAAGACATGAACCCTTGTGGCTGCGAAGTATAAAACTCAATCTTTATCTTCCATTCAACCTCCTACATTCAAGAAAGCATACGTCGATCACTGATCTGCGCTTTGCTCAAGATGCATCCTACCCCCTTCGTAACCGAAATCATACTACCAAAGTTCCATACTCCGGGACAGAACTAAGAGGAAGGTTCTCCTCCACTGTCTTTTTCCGTATTTGGAACAGACTGCCTGAGGATATTTGAGCCTGCCAGACACCGGGCCCATTGAAAGCTGTCCTTGCAAAATATTTAGATGTCACCGAAGTACTACAATTAACCCATAGGTGCACCACGTTGGAACAAGCTCATGAGGGTAACCTAGATTTTTGAATAGAGAAGGAAAGCACGACCCTGGTAACATCCCTTGCAACGTCGACATCGCCTACCCCGTATGCCCACTCCATCGCCAGCATATTATTACCCCTTAGAATGACTTACTTCACTGACACTGCTCTTTTTCGATTCTCCCTGATTCACGCACTATAGAATCACTTATCTACCTTCATCTCACATAATTCGCTTCACTCGACCCGAACTGACCCCATTCCCCTCCTATATTTTGCCCTTGCTTTCCAACACTAAATCCTATCCCAGCGACCACCGTTTACTTCCAAATCATCATTCTTATTCCTAAACTTGTTCATTATTTTTGTACTCCTAATCACTCCCAATGGCTCATAGTCCTCATTCTTTCCAAGGTAGCCGGTGTCCTAATTACTGGATCTCTCTTTTCACCATCGACCGCTTATCCTCAGCTAGGAGCATCTCAGACTGCGGCTCCACACTCTTGTTTCCAGGCACCAACCAGTCTTCATCTCTCTTTTGATGTCTTGGAATGATCCGGGAATAATACCGGCGAATTATCTGGCCCACAACTATAGACGAAAAGCTGATACCCGCCCATCATTCCGACGCTCACTCAATTACATGTTCTCCAGGATCCCTTGCAATCTCCAAGACTGCTCAATGTCTACGTCTGTGTATTCTCGACCAACATCACGTGTGCAAATCCCGCCGGTTGGGGAGCGGTGTGCATCAGGCGTGCAGGACGTCTGCAACGATGTGCGGGAGCAACTGTGTTGGTGGATCGCACCTCCTGCCCCCACAAGTGGCTTTCAGGTTGGATATCCAGCGCATTGTCAGCCCCAATTACCAGCACCGGTTGCGGATTAAAAAAAGGAATACCATTCACATACTTAAAATGCTGCAAATATGCTGCTGTCTCCTCCCCCTATCATGGACCCTCCCTCGTGCTGGCTTCAAATTTGCCTTCATAACTTACCGCTATTTACGCCCGGCGAAATTTGCTTTCGTTGGTGCATAATTATCGCATACTTAAAACCCATCAACATTCTTGGTTCGTTGTTCCCAGTCCACTTCCCTGCGGCTTCACGCTAAACTTTCACCAGTCTTATTTGTAAACTGAACCATTCTCTGAGATAAAGCTCACCTCTTTTTGCTACTTTTACCGATATACTCGAAAACTAACGCAATTATCGTTGCCATTTACTCCCGTACCACAATCTTCAAACAGTATATGACACTGCGAAATATATCTCTGAAGACTCCCAATAATTGGTGATTCTGCGATTGTTTGCTTCCTCTGTCAGTTCCGCTTTTCGCCCACTGAGGGCTGCTGCACTGCAGTATCTTCATCTTGTAAGGTATCATGTCCCACATATGCACATCTGATAAGCTCTTGTACCTACAAAGTTCTGTTTTGTCGTCATCAAGTGGTCCACCTTCCGTAATGAACATAAATTATTGATCTTATACCAGTCGCTTCACCATTTTTGCCGGCTGTGTCTTTCATACCGTTGTAGTTGAGAGCTACACCTGGATGTTTCACCAGTTCTCATTTTCATGCGGATGCATTATATTCCTCTCTGCTGAAAGCAAACAATCCGCTCAAAGTTTATGTTTTTATCTAGCCACTTCTTTCACCATCACTTGGGCAGCCACTGTCCAGGCCAGTAGTCCCTTGGGTTTATCATACACTCCGCCCAAATCCGGCTGCCGAAGTTGGCAAATTTATTCATCGGTTGTTCTGTGTATTTCCTTTTCCATGCTCTATTCCGATAGATCGTCTCAGACACTTCCGATGCCTGATGCACTTTTTTCGCCACGTTGAGTCTTTGCTAAGAAATATCAGTAAGTAAACACCTACCTGTTATTTGAAACAGTGGGTCCCCTTGATCCAGTTCATCAAAACAGATAGAAGACATAAATCGCGAGATGCAAGCATTTCTTTCAATCTTCTCAGTCGCGTACGTAAAACATGCAATTTCATGTTCAAGTGGAGCACAGAGCAAAACAATGGAATAGGTAGCAACATGGAGTGGACAATATATTCAGTTCTCCAGTTTCGCTCCAGTTGCCTACAAAAAGGGCTTGGTCAAAACCCTGTTCCACAGAGCGCGAAAAATCTGCAGTGTAGACCAACTGAAAAAGGAAGAAGAGTTCTTATCCCAAACTCTTTGTGCCAATGGATACCCGGAAATGTTCATTGAGATCCACAAAAGATAAAGGCCTAAGACCGTACAAGTCGACACGGTCGAGAAGAAACGAGTTACTCTATTGTTGCCATTTAAAGAGGATCATCTGTTCAATCGGATCAGCCAAAATCTAAAGTGTGCACTAAAGCGCACCTACTTGGCGGCTGAATTGCAGATTTCGCAAACCACCAAACGACTAAACCTCCAAGCACATTCAAACAGAGTCGCGAACCTGAATGCCTCTCACATCCTTTATCAGTTCACCTGCAGCTGCGATGACACCTACATAAGCAGAACGGATCGTTGCCTCAGTCAAAGAATGGGGGACCATGTACCGAAGTGGTTAGTGCAGTGGATGAGTCATCCTCCACCCGGACAACAGACGAGGACTAGAAACCCAGCTTCATCGATCGCGAAACACCTTGTGACCTCTCGTCATCGGATTGATCCGGGTCAAGCGTTCCGAGTGATTGCATGGAATCGGAACCCAAAGCTCCTAGCTTTCTGTGAGGCAGTGTTGATAAGTAGAATTAGGCCCCCACTGTGTGCACAGAAACTGTTGGCCCACAATGTGTGCTTGCCGTGGCGGTATCCAATCAGATTTACCGAATGGTTTCCGAGTTTCGCATGACACTATCTACTCCACTGTTTTGCTCTGTGCTCCATTTGAACACGAAATCGCATGTTTTACGTACGCGACTGAGAAGATTAAAAGAAATGCTTGCATCTCACAATTTATGTCTTCTATCTGTTTTGATGAACTTACCTGTTACTTAATTCACTACCTCTCTCGGAAGCCACGTTTATGCCACTATCGTAGCTGCGCACCACACATCGATTTTTCGCCAGTCCCCAGTTCTATATTGATGCGTTATATTTCTTTCTTCCGAAAGAAAAGCAATCCACCTAAAGTCTGTATGTTTTTATCCGGCCACTCCTGTCGCCATCACTTAGGTAACCACAGTCCGGCTTGTTTTCCGTTTGTTATACAACTGTCTCATCCGATATACGGTCACTCAACTTCACAACTGTAATCCATGGCTGGTTTTCGGTCTTTATGTGTACCGCCACTATTTTTCATCGTCTAGTTTTACATCGTAACCCCCCCCCGTAGGTTGCGATGCTCTAATGCTTGATTACGTCTCCTTCGGGAATGTCTAATTTTCACGATATCCATGTATCCTTCAATCCAGTTTGGTTTTCCGGCAGGATAGTCTTCCTTTCGTAGGATTTGTGTAATTCTTTACTATTCCTCATCCATTCCACACCTTGGCAGAATGACTACACCCTACCTTAAGCCGGCCTGACCATCTGACCTCGAGCTTAAATTCACCGGGCGGCACCGCAACAATTGACTTGAATGCTCTCTCTTACATTCAGTTGCTTTCTATCTCTCATTCGGCTTTCAATTGTACTGTTTGATCTTGTATTGCACCATCATTCGGAGTTATCCAAAATAAACTATTATTAAAAATTTGGTTGTGTTCCACATAGGCACTTCTCTCAGCAACCGCCAAGCAATTACCAGCCACCGATTGTTGAACTTCGTTCGTCAGGGGTCCAAAAAGTGTCCGGTCAAGTATAGTTTGCGTAAAGAATGGTCCCTTTCCATTACCTATGCTCTTTTCAAGCACCCAATGAGCCTCCGGTACATTGCATCCAATTAGTATATCAACTTGTGGGGAGACACTTCTTCGAACACTATACCTCTGAGATGAGACCATCTCTTGGCCGTTGATCTAATAGAGTCGACTGGTCTCATTGACAAGCTGTCTGCTGTAAAGGCTTTCAGAATTTCTACGCTACCGCCATCGGTTTAAAAAATTTAACTGAAGGGTCAGCCCTACAGAGTTGTCAACATGACCCCCTGCAGTCGTGCTGATAGTGAGAGAGTTAGGTTGGTCGACTAGTTCACAGCTTTCTGCAAGCTCGCGCGTGATCGTTGAAGTCTCCGACCCCGCGTCAAAAATGCATTGACCCTCCTCAGTCCTTTAGGTGCCACGACGCCGACTGGTACGATGCCTAATCTCGCCGGTTTGAAATCATCGCGCCCCTTTGAACAGACACTTCTGGGTTCATCCGTCCGAGCAGGCTTATTGTTTAGAGGGCCATGTACTAACAGGTGATGATTACCCAAGCATCCGTCTTGGTCACACTTCGCTCCAAAGCGGCATCCAGAGGTTCGATGAGAGTTGATTCACCACAAGTCGTGGGCCACTCCTTCTTACTGCGAACCACCGATCGGGCACACTTATCCCATGAAGGGTAGGTTTTTCTGGTAATCGATCAAGTGGGTTGCGTGGATTTCATCTTCTGACCCCTCGGGCTCTCGACTTATCGTGCGCGTGTTTGCCAAAAACTGTATTCCATTACAGCCGTTCCCTGCAATCTGAGCCGTTGTTGGTTCCGTTTTTACCAGCCTGGAACTCTCGCGTACGACTCGTCTTAATCGGCCTTTGGAAATACGGGGCTGACGACCTATGAACTCCATCAATTCGTCAAACTTAGATTCTCGGCCAAGCAT
This sequence comes from Fasciola hepatica, assembly GCA_948099385.1. Taxonomy (NCBI): domain Eukaryota; kingdom Metazoa; phylum Platyhelminthes; class Trematoda; order Plagiorchiida; family Fasciolidae; genus Fasciola; species Fasciola hepatica. Next base: position 45,021 of record CANUEZ040000101.1, read on the forward strand.
ATTTATTTTCTCAGCTTCCTCTGTCCATCGGCTCTGTAAATCGACGGGTAGACATTGCAAAATGCACTCCTGCGTGTGCAATGCATTCACACCAGACGGGTATTATAAATGCTCCAGCGCTATACTGCAATTCCGCATTTTTATCACCCAATTAGACGATAATTCGGCGTTGCTCTCACTCCTTCTTGCCCCAAATAAAACACCACCAATCAAGCTCATAGCCACTTTCAACGGTTTTCCAAATAAATCTTTCTGGATTCTGCGTGTCTTGATGAAGCTCAGTGGCGGATCAAGCATCGCGCAGCCTTCGATAGCACTTTTGGCCCTCTCACGACAGCAGTGTATTAAATACAACAACCTTAGCCCAGGATCTGTAACTTCGCTCTCGACAAAATTTCCGAGTTGCTCCATCAATATATAGCTTTGCTCGGGATGCCCTTCGAAAGGGGCTAGGTCTGCTCTCGACAGGTCGAAAGCCACAACCTCGTTAGTTTCAGGAGGTCTCAAGGGTTTATGTTCGCCGGTCACAGCATCGTTTCGGTGTTGACATCGTGAACAACATGGATTTCCTGCTGGCTAGCTGAGACCAGTTCCTTGTGTTAACGGGCTTTGTTCCGTCTCTGGCTAACTGCAGCCAGTTCTCTTATTCCGTCACTTTCATTCTAAAAGTACTTAGGTCAGTAAACTCAACACGTTTGGCAATATGTGACGTGGCACTGACAGAAATAGTATACTTGACATTATCCAGAAAACCAACAACACAAAACCATCCCCAGAGACTTGCCGATTTATTTCCTGTTGTCTTATGAAATCCTTGCCTTCTTGTCAGGGCATTTTCAACGAGTTTTCTCGTCCAGGTTCCACTTGAGTACTGTAATTCGATTCCCGCAAATCGAGCAACGCGTAGCCAATTCAAACGAATCCCAAAACTAGAACAAAACTGATTAATTGTTTCTACGGTACTCAGTTGAAATTCACACAAGGTGCAAATGCGTACAAGCCCCAAGTACTTGGCCAAATAGACTCCACAGTAAAACCCAAAGGTTCAGTGCCCCGTGGCTCAAGCGCGACGGTCCAAAGCAGTTCAAGGCCAAATTCACTGTCGCCTTACGTTTTGAGGAAGCTGTAGCGACCGGTGCTCGTGACGTGCTGGGCATTTGCCTAACCGTATGCGTATATCTTGTGTCACTTAATTTCCCCAGGTACCTATTGACAGTGTGAAGGTTGCCCAAGTCTACCGTTGTATTGGTCGCTTTGTCAACGCAGCTTATGTCAAAATCTCGTCCCGACCCTATGACTGTGGCTACGTTCTTCAGCTGACTAACATAACGTACCCATTTATCGTGGCCCAAGCTTCCTAAAGCAACCGATATATCCTTCCCCACGTCTTCGCTGACGGACAACTTGTGGCTAGGGTTGTACGGGGGCGGAATTTCGTCCATTTCCGCCAACAACGTTGTTGGCATTCCAACCGACGACGGAAGTCGAACGTCAACTGCCCATCGACCTACGGCTAGTCTATGGAATCCATATCCTATCTTGTCAGTCACATGCAAAATATGACTGCATGGTATTGACCACTGTTTAAAAAAGCAACAAGTACAACTAGGGTAACGGCCCATTCTAACAGTCACTTTACATGATCTACGGCACCTGAGAAACCATCTGCCGCCATTAGGAACAATGCTCCTAACATGATGCAAACGCACGTGTTTCTCAAGTGCGACACAAGCGATGGTACTTATTTGGGTCAAAAACCCTGAGTACTTATCCATTCCAGCCGACGACCGGAAGGAACCAACTAACTGCTTACTTAGTCTACGGCGCCTAGCTTCATCTAAATCCTCCGTTCGTTTTAATATTCTAGTGAAAACATCTACCATCATTTCGGTGATTGCACGCAGATAACTAGCACTGCTCTCGTTAGGAAGCAGGGCGTAGAAAATTGAACGACCTAGGCCACTATCGTCGATCAACATGCAATGCCAAAGAAGGTAGCCACCGCAGTTCAGCTGGTGGGTGGCATCCGCTAGCAGTACCTCGCTATATTTATCCGCAAGAGACTTAACGGTCTGCGGAATGTGAAACGCGAATCTAACTACGCCTTCCCGCGATATGATTAGCAAATAACCCTTTCCAGTCATTAGTTGTTGAACCTTAAGCACATCACTACGGTTATTTACGGCATTCGCCTTGGCCCTCAAGTAGTAAATATCCCTAACTGTGAACAGCCGGTTGAATTTCTGGCGAGCGTATTCACATATTTCGCTGGATCGTCGGAAAGTGCACATCAGTTCTAATATGTGTGACTCTTGTTCGGGAGTCAAACGCCTATTACGATGGTAGAACCTATCGCTGATTAGATGAAAATCGTGGTTATGCTGCAGACATTGACCAACGACTTTGTATTGCATTCCGACGGCACGGATCCTCACGAAGGCCGGGCATTGCGTATTCTGATATCTGAAAAGTGAAGATAGATTTACTGTGCTTTGCATACCTGATGGCTGTCCTGTTTCGCCGTCGATTGTGCACGCAGCAAAATTTAACCCGATAGTATGGGAAATTTTTTGGCAGTGAACCAGGATGTGTACGAAGCCAATTCTCAGCACTAACACTCTCATACACGTAAAACGAGGTGAAAGTCTGCTGCTGAAATAGCCGAAAGTCTTCCTCGAACCTTGAGAATAATTTATAGGCGTCTTTTACATGTCTGCAGAAACTCTCAGAGTCATCAACGAAAGCACGTGCAACGGCCATGACAGTTAATAGGTGTGAGCGGTAACTGCCTTGCGCAACCCTTATGTACTACGAAGTGGCTAACTAAAACCAAAGTCGCCGCAAAAGTAGGAACACCATTCTTATTTTCCGCAAAAATGACTTCAACAGCTCCAACCATTTTCTTCAGCAATCACCAATAACGTCAATTTGGCCATCATTGAGGTTGGACCACAAGACACTATCCAGTGCAGCCGGATGCGTACGAAGCCAGTTCTCAGCACTTGCACTCTCATACACGTAAAACGAGGTGAAAGTCTGCTGCTGAAATAACCGAAAGTCTTCCTCGAATCTTGAGAACAATTTATAGGCATCTTTTACATGTCTGGAGAAACTCTCAGTCATCAACGAAAGCACGTGCAACGGCCATGACGGTCAACAGGTCTGAGCGGTAACAGCCTTGCGCAACCCTTATATACTACGAAGTGGCTAACTTAAACAAAAGTCGCCGCATAAGTAGGAACACCATTCTTATTTTCCCTAAAAATGACTTCATCAGTTCGAACCATTTTCTTCAGTATCCCCGAATAACGCCAATTTGGCCATCATTAAGGTTGGACCACAAGACACTATCATGGATGAACAAAAGTGCAAAAGTGAGGTGATTGGAAGTGCTTTCCAAAGTAATTTCGTCTATAGTCAAATTCACAAAGCGCGTAAAACATTCGGAAGGGTTTTCAGTATTTGTTCTTTACATTGCTGGCGGAGGATGTAAGAAGTGGTCAAGGCACGCTGTGCATGTGATTTCCAGTGGACGGGATTGCAAGTGAGGGGCCGTAGGATGATACCACTAGCCGATCAGTAATGTAAGCATAGAGCTGGGGGTAGATATTGCCTGAGAAGGGGTGAACTGTGGGTGCCAAATTAGAAACTTCACCGGTCTTGTTTCCGACATACTGAATAATAAACTTCGTTAGTTGAGATTCATGCGGGTTTGGATGAAGAGGCTCAGGATGTTGGGGACATGAGCACCCGGAAGTGGAAACCCAGATTACAGGGTATTCTTGGTGGACAGGGGTCTCTTTATGGGCAGGGGTTTCTCACGTCGATGCCATACCGTTTGCGGGAGTTCAATGCTAGGTGGCTTAGGTGATCCGTAGAGGTAATCAGATGTGGGCTGCAAGTGTATCGAAGGCTGTCCGTATTCTGAAAGGCTGGCTGTTGGCTTTTGTATCACTCGGAGCTGCTGGTTGGGTGACATAGTTGGTGTATTGAGGTTCAGGGGGCTGCGAGACTGATAGAAGGATGTACAAGGAGGTGTTTTTATCAGACAGATCTACCTTGATAGGCTTGCCTCTCCTGAAGTACCGATGTTGGTTTCCAGCTTCAAACGGATGGAGGCCGGGGAGGATGTGGGTGTTGAGTCGAGGTCAATAACTAGTCGCAGTTTATTGTTCATCTCCGCTTGATGATTGCTGCTTTAAGCTGTCGGTTTTCCGGGGTTGACTTTGGTGGTTACAGCTCCAATCACGTTGATAGCTTGTTATCTATTCAAGAGCCCTCTTTGAAGAGGGGTTTTGTCGGATGTCCTGGTATGGTGAAGCAACAGCTATAGAGCTCCGCTTTGTGATAAATTACGTAGCTGTTGGTGCTTCAGTGCATCGGAGAAGCGCAAAATACCATTCTGCGAGACTAGGAACCTTGAATGGACCGTGGTACGATAGGGTGAGTGGTTTTCCTCCAGCGTCTTTTTGAATAAAGTTGGACGGTGAGGTGTGCAGATTATTATGTACAAGAGCTTGTGTGGTTAACCAGCGGGTGGGCATTGGGAGTAGATGGGACGTACTCTCTGTGAGTTGTTTAACGAACATTTGTGGGCAAAATTGTCAACGGAGTTGATCTTAGTGTACTCACCTGGAAGGCAAATAGAGTTACTAAAAACGAGCTCAGCCTACGTGCTGTTGAGGTCAGTCCTGACTGACGTTCGAAGACCCAAGAGAACGAGCGGCAGGTTATTGCTCCAATAGTTAATTTAAGCTGTGACATTACTGCCGCCTTTAGCTGAAGGTGTAGGCGCCCTACTATGCCTTTGGACTCCCAACCGTCCTATGGGTCAGACTTTTGAGTCAAAGTCTCCGGTCATGGTTCTCAAAGAAAAACCGCTCCTGCGTTGTGGGCAACCGCGGAGTGTGACATGCCCAGAAATCTCCAAGGGTAGTCGGGAAACTTTCCTTATCTCACCGCTCCTCATCCTTTACCTTTCAGTGCTAAAAGCGTGCAAGCAGCCACACTGAGTTGTGAATGCGAACTTGTAGCTCTCGGTAAGTATAGAAAATTAAAGAAGGGAGAACAAGAGAATCCATTCTCCGAACTAAGCATCTTTTTCTCTTGGTAACTCTAAGTGTCCGCTTGATTTGCGGGAACCGAATTACAGTACTCAAGTGGAACCTGGACGAGAAAACTCGTTGAAAATGCCCTGACAAGAAGGCAAGGATTTCATAAGACAACAGGAAATAAATCGGCAAGTCTCTGGGGATGGTTTTGTGTTGTTGGTTTTCTGGATAATGTCAAGTATACTATTTCTGTCAGTGCCACGTCACATATTGCCAAAAGTGTTGAGTTTACTGACCTAAGTACTTTTAGAATGAAAGTGACGGAATAAGAGAACTGACTGCAGTTAGCCAGAGACGGAACAAAGCCCGTTAACACAAGGAACTGGTCTCAGCTAGCCAGCAGGAAATCCATGTTGTTCACGATGTCAACACCGAAACGATGCTGTGACCGGCGAACATAAACCCTTGAGACCTCCTGAAACTAACGAGGTTGTGGCTTTCGACCTGTCGAGAGCAGACCTAGCCCCTTTCGAAGGGCATCCCGAGCAAAGCTATATATTGATGGAGCAACTCGGAAATTTTGTCGAGAGCGAAGTTACAGATCCTGGGCTAAGGTTGTTGTATTTAATACACTGCTGTCGTGAGAGGGCCAAAAGTGCTATCGAAGGCTGCGCGATGCTTGATCCGCCACTGAGCTTCATCAAGACACGCAGAATCCAGAAAGATTTATTTGGAAAACCGTTGAAAGTGGCTATGAGCTTGATTGGTGGTGTTTTATTTGGGGCAAGAAGGAGTGAGAGCAACGCCGAATTATCGTCTAATTGGGTGATAAAAATGCGGAATTGCAGTATAGCGCTGGAGCATTTATAATACCCGTCTGGTGTGAATGCATTGCACACGCAGGAGTGCATTTTGCAATGTCTACCCGTCGATTTACAGAGCCGATGGACAGAGGAAGCTGAGAAAATAAATATGCTTGGCCGAGAATCTAAGTTTGACGAATTGATGGAGTTCATAGGTCGTCAGCCCCGTATTTCCAAAGGCCGATTAAGACGAGTCGTACGCGAGAGTTCCAGGCTGGTAAAAACGGAACCAACAACGGCTCAGATTGCAGGGAACGGCTGTAATGGAATACAGTTTTTGGCAAACACGCGCACGATAAGTCGAGAGCCCGAGGGGTCAGAAGATGAAATCCACGCAACCCACTTGATCGATTACCAGAAAAACCTACCCTTCATGGGATAAGTGTGCCCGATCGGTGGTTCGCAGTAAGAAGGAGTGGCCCACGACTTGTGGTGAATCAACTCTCATCGAACCTCTGGATGCCGCTTTGGAGCGAAGTGTGACCAAGACGGATGCTTGGGTAATCATCACCTGTTAGTACATGGCCCTCTAAACAATAAGCCTGCTCGGACGGATGAACCCAGAAGTGTCTGTTCAAAGGGGCGCGATGATTTCAAACCGGCGAGATTAGGCATCGTACCAGTCGGCGTCGTGGCACCTAAAGGACTGAGGAGGGTCAATGCATTTTTGACGCGGGGTCGGAGACTTCAACGATCACGCGCGAGCTTGCAGAAAGCTGTGAACTAGTCGACCAACCTAACTCTCTCACTATCAGCACGACTGCAGGGGGTCATGTTGACAACTCTGTAGGGCTGACCCTTCAGTTAAATTTTTTAAACTGATGGCGGTAGCGTAGAAATTCTGAAAGCCTTTACAGCAGACAGCTTGTCAATGAGACCAGTCGACTCTATTAGATCAACGGCCAAGAGATGGTCTCATCTCAGAGGTATAGTGTTCGAAGAAGTGTCTCCCCACAAGTTGATATACTAATTGGATGCAATGTACCGGAGGCTCATTGGGTGCTTGAAAAGAGCATAGGTAATGGAAAGGGACCATTCTTTACGCAAACTATACTTGACCGGACACTTTTCGGACCCCTGACGAACGAAGTTCAACAATCGGTGGCTGGTAATTGCTTGGCGGTTGCTGAGAGAAGTGCCTATGTGGAACACAACCAAATTTTTAATAATAGTTTATTTTGGATAACTCCGAATGATGGTGCAATACAAGATCAAACAGTACAATTGAAAGCCGAATGAGAGATAGAAAGCAACTGAATGTAAGAGAGAGCATTCAAGTCAATTGTTGCGGTGCCGCCCGGTGAATTTAAGCTCGAGGTCAGATGGTCAGGCCGGCTTAAGGTAGGGTGTAGTCATTCTGCCAAGGTGTGGAATGGATGAGGAATAGTAAAGAATTACACAAATCCTACGAAAGGAAGACTATCCTGCCGGAAAACCAAACTGGATTGAAGGATACATGGATATCGTGAAAATTAGACATTCCCGAAGGAGACGTAATCAAGCATTAGAGCATCGCAACCTACGGGGGGGGGTTACGATGTAAAACTAGACGATGAAAAATAGTGGCGGTACACATAAAGACCGAAAACCAGCCATGGATTACAGTTGTGAAGTTGAGTGACCGTATATCGGATGAGACAGTTGTATAACAAACGGAAAACAAGCCGGACTGTGGTTACCTAAGTGATGGCGACAGGAGTGGCCGGATAAAAACATACAGACTTTAGGTGGATTGCTTTTCTTTCGGAAGAAAGAAATATAACGCATCAATATGGAACTGGGGACTGGCGAAAAATCGATGTGTGGTGCGCAGCTACGATAGTGGCATAAACGTGGCTTCCGAGAGAGGTAGTGAATTAAGTAACAGGTAAGTTCATCAAAACAGATAGAAGACATAAATTGTGAGATGCAAGCATTTCTTTTAATCTTCTCAGTCGCGTACGTAAAACATGCGATTTCGTGTTCAAATGGAGCACAGAGCAAAACAGTGGAGTAGATAGTGTCATGCGAAACTGGAAAACCATTCGGTAAACCTGGTTCGAAAGATAGCTCCCAGGCCGTGGTGTCCAGTCTTTGGTTTCTGATGTGTTTTTTGGGTGCACTGATTGCAGTTCATCGCCGTGGACCAAATGTCGTTACCAGTTCTTGACCACCAACACATTTACCTTGCTAAAGACTTCATTTTCTCAACCCCAAGTAGCTTCTGTGTAACTCGTCAAGAACAGGTTTCCTCAAGGTTAGCTGTATAAGAACTTGATCGTTAACTTTCAACACTCTCTCATTGGGATAATAAAAGCTCATCCTACCGCTCGAATATCTCGGGAAAGCGTTTTCTTGTTGTACTTTCCAACTCACGATTGATAGCTGAGAGGATCTTGTGATAACAGTTTTTCGTTCCGCGTATCACGTCATCTCCAGAAACTGGGATGGTCCCAAATAAAAAGTAATTTCCTCAGTGAGTTTAGAGAAACGGGACAAGAAATCTGCATGCGGAATCTGCGAACCGAGAAGAAATTGGTTACCCTAATCATGTTTGCTGAGGTGAATTACCCATCTCTGCACCATAGAAGCCGCTGTTTTTAATAGCTTTCTTCTTCGATTATGCATATAACTCAGGGCTTGATGGTCGGTCAGTATCGTAAAGTGGGTACCGAAGAAGTACTTGTGCAAAGCTTTACAGTTTGAACAACTACCAAAACCTCCTTTTGACTCTGAGTGTATCCTATTTCCGTTTTGATAAGTTATCAGGAAATAGGCTGCATCGGATAGCCTTCTTGCTCAAGAATGGCGCCAGTCTCAACAGACGATGCATCAGTCACCGAAGTGATGGGGACTGAAGTCAAAAATGGCTGTAGTAATAGTCTCTCCGCAACAAAAGTAACGAGGTTCCTCAGAATCTGTTCGTACTGACCGTTCCATTGTCATGAAGAAGGATTTTGCAAAGTAAAAGCGAACGAGCTTAGATAGAGAACTGTCAAGTCCAATCAAGTCGAGTCATGTATTTGCTTTATGCAACCCGGTGGCTGAATACTCAGTAGTACATAGCTATATTCACAGCAGTTACACGAAAAAGAAAGCGGCAGATACAACAACAACAAAAAACGCAACGTTAAGGGATGATTTGGGAGCTAAGACAATAAATGTTGTCAAAGTTCAGCGTCGATGTTTGTTGGGTTACGTAAGAATCGAGCAAGGTAAGGGACAACGGAGGACCTGTAGGCAGTCGTGCGTGCATAAATCATTTTATAATTGTTGCTCGTGGCCGAGGAGGAAGCACACATGCTGAGGTCACTGTGAAGCGGATGAAGTGAGTCATTCACAATTCTCTCAGCAAATCTTTTGCACATTTCATGGTGTTTTGATGTGACAGAGTCTGCGTGATCTTTACGAGGAAAACCACTTCCTTGGGAGACCCTTGTATTATTGGGAAACCTTTAGCACGTAGCCCAGTCAAGAAGACGGGAGAAGAATAAAACCAGTGAGGTAACATGCATGCAAGGACAAAACGTTGAATTAGGTAATGGAGTATTAACATTGCTTTCAGACGCAAAACGTATGAGATTAGCCCTCTCACTTTTGTGAAAACCTAGGAAACATGTTCAGTCTAACAAAGGTTACGAGTGAACTTAATCCCAAGGTATTCAACCGATAGTTGGCGACCAACGGAGATGCCTCCTATGTGAACGTCTGGACAAGCTTGCAGAAAGCTCACATACTTAGAACCTTTGAAAAGAGAGAAGACACTATCTGAGCATTTAAAGGGGATTTAAGCTTAGGTTACGGGCTTTGGACCAGTGGTCAGTACTTTGGAGACCAGATTGGAGCTCAGGTGTAGTTGATGCATCGGGATGGGGCAACCCAAGTGCAGCATCATTTGCGTATTTTATAATGCAGTAACGGTCACTGACAGGCATGGAAGACGTGTAGGTGGAGAACAGAAAAGGGAAGAGGATTGAACCCGGTAGTAAGCTTTGATTTGAGACATATATGGAAAAGGTTCTGCCCCCGTATCTCGTAAACTGTTGCCGACTGGAGAAATAATCAGAGAAAAGTCCAATGAGTGAGGGTTGTATTCTGTTATCTGAGAGTGTGTCGAGAAGCTTTCGTCTGTCAACACTGTTAAACGCAATACTGCAATCCAGGAAGCAGGTACGCATAGCTTTTGATTTCTTGTTCAGCGAGATCTAGACATGACGAGTCAGCATCCAAAGCAGAGCAGGAGCGGCGGTAGGCGAACTAGTTTATGTCTCGTAGTGTCAAATCTTTGGACAGTTCCTGGATTAATAACTTCTGAAACGCGTTTAATGCGATGGAGGTACAGGCAGTCGGACGGAATTTTGCCATTCCTTTCATGGACACAGGTGTGCTGGACGCTGATCTCTAACAGCCGGAAATCTTCTTGCAATACAAGCATTGATTAAATAATTGCGTCATGACCGGAGTGGGTATTTGTGCACATTGCTTTAGTATAACTACGGGAAGATCATCGGGTCCGTGGGATTTGTTGCACTTGAGATTTGACAGCTCTTTGTAAACAGCTTGAGGGGATGTGTTGTGGGAGAGGGAGTTGGGAAAGCTGTGACAATGCGACATCAAATGGACTGAATAAGCTGAACCTCGCACAGAACTACTGAGAATCAAGAAATCCAAGACCGAACGGAATGTAGCGTAATATTTCGTATGCGCGGGAATCACGCAGGGTGCAAGTATGTATTATAACAGAGAGAATGTAGTAACGCAAAACAGAAAGAACCAGCTTTGAATATCACAAGAAATTATGAACAAACTGCGAATAGTATCGCAATCATCCTAGAATTGACCGAAGTTCAGTCACGTTTTTTAGTGTTGGAAATTTTCATAGAGGTTCGACTTGATTTGGGGTTGGTTTGCATCCATCCTTCGAAACCGTGAAGCAAAATACTCTAGTTCAGTACTTCTTAAAACGCATCTAAACGGTTTTATAGCCACATTGTTGTCCCTGAATTTTTGTAGCAGTTTCAATTATCGCTCATCTTGCTCTTTGTTATTTCCGAAGATTAAATCATCGTCCATGCAAACCGTCAATAATCTTGTAAATACATTTCTGAAATATTCCAGATAAAACATGCAGTTCAAAGGGCAAAATAAACTGAAATGCCCCGATTCGGTATTGACAGAAATTAATTTCTTGCATTTATTATCTAAGGCAATTTGCAAGTAAGCATTGGCCAAGTCGACCTTAGAAAACATGATGTTCCCGCTCAGACATCGGAATGAATCTTCAGGATCCCTAATTGCCGAGGCATAGCGCTGTAATCGAGGCTTCAGTGTGATTCTGAAGTCAGCACAAGTTCTAGGTGATGTTCCATAAATTTTCGTCGAAATCACGATAGGGATTGCTCACGCGGACGATTCGACTGCCGAAATTCTGCTCTTCTGTCTCATACTGTTCAAAACTGGGTAGGCTTTGTCACGTAATCCGTGTGCAATATTCGGCTTTTACTAAATGTCATCTCTTCATCCGCAGTAAGTTTCAAAGGTTGAACATTGGTTTTACCTTTTGCGTATGAGCACTCGTCAGTCAACATACACATTAAATCAGATGCTGAAGCACCATTATACAACGGTAATGATGGATTTAAACGTTCAATAGCTCCTAAACTGGGAATACCCAGAATCTCTCACGAAACTAGAAATGTCTTATCTGTGATCTCGCTATTGTCTTGTTGCACTCTTAATCCACATTCACCTACTGGATCGAGTTGGCGATCAGTGACACCCCGAGTCGGAACAGCTGCTTTCTTTACTCATAAGTGTCAAAAAACTTATTTCACACGCTTTCCGGAATAATCGGTTCTGTAATTCTTATGTCAGTTATGAGAATGTTTCTCATACCGGAGGCGAATGACACCGCCGTACGGATATAGTTGTGATCTACAGATGAGGTATGAAGAGGTATAACGGATAAGCTACCATCAGCCGGTTTAGTCTCGGTCAGATTACACACCTTGCCGCGACAAATCCTTTTGACATGATCCAATTTGCCACAGACATGACATTTAGCCTTACAAAATCGGCGGGTAGAAGACAAATGGAATTCACAACATGACATGTATCAGGTGTTGGTTTTGGCAGCCTTTCTGGTATTGGGCTAGCACGTTGGATGTATCTGGGGTTTGTTGCCATGGTTTGGATGCACCGCTTTGGACGTAGTTTTCCGAAATAAGATTGTGGTTTTCGTTGTAGTAGCTGTTTTTATGTCATCGTATTCACCACAGATCCTGCGAGCCTCTGCCAAAGTCAAGCCTTTTTGTTCTGGCAACCTGCGTTGCAAGGTAATGTCATTGATTGCGGCAATTCGTCGATTACCTTGTTATTCATCCGGACTATCACCGTAGCTACACTTTGGGGCTCGTTCGTTCGACAGCAGTGCTCCCCCGATGGCGAGCTTTGGCCGGACCGACCAGATTTCTGCGCACCTCGAGAATGTTTGCTTTTGGCAGGGACGTTCAGAAGAAAGTACAAAATGCGTTTGAGGCATGAATACATGATGCCAACACCCACTTAACTTCCGAAAGGTTCGTGCGAAATTGTTGGCGCTCATCCCGTTTGAAATCAGACACGAAGCAAACGTTCAGTAGCAATTTGTCAGTGTTGTGTCCTGTAATAGGTAGGCAGCAAGAAAGGGTACGTCCGAGGCAAGCGGGAGCATCAACACAATGAAAAGAACGTCTCAAGCGAAAGTAAGCTGTCAATCAATATCAGTGTTGCTCGTGATAAACCGCATGTGATTGGTGGAGTAGGGTCATTCAGAACGTGGTACAGACAAGTATCGGATGCACAAGTGTACGGCGAACGGGACAGGAAGGAAGCACGAACGAATGTCTATGGCGCTCGGATAAGCACCGCAACATCATGTGACTGATTAAGCCACACTACAAACAGAAAAGAATGCATTGTTAATTGTTCTCCTATTTATCGTCTCCAGTATATAGCTGGTAGCCCTGGTTCCTACTTTAGGGAATAAATTCCACGCACGGTTATAGTGCAAATGTTCTCAATAGCTGCACCAGTTGAACTGCACCCCTCACCAAAACCTTTGCACACTCAGTCATCTATTTTTTGTCGTCGTTACGTTCTGAGACTAATTTTTCTGTATCCTGAACACAGGTAGTGTTTTCGTCTGATAGAAAAATACAGTGCATGAAATACAAGCCCAATTTTTCTGCGACTTCTTATGAACCGAACCAATTAGCGTGACCAAATTTGGTATAATGATGTATCAACCTACTGATATAGCCAAAATGCACACGCATTTCAAGTATGAAACAAATAAACCGATTTATCCGAAAAATTCCCTGAGAGGGTGTGAAATGTTAATGAACCCACTCTTAGACAATGGTAGAATCAATCAACTGGTTACGAAACACGACGACTTTTATTGGTAACGACTGGATCACGATGTCCGGATGTGCCTTCAATTACGTCATGGGTGGTCTCAAATACTATGCTGTCGCATTCATCAAGGATGGCCGATTTTAACTCGTGTAAAGGGCCGAAGTCTCATCCATCCACATGGACTCGCCTCACTAACAGACCCTGGACATTTTCAATTGGGTTGATATCTGGATTGTGAGCGATCCACTCCACGATTTTATTGTTCCGATAGAATAGCCACATTCTGTTGAGGTTGGCCGTATGTATGTCCTTGTTTTAATGTCTGAACCTGCTACCCGTTCATCTACCTCGTGTATATACTCCTTTCTCTGATTGGTTGTTTTCTGCACTTTAAAAACTGATTCTCACATTCTACCTACGGTTTGGTCCCTTATGGCTAGCCGTACATTCCTCTGTGCCCATTTGAACGTTTGATATCCACTCACAGTTCATTGTAATTGGATTGCCTCAAAAATTGAGATATAATTTGTGTTTGCAATGATCGTTTCGTAATGTACACATCCAGATTACCGACTAGCCTAATATGACTTTGGGTTTCGTGTTCTATGAGTCACTCAACCACTGGACAATGGTTGAGTTTAAAGAAGACTTTCGAGTGTGGCTTGTGAACGTGTTTCCCATCCGGTCTCACAGCGAATTACCAACGAAATCCGCTCCATCGAACGAATAGAAAAGACTCGATTCGGTGGACAAATGCAAAAGCGTATTCTGTGTAACGTACCGAAACAGTACCGACACGAGAAACACACGAAATGCAAACGGACGCTACGGTGAAGCAGAAAGCGAACCCATTGCGTGTACAGTTGGCGAAAAACCGGAAGTTCAAGTGATTCAAACACGAGGTCGACGGAAACCTAGGAAAAGTCAGCTCAGTTAAACGCACGCAACCGAACAAAACAATGAGGTCGAAACCAAGCTTCAGAAAAGATCGTAAAGAAAATAAAACTAGAATGATGTGCAAAAAACGTAATATGCTCAGCACGATCGAGGTCACTACAAGGCACAGCCTTTTTGTCATTTTCTAGGTTCGGCAAACATGCCTGTACGAAAAGCTCCAAATGAGACCTTACAGATATCTATGTGTAGGTTTCTAATTAGGGATGCATAACCATTACGTGCATGTCTCCCAATCTATTAACTCAACCTTCTGAACTTCTGTAGTACATTCCGAGTTCAGGGGCAGGAACTCTTGAAATTCTCAGTTACTTCTGTTTTTAGAAATTTGACACTGGATCTACAGTGAATTCGTTCCATAGATTTGTTCCCATGAAGAATTGAAGTTCTTGTCAATGCTTAGCCAGGATTAGGCTTCAGTGAGTTGAATTAATTGAATATCTTGTATTTCAAGTGACTGTAAATGCAATCCAACTCAGTACATCCATTGAATAAATTCCCTGAGGAACGTTAAGATTTCAAGAATCCCTGAGTATCTCATGGTTGCCTGATCCACTTTCAGTTTGTATGAAATTCACGTTCTAGATGGCTTTATATAACCCAAAGTACTGCTTTGCGACGTTGTTCCGGTACACAGTCAGCACAAACCACGTGGTTCATTGTAATTATTCTTCCGCTGATTAGCGGTTCCACACAATTTCAGTAATACAGGCACTGCTAATTCATCCCGAAATATGGGATCAGTATTTTGATAATCGGTGTGAGGAAAAAGACCGTTGTCGATTTTCACGTAACTTGAGTACACTGAATTTCTCACATGAAAAAGCTGAGGACCAGCGGTTGATCGCAACCCTTAGTTAAATACAATTAATAAGGTTTTTATCGCCCTTCAGAGATAGATGATAAAACATTCATTCCCGTTTTGCAAACCATCACATTTCGGGTAACTATGGTCGAATCGTTTTACACAAGGGCATTAGTGATCAACTCGGCACACACGACGCTTTTTCGATGATTTGAAAGAAAACGAAAAGCTGATTGGCTGAAAATAACAACCAATCAGCCAACGACGAGTGCATTATCAATACAGAGCACGTGAATCGTTTCACAGTGACGTGGAATTGTTCCATTTTGTTTCTTTATCAATGTATCAAGGCTGCAAGCCCACGATTTTGTTACTTCATTAGAAGTGAGAATAGCGAACCATACTAGACTTGAAATAAAATCTGTCCCAGTTCATATGATTTATGGTTGATATATAATATGAACGATCATATGGTTTAAAAACTCAGATCACTACCGAAAAGTTTGAAAGCACTGCCAGCTATTTAATCTTTGTTCGGAATCCTTGACAAGGCGCATCCACTGAGCCCCAATGGGGACTTGAACCTTGGATGAACGGTTGTGGGTCGAAAACCTAACCACTAGAACATCAAGGCTGGCTCTCAGTGGATTATTTCACGTCAACAATGAATAATTAGGTGTTATTCCTGCTTAGTTGTTGTTAGTTCTTGAGTCCAGTGATCACTTTATGCAGCCGGACGTGAATAGTCAGCAGGCACATAGCCGCAAAATACAAGCTTGAGGAAAAAAAGTACAATGAAAGGAGAGAAATATTCAGTTCAGCCGTTTTTTTTGTTTTGTTTCTAACAGTGCCAGGATTGGTGAAAAACCTGTTGAAACAGGAAACAGTTGATGATTTGTAAATAGTGGTACGGGCAAACAAGTTTTTGTAGCGGGACTTAGTGAAAGATGTGAAAACACGTTCACTAATATCTGGATAAGGAAGATGTACTTGGTCATCCAGTATCTTTGAAACAAACGTTTTGGCAAGCACTTTGATGTTGAAAGAACCAACCATAAGAAATTTCTCTACAACGAGAAATATGTTTGATGTATTTGACTTTAAATTTAAAGTCTTTCACAAGCAAACGTGGAAAGATAACGGGAGAAGCGTAGGGCCCAAATGGCAGGATACATGCGAATATAAAACGTTCGATTAAATGGAGTGGAGTAGAAAAGACGTAGAACGTAAAATGTTTAGCGTCTACGTTTTTGGAGAAACTTGCAACATAATGGGATCAGGAAAGATCACGGCTGGTAGTAAATCCGAGATACTTGATAGATAATGCACAAGAAGTGTGCAAACCGTTTATGAATGGGTCGGAATGGGATCTGGTGCCATTATGAAGACAAAATAAGATATCGGAGCACTTGGAAGGGTTCAGTTCAAGATTAGGACAGGGGGACAAGTTCAGTGACTTTTTGTTGCAAGAGTGTTTCAAGAAAGCTAATGGAGTGGGGCATACCAGGGATTACGTCGTCAGCATACTGTCATCGTACAGAGACATGGAAGAGATATACTCAGGCAGCACACTACCCAACGCGTTTAAGCGAAAGCTGGGGTAATGCTGGGATAAGAAGTACTCCTATCATGAGCCTTGAAGAGTTGCACAGAAGTTCGTGAATTTTAGTAAGGAATATAATAATAAGAGTACTACAATATTTGTTCATGCATATCTGAGTTACAAAACAAAACATTTTGTTATACTGAATCCCCTTGTGACCAGGCGGTGCCGTACTGGTTTTCTTTATTTTTTTCTGATTCGATGTGCTAATCGGTTTTTTTACGGATAAAAGTGTAACATCACTCATAGAGACAACTAATGAGCCTTTTCACAGTTTATTTTAACTCTGCTATATTGTTATCTCTCCTTATATAATTTTATATATATGTGCATATATATCCTTGGACATTGAATTAGTCGTTTTGTAGTGTAGTTTTTTTGTGAAATTCATGCGACATTAAGTACTGATCTCCATGTAACGTTGGCCAGTCATATCCAGATTCTGTCAATCATCATAAATTGTTATGCGTAAATAGACGACGTGGGAGAGTTATTGGAGGCTTAAGAAGGTTCTCAGTGCAAAATGCCTCATTCGTGGTGAGGCAACGTAACAAGAGCTCCGGCTTTCATAGTCTAATTCACAGTCAATAGGTAAGCTAAGAAAAACCGACTGTTGTCAGATATTCAGTGAATCCTAATGCATAATATATACGGTTACTCCTGGTGTTTATGCGGTTGAAGTATAGCCACAAGAGTTGGGACCAGCCCCAGATTTGTGGTCTGGATTTATTAAGCGGCAATCTACTCACTACCAGCACATCAAAATCAATCATGAATGCCGGTTAGTAATTTTTGTGTATTACCTTAATATTCTCAAGCCATTGAAGAGATACAACTGGGAAGAACTGTGTACCGTCATCAATGTGGATGCTGTTTTAAATTCCTTGTCCGATGGTCTTATCACCACCGTGCTAACCACGAGGCAACGTCGTGAAGTGTTGCACGCTTTGAGCTTCCACTTGCTGCGTATTTACCGCTTTCAAATAATTCCTATGAAGCTGTTGTTCCAGTTTTGCATACGGTCCCCTAAATTCGTATTTTTCACTTCTACTACTCTAGATTACATATTTGCTTCTGAGCGTGACTACAGACGGCGTCCGCTGGGCATGGAATGGCGTAAACCGGCTACTAGTTTGGAAATGCGCAACGAAAGGCCGTTCAAAAACAGGCTCATTGTTGACGTCAAGGGTAAGTGAATAAAATCGGTTTTTTCTGACTAAATCCCAGACTCTATTCGTTCCCTCCAAAAGTTCGCAGGGAAACCGTTGTCTATCGTTGAAGGACAAAGCGTTGGTTTATCAACGCTAGAAATCAAGGCTATGCAAGACGAGAACGCAGATAAGTCAATTATCATTTCCTCAGAAACAAATCTCGAGCGTCTTCTTCTTTTGGAATTGTTTTATTCATTTGGTGTTATGAACACCTCTTCAGGCATTCTGAAAATTAGTAACATTGTATCATAAAACACAACTCTACATGTTCCTCCGATTTAGTTCATAAATTATTTGGTATTTTCCTAATTCATTGTTTATAGTTGTTTTGATACATAAATTTTCAGATGTTAATCCGTTTTGTTGAAAACCATCTACAATCAAACTATTTTTGAAACCTTTACGCGATGTTTTATTGTCCAACGTTTATTTAAGCGCTACCGTCTCATCTTGCTGCTGCATCTTGATAATTCGGCTTCGATGACCACGTAACACAAGAACGACATAGATCTTCCAAAAATTGTGGATGAAGCAGCCCCCGAATTGCAAATTGGTAAAAGCTTCCAGTGTAGCTTTTTTATGGTAAACTTAGTGATTTTTACACAAGGGTTTTTTAATCAGCTATAGGTTAGTGGTTTCGATCGAAAGGATAATGGGCAATTAAACTAAGAAACAGGCAGTTAAGATGAATTAGGAAAAGAAGAGGTATCCATTTCCAGCCATTTTTACCAACGCTGGGCGTAGTCCAACACGACCCCAACTGGGCGCTGTTAGCTCTGCCCAACGTTTTTATTGATGAAACCCAGCATTGGTCCAACGTTGGCCCAGCTTCGACCCAACGTTAACCCAACGTGGCCCAACGCGCACCCAACTGGGAACGCGTTGAGCATGCTGCTTGGGTAATTCGAAAAAAGGAAAGGTGACAAAATGGCTCTTTATAAAACGTCTGTTGTACGGAGAAGTGTTGAATGGGTTTCCCCATTATAGCGGGTGAATTGTTGGCGATTGTAAAAGTAGATAGACAGTAAATATATGTGAGGTGTGCTGACTCTGCGGTCGTCAAAAATTCGGGGTGGCTTGGCCGATGTTAACACAGCTAAATGCATCACTACAGTGAAAAAGCACCCTGTGACCACCTGAATTTTGCCGTCTAATGAGGATAAAATAAAATGGGTGAGTGATACTAAAGCATCTAATGTCGAGCAGGGGCTTTGATAGAAAAATTGGTTAGGATCCAGTACATTGATTTTCGGGGAAACTTTTCGCAGAATAAGCTTTGCAATCACTTGGAAGACAACTGATGTATGGTCGATGGGACGTAATTTTGGTGACTGTTTTACAGGCACCGGAATAACAGAAGCCCTTTCCTAATAGTCAAGGGTGTACTTTGTGCTAAATATCTATTGAATAGACCCTATATTATTGGAGACCGTGTTCCGGTCCACTCCTTTAGGGTTGTTGCTGATAGACCATATGGACTCTAGCCCTGTTTTTTGAGGGTTGTGTTAATTCTTTGCTCACTTCAGAGGTAGGTATAAAATCTGAGTCAGAGTCTTTTTGAGGGGAACACAAACGAATTCATTGGTAATGCTGGTTGAGCCGCTGCATTGAAGCATCAGTTAAGTTTTTCAACATCTACCAATGGTGGAGGCTTGTTGGATTTTACACTACTTGACTGCATAATGGTTTTCCTCTCACCACGGTGGCAGTTACGGATCGTGTATAGGGTGCGTTGAGCCTAAAAAGCTCCAATTTATTAGACTCAATAGACTTAAGTGGCATAATGTGGTGGTTGTGCGTGAGCTGTATTTGTGTAACATAACTGATTACGTTCCATATCACTGACATTGAATTGTAAAAACAAACAATTTCAGTTCGCGCTTCAAATTCTGTTGTTCATACTCTGTTCCATTTCAAGATTACTATCCTTCATAATTCCACTGGACGACATTTTAGAGAAACTTTCCGTACGGCATCATTGGACCTCCTTTTCGAGTGGTGGCATGCAATACGAAACTGTTTGGTGGCGTGTACAAGACGTAGGTCTAGAAGAGCACCCAGTCTGGTGGGAAAGGTAACAATACTGTTCGTGCCGAAGTTAGCGAAAAATCTCATTTCCCTTGTGGTACACAGTCCGTTCGTAACACCAGTTTTCGGCTGGTTTTCGGTCGGTCTGCTAAGTAACGGTTCTACCAAAGAGAGCGTTATATATCTGGAGCGGAAACTGTGAAGTCCTCATAAAAATATAGAAATTGTATGGGAATATGATCATAAATTGCATCACATTTTCGTGAGACGTTTGTTCAAATGGATCAATGTCAGTCGTATGACGGTGATCACTCGGAGCCGCTCGTTACCATGGTTTGGCTTCGCGTCATATGGTTTGAGTGACTGCGACGGCTGTTAATGACAGTACTTCATGTTGTTCCAATAAGTCTGCATTTTTATGTACATGACGACTCACCGAACTCGGGTTCGAGTGTGTCCATTCAGCTAGTGTTCTTGATCCTCAGTTGTGCGTAGTTCGGGTAGGAGCCATACTGCGTTCCTTGCGAATAGCACGATTACTCAGGTCTAATTCTTAATTATCACATCTGGCGCCGCGGTCATAAAAATTGCCATGGATTTCTGTGGCTTCGAACCTCTGAGTATTCATGGAACTTCCCGTGAAGTTGAAGATTACCTAGAACGTTTTGAAATCTGGTGCTTGACCCAAAAAAATGTGGATCCAGAGAAGAAAACAGCTCGTTTCTTATCTGTCATCATCTGTTGTGTAAAATTTGGTTTTTCCTAATTTACCCATTTAGCAGCCATATGAAGCTCTCAGAGACTCGCTTCTTCAACATTTCCAGCCAGCGAATTTCGAAGTTTCGGAACGAGCAAAATTTCATTCATTGGTTCGTGAGGATCAACAGCCCATCCGTGGTTTCGTTTTGCAACTGCAAACTCAGGCTCCTCGATGCAATTTTTGGCGACCAGTTACAGGCTCAGTTACGCAATCGATTGAGTGGCGGAATTAGTTGTGTTGATTTACAAAGACAGTTACTCTTGCCATGATTTTCTGATCGTTAAGCTTGGCGTTTAGGTCGCAAACGTTTCATCATCAGTCGAGGTGACATCGTCAGTGCACATGCGCTGGCGATGTCACCTCTACTGAATTGCACATTTTAGTCCGCTAAACTCTTGTGTGCACGATTTCAAAATGTGAAGGCAATTGTTCATGAGAAGTCATCCATATCGTGTAATGTTGCTAATGCCCAGAAGTCAACAGCCCACAAGCCGCGCCAATTCAAACGTCTTTGTGAATCAAATAATACGAGAAATTCGTCCCCACCTCAACAGAGAAGTCGTCAACGATGGTGTCCGTCTTGTGGTGCGAAGCATTTATATTTGACTTTTTGCTTTCCTAATGTTACATGTCATAAATGCGGTAAAGTTGGCCATATTCAATAAGTTTTCTGAAGTGCTAGGGTTTGCATAACTGACAAGTCCAGTACTCAATCTCGTTTTCTCCCGATTTTCAGTCTCTATCTTTAGCTGTCAACAGTTCGTATTTATCTTGCCATGTTATTCACACCTTTGTTGTTAATCATTCACTTAAACATTCATCCATATTGGATACCGGCAGTGGAGAGTCGTTCATTTCTAGTTCTGTTATTCAACGTCTCCAATGCCCCGTTAATGTTAAATCTGTTAATTTTTCGTGAAAGGTATTACTGGTCATGATTTATATGCATTAGGGGCTTGTGAACTACCTCTTACTGACTCCAGTTCCACTACTTAACAGTGCTCATTCCTTGTCATTGACTCACAGTTCTCAATTATTGGTCTTAATTGCATGAAGAAACTTAACATTACTTTGTCGTTCTTTTCTGACTATAATCAATTCCGCCGTCGAAAATTGATTTTCGAGTGAACCAGGGCTTCGGGTGGCACCAGGATAGCACCTGTTGTTCTCGAGGTATCGGGGCCGCCAGAATTTCTTAAACGTTGGACATTACCTTTGGAATTGCGTGGACCATTGAAAAAGGCAATCGATCAGTTGGTCGCCGAAGGTGTCCTAACACAAGTGAGTGCGTCATCGTGGGCTACACTAAACGTGACCCCATTGAAGAGAGATAGGAAAACTACGAGAATTTGTGGAGATTATTGCAATATTGTGAATAAATTCCTGAAGCAGACCAGTTGTTCTACGGTGGAACCGGAAGACATTCTGCATCAGTTTCATGGTTCAAAATTCTATTCCAAATTGGATCTTAGAAATGCATTTCTACAAATACCACTTGAAGAAAAATCCCGTGAGTTCACAACAATCACTACACCTTTTGGACTATTTCAGTGTAACTTTTTGTCTTTTGGTCTCAGTGTGTCACCTGGAATTTTCCAAAATGCCATTGGTTCTCTCATTTCTGGTTTGCAAGGTATCGTCGCTTATCAAGACGATATCATTGTTCACGCACCAACCAGGGAATTACATGATATATATATATATATATATATATATATATATATATATATATATATATGACCATAATTATCACTGTATTGTGGCTAATAGGCAGATCTTGATGGATACAGTTTGCCCTATGTCTTCCATTATAGTAAAGTGGGTTCCGGAACCCCTCACCAATGAGACTGAATGGCTAGGCTTCACACCCATTGCTATGTCCCACTGAACGAGATCTCTTCCATGTTTCTAGCAGCAAAAGTTTACTGAACTAACTAGCTGATCCTCTTGTCTGAAAGTAGAAAATAACCGCGCTTCTGCTATCAGTGCTTTCCGTATTCATGATTATTGTAACTTACGTGAAGTGGGTGACGGAGGGAATCGAATGCTACTTCCTTTCCATCTTCTGAAGCTGTTAAACGCCAGTCGATCTTCACGAAATGTTTACCAAAGCACAGAGTTTTCTTTATAACCCACCCAAACTCGCAAATGATCGCCCCCTATATGAAGCTAGTGCACGTGAAACAGGATTCACATGCAAGAGAACTGAAAAGGCAACAACAAAATGGCTTCAAGGAAACAACACGGTAATCAAAATGTGGTGGCCCCATAGGGACCATGTTGACAGTCACTTTGGCCTCCGCGTTGGTCATCGGGCCGGACAATGCACGCATTCGTACTCGTCGTCCTTTCTGAATCCCGCGCATTGGAGATGGGCCCATCGACCACAAGAGCCACATTGCACCCACTGAACGTCCTCGTCAAGGCCCACCGTTGATTCTTCCAATCTGCATGCGCTGCAAACGTCCTCCCGAATTGGTGAAGCCGCTGGATCCACACGTCGACGCTTGCTTACCGTTTTGAATGGTGTTGACGTATTGGTGCGCAACCGACGGAAATCCAAGGCTTGCAGTGGGTTCTCTGTGAAAACGATATCTTCGTTGCCCGCATTCCTAACTACCAAGGCAGATTTTCGTCTCGACCGTGACTTACTACCGCTGATGCTGGATACTAATGAGCTACTACTAGCCAAAGGTGTTGCTGGAACGTACAACGCACTGCCTTTATACTCCCCGTGGGCTTGGGAAATTCCTGGAATTGATATCATGAACTTGGCCGTTCAGCTAGTCCACGCGATAGACTGTGAATAAGGTATGTTATATGCCTAAACTTATCATCGCCTAAATTGCTCCCAATTACCCTAAGATCCTTCAAGGCATCATCAGTGATTGTCAGTTAAGCATTTTTAGGGGTGACGTTTGACGTCTTCTGCTTATAAACGAACTCCGTCTCAGAAAATGGAAACCGTGTTCCCGATACTGGCAGTTTCCAACGACCCATATTTATGTCACCCATGGGAAATCCTGTTCCCTTCGCTACTCGAAGCAAATATAGACACGGCAAAGCCCACTGACGACTGAATGGACAGTTGCATTGTGGGTTCCCTGATCTCAAGTTAACTCTATAACTGCGACCCATGGAAGCAACTACTACATATGCTCCACCTGACAGCGTGATGCCTAAAACCGCGTGACTATCAAAATGCTTCAGAAGCACACCACGTGCGTACGCATTCAGTTGACCTAAGACGGCCTGCCTCCATCCAAGAACTTTTGGAGCCTTAAAGGGAATCATCCGTTCTCTTGAAAATCGATGCCTACGAACATTCATTAAAGACTCAATGCTGTCGAAAGTTTTCTCAAACACATCATATATCGATGACCTGAGAGACAGACCGGTTTTCAAATGCCCGTTCTCCGTTTAGACCCTATTAGTGGTATAATTACCGTCAAGAAAATACTGCCGTGTGGCATGTACAGCCCAGCTAGTCTTATACGGCATCTAAGTACTTTTCAAGTACTGGGACGCTTCGGAACTTCGACTCTCAATGGCATGTAAAAATATATTAAAAGCTGCGATTTCTTCCGTGTACACCATATTGCGCATCCACTGGAATATTCTACCTCGGTCTGCAATGGATACATGTGACAGCAGACCGCATCTTCGAAGCATATCCTTTACAACGTGGAACCTACAAAATATAACCTGCGCCTCCGGGTACTGTGTCCTCAGAGAGTTATACTGCGCCAGACTACGGTCAACCACTATGATTGTACACTTTCTGGACTGGGGCAGAGACTGAACCAAAAACTCAACGGCCGTTTTGTAGCTAGTGCCGCTTTCGTTGGGCATAAGGGTATACAAAATACTGTGCCCTAACCCAGTGTCGTCCACGACCATAACGTGCCGCAAGACATACCCACCGTAATTCATTTGATGTGTGGCATCGGCCAACATCACGTCACCAAACCTGCCGACCAGCTCGTTACCTACAAAGAGAAAAAACAGAATAAACTTAATCATGCTGTCGTCACTAATGACCTGTGAATACCCCTGATTTTGCAGCAACTCATCTACACGCGTTCCATCCTCAGTGGGGTCAACGGAACCTAATCTGCGTCGGCGTCGGCTAAACATTCACCGGGTGTAATCCCTGAGCTCGGTAGTATTATGAAGACTTTCCATCATACTAAACATGTGACTCCCTTGGTCACTGGTCAAGCGGCGGTTACGGACGTAATAACCCTCAGTCTCTCGTTGGAAGTCGTGGTTATGAACCATGGCCCACTGCGATACCATGTGGGATGAGCCGACGGCACGCACCGAGACGAATGCCTGGCAACCGAGGTTAGGGCGTCTGCAAGCAACTTCCATTCCTGTACAACACCATCATCCAAATCAAGAATCTTACACAATCTTTTACCCATCTGATTAAAAACAATACCGCGAGGAGGTCTCAATCCATTTCCTCGGTGATAAGTGACCTCAGCTGATTCCAAACTGAGCACGTTTGTACGCAGTACTCTGATCTTAAACACCTTGGCTAGACTCTTTCCGGTCGTCGAATGGGCGGAGTAATGGTGTTGCACTAGAAAATTGTCAATACTCTTGTCGAGTTCGTCAAACGTTTTGACACAAACAGATGCAATCGCACACTTCAAAGTATAAACAAAGTTTTCGGTTGCACCATTGGATTGTGAGTGTCGAGGCGGAGTTAACACATGGTGACATGGTGACAACCCAACGATTTCAACCGGCCAGTCACCTTCTTCGCCGCGAAATGGCTTCCGTTGTCAGTATCCAACGCACACGGAACACCTTCTCGACTGAATGTTTTACGTAAGACTGTAATCGTGAAATCAGCATTAGGAGGAGTGGTGAAATATACCTCCGGCCAACGGGGGTAGGAGTCAGTGACAACCAGGGCGTAGTACCTGTCTAAAAATGGACCACAATAATCAGCGTGAACACGTTGCCAGGGCTCTGCGGAAATGGGCCACGGCGTCCATTTCGACGGCTGTGTGTGAAGTTTATGTAGACAGTCACGACAGCTTTTAGCAATACGGCACAAATCTTCGTTCAACTCTGGTCACCAACAAGTGAGACGGGCAAGAGATTCCATTTTTGCAACGGCTAGGTTTCGGGTGTATAAAGAAATGCGGCGCACCAACGTGCAGCTGCTGATTATTATCGCCAGGTAGATTTATAGATTATATTTGATATTTTCTGCCCCATTTCCATCGAATAACATTCTACATGACTTACCTAGCAAATCTTTCTTGATTCTCATCGCGATACCACCCATCTAGCGTTTTTACATCCCACTCCTCACAACCCAGCACCTACGTTATTCTCGCTAAGCATCCATCAGCGCACCTTCTGAAGTTTCTGTCCCATTGTCTCCGTTTATTTTCTCCCATAAGGGCTCAGTCCCGTCCCACCTGGTTCATCGGTCCGATATCTAAACTATACCTCCCCATACAACCTGCTGTTGCGATCCAGGCAATAATACAGTACCCACTTTATACTGTGTGGGTTGCATCTGTGCATCCCACACAGCAAAAATCCACTAGCTCACTATCCCTCATCGCCCCAAGTCTTCTAGTCCCAAGTGTATGTATGGTGGGCTATATAGATCATTTCATTCACCACTTTGTTGCTTAAGTCTCACCTGGACCTGTGTGCATACAGCACCCCCGTAAACTCATGGCCGGCTTAAACGTTTGGCTTGTCTATGTCTAGTTAGCCGAACTCCTGCCACCTCCGTACCTTCGCCATACATTTTTACTTATCATGCCATCCCGGTCCCCAAGCAGTGCCCGGAAAATCCGTATCACTAAAGTTGCTAAATCCAAACACACCCAACCCCACGCAAAAACCAGGCCGTGCCCTGTCACCCTCGTTAACATCGACGGTGAAGTTTTTAATAGTCCAAATGGCCTCGAGCAGAGTTTCATCGAACTTGAAAACAAGGTCAAGCTGATCGATTAAATCCCTTCAAAGGTTTCACCCATGGCTACTCTCCTTGATCCTGAAGCCGCTACACCCCCCAAGAACTTGGTTTCGATGGGACTTCTCCTCGACTCAGTATCGGTTGAAATATACCACCGCATTACCAAATCCAAGAACGCAGTGGTTTTCAGTGTTCCAGGGGGCTTACCGCTCTCCCTAGTGAAACGCTACTTACTCAGTTCGTGCAGTATGGCTTACTATAGGTGCCATTGCAGGAGGCTACGTAAAACGTCCCAACGGCTTATTTGCCCCCTGCTATTCCATTTCACGGACGACCTGACAGCTAGAGATTCCATTAGCAACAAGTCCACAATTGCTGCCACTTCGCCGTTTAAGGACATTAAGATGTTCCCCGATAAAACCCCACTCCAACGGGAAATACTTCGCTCGCTGAGAAGCCACTCTGCCCTACCCATGCAGGCTGACCCCACTGGAAACTACACGAGGGTTATCCAGTGCCCCACTTCCAAGAAGTCATAAGCTGGCCCAAAGCCTCACCCTGTCTACCTGCAAACGGTCGACCCGGATATGTCTAGCTCCCCACTCACGGTTCTGCTTCCGCACAAACGCCTTTTTCTACCATCTCCTCCAGTGGCCTCTACCTCCAGTAGCTCTTGCCCCCGACCACAGGCCCCAAGCGGCGCGCTACTTCAGTATTAAACCCGTGCTCCCTCATCATAGCCTCAGAGCCAAGACAAAACCCTGGTACAACCATCAGCCCTCGCCTTACTACTTCCCATCCATTCGCCGAGCCGTTGACAAGCGTTATCAACCACCGCTCTCGCTCTAACGACCCTACAAACTACTCACCTGCTGCTGGCTCAGCTAAGACACTTCGTAGTAATCCTTATAAGTGCCCCTCCAATCCTCCTATGAGCCTACCTGGTACTCCTACCAGGTCTGCTCTTGTACAACTAATCGCTCCATCCACTAGCCCCCACTCTCATTTGGCATTTGCTCATAGTGTACTCTCGGGCCCTCCAAATGGAAACCAGTTGGGCCACCACCCAGGTTCGTTTAAGGCCGTTGTCCTTATAAGTAGGAGTAACCTTTAGAGACGTACAAGTGCCATTCGCACTTCCATTGCCTCACCCCCGCCTCCACTGTCTTGCCCACATTCTGATCGAATGGGCCACACCAATCCTCCATCTCCGTTGCTACCCTATATCCTTTTCTTTCCCCAGACCCCAACTCCCCATACCGTAGGCTCAACATGCCACCGCAGTTCCCATCTGCCCCCTCCCCCAATCCTCATCTAATCCCGAAGTGCCAATTACGCACCCTAGCAGATATTCCAGATTCGTACCTGTATCCTGCTTCACTGCCTCACCTCCCCACCCTCTCCACATGCCGACTCCCATGCCGCCCATTGGCTCCTTAGCCTTTCCGAATTTCTCCGATTTCTTCCAGCCTCCCGCCTCACACCACCTCTCAGTTACCCCCCCCCCCACATACACCGACCCCCAAACCGACCTACCGGCCTTATACTGATTCTGCCCGACAGTTGGATTACCTACAGTCAATGTCTCATTTTTTCATGGCCGGTGCTCTCCTCACCCGTGGCCATATTGCTGGTCGCCCTATGAACCACATAAATAATCTTTCACTGACCAATGTCACTGATCGCTCATCCCTCGATGTCATGCCCTTTAGTACCTTACACCCTGCACTCCCTCCTGCCCACCCCGCTTCGACAAAATTCCAAACCCCTCACTTTGTCATATCGTGCCCTCTCCCCTGTATTGTATTTCACAAAGCTAAATGTTTCCAATGAACATATCTATGTGGTTTTAACTCTCAAGACCGCACGGGTTAGTCAGTCAGTGACATGTTTACTGGACGGTGGAGAAATGACGTTCACATGGGACAACCACCGTCCTTTAGAATCTGGCGCAATATGACAGATTTAAAACGCAATCCTTGTTGATCATAGTTATAATGGAGCGGAAAGGATAAACAAAACACCTTCAAACCGTTATTTACTCGGGATCGCGTTCCGAAGTCCACAGCGTCAGATTATTTCGTAAGAGTTGCGTGATAAGAGTGCTATCCTTATAGGAATCACCTTGGATCTGATCGAGCCTGCTCATTGCATCATCGAAAGACTTTTTAGCCAGAGCACAAGCCTTATCGGAGTCATTCTCGATTTCATAGTAGAACAGAGAATGGTTCAGTGCTAACCCTAACCTTATAGGGTGGGTTACACTGAGTGGTTTGTTTGCTTTTGTTGTAGCATCTTCGTACGCCTTGCGCGCCTCTGCAACTACTTCCTTCCTCTTATCACCGGTTTGGACTTCCGCCAGGTAACGATAATAACCACCCTTCATCTTATGGTAAAATACAGAAGCATCAGGAGTACTTTCGTCCTTTAGCAAGTGCGTGTCAAGCATAGTCAAAACTTCCTTGCAAGCATCTTCCAACTCCTGTTCGATTTTCCGCCGCAATTCTGCAACCGGCGACTTCTCATCATCTGCATCCTTACATTTGATGCTAGAAATTACGCGCCAAGCAGAACGGCGTGCACCAACTACATTCTTGTATGCCGTAGAACACAGATTTTGTTCCTCGTTACCAAGAAGCTTTTTCTTTTCGGTAACTTTCTTCATTGCGGCGGCCATATCAGTGAAACGTTCGGCATGTTCCGCAAGTCGTGTCAAACGCAGCAAAACTTCGGTATCTGTAATATCCGCATTGGTAATCCAGGACTCCTCAGACATCGTGCCCTATTACAGTGAAAGTTGCCGTGTTAACCAGCCGCCGTACCACGCGACACCCCTCCGGCCCACATCAGCAGCCTGCTGCACAACCACTGTATTGATCACCCACAGCGAGCGGCAGCGCTCTATGCTATCACTTTGCAAACTTCCTGCCCCCCATCCAACATTGCCCGCCCTTCCACTTTTATTGACGCTCTATCCCTACTGAGACCCAACTCCCACCGCCACAGCGATCCCAGTAGTCTTGCACCTGGTATCAAAGCTTTGCGCACACTGACACTGAACTTCTCCCTACTAGTTCTTACTACCGCTCGATCAATAATTAGAAAAATATCGCATCTGCAATTTCTGGCATTTACCTCAAACGCTGACATCATACCAGTAACTAAATGCTGGCTCTCAGACGATGCCTCGCCTGACCTTGTTCGCATAGCTGTGTATCAATGCTTCCCAAGCACTCGCCAGTCCGGGCGCGGAGGGGGCTGTTTGGCCTTTTCCAAATGCACCATCCACGTTAGTGTATTATTGACCAGCCCTTTCTCCTCCTTACTGAGGATTCCTTATGGCTGTTTATTCACGCCTCCGGCCAGAACCTCCTCCTTATATGCTTCCACATCACCCTCGGATCTGGAGCCTGCAAAACTTGACTCGGCCGTGGATGCCTTTATGTCTGCGCTTGACTATCCTGCCAGTGCAAAACTCACTACGGGTGACTTTAACCTTCCTTCAATCTGCCGGTGCTCCTGTACTAGCCGTCCCGCCTTCCCTATCTCTTTTTCCTGTGTCCGTCTTGGTGGATGGACCCAACATGTCTCCTGCCCTACAAGGGGGAAGATCATCCTGGACCCAGTATTCTCCACTGATATTACTGATATGACCACCCAGATTACTGATCACTTCCCAGATAATTACCACCGTATTGTCAGGTGCACGTTCAGCTGCTTCAGCTGCTCCCATCTGGTGCCATCCCCTCCCCCTGTTCCGACTTCCTACCGTTCACGTAACTGGCCCCTAGTACCAATGGTAATCCGTTCCCTTAACTGGGACACATTTTCTCTCCTCTGACCCCCTCACTGTTGTGAACTCTTACTACTCCAACCTCCCGCCATGCTTAAGTACAGCTAACCCATGTGCCGACCTACAACCCAAGTCCAAAAGCTCACGTCTGTCACTTTTAGAGCGTAAGCTTGCTAAGTTGCAACTCACCTTCGCTAGATCACGCGACTTTGCAGTTCTTCTGCGCATAAACCAACTGCAGCTAGAGCTGCGTCGCATAGCCCATTCGCATACAAAAAGGCAAGAGGCCATCGCCTTGGTACACCCCAACAGATCTGGCTACCTGACCAACTAGCTTAATAAAAGGGCTAATCACTCCAATCCTACCTAGCCCAAATTCCTTATCTGTGGCTCATCTACCGCTAGCACTCCAGCATCTACTTCTGAGGCCTTCAATGATCATTCCTCTTTCTCCCTTATAAACTGCCTCTTTCTACAATTCATCCCTGCACCTCTGCCCCCCTTTTGTCGATTCTCTTCACTCATCTAGAAATTGGAAAATCAGTTTCCCTTATTAAACCTTTCCCAAAACCGGACCCAGACGGTCTCCCGCCAGCCCTCCTCCGTTTTGGTGGTCTTGACCTCCTCTTATTGTTACCTAATGTGTACACCACCTCCATGTTTCGCAGTTTCGCCCCCCCCCCTCGATGGAAACCTTTGTTATAGCTCCGCGCTTCAAAAAGGGTACAATACACGACCCAGGTAAATATCGGTCCATCAACCAAACCCCAGTATTCTGCAAAACCATGAAGAGATTTGTCAAAAACACTGTTCACCATCTCTTATCCAAGAACCTGCTGAACCCTGGTCAGCGTGGCTTCTTGAACTCTCGCTCCTCCTCTTCTCGCCAGCTGAACTTTCTGAATGTCCTATCGTCTGCTGCCGGCGCTGGCAACTTTTTATTCGTCCTGCGCCCCGACATGTCTAAGCCTCTTGACCGTGTTCCCCACATGCATCTGTTGGTATTACTGACCCTCTCCCATACAGGCTTTCCTCGTATCTCTCTCGCAGATCGCAAGCTATGCTCATTGATGTCCACTTATCTTCTGCCAAACCCATTTCTGTCGGCGTCATCCAGGGTAGTGTCCTGGGCCTATCACGATTCCTTATTTATATCAATGACATTTTTTCTTCCATTCGCCAAGGTACCCCCTGCCTCTATGCCGCTGATAAAAAAATAGTACACTCCTTCCTCCCCAACGCCCTATCCGTGACCCTGTGCAACATATCGCGTGACTTACTCTTTCTCCGGACCTGGCTTCTCTCGAGGTTCAGGAAATTCTCTGCTGAGAGGAAGTTCCTCCTACCCTAAAAACGCACTGTATGGCCCGGCCGAGTTTGTCTGGACGGCATACCCATCCCCATACACCACACAGTTATTGATCCCGGTGTACGCCACTGTTGTTCTTTTAAATTTTCAGAACAGGCATCGTTCCAGCTCGCCAAAGCTAAGAGAACCCTAGGTCCGGCTCATTGATATTTCTTTCTACCAGCCAGTCGCCTCCCCATGTATCTTTCACATGTAACCCCGCTCCTAGAATGTTGTCTGATTACCTCCATCTTCTGGCCCCTTTCCTCCATTGTATCCCAAAAACTTACAGCTTACCTTCACTAACACGCTGCTGGGATTATCCACAGCCCTAACACACCGCCAGCGACGTGGGCTCATACAACTTGAGCCCTTGTGGATTTTTCGCGTGAGGCTCAACCTGGTTTTCCTCTTTGAGCTAATCCATAACCAGGTCTACACCTCCCATCATACCTCGTTCGCTGCCCCTTGCTCCTACCCCTTCGAACGTCGTGCCTTCTCTCTCCATGTCCCTCAACCTGATCTCAGTCTGAGGTCCAGATTCTGTCTGTAAGCCTACTCCAAAATCTGGAATAAGCTCCCCTTAGCTTACGCACTTCCTCCTCACTGTTCACTTTTAGGCGCGCACTTGAATTATGATTAACAGCTCCCGATGCTATACTGTTCACCAATGAGCTCGTCTCCACCGATCTGGCCTTTGAAAGAGGCCTAACACTGTGGCCGTACTGCCTCTGCTCCACAGGCCGACGGTTGTACTCCATGCCTGACACTTCTTATCTATTTAGTGCCGCGAACTACGGCCATTGCCTCCCCGATCCCCAGCGAACATATCTCCTGCCTTCATAGGATAACCCAGTTGCTCACCCACGTTCATCTGCTGTCCCCCATTTTTCTTTTTCTCTCTCTCCTCGGTATCCATTGCTCCTCATCTGGGGCACACCCAGACTGCGCTTTTCTATCCCTTTTCCTTTTTCAGGGACCCTGGATGACGGTCAGCCACTTCGGGCACTGTGCTGACCATCTCCCTGGCAGGTGCACCTGAATAATATTGATATACGGCCGTCCGCCATTCGTTGCTCCCGTTGGCTCCGCTGTCCATGGCCTCACAGCCTGGCCAATTGATCGCGGATCATACACCTCGACCGCGGTCGCATTGCCCCCTGTACAATTGTCAATGACCACTCGTGCCACTCCCAACGGTGTTGGGTGCGGTCACATCCCCCGCTTTGGACGGTGCACATCGGGCGTGCAGGCCGTCTGCAACGATCTGCGGGAGCAATTAGGCAGGTGGATCACACCTGTGTTCATTTCGAAGTGTTTTTTAGGTTGGGTGTCCAGCGCACTGCCAGTCCCGCCCACTGGTACCGGTTGTGGATCGCACGCTCTAACCTTCCTCGGACTACCGCTTTCAATACTGCCGGTTCAAAATTGCATGCTCCCCATCCACTTTCCGCCCCTGGACGTTAACCCATAGTTCTCATCGTCGGTTACCACTTTTCATTTTTGCCGTTCTGCCACGGTGTACACACCTGCCCATCCTGTTCTTGCTTCTACCGCCTCCCACTATTCCACCCCTCGTTGCATGAATTCACTACCGTACTAACCTTCCTTCTCTGCCGACGACCGCCAATATTTCTTTTTCCACCCATGTTGTTATTGCCGGCTCGTAGTCTCCATTCACTTGGTTTTGCCCTGTGCTAATAACGCCCATTGATAGCATTCTAATACCTCACTGTCTGTTGTCTTGTTAAATCCCTCATTTTTCTCCCTCCTCATACCCAATGCCAATACGCACCAGTCACACCCGCACCAATGGCCAATCCTCATATTGGAACTCGCCGCTTCAAAGTTTGCATCTTTTACGGTTGCATCTATTATCCAATCACCGCTACCAAATGTTTCTGTCTCGGTTCCGCCATTCTTCTGTGGTTCTTTCCATTAGGCAGTGTCCCGATTAGCATCCCACTGCCTAATCCACCTGTTCAATCGACTGCTGGCACGCAGCTCTCCAGTTCCATTGTCCCAATCCCGTCGCGCACTCATTTCTCGGGCCTTTCGTTCTATTACTGGTTTACCTATCTTGGTGCTTCCTACCTTTTTCTTCTCTGTCTTCTTTGCGTTTTACCTGTAGTAAAGCGATCTGATTGGTCATGTCTTACCTGTGTCTCTTCGGTCATTGCCCTCGTCCCCTATTCCGTGAGTTGCTCGCCACAGGCATTTTCTGTGTGCCTTTCATTTTGGTGTGCCCTTCCGTGTTCCACCGATTGTATAGACAACTTTACGTCATGACGTTCACTCACAATTCCAAGTCTTTTGAAGTGCCACCACCCGATTCCCCTGGTCCATCACCAAATGTCGCATCTGCATTGGTCAATTAATTAGACCGATTCTTACCTGTCCTCTTCGATTCTATCCTTTATCTTCCCTCTTTTATGATCTGCTCTTCACAGCCGGCATCACTTCTGTGCTTCCTCAGTCTTCTCTACCTGTTATTCTACCATGTCATCGCGTCGTGAATAAATTCGTCCGAATATTTCCATGTCAATCCTACACGCTTCGATCGGACCCCGCCTGCCTCTCCCAATCACTGATACCTTTTTTCTCCTAGTACTCCAATGCTCTTTTCTCCCGCTCATCGCATATCTCTTTATATATATATATATATATATATATATATATATATATATATATATATATATTCGCTCTGCATCTTGCCCTATTTTGACGGCCATTTCTTATGCTACCATCCCACCGGCCCTTATCGTATGCGTCCATTCTTTTACGTCTGTGCCTCACACTTATCATGTTCAGTCCTTCCAAATCATTTCTGTCATTTTTACCGCTGTTTACTTCTTCCAATGCTCACTATCTGCTCTGCGATGAATTTCGTGCCCTGTCTGCTGACCATCTGCGGCAGTGTGGCGAGGCTTCATCACTGTCTAACCCCTTGTATTGGATCCCTTCGCTTTTTCGTCACCTTCTCCCTCCACCACCGTTTCTTACACCGATTTCTAGCCCCTTTCATCTGTACCTGTCAGTTTTAAGATATCCTCACTTGGACTACGGGCATTTCCTTCGTGGCTTTCAGTTTGGTCTGCTTTATCGTGTTCCGCCGATTGTAAAGACAATGTTACGTCGTGATTCTCACTCACAGTTCCAAATTGTTTGATTTACCGCTACCCGTCACCACAGGCCGCACCTGCATTGATCGAATAATCAGTCCCATTCTTACCTGTTCTCTTCGGTCCTATCATTCATCCTCCCTCGTTTAAGAGCTGCTCCTCACAGTCTTCATCACTTCTGTGCTTCCGCATTCCATTTTTCTCTCGCTGTTGAGCCGCCATTTTCACCTGTTATGAAGGCAATTCACCACGATATTCCTAAGGCTATTCTAGAACTATTTGATTTAAACTTACCTGCCCCTCCCAATGACTAATAATTTTTTCTAGGACCCCATTGTTATTGCTCCTGCTCCTCTTGTATGTATATGTACATGTACTTGCACATACATTAGCTCTGCATCCTGCAGTTTTTCACCGACCATTTCTCTTGCCACAATCCCGCTGACCTCATGATATGCATCCATCCCTTCCACTTGTGCCTCACATCTACCGTATCCAATCCTCCTGAATCATTTCTTTCATCTGATCTACCCTTTATCTTTTCCATGGCTCACCCCGTCTTACGATGAGTCTCGTGCCCTGTCCACCGACCCTCCATTGCAGAGTACCAATGCTTCATTGATATCTAATCAATTGCGGTGCATCTCACTTTTTTCTCCATCGTCCTCCGGCACTGCAGTTTCCTTAACCGATTTATAGCCTTCCTCGTGCATGTAATTCGGCCTTCAGATGTCTCCAGGATAGTGTCATGTGGTCCAACTTTGATGTTCGTCAGACTAGCGTTAAGCGAGAAAACTGGAGAAAATGGTTGAGTGTGATGAAGTTCTATATGCGGAAAATGAGAATGATGCCCCCGGTTTCGCTGAGAAATTTGTTGTAGTTTACAAATATTTAGTATATAAGTAGGCTTGCCAGCTTAGGCTTGCCAGCGTAGGCTCCACAGACCTCTGTAGCTGGTCCCGCTGGCGGTTGTGCCGCGGATGGCCGGTGGCCCGTAGAAGAGTGGGAGTGGGAAAGCCCCTAACCGTCGGGAATTACGCTCAAAATGGGCGAAGCGGATTGTTCAGCGTGAAAAAATTCATAATGAACCAGTAAGAAACAAGGGAAATGGTCAGAATGACCGCGCTAACATTGCAATCGCCAAGAAAAAGTTGGGTAGTGGAAGCCTTTGGCGTGTCTTGTTCCGGTAGTACGCTGACATAATTATGAACCGGATTTCAGTGACTCAAGTTCAGGTTATGGAGAAACGGTTCTACCGCAGATGCCACCCCCATAAGATTTTCCGAATAGGAAACATTTTGTAGCATTCATCTGGCATTTAAGCCATGGACAACAGTGATCACCAGTAAGTTGCGAGAAGGCGCAATTCGAATATGATCACTGAGGTGTCTTGAATTAGGCTGCAGACAAAGAACTTACGTAATTACAGCTTGTATGCACTTTACTCACCAAACAGAATCGTAAAAGTAGCCGTCTTCACTGACCCAAATAGGTTTGGGGAATATTTGAGTAGTCTTAGGAATGCTTCTAAGCAAGTATGAGATAATCGATGCATATGCCAAATAACGTCCTGTTTACGAATAGTTCAGCATGAGTTGTATCATTGTGCACTTAGCCGTACGATTCACCAACATGCGTATCAGCTATCGCGTACCCTCTTAAACCGACTGCAAAGTTTTAAATGACGCACTGTTGGACCGCTGAACGCTACGGTGTCTCCAGCAGGACCAGTCATACTTCACACCTGGCCTTGA
This sequence comes from Fasciola hepatica, assembly GCA_948099385.1. Lineage (NCBI taxonomy): Eukaryota > Metazoa > Platyhelminthes > Trematoda > Plagiorchiida > Fasciolidae > Fasciola > Fasciola hepatica. Next base: position 81,643 of record CANUEZ040000101.1, read on the forward strand.
CTTTTAAGCTCACTGGGCTTTCTTTCAAATCCGCCCTTGCCTGAACTACGCACATCCTCCACACTCCAGCTGGGGGGTTCTGCCATACCTCCAGCCGATGGCACTACCCTACGTGGCTGGTCTACCGATAACCCTCATCCTGTTGTCCTTACGGCCTACAAGGAAATCCTTTTTGATCAATTCCCTCTTCTTTTCAATCTAGGTATTCGAGCATCTTGTAAGCTCATTTCAGATCTGCTAAGCCCAATGTCAATTCTCACATTGCAATATGGACTGAACAGTATTTATAATGTCAGAGTACGAAAATCCACCTTAACACTATTTTTTCTCCCAGCACATTCACCTTTCCAGATGTCCTTTTCACACATATTCAAGTCGACCCTGTTGGTCCACTACCGCCACCAAATAGACATACCCACACGTTAACCTTTGTCAATCGCCTCACACGTTGGCCGGTGGCGTTACCTGTTTCCATCACATCGGCAGAAAATATTATGAGAGTGACAATCCAGCAGTGGATAACTAACACTGCTGTATCGGTTTATTTCGGAGGCTCCCGAAGCATGGTGTACCGTCTACCGTCACCGCAGGCGGTGGCATTCGATTCCAATCGACTTTGTTTTGAGTTCATTAAACTGCTTGGCCGTAAACACATCACAACAACTGCATACGGTCCTTCGCCCAAGGGTCCCTATTCTGTTCTGCTTAGACAATCTTTATCCATGCATTGAGTTCGGTGGCCTCGGTTGCTATCTCCTTGCGGCAAACTCAGAAGGAAATAATGCAGACGAAATGAGTATGAAAGTAGCAAGAGTAGAACTACAATAATGGAATAAAGTAGCTGAAGAAAATTTGTGGCTGAAAGAGCGCCATTGATCGCGGCATTTGACTATATCCGCCAAAGTATCTAACCTTCGAGTGTGAGGGTCCTTCGGACTCTCGCAATATATATGCGGACCCGGCTTCCGTTCAACAAATGGAAAGCGCAAGACGACAGCAATTGATGGGCTTCTGTAATTATGTTTGTTATCCTGTACAACTGGCATGAGAAGGGAGAACGAACAAACCAATAGTCGGAGATGACGAGCCAGAGTGTGCTTCACCGATAGAGTAGCGTGACCTAAGGTGGCGATGCTGCTGACTCTGCCGGTACCAGGTGGACTTATGTAAACAAACTTCAGACAACCAGCCGGTTGAAGCGACTCAGGCCAAGCTGAATTCCTGGTCTAGCTAAGAGCCTGGTCAATGTTTGTCTGACAAGTTGAGTATCTTAATGAATGACTGATAAGAATCACCCGAATGTCCTACAAGACTTCCAAAATAGGCTCCTGTTAGACGGAAAAATAAGGAACCCCACTGGTTGGACCAGGTCTAAAAGTAATAAAGTACTTTGAAGTAAATTTGTGTTGATGGTAATCCATTTTATGGGAGTGAGAAGCGAGATTTTGAAGGGAAGATTGCCTATAGATAGAGGAAGACCCGTTACCGGAATTAGCTGCCCCTGAGAAGCGGTTGTCACTTCCAAGTAAACTCAGTACAGATGCCCATCCATAAACAAGGCGCACATAAGCTTTAAGCTGTCAATCTCAGTGAGTTTGGTGTCTTCGAAGCAGCTGCGGTCACTTGGGCCACACCAAGAAGTCTAACACGCCCTATATGGCCAAGCCCACTAGTGAGGCTACTCATATCTTTCTTCCGAGCCATGAACTGACCAACCTTACCCATCTTTCAACCGGTACCCGCCTCAGAAAACGTAGCACGCCGAGGAACCCCGCCAGTGAGCATGCCTAAAGCATGTCCCAACTATCTTAGCCTAATCGGTTGAAGTGTTTCATCTAATGATTTCATCCTTGAACCTAAGACTATCCGCCGAAACCCCGCGTTGCTTGTACAGTGTTCCTGCCAGATTCGAGCAATACCGCAAAGGCATCGGTGTTCAGATACCGACGATCTTTATAATTCCCCCAACTACAGTGGCCATTTCTCCGAACCATACAGAAGCAACGGCTGCGCTGCTGCAGCATACACGCGACCCTTGATAGGTAAATCAATGTTATGTCAACGCCACAGATGGATCAGGTTGGTAAATGCCAAACGAGCCTCCTGTATACGCGAAGGTACTTCATCCGATATCAGACCGTCGAGTGAAACGCAGATCTCCAGATAGCAAAAACTGTCTACCAAGGTCATGGCTTTCCAGACGCTGAGAGGGTTGGCGTTGGACCTTTCCAGTCCCACAACAGCATCTTGCACTTTGAAGGTGCAAAACGCATATCAAACATTGCTACGAAACCAGCCAAGCTGTCTAGAAATGTTTGCATCTTACCTAGATCTTCACTTAGAAGAATTGTAGTCAGCATAATCAAGGTGTGAGGTTTTTTCACCCGAGTAACTTTCGATGCCTCTATCCTCACCTGACAAGAGTGCCGCCTCCATGACCACATCAGCCACATATTTAAAGAGAAAAGACAAAAGGGGCAACCCTAAAGTGCATCACTTTTCGGGGTGAACTCAAATGAGAGAAAACCGTCAGCTCGAAATCAGCTTCGGTTATTGATGTAAAGAGATTCTACGATGGAAATGAATTTATCTGGCACACCATTCAGCAAGAGGCAGGGCCAGAGAATCCTGCGGTCAACTGAGTCAGAGGCCGCTTTATGATAAGGAGAAACGGAGAAAGTGGGCCTACAGAGGATATGTCCATGTTCTCAAATTGGTCGAACAGTGAAAATGTGGTCATCGCAACCTCGACTAGATCTAAAAGCAGCTTGATTCTGGCTCAAGCTTTAGGTAAGAGGTGGAGAATAATACTAGCGAGCAGTTTGAATTCGATGGCAATCAGACTTTTCCCCTGCGGTTTTCACAGGCTGACCTGTCGCCCCTCCTATTAATAGGTGTGATCACCGATTCACACCGACCTTTTGGAACTTTTTCCTTCTCCCATATCAAACCAAGGAGCTTCGTCAATTCCATTTAAAGTGCTGGGCGACCTTCTCTAAAAACGGACGGAGCAACTCATCCGGTCCGACGGCATTGAGTCGTTTAAGGTAGCTTATCGCACGAAGAACCTCTATTCCCGACTGACGTCCGGTACCTACAACAAGAGGTGTACTCGTGGGGCTAGTGATCAAACCTGAAGAGGATAAAGGCCAATTAAACCGCATCTTGAAGCTTACCACTCTTGGCTTTGAATCCATTGGCCGTTCTCCCCTTCGACCAACTCACTAACCCCGGGTTTACGAGGACCGGTTTATCTAATCAGGAGTAAAAGGTTTCGGCTGCTGCCAATGGCCCCAGCCATTTCCTTCTCGCTACAATTCGCAACCCACCACTGCTCACGGTCATTTCCCAAGCTCCAAATCGGTCTGCTTTCGGGGTATCGTCTTCTCATCTTTTATGGAGTCCGGAGGAATCGTTTGCGCACATCTAACGGTCTAGCTGTTGGACCCTGGGTAGCACCAACAGCGGCATCCACAGTCCGTTTGATCCCTGCTCATTGCTGTTCTGGATCTTGGGCATCCGGCTGCATCGACAACCTGGTGGACAACTCTGTTCATAAAGCAGATCGTTGGTTATCATCAAGCAGCAGCTGATGAGGCGGTCAGCTTTGGTGTTGCTTTGGCAACCAACAAGGCGCAAGCCGAAGCGCAAGCGGATAGGAGGGTAATCAGTGTCTGCAGGTGCGGACCAAAATGATCGACAGTCTTCAACTGATCCGCGCCAGCGGTAAGCGATAGCAATACAGTCGATCTGAATCCAACTCTGTGGGTGCGCAGGAGGACGCCAGGTTGGTGGGTTCCGCTTTTTGTGGAAGAAATTTGTACTCACTGGGAATATTTCACCGTCTGGACATAGTTGAATGAGTCGATCAAGTTTATCAGTCAGACTGGCTGGAACGCATTATAAACCTTCCATATTCCTCTCCGACTCGTCTAGGCTTTCGGCTTGAACACTGAAATCGCCAGCAACAACCATGATATCCGTAGAGCGCACACCGCGCAACATTTGACGCCAACCCTGGAAGAATTCTTCTTTGGCCTCAGGAGATCTACGGTTACTTGGAGCATACAAAGGAAAGACAAATGGGCATCGATGCTTCAGTCTACTGCAGTTGACATGCGCCGGACCACTTAACCGATCTGTACACAGACTGCCGATGACTGGGATCCAGTCGAGGAGTGACCCCTCAGACTTCACGCTGAGAGCTATGCCAAAGCCAGCCTGACCACGGGCACTAGACACCAAATCACCCGATATGCGAGGGGTGAAGCGAGAAGCCAAGCTCATATGATGGAAGGGGGAAATGTCACCACACAACATAGGCCTTGTGGACAGCTTCATAGTCAGTTCACCCTTGTGTTAGGGGTTTGAAGGATCCTAGCTAGGACAGTATATTGCCCGGTTTGACAAATCAAGCGGACACTTAAAGTAACCAAGAGAAAAAGATGCTTAGTTCGGAGAATGGATTCTCTTGTTCTCCCTTCTTTAATTTTCTATACTTACCGAGAGCTACAAGTTCGCATTCACAACTCAGTGTGGCTGCTTGCACGCTTTTAGCACTGAAAGGTAAAGGATGAGGAGCGGTGAGATAAGGAAAGTTTCCCGACTACCCTTGGAGATTTCTGGGCATGTCACACTCCGCGGTTGCCCACAACGCAGGAGCGGTTTTTCTTTGAGAACCATGACCGGAGACTTTGACTCAAAAGTCTGACCCATAGGACGGTTGGGAGTCCAAAGGCATAGTAGGGCGCCTACACCTTCAGCTAAAGGCGGCAGTAATGTCACAGCTTAAATTAACTATTGGAGCAATAACCTGCCGCTCGTTTTCTTGGGTCTTCGAACGTCAGTCAGGACTGACCTCAACAGCACGTAGGCTGAGCTCGTTTTTAGTTACTCTATTTGCCTTCCAGGTGAGTACACTAAGATCAACTCTGTTGACAATTTTGCCCACAAATGTTCGTTAAACAACTCACAGAGAGTACGTCCCATCTACTCCCAATGCCCACCCGCTGGTTAACCACACAAGCTCTTGTACATAATAATCTGCACACCTCACCGTCCAACTTTATTCAAAAAGACGCTGGAGGAAAACCACTCACCCTATCGTACCACGGTCCATTCAAGGTTCCTAGTCTCGCAGAATGGTATTTTGCGCTTCTCCGATGCACTGAAGCACCAACAGCTACGTAATTTATCACAAAGCGGAGCTCTATAGCTGTTGCTTCACCATACCAGGACATCCGACAAAACCCCTCTTCAAAGAGGGCTCTTGAATAGATAACAAGCTATCAACGTGATTGGAGCTGTAACCACCAAAGTCAACCCCGGAAAACCGACAGCTTAAAGCAGCAATCATCAAGCGGAGATGAACAATAAACTGCGACTAGTTATTGACCTCGACTCAACACCCACATCCTCCCCGGCCTCCATCCGTTTGAAGCTGGAAACCAACATCGGTACTTCAGGAGAGGCAAGCCTATCAAGGTAGATCTGTCTGATAAAAACACCTCCTTGTACATCCTTCTATCAGTCTCGCAGCCCCCTGAACCTCAATACACCAACTATGTCACCCAACCAGCAGCTCCGAGTGATACAAAAGCCAACAGCCAGCCTTTCAGAATACGGACAGCCTTCGATACACTTGCAGCCCACATCTGATTACCTCTACGGATCACCTAAGCCACCTAGCATTGAACTCCCGCAAACGGTATGGCATCGACGTGAGAAACCCCTGCCCATAAAGAGACCCCTGTCCACCAAGAATACCCTGTAATCTGGGTTTCCACTTCCGGGTGCTCATGTCCCCAACATCCTGAGCCTCTTCATCCAAACCCGCATGAATCTCAACTAACGAAGTTTATTATTCAGTATGTCGGAAACAAGACCGGTGAAGTTTCTAATTTGGCACCCACAGTTCACCCCTTCTCGGGCAATATCTACCCCCAGCTCTATGCTTACATTACTGATCGGCTAGTGGTATCATCCTACGGCCCCTCACTTGCAATCCCGTCCACTGGAAATCACATGCACAGCGTGCCTTGACCACTTCTTACATCCTCCGCCAGCAATGTAAAGAACAAATACTGAAAACCCTTCCGAATGTTTTACGCGCTTTGTGAATTTGACTATAGACGAAATTACTTTGGAAAGCACTTCCAATCACCTCACTTTTGCACTTTTGTTCATCCATGATAGTGTCTTGTGGTCCAACCTTAATGATGGCCAAATTGGCGTTATTCGGGGATACTGAAGAAAATGGTTCGAACTGATGAAGTCATTTTTGGGGAAAATAAGAATGGTGTTCCTACTTATGCGGCGACTTTTGTTTAAGTTGGCCACTTTGTAGTATATAAGGGTTGCGCAAGGCTGTAACCGCTCAGACCTATTGACCGTCATGGCCGTTGCACGTGCTTTCGTTGATGACTGAGAGTTTCTCCAGACATGTAAAAGATGCCTATAAATTGTTCTCAAGATTCGAGGAAGACTTTCGGTTATTTCAGCAGCAGACTTTCGCCTCGTTTTACGTGTATGAGAGTGCAAGTGCTGAGAACTGGCTTCGTACGCATCCGGCTGCACTGGATAGTGTCTTGTGGTCCAACCTCAATCATGGCCAAATTGACGTTATTGGTGATTGCTGAAGAAAATGGTTGGAGCTGATGAAGTCATTTTTGCGGAAAATAAGAATGGTGTTCCTACCATCGTAATAGGCGTTTGACTCCCGAACAAAAGTCACACATATTAGAACTGATGTGCACTTTCCGACGATCCAGCGAAATATGTGAATACGCTCGCCAGAAATTCAACCGGCTGTTCACAGTTAGGGATATTTACTACTTGAGGGCCAAGGCGAGTGCCGTAGATAACCGTAGTGATGTGCTTAAGGTTCAACAACTAATGACTGGAAAGGGTTATTTGCTAATCATATCGCGGGAAGGCGTAGTTAGATTCGCGTTTCACATTCCGCAGACCGTTAAGTCTCTTGCGGATAAATATAGCGAGGTACTGCTAGCGGATGCCACCCACCAGCTGAACTGCGGTGGCTACCTTCTTTGGCATTGCATGTTGATCGACGATAGTGGCCTAGGTCGTTCAATTTTCTACGCCCTGCTTCCTAACGAGAGCAGTGCTAGTTATCTGCGTGCAATCACCGAAATGATGGTAGATGTTTTCACTAGAATATTAAAACGAACGGAGGATTTAGATGAAGCTAGGCGCCGTAGACTAAGTAAGCAGTTAGTTGGTTCCTTCCGGTCGTCGGCTGGAATGGATAAGTACTCAGGGTTTTTGACCCAAATAAGTACCATCGCTTGTGTCGCACTTGAGAAACACGTGCGTTTGCATCAGGTTAGGAGCGTTGTTCCTAATGGCGGCAGATGGTTTCTCAGGTGCCGTAGATCATGTAAAGTGACTGTTAGAATGGGCCGTTACCCTAGTTGTACTTGTTGCTTTTTTAAACAGTGGTCAATACCATGCAGTCATATTTTGCATGTGACTGACAAGATAGGATATGGATTCCATAGACTAGCCGTAGGTCGATGGGCAGTTGACGTTCGACTTCCGTCGTCGGTTGGAATGCCAACAACGTTGTTGGCGGAAATGGACGAAATTCCGCCCCCGTACAACCCTAGCCACAAGTTGTCCGTCAGCGAAGACGTGGGGAAGGATATATCGGTTGCTTTAGGAAGCTTGGGCCACGATAAATGGGTACGTTATGTTAGTCAGCTAAAGAACTTAGCCACAGTCATAGGGTCGGGACGAGATTTTGACATAAGCTGCGTTGACAAAGCGACCAATACAACGGTAGACTTGGGCAACCTTCACACTGTCAATAGGTACCTGGGGAAATTAAGTGACACAAGATATACGCATACGGTTAGGCAAATGCCCAGCACGTCACGAGCACCGGTCGCTACAGCTTCCTCAAAACGTAAGGCGACAGTAGTGCTTAGAATCACGGATGAGCAAGACATCCAGCTGATAGGGCATCCATTGCAGCTGGTACAGTTCAGACGTCTGCACACTACAACCTCCGCACAATACCGGATCCAGGAGAAAAGGCGCCGTCTGGAAAGGCCGCATTCACCGATCGTGGAAAATGAGTGCAGTGTCTGTCATCTTCAGGATCCCGAAGTGGATTTGGACAAGGAAACCGAGTGGGTGCAGTGCAGCCGTTGCCCGCGTTGGACGCACTATCAATGTGAAAATTTCGGAAACGAGGAGAACTACGTTTGCGTCCACTGTCTGGCTGGTGAAAAATAAGCGAGTTACAATGACGATTTTCATTTTGCCTTTTACAAAGTAAAACCAGACAATAATTGTTTCCATTTCTGCTTTACAGACAGAACACGGCGAAACATCACAACGTTCGATCCACCTTTATGACCGTAGAACTTCGGAACGGAAGTGTGCATGAAAGGATCATTTTGTACCATTGAACCACCATCTTTCAATACAATTCCTATTCCTCATTTTGTCCTCCATTTTGCATTCGCTACGGAATGGGTCCATCAGTAAGGTGCAACGTATTACGATGTGGGTGGTTTATGTGTAGGCAGGTGCGCCTAATGGGCGTCGTGCTTAAGCTCGCGTAATTAGAGGTTGCATTAGTTGCGTGCAATCTTACAATATTGCGGTCAGGGAAACAAAATCGTTCAGGCATGAGTTGATCGACTAATTGCATAATAGTAATCCCCAAACGTATAGGATCATCGTCGTGGTTATATATAGGTATATACATAGACATGAATATACGGATCTATGCACACGTCAGTACTTATATATATATATATATATATATATATATATATATATATATATATATGTAAATGTAAGCATCTATATTTAGATACGTATGTAAGTACACATGTACACATTGACATATAAATATGTATATATTTATGTATTTAAATATACATATACATACATAGTTATATACGTATATATACATGTATTTACGTGTGCGTAGAACCGTATACAAATATAGATATATATATTCTTATATAAATCAATATATACACTTTGGTAGAGAAATATACAAATACGTACCTACGTGTGCATATAGGCTTATAAACATATATATATAATAATAATAATGGTATATTTCTGGACCGTGGTCAAGAAGCACGCATGTAAGCATGATCAGAGTTTACAATATCACTGAATGAAATGGAAAATTTCACAAAATTGAAGGAGAGATTAGCAAATCACGGTAACAATGGATTAAGGCTGCCGAGAGTTTCAATGAATCAAAACGAGCAAAGAACACACGGCGAACACTAATTGATTTCAAGTCAACGGCGGCAATAGTAGTGAATCAGCCGGATGTAGGAAGGTTCAGACGGACATTGGCTTAGGACGCAGGAAATACGATATTTACAAGAATAATGCGAGGAAAAGGTCGGCACTGCATATTCATGTTCACTTAAAAAGGTAATTGACGTTGAGACAAAGGAGGCAGGGAAGAATTTCACGAAGGTTAGCAGAGGAATACTAATTTTCATAGACTTGCGGATGTGAAAAGGAATAGTACCCCTTGAAAAGGTGAGACAATTTTCGTGAGAGGTGATGTGTGTCATCTGGTGTCAGCAGTTCGCCACTGGTGGAGGATGGATGGAGTTCCAGGAAGGAATAAGCAACAATCGGAATGTCGTGTCCATGCGGAACAAAATAAGGCAAGACAAGAGTAAAGACCTTTGAAATAGGCAGGTTATGCTGGTAAATTTGCAAATACATCATTTTGTTGAGTTTCTTGTGGGTTTTCTGTGTCCATGTTGGGCTTTTTGGGCAAGGGTTGACTGCGGTTTTGTTCGCTTTCTCATGGAAAAGAGGCGGGCATCGCCGAATCTGGACCGATCACAGTATAATTAGAAGTCCTCGCACGGCAGCTTCGACATCGGGAGGGTCTTGTAGTGAGAGTTCTTCAGTAAGCCTCAGAGTAACGTATGCAGTGATACCAGGACTTGTTTTGGGTGAACCCCGTTGCTAGATCGTATTCGCGGTAGCCAGCCTTTGGTGTGGTTGTAGACGGGCAGAGAAAAAGACAAGCTGTCTGCACGATATATTACAGCCAGGCAACGTGATGGCTGGGTGGTTCTGAAATTGAAAAAGGGAGGATCGCAGTCTGGGAGATGTTCCAGCTGAGGGTTAGCGTGAGCAAAATAACGAGAGTACGGATGTTGGAAATGAGGCACAATGGTCTTAGTTAAATGTGGGGTCGTTGGTATTGTGGTTCGGTGTTCGTGAGGGCTAACTGGTATTATACTACTAGGCAAAGTTATTGGTTACCGAATCGGCCGTTCACCGGGAAGTCTTATCTTTATGAGTTAATAAAGTCGTGGAAGTGCATTTGGACTAGGGTCTGAGGGCTACGTGAGAAAGCTGCTGGGCAACACGAAGAACCTCGAATGGCAAGTTTGCATCATAGGTCTAGGGGATATATGACGAATCCCACAGTGGTGTTTTACAGGTCACAAAGAAGCAGCTAGGACACACCAGAACCCGAATGGCTAGCTTATATGATAGATCCGGAAGATGTATGACAAGTCCTATCGTGGGGTATCTACAGGTCTAATGCTGCAGGTTGCTGTTCGTTAAGGCTGTAAACTGGAGAGTAGGCCGGATTCTAGGACAAGAGGAATGCCGCTTTCTTACGAAAAGGGGGGAAAACATACTTGGGCGAAGAATACGGGCGCTTTTCTCTACGTTCTTACATATATGTTTATATATAAAATAATATCTACATGCGAATTACGGCCAGGCAAGGAAGCTGAGAGGAGCGGAAGCCAGAATAAATAAGAGAAGAGTCGAAGGATCAAGGAGCGAAGTATTGGGTGGTGGGGCTTAATATCTTAGGACCCAGCACCACTGAACAATTTGGTGCTAGGGGAAAACATCAATGACTAAAAACCTTCGGTTAGAGGAAAGTTGTTTTACATGGCAGCCCTAGTGCTATATAGCGAAAGAGGCAGTAATCGTTTAGACAAAGTTGTGAAGACCGGCTACTGAATTAGATGAGGCAGGGTTGTAAAGGGGTCAGGTGATAGTAGGTGAACGTGGGTGAGTAGCGAGAACCGGTAGGCATCTAGCTACCTATAGTTGTAAACGACAAAACTGTATCCTTCTGCAATGTAGGTTGTACGTAAAAAATGATAATGAATGTTACGTCTGGCGTCTGTCGTTAGACAGAAAATGGTAGGCTTGAGGTATGGTGCCATGATCCTAGTAGTGGAACCCGTTTTTGAAGGCCAGCTCGACGGATAGCAGAAAGCGGGAGGAGAGGCTGAAGCTAGGGTTCTAAAGTTCGATGCCTTCTTCATAGGCTCGATCCTCAGATATGCTGGCGTTAGTCAAAGATATCATATGACTAACGGTAAGTTGTGATTTAAGGGCATGGCTAAACTGGGTTATTGACGTACATTTGCGAATGGTCAGGGGTAGCTTATTCCAAAGCTTTGAATATTTAATGAGAAAGAAGTTGGATCTTATTGCCAGCCTGGACTGTGGGATGGTCAGACTGAAGTCTCTGTGGCGCAGAGGATAAGATGAGGGTAGTGAAAATTGTACAGAGTTGGTAGAAGTGAACGCAGAGCGATGAATAAGTCTATATATATATATATATATATATATATATATACAAATATGTGTTGACATGTGCATACATACAAATGTATATACACATATTTACATTCGTATTCATATATATATATATATATATTTACATGGGGAATCCACAAGACCTACCTACATTATTTAGGTATACAAATACAATAGCAGCTTATGCCTTCTTATGCGAAATTTCACTGTATAGTTCCCCGTTTTGCTGTACAATTCCCATTTCTTGGTATCGGTTACCGTGGACTGTATGTTTGTACAAATTGCTGTACTTGGACCGAAAATGGCAACTAAGTTATCGCGCACCCATTCAAATCGACGCCAAATTTTTGAATACCGCGTTGTTGGACCACAGAACGCTACCGGCTGCACTTCCGAAAAAATTCCCATACTATCGGGTTAAATTTTGCTGCGTGCACAATCGACGCCGAAATAGGACAGCCACTACGTTTGCGTCCACTGTCTGGCTGATGAAAAATAAGTGAGTAAATACGATTCTCATTTCGCCTTGTACAAAGTAAAAACAGATAATAATTGTTTCCATTTCCACTTTACAGACAGAACACGGCAAAACATTACAACGTCGAGGGTGCTGGACGCTGTTCGATCCACCGTTATGACCGTAGAACTTCGGAACGGAAGTGTGCATGAAAGGATCATTTTGTACCATTGAACGACCATCTTTTACTACAACTCTTATTCTTCATTCTGTCCTCCATTTTGCATTCGTTACGGAATGGGTCCATCAGTAAGGTGCAACGTATTACGATGTGGGTGGTTTATGTGTAGGTAGGCGCGCCTAATGGGCGTCGTGCTTCAGCTCGCGTAATTGGAGGTTGGCTTAGTAGCGGTCACGGAAGCAAAATCGTTCAGGCTAGATCCAGAAAAGTAATCCCCATACGTATGGGACTTTCATTTTGGTTACACATATTTGTACATGTATATGTGCACAAGTGAACACATATTTGGAAATATATATATATATATGTTTATAAGCATATATGCACACGTAAGAACATATTTGTGTATTTATCTATTTGCTTATATATATATATATATATTTATTTAGAAATATATGTGTGTATACGGATCTATACATGTACTTACGTGTGCATAGATCCGTATACACATATATATATTCCTAAATAAGTATATATACAAGTAAATAGATAAATACACAAATATGTTCTTACGTGTGCATATATGCTTATAAACATATATATATACAAATATGCGTTCACGTGTGCAAATATACATATATATATATACATTTGTATACATACTTATTTGGGGAATACACCAGACCTATCTACGTTATTTAGGTATACAAATACATTGGAGCTTATTCCTTCTTATGATCAATTTAGCTGTATAGTTCCCCGTTTTACTGTACAATTCCCACATTTGGGTATCGGTTACCGTGAGCTGTATCTTAGCCCAAATCGCTGTACCTTGACCAAAAAAGCAACTGAGTTATCGCGCACCCAATCAAATCGACGCCAAATTTTCAAATAACGCGCTGTTGGACCAAAGAACGCTACCAGCTATTTCTTGGCGATTGCAATGTTAGCGCGGTCATTCTGACCATTTCCCTTGTTTCTTACTGGTTCATTATGAATTTTTTCACGCTGAACAATCCGCTTCGCCCATTTTGAGCGTAATTCCCGACGGTTAGGGGCTTTCCCACTCCCACTCTTCTACGGGCCACCGGCCATCTGCGGCACAACCGCCAGCGGGACCAGCTACAGAGGTCTGTGGAGCCTACGCTGGCAAGCCTAAGCTGGCAAGCCTAAGCTGGCAAGCCTACTTATATACTAAATATTTGTAAACTACAACAAATTTCTCAGCGAAACCGGGGGCATCATTCTCATTTTCCGCATATAGAACTTCATCACACTCAACCATTTTCTCCAGTTTTCTCGCTTAACGCTAGTCTGACGAACATCAAAGTTGGACCACATGACACTATCCTGGAGACATCTGAAGGCCGAATTACATGCACGAGGCAGGCTATAAATCGGTTAAGGAAACTGCAGTGCCGGAGGACGATGGAGAAAAAAGTGAGATGCACCGCAATTGATTAGATATCAATGAAGCATTGGTACTCTGCAATGGAGGGTCGGTGGACAGGGCACGAGACTCATCGTAAGACGGGGTGAGCCATGGAAAAGATAAAGGGTAGATCAGATGAAAGAAATGATTCAGGAGGATTGGATACGGTAGATGTGAGGCACAAGTGGAAGGGATGGATGCATATCATGAGGTCAGCGGGATTGTGGCAAGAGAAATGGTCGGTGAAAAACTGCAGGATGCAGAGCTAATGTATGTGCAAGTACATGTACATATACATACAAGAGGAGCAGGAGCAATAACAATGGGGTCCTAGAAAAAATTATTAGTCATTGGGAGGGGCAGGTAAGTTTAAATCAAATAGTTCTAGAATAGCCTTAGGAATATCGTGGTGAATTGCCTTCATAACAGGTGAAAATGGCGGCTCAACAGCGAGAGAAAAATGGAATGCGGAAGCACAGAAGTGATGAAGACTGTGAGGAGCAGCTCTTAAACGAGGGAGGATGAATGATAGGACCGAAGAGAACAGGTAAGAATGGGACTGATTATTCGATCAATGCAGGTGCGGCCTGTGGTGACGGGTAGCGGTAAATCAAACAATTTGGAACTGTGAGTGAGAATCACGACGTAACATTGTCTTTACAATCGGCGGAACACGATAAAGCAGACCAAACTGAAAGCCACGAAGGAAATGCCCGTAGTCCAAGTGAGGATATCTTAAAACTGACAGGTACAGATGAAAGGGGCTAGAAATCGGTGTAAGAAACGGTGGTGGAGGGAGAAGGTGAAGAAAAAGCGAAGGGATCCAATACAAGGGGTTAGACAGTGATGAAGCCTCGCCACACTGCCGCAGATGGTCAGCAGACAGGGCACGAAATTCATCGCAGAGCAGATAGTGAGCATTGGAAGAAGTAAACAGCGGTAAAAATGACAAAAATGATTTGGAAGGACTGAACATGATAAGTGTGAGGCACAGACGTAAAAGAATGGACGCATACGATAAGGGCCGGTGGGATGGTAGCATAAGAAATGGCCGTCAAAATAGGGCAAGATGCAGAGCGAATATATATATATATATATATATATATATATATATATATATATAAAGAGATATGCGATGAGCGGGAGAAAAGAGCATTGGAGTACTAGGAGAAAAAAGGTATCAGTGATTGGGAGAGGCAGGCGGGGTCCGATCGAAGCGTGTAGGATTGACATGGAAATATTCGGACGAATTTATTCACGACGCGATGACATGGTAGAATAACAGGTAGAGAAGACTGAGGAAGCACAGAAGTGATGCCGGCTGTGAAGAGCAGATCATAAAAGAGGGAAGATAAAGGATAGAATCGAAGAGGACAGGTAAGAATCGGTCTAATTAATTGACCAATGCAGATGCGACATTTGGTGATGGACCAGGGGAATCGGGTGGTGGCACTTCAAAAGACTTGGAATTGTGAGTGAACGTCATGACGTAAAGTTGTCTATACAATCGGTGGAACACGGAAGGGCACACCAAAATGAAAGGCACACAGAAAATGCCTGTGGCGAGCAACTCACGGAATAGGAGACGAGGGCAATGACCGAAGAGACACAGGTAAGACATGACCAATCAGATCGCTTTACTACAGGTAAAACGCAAAGAAGACAGAGAAGAAAAAGGTAGGAAGCACCAAGATAGGTAAACCAGTAATAGAACAAAAGGCCCGAGAAATGAGTGCGCGACGGGATTGGGACAATGGAACTGGAGAGCTGCGTGCCAGCAGTCGATTGAACAGGTGGATTAGGCAGTGGGATGCTAATCGGGACACTGCCTAATGGAAAGAACCACAGAAGAATGGCGGAACCGAGACAGAAACATTTGGTAGCGGTGATTGGATAATAGATGCAACCGTAAAAGATGCAAACTTTGAAGCGGCGAGTTCCAATATGAGGATTGGCCATTGGTGCGGGTGTGACTGGTGCGTATTGGCATTGGGTATGAGGAGGGAGAAAAATGAGGGATTTAACAAGACAACAGACAGTGAGGTATTAGAATGCTATCAATGGGCGTTATTAGCACAGGGCAAAACCAAGTGAATGGAGACTACGAGCCGGCAATAACAACATGGGTGGAAAAAGAAATATTGGCGGTCGTCGGCAGAGAAGGAAGGTTAGTACGGTAGTGAATTCATGCAACGAGGGGTGGAATAGTGGGAGGCGGTAGAAGCAAGAACAGGATGGGCAGGTGTGTACACCGTGGCAGAACGGCAAAAATGAAAAGTGGTAACCGACGATGAGAACTATGGGTTAACGTCCAGGGGCGGAAAGTGGATGGGGAGCATGCAATTTTGAACCGGCAGTATTGAAAGCGGTAGTCCGAGGAAGGTTAGAGCGTGCGATCCACAACCGGTACCAGTGGGCGGGACTGGCAGTGCGCTGGACACCCAACCTAAAAAACACTTCGAAATGAACACAGGTGTGATCCACCTGCCTAATTGCTCCCGCAGATCGTTGCAGACGGCCTGCACGCCCGATGTGCACCGTCCAAAGCGGGGGATGTGACCGCACCCAACACCGTTGGGAGTGGCACGAGTGGTCATTGACAATTGTACAGGGGGCAATGCGACCGCGGTCGAGGTGTATGATCCGCGATCAATTGGCCAGGCTGTGAGGCCATGGACAGCGGAGCCAACGGGAGCAACGAATGGCGGACGGCCGTATATCAATATTATTCAGGTGCACCTGCCAGGGAGATGGTCAGCACAGTGCCCGAAGTGGCTGACCGTCATCCAGGGTCCCTGAAAAAGGAAAAGGGATAGAAAAGCGCAGTCTGGGTGTGCCCCAGATGAGGAGCAATGGATACCGAGGAGAGAGAGAAAAAGAAAAATGGGGGACAGCAGATGAACGTGGGTGAGCAACTGGGTTATCCTATGAAGGCAGGAGATATGTTCGCTGGGGATCGGGGAGGCAATGGCCGTAGTTCGCGGCACTAAATAGATAAGAAGTGTCAGGCATGGAGTACAACCGTCGGCCTGTGGAGCAGAGGCAGTACGGCCACAGTGTTAGGCCTCTTTCAAAGGCCAGATCGGTGGAGACGAGCTCATTGGTGAACAGTATAGCATCGGGAGCTGTTAATCATAATACAAGTGCGCGCCTAAAAGTGAACAGTGAGGAGGAAGTGCGTAAGCTAAGGGGAGCTTATTCCAGATTTTGGAGTAGGCTTACAGACAGAATCTGGACCTCAGACTGAGATCAGGTTGAGGGACATGGAGAGAGAAGGCACGACGTTCGAAGGGGTAGGAGCAAGGGGCAGCGAACGAGGTATGATGGGAGGTGTAGACCTGGTTATGGATTAGCTCAAAGAGGAAAACCAGGTTGAGCCTCACGCGAAAAATCCACAAGGGCTCAAGTTGTATGAGCCCACGTCGCTGGCGGTGTGTTAGGGCTGTGGATAATCCCAGCAGCGTGTTAGTGAAGGTAAGCTGTAAGTTTTTGGGATACAATGGAGGAAAGGGGCCAGAAGATGGAGGTAATCAGACAACATTCTAGGAGCGGGGTTACATGTGAAGTGCGAATGGCACTTGTACGTCTCTAAAGGTTACTCCTACTTATAGGGACAACGGTCTTAAACGAACCTGGGTGGTGGCCCAACTGGTTTCCATTTGGAGGGCCCGAGAGTACACTATGAGCAAATGCCAAATGAGAGTGGGGGCTAGTGGATGGAGCGATTAGTTGTACAAGAGCAGACCTGGTAGGAGTACCAGGTAGGCTCATAGGAGGATTGGAGGGGCACTTATAAGGATTACTACGAAGTGTCTTAGCTGAGCCAGCAGCAGGTGAGTAGTTTGTAGGGTCGTTAGAGCGAGAGCGGTGGTTGATAACGCTTGTCAACGGCTCGGCGAATGGATGGGAAGTAGTAAGGCGAGGGCTGATGGTTGTACCAGGGTTTTGTCTTGGCTCTGAGGCTATGATGGGGGAGCACGGGTTTAATACTGAAGTAGCGCGCCGCTTGGGGCCTGTGGTCGGGGGCAAGAGCTACTGGAGGTAGAGGCCACTGGAGGAGATGGTAGAAAAAGGCGTTTGTGCGGAAGCAGAACCGTGAGTGGGGAGCTAGACATATCCGGGTCGACCGTTTGCAGGTAGACAGGGTGAGGCTTTGGGCCAGCTTATGACTTCTTGGAAGTGGGGCACTGGATAACCCTCGTGTAGTTTCCAGTGGGGTCAGCCTGCATGGGTAGGGCAGAGTGGCTTCTCAGCGAGCGAAGTATTTCCCGTTGGAGTGGGGTTTTATCGGGGAACATCTTAATGTCCTTAAACGGCGGAGTGGCAGCAATTGTGGACTTGTTGCTAATGGAATCTCTAGCTGTCAGGTCGTCCGTGAAATGGAATAGCAGGGGGCAAATAAGCCGTTGGGACGTTTTACGTAGCCTCCTGCAATGGCACCTATAGTAAGCCATACTGCACGAACTGAGTAAGTAGCGTTTCACTAGGGAGAGCGGTAAGCCCCCTGGAACACTGAAAACCACTGCGTTCTTGGATTTGGTAATGCGGTGGTATATTTCAACCGATACTGAGTCGAGGAGAAGTCCCATCGAAACCAAGTTCTTGGGGGGTGTAGCGGCTTCAGGATCAAGGAGAGTAGCCATGGGTGAAACCTTTGAAGGGATTTAATCGATCAGCTTGACCTTGTTTTCAAGTTCGATGAAACTCTGCTCGAGGCCATTTGGACTATTAAAAACTTCACCGTCGATGTTAACGAGGGTGACAGGGCACGGCCTGGTTTTTGCGTGGGGTTGGGTGTGTTTGGATTTAGCAACTTTAGTGATACGGATTTTCCGGGCACTGCTTGGGGACCGGGATGGCATGATAAGTAAAAATGTATGGCGAAGGTACGGAGGTGGCAGGAGTTCGGCTAACTAGACATAGACAAGCCAAACGTTTAAGCCGGCCATGAGTTTACGGGGGTGCTGTATGCACACAGGTCCAGGTGAGACTTAAGCAACAAAGTGGTGAATGAAATGATCTATATAGCCCACCATACATACACTTGGGACTAGAAGACTTGGGGCGATGAGGGATAGTGAGCTAGTGGATTTTTGCTGTGTGGGATGCACAGATGCAACCCACACAGTATAAAGTGGGTACTGTACTATTGCCTGGATCGCAACAGCAGGTTGTATGGGGAGGTATAGTTTAGATATCGGACCGATGAACCAGGTGGGACGGGACTGAGCCCTTATGGGAGAAAATAAACGGAGACAATGGGACAGAAACTTCAGAAGGTGCGCTGATGGATGCTTAGCGAGAATAACGTAGGTGCCGGGTTGTGAGGAGTGGGATGTAAAAACGCTAGATGGGTGGTATCGCGATGAGAATCAAGAAAGATTTGCTAGGTAAGTCATGTAGAATGTTATTCGATGGAAATGGGGCAGAAAATATCAAATATAATCTATAAATCTACCTGGCGATAATAATCAGCAGCTGCACGTTGGTGCGCCGCATTTCTTTATACACCCGAAACCTAGCCGTTGCAAAAATGGAATCTCTTGCCCGTCTCACTTGTTGGTGACCAGAGTTGAACGAAGATTTGTGCCGTATTGCTAAAAGCTGTCGTGACTGTCTACATAAACTTCACACACAGCCGTCGAAATGGACGCCGTGGCCCATTTCCGCAGAGCCCTGGCAACGTGTTCACGCTGATTATTGTGGTCCATTTTTAGACAGGTACTACGCCTTGGTTGTCACTGACTCCTACCCCTGTTGGCCGGAGGTATATTTCACCACTCCTCCTAATGCTGATTTCACGATTACAGTCTTACGTAAAACATTCAGTCGAGAAGGTGTTCCGTGTGCGTTGGATACTGACAACGGAAGCCATTTCGCGGCGAAGAAGGTGACTGGCCGGTTGAAATCGTTGGGTTGTCACCATGTCACCATGTGTTAACTCCGCCTCGACACTCACAATCCAATGGTGCAACCGAAAACTTTGTTTATACTTTGAAGTGTGCGATTGCATCTGTTTGTGTCAATACGTTTGACGAACTCGACAAGAGTATTGACAATTTTCTAGTGCAACACCATAACTCCGCCCATTCGACGACCGGAAAGAGTCTAGCCAAGGTGTTTAAGATCAGAGTACTGCGTACAAACGTGCTCAGTTTGGAATCAGCTGAGGTCACTTATCACCGAGGAAATGGATTGAGACCTCCTCGCGGTATTGTTTTTAATCAGATGGGTAAAAGATTGTGTAAGATTCTTGATTTGGATGATGGTGTTGTACAGGAATGGAAGTTGCTTGCAGACACCCTAACCTCGGTTGCCAGGCATTCGTCTCGGTGCGTGCCGTCGGCTCATCCCACATGGTATCGCAGTGGGCCATGGTTCATAACCACGACTTCCAACGAGAGACTGAGGGTTATTACGTCCGTAACCGCCGCTTGACCAGTGACCAAGGGAGTCACATGTTTAGTATGATGGAAAGTCTTCATAATACTACCGAGCTCAGGGATTACACCCGGTGAATGTTTAGCCGACGCCGACGCAGATTAGGTTCCGTTGACCCCACTGAGGATGGAACGCGTGTAGATGAGTTGCTGCAAAATCAGGGGTATTCACAGGTCATTAGTGACGACAGCATGATTAAGTTTATTCTGTTTTTTCTCTTTGTAGGTAACGAGCTGGTCGGCAGGTTTGGTGACGTGATGTTGGCCGATGCCACACATCAAATGAATTACGGTGGGTATGTCTTGCGGCACGTTATGGTCGTGGACGACACTGGGTTAGGGCACAGTATTTTGTATACCCTTATGCCCAACGAAAGCGGCACTAGCTACAAAACGGCCGTTGAGTTTTTGGTTCAGTCTCTGCCCCAGTCCAGAAAGTGTACAATCATAGTGGTTGACCGTAGTCTGGCGCAGTATAACTCTCTGAGGACACAGTACCCGGAGGCGCAGGTTATATTTTGTAGGTTCCACGTTGTAAAGGATATGCTTCGAAGATGCGGTCTGCTGTCACATGTATCCATTGCAGACCGAGGTAGAATATTCCAGTGGATGCGCAATATGGTGTACACGGAAGAAATCGCAGCTTTTAATATATTTTTACATGCCATTGAGAGTCGAAGTTCCGAAGCGTCCCAGTACTTGAAAAGTACTTAGATGCCGTATAAGACTAGCTGGGCTGTACATGCCACACGGCAGTATTTTCTTGACGGTAATTATACCACTAATAGGGTCTAAACGGAGAACGGGCATTTGAAAACCGGTCTGTCTCTCAGGTCATCGATATATGATGTGTTTGAGAAAACTTTCGACAGCATTGAGTCTTTAATGAATGTTCGTAGGCATCGATTTTCAAGAGAACGGATGATTCCCTTTAAGGCTCCAAAAGTTCTTGGATGGAGGCAGGCCGTCTTAGGTCAACTGAATGCGTACGCACGTGGTGTGCTTCTGAAGCATTTTGATAGTCACGCGGTTTTAGGCATCACGCTGTCAGGTGGAGCATATGTAGTAGTTGCTTCCATGGGTCGCAGTTATAGAGTTAACTTGAGATCAGGGAACCCACAATGCAACTGTCCATTCAGTCGTCAGTGGGCTTTGCCGTGTCTATATTTGCTTCGAGTAGCGAAGGGAACAGGATTTCCCATGGGTGACATAAATATGAGTCGTTGGAAACTGCCAGTATCGGGAACACGGTTTCCATTTTCTGAGACGGAGTTCGTTTATAAGCAGAAGACGTCAAACGTCACCCCTAAAAATGCTTAACTGACAATCACTGATGATGCCTTGAAGGATCTTAGGGTAATTGGGAGCAATTTAGGCGATGATAAGTTTAGGCATATAACATACCTTATTCACAGTCTATCGCGTGGACTAGCTGAACGGCCAAGTTCATGATATCAATTCCAGGAATTTCCCAAGCCCACGGGGAGTATAAAGGCAGTGCGTTGTACGTTCCAGCAACACCTTTGGCTAGTAGTAGCTCATTAGTATCCAGCATCAGCGGTAGTAAGTCACGGTCGAGACGAAAATCTGCCTTGGTAGTTAGGAATGCGGGCAACGAAGATATCGTTTTCACAGAGAACCCACTGCAAGCCTTGGATTTCCGTCGGTTGCGCACCAATACGTCAACACCATTCAAAACGGTAAGCAAGCGTCGACGTGTGGATCCAGCGGCTTCACCAATTCGGGAGGACGTTTGCAGCGTATGCAGATTGGAAGAATCAACGGTGGGCCTTGACGAGGACGTTCAGTGGGTGCAATGTGGCTCTTGTGGTCGATGGGCCCATCTCCAATGCGCGGGATTCAGAAAGGACGACGAGTACGAATGCGTGCATTGTCCGGCCCGATGACCAACGCGGAGGCCAAAGTGACTGTCAACATGGTCCCTATGGGGCCACCACATTTTGATTACCGTGTTGTTTCCTTGAAGCCATTTTGTTGTTGCCTTTTCAGTTCTCTTGCATGTGAATCCTGTTTCACGTGCACTAGCTTCATATAGGGGGCGATCATTTGCGAGTTTGGGTGGGTTATAAAGAAAACTCTGTGCTTTGTTAAACATTTCGTGAAGATCGACTGGCGTTTAACAGCTTCAGAAGATGGACAGGAAGTAGCATTCGATTCCCTCCGTTACCCACTTCACGTAAGTTACAATAATCATGAATACGGAAAGCACTGATAGCAGAAGCGCGGTTATTTTCTACTTTCAGACAAGAGGATCAGCTAGTTAGTTCAGTAAACTTTTGCTGCTAGAAACATGGAAGAGATCTCGTTCAGTGGGACATAGCAATGGGTGTGAAGCCTAGCCATTCAGTCTCATTGGTGAGGGGTTCCGGAACCCACTTTACTATAATGGAAGACATAGGGCAAACTGTATCCATCAAGATCTGCCTATTAGCCACAATACAGTGATAATTATGGTCATATATATATATATATATATATATATATATATATATATATCATGTAATTCCCTGGTTGGTGCGTGAACAATGATATCGTCTTGATAAGCGACGATACCTTGCAAACCAGAAATGAGAGAACCAATGGCATTTTGGAAAATTCCAGGTGACACACTGAGACCAAAAGACAAAAAGTTACACTGAAATAGTCCAAAAGGTGTAGTGATTGTTGTGAACTCACGGGATTTTTCTTCAAGTGGTATTTGTAGAAATGCATTTCTAAGATCCAATTTGGAATAGAATTTTGAACCATGAAACTGATGCAGAATGTCTTCCGGTTCCACCGTAGAACAACTGGTCTGCTTCAGGAATTTATTCACAATATTGCGATAATCTCCACAAATTCTCGTAGTTTTCCTATCTCTCTTCAATGGGGTCACGTTTAGTGTAGCCCACGATGACGCACTCACTTGTGTTAGGACACCTTCGGCGACCAACTGATCGATTGCCTTTTTCAATGGTCCACGCAATTCCAAAGGTAATGTCCAACGTTTAAGAAATTCTGGCGGCCCCGATACCTCGAGAACAACAGGTGCTATCCTGGTGCCACCCGAAGCCCTGGTTCACTCGAAAATCAATTTTCGACGGCGGAATTGATTATAGTCAGAAAAGAACGACAAAGTAATGTTAAGTTTCTTCATGCAATTAAGACCAATAATTGAGAACTGTGAGTCAATGACAAGGAATGAGCACTGTTAAGTAGTGGAACTGGAGTCAGTAAGAGGTAGTTCACAAGCCCCTAATGCATATAAATCATGACCAGTAATACCTTTCACGAAAAATTAACAGATTTAACATTTACGGGGCATTGGAGACGTTGAATAACAGAACTAGAAATGAACGACTCTCCACTGCCGGTATCCAATATGGATGAATGTTTAAGTGAATGATTAACAACAAAGGTGTGAATAACATGGCAAGATAAATACGAACTGTTGACAGCTAAAGATAGAGACTGGAAATCGGGAGAAAACGAGATTGAGTACTGGACTTGTCAGTTATGCAAACCCTAGCACTTCAGAAAACTTATTGAATATGGCCAACTTTACCGCATTTATGACATGTAACATTAGGAAAGCAAAAAGTCAAATATAAATGCTTCGCACCACAAGACGGACACCATCGTTGACGACTTCTCTGTTGAGGTGGGGACGAATTTCTCGTATTATTTGATTCACAAAGACGTTTGAATTGGCGCGGCTTGTGGGCTGTTGACTTCTGGGCATTAGCAACATTACACGATATGGATGACTTCTCATGAACAATTGCCTTCACATTTTGAAATCGTGCACACAAGAGTTTAGCGGACTAAAATGTGCAATTCAGTAGAGGTGACATCGCCAGCGCATGTGCACTGACGATGTCACCTCGACTGATGATGAAACGTTTGCGACCTAAACGCCAAGCTTAACGATCAGAAAATCATGGCAAGAGTAACTGTCTTTGTAAATCAACACAACTAATTCCGCCACTCAATCGATTGCGTAACTGAGCCTGTAACTGGTCGCCAAAAATTGCATCGAGGAGCCTGAGTTTGCAGTTGCAAAACGAAACCACGGATGGGCTGTTGATCCTCACGAACCAATGAATGAAATTTTGCTCGTTCCGAAACTTCGAAATTCGCTGGCTGGAAATGTTGAAGAAGCGAGTCTCTGAGAGCTTCATATGGCTGCTAAATGGGTAAATTAGGAAAAACCAAATTTTACACAACAGATGATGACAGATAAGAAACGAGCTGTTTTCTTCTCTGGATCCACATTTTTTTGGGTCAAGCACCAGATTTCAAAACGTTCTAGGTAATCTTCAACTTCACGGGAAGTTCCATGAATACTCAGAGGTTCGAAGCCACAGAAATCCATGGCAATTTTTATGACCGCGGCGCCAGATGTGATAATTAAGAATTAGACCTGAGTAATCGTGCTATTCGCAAGGAACGCAGTATGGCTCCTACCCGAACTACGCACAACTGAGGATCAAGAACACTAGCTGAATGGACACACTCGAACCCGAGTTCGGTGAGTCGTCATGTACATAAAAATGCAGACTTATTGGAACAACATGAAGTACTGTCATTAACAGCCGTCGCAGTCACTCAAACCATATGACGCGAAGCCAAACCATGGTAACGAGCGGCTCCGAGTGATCACCGTCATACGACTGACATTGATCCATTTGAACAAACGTCTCACGAAAATGTGATGCAATTTATGATCATATTCCCATACAATTTCTATATTTTTATGAGGACTTCACAGTTTCCGCTCCAGATATATAACGCTCTCTTTGGTAGAACCGTTACTTAGCAGACCGACCGAAAACCAGCCGAAAACTGGTGTTACGAACGGACTGTGTACCACAAGGGAAATGAGATTTTTCGCTAACTTCGGCACGAACAGTATTGTTACCTTTCCCACCAGACTGGGTGCTCTTCTAGACCTACGTCTTGTACACGCCACCAAACAGTTTCGTATTGCATGCCACCACTCGAAAAGGAGGTCCAATGATGCCGTACGGAAAGTTTCTCTAAAATGTCGTCCAGTGGAATTATGAAGGATAGTAATCTTGAAATGGAACAGAGTATGAACAACCGAATTTGAAGCGCGAACTGAAATTGTTTGTTTTTACAATTCAATTTCAGTGATATGGAACGTAATCAGTTATGTAACACAAATACAGCTCACGCACAACCACCACATTATGCCACTTAAGTCTATTGAGTCTAATAAATTGGAGCTTTTTAGGCTCAACGCACCCTATACACGATCCGTAACTGCCACCGTGGTGAGAGGAAAACCATTATGCAGTCAAGTAGTGTAAAATCCAATAAGCCTCCACCATTGGTAGATGTTGAAAAACTTAACTGATGCTTCAATGCAGCGGCTCAACCAGCATTACCAATGAATTCATTTGTGTTCCCCTCAAAAAGACTCTGACTCAGATTTTATACCTACCTCTGAAGTGAGCAAAGCATTAACACAACCCTCAAAAAACAGGGCTAGAGTCCATATGGTCTATCAGCAACAACCCTAAAGGAGTGGACCGGAACACGGTCTCCAATAATATAGGGTCTATTCAATAGATATTTAGCACAAACTACACCCTTGACTATTAGGAAAGGGCTTCTGTTATTCCGGTGCCTGTAAAGCAGTCACCAAAATTACGTCCCATCGACCATACATCAGTTGTCTTCCAAGTGATTGCAAAGCTTATTCTGCGAAAAGTTTCCCCGAAAATCAATGTACTGGATCCTAACCAATTTTTCTATCAAAGCCCCTGCTCGACATTAGATGCTTTAGTATCACTCACCCATTTTATTTTATCCTCATTAGACGGCAAAATTCAGGTGGTCACAGGGTGCTTTTTCACTGTAGTGATGCATTTAGCTGTGTTAACATCGGCCAAGCCACCCCGAATTTTTGACGACCGCAGAGTCAGCACACCTCACATATATTTACTGTCTATCTACTTTTACAATCGCCAACAATTCACCCGCTATAATGGGGAAACCCATTCAACACTTCTCCGTACAACAGACGTTTTATAAAGAGCCATTTCGTCACCTTTCCTTTTTTCGAATTACCCAAGCAGCATGCTCAACGCGTTCCCAGTTGGGTGCGCGTTGGGCCACGTTGGGTTAACGTTGGGTCGAAGCTGGGCCAACGTTGGACCAATGCTGGGTTTCATCAATAAAAACGTTGGGCAGAGCTAACAGCGCCCAGTTGGGGTCGTGTTGGACTACGCCCAGCGTTGATAAAAATGGCTGGAAATGGATACTTCTTCTTTTCCTAATTCATCTTAACTGCCTGTTTCTTAGTTTAATTGCCCATTAACCTTTCGATCGAAACCACTAACCTATAGCTGATTAAAAAACCCTTGTGTAAAAATCACTAAGTTTACCATAAAAAAGCTACACTGGAAGCTTTTACCAATTTGCAATTCGGGGCTGCTTCATCCACAATTTTTGGAAGATCTATGTCGTTCTTGTGTTACGTGGTCACCGAAGCCGAATTATCAAGATGCAGCAGCAAGATGAGACGGTAGCGCTTAAATAAACGTTGGACAAAAAACATCTTCGCGTAAAGGTTTCAAAAATAGTTTGATTGTAAATGGTTTTCAACAAAACGGATTAACATCTGAAAATTTATGTATCAAAACAACTATAAACAATGAATTAGGAAAATACCAAATAATTTATGAACTAAATCGGAGGAACATGTAGAGTTGTGTTTTATGGTACACTGTTACTAATTTTCAGAATGCCTGAAGAGGTGTTCATAACACCAAATGAATAAAACAATTCCAAAAGAAGAAGACGCTCGAGATTTGTTTCTAAGGAAATGATAATTGGCTTATCTGCGTTCTCGTCTTGCATAGCCTTAATTTCTAGCGTTGATAAACCAACGCTTTGTCCTTCAACGATAGACAACGGTTTCCCTGCCAACTTTTGGAGGGAACGAATGGAGTCTGGGATTTAGTCAGAAAAAACCGATTTTATTCACTTACCCTTGACGTCAACAATGAGCCTGTTTTTGAACGGCCTTTCGTTGCGCATTTCCAAACCAGCAGCCGGTTTACGCCATTCCATGCCCAGTGGACGCCGTCTGTAGTCACGCTCAGAAGCAAATATGTAATCTAGAGTAGTAAAATTGGAAAATACGAATTTAGGGGAACAACGGCTTCATAGGAATTATTGGAAAGCGGTAAATACGCAGCAAGTGGTAGCTCAAAGCGTGCAACACTTCACGACGTTGCCTCGTGGTTAGCACGGTGGTGATAATGTAAGGTTGGTTATACCTTACTTCGCGGTTTCCTTAGTAAACGCGTGCTTCGGTCCTTTGTGCTGCGTGGACCACCTGCACGTTACTCTAATGCTCGGCACTGTACGAATATGTTAACCAGAACAGTATTCTCCGCGCCCCGTGAGAACGAGAAGGCGATTGGGAGAGATAGTGGTTAGCGTATATTTTAGGAGTGTGCGTGAGAGCGTGCGCAAGAGCAACGGTCAAATGGCAACCGCGCTTGGCAGTCAGCGTTCAGTTAAACAATAAACGTGGTAAAAGTATGAACGAAGATGGCAACCGCTAAAATAAGACCATCGGACAAGGACTTTAAAAGCGCATCCACATTGATGACGGTACACAGTTCTTCCAAGCTGTATCTCTTCACTGGCTTGAACATATTAAGGTAATGAACAAAAATTACTAACCGGCATTCATGATTGATTTTGATGTGCTGGTAGTGAGTAGATTGCCGCTTAATAAATCCAGACCACAAATCTGGGGCTGGTCCCAACTCTTGTGGCTATACTTCAACCGCATAAACACCAGGAGTAACCGTATATATTATGCATTAGGATTCACTGAATATCTGACAACAGTCGGTTTTTCTTAGCTTACCTATTGACTGTGAATTAGACTATGAAAGCCGGTGCTCTTGTTACGTTGCCTCACCACGAATGAGGCATTTTGCACTGAGAACCTTCTTAAGCCTCCAATAACTCTCCCACGTCGTCTATTTACGCATAACAATTTATGATGATTGACAGAATCTGGATATGACTGGCCAACGTTACATGGAGATCAGTACTTAATATCGCATGAATTTCACACAAAAAACTACACTACAAAACGACTAATTCAATGTCCAAGGATATATATGAACATATATATAAAATTATATAAGGAGAGATAACAATATAACAGAGTTAAAATAAACTGTAAAAAGGCTCATTAGTTGTCTCTATGAGTGATGTTACACTTTTCTCCGTAGAAAAACCGAACAACATATCGAATCAGCAAAGAATAAAGAAAACCAGTACGGCACCGCCTGGTCACAAGGGGATTCAGTATAACAAAATGTTTTGTTTTGTAACTCAGATATGCATGAACAAATATTGTAGTACTCTTATTATTATATTCCTTACTAAAATTCACGAACTTCTGTGCAACTCTTCAAGGCTCATGATAGGAGTACTTCTTATCCCAGCATTACCCCAGCTTTCGCTTAAACGCGTTGGGTAGTGTGCTGTCTGAGTATATCTCTTCCATGTCTCTGTACGATGACAGTATGCTGACGACGTGAACTTTGGTATGCCCCACTCCATTAGCTTTCTTGAAACACTCTTGCAACAAAAAGTCACTGAACTTGTCCCCCTGTCCTAATCTTGAACTGAACCCTTCCAAGTGCTCCGATATCTTATTTTGTCTTCATAATAGCACCAGATCCCATTCCGACACATTCATAAACGGTTTGCACACTTCTTGTACATTATCTACCAAGTATCTCGGATTTACTACCAGCCGTGATCTTTCCTGATCCTATTACGTTGCAAGTTTCTTCAAAAACGTAGACGCTTAACATTTTACGTTCTACGTCTTTTCTACTCCACTCCATTTAATCGAACGTTTTATATTCGCATGTATCCTACCATTTTGGCTCTACGCTTCTCCCGTTATCTTTCCACGTTTGCTTGTGAAAGACTTTAAATTTAATGTCAAATACAACAAACATATTTCTCGTTGTAGAGAAATTTCTTATGGTTGGTTCTTTCAACATCAAAGTGCTTACCAAAATGTTTGTTTCAAAGATACTGGATGACCAAGTACATCTTCCTTATCCAGATATTAGTGAACGTGTTTTCACATCTTTCACTAAGTCCCGCTACAAAAACTTGTTTGCCCGTACCACTATTGACAAATCATCAACTGTTTCCTGTTTCAACAGGTTCTTCACCAATCCTAGCACTGTTAAAAACAAAACAAAAAAACGGCTGAACTGAATATTTCTCTCCTTTCATTGTACTTTTTTTCCTCAAGCCTGTATTTTACGGCTATGTACCTGCTGACTATTCACCTCCGGCTGCATAAAGTGATCACTGGACTCAAGAACTAGCAACAACTAAGCAGGAATAACACCTAATTATTCATTGTTGACGTGAAATAATCCACTGAGAGCCAGCCTTGATGTTCTAGTGGTTAAGTTTTCGACCCACAACCGTTCATCCAAGGTTCAAGTCCCCATTGGGGCTCAGTGGATGCGCCTTGTCAAGGATTCCGAACAAAGATTAAATAGCTGGCAGTGCTTCCAAACTTTTCGGTAGTGATCTGAGCTTTTAAACCATATGATCATTCATATTATATATCAACCATAAATTATATGAACTGGGACAGATTTTATTTTAAGTCTAGTATGGTTCGCTATTCTCACTGCTAATGAAGTAACAAAATCTTGGGCTTTAAGCCTCGATACATTGATAAAGAAACGAAATGGAACAATTCCACGTCACTGTGAAACGATTCACGTGCTCTGTATTGATAATGCACTCGTCGTTGTCTGATTGGTTGTTAGTTTCAGCCAATCAGCTTTTCGTTTTCTTTCAAATCATCGAAAAAGCGTCGTGTGTGCCGAAATGATCACTAATGCCCTTGTGTAAAACGATTCGACCATAGTTACCCGAAATGTGGTGGTTTGCAAAACGGGAATGAATGTTTTATCATCTATCTCAGAAGGGCGATAAAAACCTCATTAATTGTATTTAACTAAGAGTTGCGATCAACCGCTGGTCCTCAGCTTTTTCATGTGAGAAATTCAATGTACTCAAGTTACGTAAAAATCGACAACGGTCTTTTTCCTCACATCGATTATCAAAATACTGATCCCATATTTCGGGATGAATTAGCAATGCCTGTATGACTGAAATTGTGTGGAACTCAGAAATACCCGCTAATCAGCGGAAGAATAATAACAATGAACCACGTGGTTTGTGCTGACTGTGTACCGGAACAACGTCGCAAAGCAGTACATTGGGTTAGATAAAGCCATCTAGAACGTGAATTTCATACAAACTGAAAGTGGATCAGGCAACCATGAGATACTCAGGGATTCTCGAAATCTTAACATTCCTCAGGGAATTTATTCAATGGATGTACTGAGTTGGATTGCATTTACAGTCTCTTGAAATACAAGATATTCAATTAATTCAACTCACTGAAGCCTAATCCTTGCTAAGCATTGACAAGAACTTTAATTCTTCATGGGAACAAATCTATGGAACGAATTCACTGTAGATCCAGTGTTAAATTTCTAAAAACAGAAGTAACTATGAGAATGTCAAGAGTTCCTGCCCCTGAACTCGGAATGTACTACAGAAGTTCAGAAGGTTGAGTTAATAGATTGGGAGACATGCACGTAATGGTTATACATCCCTAATTAGAAACCTACACATAGATATCTGTAAGGTCTCATTTGGAGCTTTTCGTACAGGCATGTTTGCCGAACCTAGAAAATGACAAAAAGGCTGTGCCTTGTAGTGACCTCGATCGTGCTGAGCATATTACGTTTTCTGCACATCATTCTAGTTTTATTTTCTCTACGATCTTTTTTGAAGCTTGGTTTCGACCTCATTGTTTTGTTCGGTTGCGCGCGTTTAACTGAGCTGACTTTTCCTAGGTTTCCGTCGACCTCGTGTTTGAATCACTTGAACTTTCGGTTTTTCGCCAACTGTACACGCAATGGGTTCGCTTTCTGCTTCACCGTAGCGTCCGTTTGCATTTCGTGTGCTTCTCGTGTCGGTACTGTTTCGGTACGTTACACAGAATACGCTTTCGCATCTGTCCACCGAATTGAGTTTTTTCTATTCGTTTGATGGAGCGGATTTCGTTGGTAATTCGCTGTGAGACCGGATAGGAAACACGTTCACAAGCCACACTCGGAAGTCTTCTATAAACTCAACCATTGTCCAGTGGTTGAGTGACTCATAGAACAAGAACCCGAAACCCAAAGTCATATTAGGCTAGTCGGTAATCTGGATGTGTACATCACGAGACGATCATTGCAAGCACAAATTATATCTCAATTTTTGGGGCAATCCAATTACAATGAACTTTGAGTGGATATCAAACGTTCAAGTGGGCACAAAGGAATGTACGTCTAGCCATAAGGAACCAAATCATAGGTGGAATGTGAGAATTAGTTTTTAAAGTGCAGAAAACAACCAATCAGAGAAAGGAGTATATGCATGAGGTAGATGAACGGGTAGCAGGTCCAGACATAAAAACAGGGACATACATACGGCCAACCTCAACAGAATGTGGCGATTCTATCGGAACAATAAAATCGTGGAGTGGATCGCTCACAATCCAGATATCAACCCAATTGAAAATGTCCAGGGTCTGTTAGTGAGGCGAGTCCATGTGGATGGATGAGACTTCGGCCCTTTACACGAGTTAAAATCGGCCATCTTTGATGAATGCGACAGCATAGTATTTGAGACCACCCATGACGTAATTGAAGGCACATCCGGACATCGTGATCCAGTCGTTACCAATAAAAGTCGTCGTGTTTCGTAACCAGTTGATTGGTTCTACCATTGTCTAAGAGTGGGTTCATTAACATTTCACACCCTCTCAGGGAATTTTTCGGATAAATCGGTTTATCTGTTTCATACTTAAAATGCGTGTGCATTTTGGCTATATCAGTAGGTTGATACATCATTATACCAAATTTGGTCACGCTAATTGGTTCGGTTCATAAGAAGTCGCAGAAAAATTGGGCTTGTATTTCATGCACTGTATTTTTCTATCAGACGAAAACACTACCTGTGTTCACGATACAGAGAAATTAGTCTCAGAACGTAACGACGACAAAAAATAGATGACTGAGTGTGCAAAGGTTTTGGTGAGGGGTGCAGTTCAACTGGCGCAGCTGTTGAGAACATTTGCACTATAACCGTGCGTGGAATTCATTCCCTAAAGTAGGAACCAAGGCTACTATCTATATACCGGAGACGATAAATAGGAGAACAATTAACAATGCATTCTTTTCTGTTTGTAGTGTGGCTTAATCAGTCACATGATGTTGCGGTGCTTACCCGAGCGCCGTAGACATTCGTTCGTGCTTCCTTCCTGTCCCGTTCGCCATACACTTGTGCATCCGATGCTTGTCTGTACCACGTTCTGAATGACCCTACTCCACCAATCACATGCGGTTTATCACGAGCAACACTGATATTGATTGACAGCTTACTTTCGCTCGAGACGTTCTTTTCATTGTGTTGATGCTCCCGCTTGCCTCGGACGTACCCTTTCTTGCTGCCTACCTATTACAGGACAGAACACTGACAAATTGCTACTGAACGTTTGCTTCGTGTCTGATTTCAAACGGGATGAGCGCCAACAATTTCGCACGAACCTTTCGGAAGTTAAGTGGGTGTTGGCATCATATATTCATGCCTCAAACGCATTTTGCACTTTCTTCTGAACGTCCCTGCCAAAAGCAAACATTCTCGAGGTGCGCAGAAATCTGGTCGGCCCGGCCAAAGCTCGCTCTCGGGGGAGCACTGCTGTCGAACGAACGAGCCCCAAGGTGTAGCTACGGTGATAGTCCGGATGAATAACAAGGTAATCGACGAATTGCCGCAATCAATGACATTACCTTGCAACGCAGGTTGCCAGAGCAAAAAGGCTTGACTTTCGCAGAGGCTCGCAGGATCTGTGGCCAATACGATGACATAAAAACAGCTACTACAACGAAAACCACAATTTTATTTCGGAAAACTACGTC
This sequence comes from Fasciola hepatica, assembly GCA_948099385.1. Taxonomy (NCBI): domain Eukaryota; kingdom Metazoa; phylum Platyhelminthes; class Trematoda; order Plagiorchiida; family Fasciolidae; genus Fasciola; species Fasciola hepatica. The sequence goes on from CANUEZ040000101.1 coordinate 114,821, forward strand.
CAAAGCGGTGCATCCAAACCATGGCAACAAACCCCAGATACATCCAACGTGCTAGCCCAATACCAGAAAGGCTGTCAAAACCAACACCTGATACATGTCATGTTGTGAATTCCATTTGCCGTCTACCTACCGATTTTGTAAGGCTATATGTCATGTCTGTGGCAAATTGGATCATGTCAAAAGGATTTGTCGCGGCAAGGTGTATAATCTGACCGAGACTATACCGGCTGATGGTAGCTTATCCGTTATACCTCTTCATACCTCATCTGTAGATCACAACTATATCCGTACGGCGGTGTCATTCGCCTCTGGTATGAGAAACATTCTCATAACTGACACAAGAATTACAGAACCGATTATTCCGGAAAGCATGTGAAATAAGTTTTTTGACACTTATGAGTAAAGAAAACAGCTGTTCCGGCTCGGGGTGTCATTGATCGCCAACTCAATCCAGTAGGTGAATGTGGATTAAGAGTGCAACAAGACAATAGCGAGATCACAGATAAGACATTTCTAGTTTCGTGAGAGATTCTGGGTATTCTCAGTTTAAGAGCTATTGAACGTTTAAATCCATCATTAACGTTGTATAATGGTGCTTCAGCATCTGATTTAATGTGTATGTTGACTGACGAGTGCTCACACGCAAAAGGTAAAACCAATGTTCAACCTTTGAAACTTACTGCGGATGAAGAGCTGACATTTAGTAAAAGCCGGATATTGCACACGGATTACGTGACAAAGCCTACCCAGTTTTGAACAGTATGAGACAAGAGAGCAGAATTTCGGCAGTCGAATCGTCCGCATGAGCAATCCCTATCGTGATTTCGACGAAAATTTATGGAACAGCACCTAGAACTTGTGCTGACTTCAGAATCACACTGAAGCCTTGATTACAGCGCTATGCCTCGGCAATTGGGGATCCTGAAGATTCATTCCGATGTCTGAGCGGGAACATCATGTTTTCTAAGGTCGACTTGGCCAATGCTTACTTGCAAATTGCCTTAGATAATAAATGCAAGAAATTAATTTCTGTCAATACCGAGTAGCGACATTTCAGTTTATTTTGCCCTTTGAACTGCATGTTTTATCTGGAATATTTCAGAAATGTATTTATAAGATTATTGACGGTTTGCATGGACGATGATTTCATCTTCGGGAATAACAAAGAGCAAGATGAGCGATAATTGAAACTGCTACAAAAATTCAGGGACAACAATGTGGCTATAAAACCGTTTAGATGCGTTTTAAGAAGTACTGAACTAGAGTATTTTGCTTCACGGTTTCGAAGGATGGATGCAAACCAACCCCAAATCAAGTCGAACCTCTATGAAAATTTCCAACACTAAAAAACGTGACTGAACTTCGGTCAATTCTAGGATGATTGCGATACTATTCGCAGTTTGTTCATAATTTCTTGTGATATTCAAAGCTGGTTCTTTCTGTTTTGCGTTACTACATTCTCTCTGTTATAATACATACTTGCACCCTGCGTGATTTCCGCGCATACGAAACATTACGCTACAATCCTTTCGGTCTTGGATTTCTTGATTCTCAGTAGTTCTGTGCGAGGTTCAGCCTATTCAATCCATTTGACGTCATATTGTCACAGCTTTCCCAACTCCCTCTCCCACAACATATCCCCTCAAGCTGTTTACAAAGAGCTGTCAAATCTCAAGTGCAATAAATCCTACGGATCCGATGATCTTCCCGTAGTTATACTAAAGCAATGTGCACAAATACCCACTCCGGTCATGACGCAATTATTTAATCAATGCTTGTATTGCAAGAAGATTTCTGACTGTTAGAGATCAGCTTCCAGCACACCTGTGCCCATGAAGGGAATGGCAAAATTCCGTCCGACTGCCTGTACCTCCATCGCATTAAACGCGTTTCAGAAGTTATTACTCCAGGAACTGTCCAAAGATTTGACACTACGAGACATAAACTAGTTCACCTACCGCCGCTCCTGCTCTGCCTTGGATGCTGCTGCTTACTTGACTCGTCATGTCTAGATCTCGCTGAACAAGAAATCAAAAGCTATGCGTACCTGCTTCCTGGATTGCAGTATTGCGTTTAACAGTGTTGACAGACGAAAGCTTCTCGACACACTCTCAGATAACAGAATACAACCCCCGCTCATTGGACTTTTCTCTGATTATTTCTCCAGTCGGCAACAGTTTACGAGATACGGGGGCAGAACCTTTTCCATATATGTCTCAAATCAAAGCTTACTACCGGGTTCAATCCTCTTCCCTTTTCTGTTCTCCACCCACACGTCTTCCATGCCTGTTAGTGACCGTTACTGCATTATAAAATACACAAATGATGCTGCACTTGGGTTGCCCCATCCCGATGCATCAACTACACTTGAGCTCCAATCTGGTCTCCAAAGTACTGACCACTGGTCCAAAGCCCGTAACCTAAGCTTAAATCCCCTTTAAATGCTCAGATAGTGTCTTCTCTCTTTTCAAAGGTTCTAAGTATGTGAGCTTTCTGCAAGCTTGTCCAGACGTTCACATAGGAGGCATCTCCGTTGGTCGCCAACTATCGGTTGAATACCTTGGGATTAAGTTCACTCGTAACCTTTGTTAGACTGAACATGTTTCCTAGGTTTTCACAAAAGTGACAGGGCTAATCTCATACGTTTTGCGTCTGAAAGCAATGTTAATACTCCATTACCTAATTCAACGTTTTGTCCTTGCATGCATGTTACCTCACTGGTTTTATTCTTCTCCCGTCTTCTTGACTGGGCTACGTGCTAAAGGTTTCCCAATAATACAAGGGTCTCCCAAGGAAGTGGTTTCCCTCGTAAAGATCACACAGACTCTGTCACATCAAAACACCATGAAATGTGCAAAAGATTTGCTGAGAGAATTGTGAATGACTCACTTTATCCGCTTCACAGTGACCTCAGCATGTGTGCTTCCTCCTCAGCCAAGCGCAACAGTTATAAAATGATTTATGCACGCACGACTGCCTACAGGTCTTCCGTTGTCCCTTACCTTGCTCGATTCTTACGTAACCCAACAAACATCGACGCTGAACTTTGACAACATTTATTGTCTTAGCTCCCAAATCATCCCTTAACGTTGCGTTTTTTGTTGTTGTTGTATCTGCCGCTTTCTTTTTCGTGTAACTGCTGTGAATATAGCTATGTACTACTGAGTATTCAGCCACCGGGTTGTATATAGCAAATACATGACTCGACTTGACTGGACTTGACAGTTCTCTATCTAAGATCGTTCGCTTTTACTTTGCAAAATCCTTCTTCATGACAATGGAACGGTCAGTACGAACAGATTCTGAGGAACCTCGTTACTTTTGTTGCGGAGAGACTATTACTACAGCCATTTTTGACTTCAGTCCCCATCACTTCGGTGACTGATGCATCGTCTGTTGAGACTGGCGCCATTCTTGAGCAAGAAGGCTATCCGATGCAGCCTATTTCCTGATAACTTATCAAAACGGAAATAGGATACACTCAGAGTCAAAAGGAGGCTTTGGTAGTTGTTCAAGCCGTAAAGCTTTGCACAAGTACTTCTTCGGTACCCACTTTACGATACTGACCGACCATCAAGCCCTGAGTTATATGCATAATCGAAGAAGAAAGCTATTAAAAACAGCGGCTTCTATGGTGCAGAGATGGGTCATTCACCTCAGCAGATATGATTAGGGTAACCAATTTCTTCTCGGTTCGCAGATTCCGCATGCAGATTTCTTGTCCCGTTTCTCTAAACTCACTGAGGAAATTACTTTTTATTTGAGACCATCCCAATTTCTGGAGATGACGTGATACTCGGAACGAAAAACTATTATCACAAGATCCTCTCAGCTATCAATCGTGAGTTGGAAAGTACAGCAAGAAAACGCTTCCCTGAGATATTCGAGCGGTAGGATGAGCTTTTATTATCCCCGTGAGAGAGTGCTGAAAGTTAACGATCAAGTTCTTATACAGCTAACCTTGAAGAAACCTGTTCTCGACGAGTTACACAAGGGCTACTTGGGGATTGAGAAAATGAAGTCTTTAGCAAGGTAAATGTGTTGGTGGTCAAGAACTGGTAACGACATTCGGTCCACGGCGATGAATTGCAATCAATGCATCCAAAAAACACATCAGAAACCAAAGACTAAACACCACGGCCCGGAAGCTATCTTTCAAAGCAAAGATTATTTGCCGAGTTTTATGAACCGCTACCCAGTAACTGGTAACTGGATATTTCTTTATCAATCTAGCTAACTGCCTTTTAATCGTAAGCTGATTGGAATTGAATGAAAAAGGTGATAGTTGAAGCGACCGTCGAAGAAGACCTAAAGTGCGTCAACTACAGCAACAACCATGGTACATCAAAAATGGCATGGATGGTAGCACTAGAACACAACATTTCAGGTGCGATGACGAAACGAGAGATAGTTGTATGTTGTCTACTACCAATGCTGATCAACTGTGGCAGTGTTCGAACCCCTTGCCCCGGACATTATTGTCTGGTAGTTTTACCCTTCGGCAACATGGGTTCATTTTGGTCTTATTTATGTCGACCAAGCCGCAGTACTAATGAAGTGACATACTTGAAGAGTATTGGAGTCGATGACGATCAGCTGTCCCAATAACTCGAGCGAGATCATTCTCCCTTCGGATCAACTCAATTTATTAGCACAAAAACGAAGTTTTATGTACAGTGAGTGGTGGGCATAACCGAATCTTGGCTCGCACACTTATTGGTTCACCTGTTTTTCTCAGCCAGCTCTTCTGAGTGGTTAGTATGGGAATAAACCCGATTGGTTTATTCGGTTCAGACTACAGTTGATTTTTGATTATTTCATCGGCCACCTTTGTTCGTGCGAATCTTGTCCTCGATTCAGGACGGATGGAAACGTGCTGGCTGTACGCGAAACTATCGTGTTGTCTATCAAACGAACCAGGCCGACTGTTGACAATGTGCCAGCCCATTCCCTCACAGCATTGTTCTCGTCCTGCCGGTGGATGCTGCACATTGCATCATTTCCACAGTGGGCCCATTCCAATGTTTTTTCATTCCATTCCAATCAGCTTACGATTAAAAGGCAGTTAGCTAGATTGATAAAGAAATCTCCAGTTACCATCGTTACCCAAACTCCAATAACTATTATGATTAAAACCTTCCCTTTATGACAAATGAACAAAGTGAATGGCTTCTTTTTATCGCTATTTTGATAGCAAACATTTCGGTCAATTTCGTTTTTTCCTCCCTTATCGTTAGAAGTTGTTCACAATGTTATCTTTAGATGTTTGTCTTTTTACTGACTTTAAATGCAGTTACGGTGACTGCAGTAGGCTAGTTGTGAAGGTGCAGAGACATGATCCTGGATAAATTGTGCAAACCAATGTTTTCGGCTTCTCTGCACAAGGTCTAAACATATCCAGTATAAGATGATATCAAACCTAGTGAAGAACTAGTGTATCAGATCTCAGCTCCGTTCGGAATGTTATAGGTAAGTGTTCAGTGTTCGGTAAAACAGCTTCATCGGGAAATATGGTAGTCAGTCGATGTTTCGGTTACCGAACTATGAACACTTACCTATTGTAGAACATTTCAAAATCTTTGATCTGGTATCTCAAGCAACCACTGCATGAAATGGTGCTTAGTGCAACATGATGCTTAGTGCAAATTGAAAACACTTCAAATCAGGTCTGTAGCGAATGAGAGAATTCGTAAGATAAAATGCAAAATAACAACCCTTTTTGTGGGGGGTGGAGGTGGGGGTGGAGAGGCACGTTGGCGACTTCCAGTGATGCGTTGTTAGTGTTTTGTAGACGAATCAAAATGTAGGGATCCGGTAAGCCTTCGTCAAGATGTCGGAGGCTGACGATGGGGTCTGATGGCATTGTGCCTTTTTTCCAGGATTTTGGTCTGACTCTAATTGTGTCATCAAGTTCCAAACGCGCAAATAACAAAGTGATCAGTTGACTGACCAAAATGAGACCAGTCGTAGTCAATTGAACTGTACGTTTTCACTTTTGTGTTTAGCCGATGGGTATATGGCATATCAAAGGAGTTTAACTCATCTGAGTATACCAGCGTACCAAGAATCTGCGAAAGTCTGTGTCAGTTTGGTCAGGTTTGGTCAACCTGTAGTCGACTTTGTTGATTGGGCTGTGGCAGTGATAATAAGTACAAAGAGGCTTGTCTCGTCTGGTTTCACCAACTGGCCACTGACGGATCCAAATGTTTCATTACCGTCACTTTATCGCCATTTGGCGGATAGCTTTGGGCTAATTTTGGTCAGTCAGCAGTCATTCGGTGTTCCGGTTGTGCTGTTTTCGGTTAAGCTAAAGACGAGTTAACATTGAGGTTAATAGAGGAAATTAGAGTTGCATGCGAAGTTAGACATATCCAACCAGGGTTGCGAGATTATTTTTGTTTGCAGAAGAATGCTGAAGTCTATCTGGCAATAGGCGCAAGCCAACTCTAAATAAGATGATCTTTAGCCCAGAAAAGCGCCCAGTCTAGTTAGAAACTAAACAGTGTTCATCAAACCGAAGGGATAAAGGAGGCTCACATCAAAACGATTAAAATGTCCAGGAACTATGCCCTATGAACTAGCACAGTTCATGCCTCTCAGTTGACATGTTCACAGTCTGTGAGCGGGGTGTTTCAAATTTCATATATGGAATGCCCTGTAAATTTGTGACTTGATGAACTAGAAAACTCGATTGCTTCCCGTAGGCCATCAATTTCATATTGATCAAAAGCGAGACAGAAACTGAACTCAGAGACCTCTGCCACGTTCTTGTCATCATTGAGAAAAATTTCACGTGTAGATACTGGAGACATCAATATTCGCCTACTCCAAATTCGCCCTACTTGTAGCATACAAGGACCAGTGTTCATCCTCGGGAGGTTTCTTGTGTTTGATCTTCGAAGCACGAAAGGAAGAAAACTCCAGAAGCCGAACGCTCAGTGAGTGCATCAGCAAGATCCTACACTTATATAATCCAAACACTAATATGGCTGCAAACAACCTGTTCACTAGGTATGTATTCGAAAACTTATGGCCATCAATATATGCCTATGATGATACAAGAAATCAAACAGACCTATATATATATATATATATATATATATATATATATATATATATATATATATATATATATATATATATATATATATATATATATATATATATATATATATATATATATATATATATATATATATAGTTCTTTGATTTTCCCACCTATTTGGCGTGCGTAGTCCTGGGCTGGAGCCATTTATATAGGTCTAATCAGTCCCATTATTCTGACTGGTACACAGTTCCATGAATGGACATTTAATAATTTTATCAGCCTCGTTATTCATTTTTAATGAACTAGCCGAAGCCTGGAGTGAATTGCAAAATCGTGATCAATAATGGCACAATCAGGCTAGGTTATTTCACATAGACAATCTGTTCGTAGCTCGCAGACCGGTAAGAATTTCCGGGGTTAGCCTGCGGAATTCAGTTAAAATTTCACCATTGCGCAAATGAGTACATTTGGAGCACAATTTACGGTTAAACGTGAACATGCGAATTGGTCTAGTATCGACTTTCTCAGCTGCGTCGGTAATGCGAGCGGGGTTGCCGGGTGAATGGAGTTTGAAGCAGATAAAAAGAGTGCAAAAAGTGGGATTTGAGTTGCTGATGTTGGAGGATTCTTGAGCCATGTAACATCACCGAATGTGGGTGACGATTTGAGAACGGCTTATTGTTCCTTTTAGGGCAGAGGAATGAAATCATCGTCATGCCAAGATAAAAATAACCATATCATTTTAACTTGAAATAAAACTGTTGCTACTTTAAGTGGATCTTACGCAACTCCATGTGAAGCCACCAAGTTTTTCACAGGCATCAACGTGCAAATCTCATATCTTGTTGATGACTTTAAAAAACGGTTTGGAGGATATACGACTGGTCACGTGGATGCCTTAAAATAGAACTAAGATCCTGCACTGATAAAATGGAAAATACTATGAAGAAGAAACGGAGTAAGTTTGATAGAAAGCATTGAGAAACAGAGAAAATATAATTGTGCATTTAACACAGAATTATCTGAAACTTTTCGATGGAGACATCAGAACTTTCGGTAGAAAACAAGATTTTTTCCGTGCTTTACAACTGGCTAGACACAGCACATTTAAAAGGCAGTGAAATTAAGTTAATAGAAGAAAGATCAAGAAAATCGGTGATCATGGGGACAGAAAATGACATTTAAGTGCCCATTTAATTACGGTACTGTAGGTATCACCAGAGGTAGTATGTATTGATAACTGTCATGAAGAATTGCCTAAGCTAACGAATTTGAAAGATAAGTCAGCGCAGTTAGCGGACACAATTGACAACATGAGAAGAACCGTGCTTTACGTCAATGTGAGGTACTTAATAGATTCAACTCTGGATAATGGAATATTGCGCGAAGTATACTGACCCTTCAGGGAAGATGAGCGATACGGGGTGAAGATACATTCAAAATGCTTGGAAGCGTTGAGGGAGAGATCACTTTGTTCAGATTAACTCACAATGTTTTGACGACTACCGGATAATTTATTAAAGTCCTCTTCGATTGACACGGTATAACAAACAGTTACAACATTAGCATACCTAAAAACGCTTCCGGAGTAGCTAGAAGTAAGTTAGATAACTTAGATGTAGGAAAAAGGGCGAAAGTACAGCAACTTGAAGAACTTGACATTAAACAATAAGGAATCCGAACGACTTGCAGGTAAATCTAGTGTTTTTGTTATACGTCCCTCACACCGTTCGGTAAATCATGCTAATAAACTGGATGAGCTACCATAGGAATGAGGCTTTTGAAAAAGCGATGGTCTTGGAATGAAGTCAAGGGTGGAATAATCATTACGAAGTGTGCACCCGACAGATTTCACCGAGTTGTTCACCAGTTTATTGTTGGAGTGAACAGATTGATTGATTTAGTTGACGCTTTTGTGATTTGCTTACGTGTTCATACAACGGTCGGCTGTTGAGTAAAACATCTCATACTAATAATATCCCTGAAGAGTTGATTTAATGTCAAAAGCGGCAGAAGTAATGTTTAAGTCGCTGAGGATAAATGATCCCAAAAAAAGAAAAATCATCACTTTCAGTAAAAAAACTGCAATTCTGGTTTACTTTTCTAAAGCAGTGCAAAACGAAATGACTTAATGTTATCTAAATGATTGGAAAGTCATACGTGTCGTACTTGTATCCGTATTTGTATTTTGATCAGACTTTTGAGTAGATAGACTTCCGCATTTCAGAGTGGGATGGAATCGAAGAAGAAATACTAAGTAAAATTAGAGCTCAGTGGACAAGGAAGACAATACCAATTTTTGGTACAGCAATCGACCAAAGATGAACTCAAGTAATCACGGATGAGGCAATAAATTGCCATATGACTCGTCAGTCCAACACAGTTTGGAACCAACAGATTTAAAGCAGTAAAAATGCACAAAACAACATAGGCTATCACGAGGGTATGGATATCTCGACACACTTGTTTATCCACCTGGAATACACTCGTGGTGACAAAGAATAGTAAGCAATTGTGTTATTAACCCCCCGTTCACCGGTACACCATCGACTTCCCGTGATTCATGGCGGTTGCTTCAACTTTGGCTGCTGGCAATTGTTTCAGTAGTAAAACTTGGAATTTGACCGAAATCGACTGTCACTGAACATCTTGTACAGGCTGCATGGAGGACTGCAGTGTACTACTCAGTCTATATGGTACACTAAACTAATGTCAACAATATCTAAGACGACATTAGCAAACTAGGATAGACGGAGGAGCTTGTTGAGATAAAAGGCCAAAAGGGTATGCACATTAGAAGTTAAAACTCAGCAAAAGGTATGACACAAATTCGGTTGTCCGCCGTTCTTGTGATTAGGATGTGAGCGCCAAAGAGCCAATATCCGCCAATATCTTCAGTTCAGTTCAGTCTGACAACCATTCGTTGAACAGATCAGGATGGTATTGAGATGAGTGCCAAGCGAAGCCGTGGCAGCTTCTAGAATGTTTTGTTTCTCACAGTTAGTTCTGGTTGATATAACTCCGAGATACTCCCAATCAGAAGATGAGACCGTGCCAGAATGAAAGATTTATTGACAGTCTTTTTGTATTAAGCGGTGGTGATGTTCAAAAAGGTGTGTGTGTGTGTGTGTGTTTGTTTTTGCACTAAAACGTCGGTATAACAAGGGAGTGTTTCACCAGGGGACGTTAAGGATCATTAAAAAAGTCGGAAATGTACAGATTCCTACAGGACCCATACACGCAGCGTGATGATATTTCAGTCACAAGAAGACGTAGTCTGAAGGCCATCCTAATGGAAAGAGTTACGCACCCGAGAGAGCGTGATTAGGGACTTTGCAGGTTTCAACCCGCGAGAGTGTAAGCATGAGCCCCGATCTGAGGTCAGGAAGTCCGTGATCACGCTGGTCTGGGCTCCAGGTCGGTAGGCAACGTGACAGAACATTTTGGAGGCCGTTTTTTGTCCATTCCACCTGAGTTCCAGCTCGACAGCATAACCGATTGTAAGCACTAGTGCTAAAGCCCAACTGTCTAATCGAAACTGTGCCATTTTTAATTGGCCTTCATCGATTATCTTTGGCATAAACGGACTAAATGTGGAAAAGACCCCATGGAATCGACTAGAATACAAGTGGCCCGGATCTGTGGTAGGATGGGTAAAAAGTTGGTTCAATTTATTTTAATTAACAATCGTGAACAAACTCAGATATTTCTAGAGCGCTTCACGACGAGTAGTCCATGATTTATCGAAAAATTAAACCTCGTCAGAAGAGGGAATTCGGGTTAAATTAAATTTATTTGGTCATAACAAGTTCGCCATAATCTAACCGAAAGCATTTTTTGACCGTTGCTACTTGATGAGGTTGACCATTTGACAGAACAAAGATGAATTAAATTTTACCGGTATACCTTATAGAAGTCCAATAACTAGTGGAAAGTTTGAAAGAGTATCGGATGTAGAGTGACCTGAGAAACACACTAGGATCAGTTATTTTAAAAAATGGTTTGCCTCACAGATAACGGACATGTCATGTCTCAGTCACACATTCACTGCGACCGAATAGCTTTTGATATCGACCCCCCTCACGTGACTGGTTCACCTTTGGCCCGTGCTTTCGGTTAGTTCAGCAAACGCTCCAATCAAATTGTAGTATTGCTAAAGTGACATAACGATCATACCAAGGTTAAGGACTCGGAAAACAGATAGCATAATACACTTTTTACTTCTTTTTATTTATTAATAAACTATATACAGGATTTATGGAGGGGCTGCAACAAATGAGAAGCTGAAACACAGAAAAGTGACCGACGCTGGCGGGAACCGAACCCGGGTCATCATTGTCTAAAGTCTACGATGACAACCGTTTGATCACCGCTGGCATCAGATTTGTCTCGCGCGTTACCACGACCAACGAAGAAAAAACAGTCAAATCATGAAGATAATACGTCAACAGGTGTTGCTACTCCAGCGAAACCCGCACCCCCAGTGGACTGCTTTGGTAGTTTGCCTTAGCAACTGAAGCACCACCAATCCCGAGACTGATAGAGCAACAAAAGAAAAACGCATCTCCAGTGTATATGGCCGTAACATAAAGTTAACCATTGTTGTGTCGCCAATCCACGCATCACTGGCACTCGCACGTGATCCACTCTCGTCCCGCTGACCCTGCATTCGCGTAGGCGATGCCTGTCTATCCCACACCGTGCTTTGTTCCACTTTACCAATCACATGCGGTTAGGTGCATGTGTGACTGACATTGATTCGTTGTTCCTATCCCTCTAACATCTTATTATGCTTGGGCTTGCCAGTGGATAATTCACTTGTTTGCCTGTTTGTGTGCTTGCGTGCTTGTTTACTGATGTTCCAGTACACGGATCTATTACGTGCTGTGTTCTATGAATTCTGAACACAACAACGATGTTTGGTCTTGTAAAATAAATTGGAATTCGGCTTTTGGTTTTCTTCTGTCTGCGTGACTAGGGAACTTGCGGTAGGACTCAAAGTGGTAGAATTCACTAAGGCCATACGTTACAAGTCGAAATGAACTACAACTGATTTTCAGTAAGATCCTGGTGTAGTACTTGTGTCTGCCCGACTGACTGTACGCAATGAAATAACTCGCACTGGGAGAACGACAAGACCAGACAAGAACAGCAGTAATGTACTCTATCACATTTGGTTGATGCTAACTCGTTTATTTACAACAGTAGTTATACAATTATTGACAAATAATGTTCCAACCAATCACAAAGCGATCTCGGTGTATCTGCACAATCTAACTGTTCCGGTGTGGCTTTACCTGATATGTTGAATAATGGAAATGAAGCTGTAGCACTCTGAGCCGCGTGCGAAGGTATCTGAATCACTGCACGACATTTCTGATTTTTTGTGTATTACAGCACAGTGTGTTGCAATGAGTCGTCGGCACACAGCTTCATTGCGTCCAGTACGGTTGGGATTTTTGTGTGACGCTTGGGTATCGCTCTTTCGAGGAGGACGGAGAGAGTGTATGTGTCCGATCTTTCAGGGCGCAAAAAGATGAATATCTCTATTATTGAAATTCTGTCAGTGCATCAATCGGTCGGTCCAAAACCAAGCAGGAGGCCTATAATCCATTATTACCACTTGAACTTAAAAATTTCCACCAATCAAATACATATCACGTATCCCTGTTTATTCTGTTGATTATCATTCTTTACAGAAGACTTTGATTTTTCCGCGTTAAGTCTAGCCTTCAGGTCGCTTATCGTCACGCAGATATGAGACCAACCACAAATACTGCTTACACTCAAAACTAGATGTAGCGATTCCAATGGTTTCACACGCTGTTCAGTGTACTACAGCTTCATTCCCATTATCCAGCGTATCAGGTGAAACCACACCGGAACTGCTAGATCGTGTAGATGCACCGAGATGGCTTTGTGATTGGTTGGCACGTTACCTGCCAATAATTGTATACCTACTTTTGTATATAAACGAGTTAGCATCAACCAAATGTGAGAGAATATATTCCTGATTTTCTTGTCTGGTCTTGTCGTTCTCCTAGTGCGCGTAGTCCGAGGGCGAGCTATTTCATTGCGTGCCATTGGCCAGGTAGATGCGATTCTCACATATCGTCATCGATTTTTAGTTTACAATCTTTGCATGGTGTATGGCGTAAAATCTATCAAGTTTATTATTGGGTGACAGCTGGATCGCGGCTGCTTCCGAGAGTAATGACCCTTCGCAGGCCCTGTCTACTGGAGCGTCGTATTCGACAATAAAACAAAACAGGAGCTAACTAATTGCACACACAAGTCAGATAAGTTTGGCATTAAATTGTGGATGCATATGTCCACAAAATCCAAGTATCTTTAGAATGTGCAGCCATATCTGGGAGGATTTGAAAAGGAGTTCAGATATGGTCGATGTCTGACTTAAGACGTCGCTTATCAGATTGATGAGTTGTTCGTGGAACAACGGATACTACTAATCTGTGGTCGCCCTATAGATGTACGTGACGCCCTATGTACACGGTGTTTTGACACTTCGCGAAGCTGATTCATTATTCTCGGTAATGTAAAATATAGTTTTTGAGTCATTTCGTTGCCGGAAGTATCTCGTTTCAAGAAAAGCTCGAAGGATTAAGTGATGTGTCTGTAGTGACCTCGATCGTTTTGAGAAAATGACTATTTTCTGGACATCATTTTGGATCTCTTTTCTCCACGATCTTTTCTGACGTTTGACATCGACTTTATTGTGTTCTCCGGTTGCGTACGTTTTACTGGACTGCATAGCCGTCGCGTTTCGTTCCGTTTTCCGTTCGGTGTATCTCTCGTATCGGTACTGTTTCGGTGCCACGATATATAGAATACACCTCGCATCTGTAAACCGACTTGCGTCTTCTTTATTCGTCCGATAGAGGGGATATCGTTGGTATTTCGCTGCTAAACCCGATAGGAGACACGTTCGCTAGCCGCACTCGAACTTCTGCTATATGTCACAGCATCTCTTCACTGCCACTTTGGTATCAACAAAAAGATTTCATCACTGGTTGTCGAATGCAATCAGATTCGTTTGTCTAGGATACTTATTTCCGGAGTTATGAGCGAAGGTGTACGTATGGACATCTCGTTGTCCTGTCAAGGGATTTTCTCTCGTTTCTCGAGTGTTAAAATCTTATTCAACAAAGATATGGCATGCGAAAGCTATAAAACCCACCCCGTTTAGATGCGATTGCTTTTGAACCGGACCACGTAGGGTGACTAAATTTGACATAATTATGTGTCAAACCACTACTATATCAAATATATAAACGAAGTTTGAGCATAAAAGTGGTAAACCCACCCCCAGACTAATGGTAAAAGCGTTGAACTGATTTGCATGCTCAATGACCTTCGTGGTTAACGTCTTATTTTCGATATTCAGGGATGCGTTGTTCATCAGTGTTCGCGTCATACGTGACTCGTAAACGAAGTGTATTCCAGCTGTACTTTCCGATTAGCAATAGCTACGCCTCACTTACAAAAACACAGGGATTTTGTGAGGTCCAAGGCTCTCTGAGATGGAACAACGAAAAATACTCAAAAACAACAGCTCCAGGATAATTATACGCCAGACTTCCAAGCAAATTTCCAGATTGGCAAAAGTTAGTCGTAACTTTTTGAAGGATCCCAGTAACAGTCGTGATAAGAGGAAATGTCGAATTCGAAGGAAAATCTCCTAGCAAGCCACGAGAAGATTTTTGCTTGGTGTATTGAATAAACTTACGTATGCTTCCAATCTGTAAGATCCTTGCAGTCAAATGTAAACGTTGGGCATGTAAAATAAATCTTGCAGTCTGTAACACATCTGTGGTACAGAATGATGAATGATCGTCGTTTTCAGAATCGAGAGAGATGGGCTAGAAATTACACCACTTGGAATACTGAATAAAATATTGTGATACTGAGCGGTGATAAAAATTTAATTTAGAAAGCCGTGGTGAAATCATGTACTACTAGTGTGACTTCGGACTTGAACCTCATCTAAAATGTCTAGAGTCAGTTAGGGAGGCGAGTCTCTATGGATGAAAGAGTCCTGGGTACTTCACACTAGTTGACGCCCGCCTTCCTCGATGAATTGTACAGCAGAGAACTTGAGTCCCTTCAGAACTTAATCGAAGGCGTATCAGGGTATTGTGTTTCAGTCATGGACAATAAAGGTCACTGTATTCAGCAGCCAGTTCGACGTTTTACCATTCTTCTGGGGATGGGTTTAATAGCATTTCACATCCTCTCAGGCATGTTGCCTGTTTTGTGCTTAAAATCCGTTTATATATTTGGTAAAGTAGTGGGCTAACACAGTGTGTCAAATTTTGTCACCTTATGCAGTTTTGTTCGAAAGTAATCGCAGAAGTACTGTGGGTTTGATAGCACTTTATGCACCATACCACGGCTTTCGTTTCAATCTAGTCTTTTATCTTTATCGTGCGGGCGTGCGGGCGTGCGGGCGTGCATGCGTGCTTTACAGCAGACAGTATCGACTAAGAAGTCAATAAACTTATCGACCGGGACCGAAAGCAGTCAGAGGCTCTACCCGTTGTAAGACCACATAACAGATTGTATATCTGAAAGTTCCTAAGTTGATAGTTCGTTCTTAGATTGTTTTCTGTATGGGTATGCTGAAAAGTAATAACTGGTAAGTTAAATGTCAACCAACAAAATGGACTTTTGTAGCAATATGATGCACAAGTCAGAGGCCTCCCACTGTCCGTGGTCTCCAAGATGTGATCCATGAACTGTTTAGCCAGCCGCCAACACAGTGATAGGCAACATGTCGTTGAGGTTTGTGGATAACACCGATGGTTTGGTGAAGCGTAGACGTGGTGTTACAAGAGGAAAAAAGTGAACATTGATGCCCGGCTTTCAGAATAAACATATGTATGTATCTGTGTTTGTATGCATTTAGGTACATACATACATACAAACGTATGAATGCCTCAGTATGGTTTGCACTGGGTGTCTCAGGCTCCGAGATGACCACTTGTTCTGAACGCCTCTCAAAATGCTCCCAAATACCGTGCGTCTCAAACAGCCTCAGCTGAGGAAGTTCTACTCACTGCCCTCTCGTGGCAGAGGTGTTCTCACGAAAGTGGGGGGGGGGGGTGTGTGAAAGCGAATGCTCAGCGCTCTCCACCAGGTTGACTGTTTAATACCCAGCCTAGGGGAGATGGCTAAATCCAGATTCTAAACCAACCACAGAAGGCGTACGAAACCTACAGCACTATCTTCACCGAAATCTGTGGTGGAGGTGTGTACTGGGTCCCCTTTATGTCCAGCCCCATCTGAAGGGCTCCTGAAATGAGTAATTAATCACCTGTTCCCAGAGGTTTCCAGAAGAGGCGGATGAATCATACAATTGGCCACCTGCTCGTCTGGACCAAAGCTGTTACCTCGCATGACGTACTTGACCGCGTAAAGGCTAGAGGTGCATCATCGAATAGGAAGGCCTACTTTGGACTGGGTGACCTAGTAGTAAAATAGCTCATAACACAAACAACCATGAAAGATTCACCACTATAGTTGACTGCTCTTCCATGAACACAAACGAATACTCTCCTGAACCACCCACAACTTTTTCTTCCATTTCCACTCCCTTCCAACTTCCTCTTCTATTTTAACATCCCACGGTTTCTTCGGTCTACCATGCTCGCTGTAGTGCCACTGATGTAAATCCTGGCTATGTTTTCTCTTGTCCTTCTTCGATTGGCTTCCACGTCTTACCGAAGCCGCTACCATCGGTCAATGTCCTGCGTCGTCCTTCGACGTCCGTTGAAACTAGCCACGTTCAAAGTGTAAACCCTGATGCGTATGGGATAACAGACGGGTTTAGCTCGTACGCTTAAGTCCCTTGCCATCGGTGGGTGTTGTATTCAAGGGACTCGCATTCAAGACTCCTATTCCATAATTAGATTGACGCCTCCATCTTATCCTTCCGTGAAGTTTCACTTACGCCCTTCTGAGGACGCTGAGGCTGCGGCTTCTGGTATTGCTGGCTTTGGCGTTGATCTCAATGAAAGAGCTGAATCGCCGCGGTTATACTGAGTCTCAGTAGACGGTCTTTTATGCTCAGCGAGACTCGGGGGTTCGTGTAAAGTGAGCAGTCACCGATCCGATAGACGCCATCTGCTTGTCGTTTTGGCGTATGCACCCGCGGACTGAAGCACAGATGTAGTCATATCTAACTTTTAACAAAATCTCCATGACCTTGCACGCAAAGCAAGCCAGGTTGATATCGTAATTTTGGCAAGAGACATGAATGCTAGGGTGGGTCAGCTGTTATCGAAAAAAGCGCCTTTAAGAGGCCCTTTAGAGCTAGATTTCTATCGCTCGGAAGACAAGGAACCTTTTTTGGCCCGGTGCTCAGACCACCGTCTGCTCTTCGTCGATACAGACTTCAGATGCTCTAACCACCGGTATGCCTAGTGGCCTTCATTTTCTTCGAGTCGACATTGGATCCAGATCAATCAAATCTCTAGAAGCCAAAAATGGGGGGGGGGGTGCGTACAAGACTGTCACTCGTACTGGAGCACCTCCCTTGATTCCGACCAAGCACTGGTTTGAACTAAGCTATCTGTGTGCTTTGATGGGTTCTCCAGACACACACAGCAACGCGGGTTGTATCGCGATAAGCTCTCCAATCCATCTCGCTTATCTATCTTCTAAAAAGCGCTTGCTGAAAAGCTATCTGTAGACATACTTGGTAGCAAGAATCAGCACTGGTCGTTCATCAAGAATGCCCTGCATTTCGTTGACTTTCGAGTTGTGGTCTGTCTCATCATGCCTTAGGACCTTGGATTTCTGCTGAATCTCTGCGCCTTTTCGATGATCGTTAGTCGATCCCGGCCGGAAGCGAGTATAACCAAGCGCGACTAGCAATGAGACGTGCACTTACCGCGGGTCTTCATAGGGACAGTGTAATCTGGTGATCGCAACGCGCGTCAAAGATGGAACGTGCGTGTGCCGTTGGAAATTCCCACAAGCTGTTCTATCTCACTCGAGTCACCGGTAGTAAGCCGCTAGGTGTGGGTGAAGCAATCTGTGAGGGTGACGGTTAGTCAGTTCACAGTTAGCCCAGCATCTCGAACGCTGGGTGGAACACTTTCAGGCATAGTTTAGCTGGCCCTCAGTGTCGACCTCACCTACAGCTCTTCCAGCACACGCCCAGTGGTCCATTTAGTCAGAACCACCTACCGAGGCGAAGCTCCGAAGGAAAATCCCAGCTTTAGGATGTCACAAAGAGCTGGGATCCGATGGACTCCGCCCCGCCAATTTTAACGATGATGGGATATAGCTCGTTAGAGAACTTCGTGTTTTGCTGTCAACGTTTGGAATTCCAAGCAGGTCCTATCTCTGTGGGGGAATAGATTGTTGTCCCCATCTTGAGGAAGGGCTTGCGCAGTAGCTAACCATAGGGGTGAAAACCTTATCTTTATAGATCTGAGGCTGCTCGCTTCTGTTATACTTTCTTGATTGCACCTAACGCGCGAAGAGCAGAATCCCGAGATGCAGTCTGGATTCTGTTGTGTGTGCACTATGTGCATGCATGCATTCGACCGAGTGCTCCACATGGTCTGTCTGACTCTCTTTCTTTGTGCTATGATTAGTTTTTCATCTACTCACAAGGCCACTGTAAATTGATTGGTTGATTTGTCCAAAATGCTCGAGTAGTCTGTGTCTGGCACAGAATACACACATGCTTGTTTACGTACGCTACGAGAGCTCTGTGTTCTGATTTACAATCCAACAGGTTACGTGCCGGTTGTGAACGTATCGATCAAATCTCCACCCTCCAACAGCTCTTCGAGCTCCGTCACACTTCAAAAGACCAATGATCGTTGTGTTCTTGTACATTCGTGTGGCCCTCGACTCTATGGACAGGGTCGCATTTTGGAACAGTTTGTTTACAAGTGGAGTACCTGAAAAGTATGTGTCACTCCTCATATAGTTTTATCGTCACATCTCAAGTAGTTTTGGGTTCTGTGGTCAGCTCCTACTCCCTTCTGTCGTCTCCAATGAAGTAAGACAAGGTTATCCTATATCCCTGTTTCTTTTAAACCCCACCATAGAGGATGTTCTACGGAATGCTTTATCTGGTCTTCTAAACGGTGCAGTTGAACTCCTCCCAGGGAGCAGCGTTTTTGACTTGGAATATGTTGGTGATATCGCCAGGCTGAGTGATAATGAAACATGCTTTGGACCCCTTGGCGATTGAGTTACCCAGATGTGGAATGCACTATCAGCCTTTCGAGTGCAAATTACTTTTGCAAGATTGGTAGCAGCTTGTGCCTGCACACACTCTTAGTGGTGATCAGCTGGAGCTAATTAACAGAGTTACTTATCTTCGGTGCTTGGTGCCACCTGGAGGTGGTGTTAGGAAGACCAGTTCACGAACAGAAATGCGAAACTTCCCGAACTGTTTCGGTATGTCGTGTTGGCCAGAATAGACATTTGACTATTACTTGTGTTGAATCCCGTGAATCAGAAGCAGAATGACAAACTAACGTGCACTCAGATACGGCATACAGTATGCACAAACCAGCGGAAGGAAATTGTCACATTCGGAAGTAGGCATGAACCCAGTACACAACAACTCTGTTCATTAGAGCATGAGTAGGCAAGTAAAAAAGCGAGTAGGCAAGAAAATCATCTATAGGTAAGCACAACCAGTACATGCGGTCAAGTACGTCCGCTCAGTAGCAACGAATCAACAAGCACGTAGTACTGAATGGCGAAGTCTGACTGGTTGAAGCAAACCGTTCGTGATGTGAACGAAGTTGCATTGATATGTGTGCGTGTGTGCGATAGTAGTCAGTGTCGGATGATCGATCAGTGTGTTTATCGGAGTGGTAATGACGCAGTCATTAATTCGATCAAGAGCAGAATTACGTATCTTGTATTTCTGTTTCAACGAAATATCGACCCACTTTTCCATGTTTTCCTCACATACTAATCATGAGACTGTAGACAATCTCGAACTATATTCCGACTCTACTCATCTCATCACAAACGTAATCGGGATGATATCATATGGAGAAAGCGCAATACGTGATCCAAAGAGCATAACCGGTTCGGACTGAACGTTTGATATGGGAGATGACCTCAAGTTGACACTCCACTCAACGCGAAATATCTTCATCATTGTTTCGAACATCCAGTCAAATTCCAGCCACCGCCGACAGGTTTCGTATGTCTTCTCATGGCAGCTTGTGGAATGTGTGAGCTAAGCAGAGAAAAGTTGATTTGCTGAAGCGTTCATACTTCGACATAGGCATACGATAAACTCTCGGTCAACATCAACGATGATAAAAGAGTGTTATTCTGTGCGGAATGCTCCCTCTGTTTGCGATGCGAATGAGGTCAACCTAGGTAAGAAAACGTCAGAAAGTAGAGGATCTTTCGACATCATTAGTTCAGCAATTTACGGATATAATCCTTTATAGCTACATTTTTGAGTGAATCACTGAATCAAACTTCGCTGTATTCGTAGTTTGCACTACGTCCATTTCACAAGGTGATCAGATAATGGACTGGCTTATAATCACGTGACTCTTTGGACTATCTGGGTTAGCTCTCAACGGTATGCACAGCGTCAGCACAACGTGATATAACACCACTCTGCCACTGGGTTTGAGTGGTTATAATCCACCACCTACACAACGACCTACTCCCCCCGAAAGAATTCTTCTCCGTTAGGGTCTTAGTGAAAATATTGCATTACCAAACAACCTACAGAACTTGTCACTGATACTGCATGATGAATCGTTTCATAGACAAATCAAATTTCTCGCTATTTAAAAGACCACTTCCATTAGATTAAATACCATCATTCACAAAATGCATTCGCTGCAATAAAACGACCACGTGTTCTGAAAATCAACCACCATCAAATCACTGTACTTCGTCTTGGACTTCGGATTATCGGTCATCCTTCCCTGACTGTCGGATGCGACCTATTCACCAAAGTACTTGCACATCCTGTAGAAATCTGAGAACAGATGAAGATCATGTACAACGGCAGACCGATGACTCAACTGTAACATGAACAATCACACTTACCGTTAATTAATGTACACTCAAGCTAGTGCGGAAAACCGAGTAGGTGCAAGCTGTACATACAACAACTGATAATCTGAGGTTCAAGACGAAGTACAGTGATTTGATGGTGGATGATTTTCAGAACTCATGGTTGTTTTATTGTAATGAATGCACTTTGTGAACGATGAACATACGCGTTGTGGTATTTAATCTAACAGAAGTGGTCTTTTAAACAGCTGGGAATTTGATTTGTCTATGAAGCGCCTCATCATGCAGCATCAGTGACGAGTTCTGTAGGTTGTTTGGTAATGCTTTATTTTCACTAAGACCCTAACGGAGAAGAAGTTCGTGGATGCTTTCTCCGATCTCATGGGTTTACCGCGATCCATTCTTGCCCTTAAAGATTCCCAAATGCATGACTACAGAGGAAGAATACTTTCTGATACATTCTGGAAAAAGGTGAAGGCTTCGTGTAAAATGCAAAGATGCAAAAAGAGCCGCATGCCATAGGTCTTGAAAATGTACGCACATCTTGTGCAGTCTAATGTTCGTTCCGCGATATTCTGTCGCCAACCCATGCGTCATTGGCACTCGCACGTGATCCACTCTCGTCCCGCTGGCTTTGCATTCGCGTGCGCGATGCCTGTCTATCCCACACTGTGCTTTGTTCCACTTTACCAATCACATGCGGTTGGGTGCGCGTGTGACTGACATTGATTCGTTGTTCCTATCCCTTTAACATCTTGTTATGCTTGGGCTTGCCAGTGGATAATTCACTTGTTTGCCTGTTTGTGTGCTTGCGTGCTTGTTTACTGATGTTCTAGTACACGGATCTATTACGTGCTGTGTTCTATGAATTCTGAACACAACACGCGATCCGACAAAAATCAGCTACATTCCGCTTCTCGGGAACTTACTCGGCCGCTGCATATGACATCATCTGTTAGACCACTCTCGTCTGGTTGGTCTGCCTGTTCTATTCAGGGGCACTCAACGGAGCCAAGTCAGTGACATTAAAAGGAACTGAATGAAAAAGATTAAGGTTTATGTCGTTTGTATGGTGGTTTCACCCTATTGGAGTTCATTTGTACCCGTTGAGCGGTGGTGCGATTAGTAAACTAGGCCATCAAACATGCAATAAAACAATTATCTTTTTCGTTTCTAGCTCAGCGTGTGAACTCAGCGACATAAAGTACTCGAGTGATTTTTGTGGCTTACACAAGAAAGTTCGTAGCTATTAAGCTGGTGTGTGTTTCGGTCAGTTTGAAAGCTGGTTGGTAGCCTGCAACCCTAACTGCTTTGGTCCTGATTTGGCTTCCTTGACGATTTGCAGATCTTAAATTGCAGTACCTTTACAACTCTGGTCATGTAGCATGGCTACCATGACAACAAATTTCAAGTAAAATCTTTGATGCACCATTGATCGCATATGTATTGGTATAAAATATTGCTTGAATGATTATACCGACACCTGCCTTGTGTTCCAAGCGTTTTAAGGTGACCCTTGGAAGTAACTGAAATTTCCCCTGGTACCAAAAATGAACGGGAATATCGTCCAGCGATTTCATCTTTTCGAGTATATATATATATATATATATATATATATATATATATATATATATATATATATATATATATATATATATATATATATATATATATATATCTTGTCCACACGTTTACATACTACTTACTATCAATATGAGCGTTTGCACATGCAGCTTCGTTGTTCGTTGGGTTAGCAGTGACCCAGACACGAATAACTATGAGAAATCACAGTTGTGATTCATTTGTGGACTCTTCAATGAAGAGTATCCACTCACACTCCAGATGATTCAAATTAGATGCTAGTGAACATATAGCATCGGAGTGTACAAGTATGAAGACGAGTGGGCAGAGGAGTATCGGGTACGCATACCTGATGAGCGGCTACAACCGCGAAACCGGTCGTGTGCTTCCGGGGAGATTTTGTCCACACGTGTACATGCTGCGTACTTGTTCGTGCAAGCTAGCGCGGGTTTCACTGGAACCTAACTAATCCTATGCCGTTTTGATTGATATGTGATTATCGATCTGTCGAATCGCCAATCGTAGAGATTTATTGAAAAAGACGTAGGATGGTTAGCGCCAATAGAGATAGTTCCGAAGGTTCGTGTGTCTTTTGAAAGGTCCAGTTGAAGCACAATATCGACCTGGTATTGAGTAACATTCAGTTGATCAGTCATTCTGATTTGTTGCAAACACAGAGTCAGTTGGAGAGAGAAGAGAACTGTGGACTTAATTGTGAGAACGAAATTAATCAATTTTAGTCAGTACAGAAATGTTCGACCGAAGAAGAAACTCTCACGAACGTGTGCCAAACCTTCCGTTTGTGTCAACTTTGGTTTCAACCTGTAAGGATCTAACAAGAGGGAAATACTTCAGTCCCTAACCATTATGTGTCCACTGTAAACTATTAGTTCTCGAATGATTCACTTTTCTTTCAGATCGCTAACACCAATGAGATTCGAGGGACTCATTTGAAGTTTTATCTACTGAACTGTGTGGTTCTGGTTCATGAGGAAGTAGATTTTGAAAACCGAAATTTTTTACGCCAAAACCTGTCTCAGTTGACCTAACGACTGTTCGGAAACGCGAACATTGTCAGTTTTTCTGGTTACACTATAAACGGAATGCAACTTGTGATGCTGAATTCGTCGGGCTTGCCATTGGCTATCGATCACAATTACGTTGAAGGACCGAAAACAGTGAGGATTATACCTTAATCGAGTGGCGATAAAAGGAACGTCAGGTGATCGATAACTTAAAGCTAAAATAGAAAGATTGCACGGCAGTTATACCAACTACAACGAGAACCATATGCCACTGAGGATCGAGAAATTCACAAGTTGGAACCTCAACGTACCCGTGATCATCTAAACTGAACGCTGACAGGTTAATATTTGTTTGTTCAAACGCATACACGGTACACCAGAAAAAAGCGTCGAGCAAAGAGCCCTGCAGAACATCACGCACTTTAGATTTAGAATCAAGTCCAAGTCATATCATTTAAGTTGAGCGAAATTTCAGTATTTTACAATGGACGATAAGAAGCAACAATAGATTATTCAGGTTCAATTTGCAGATATATGGTATTTGCAATGCGCTTCACTCCGGTGTCCGTAGATGCTCGGTAGCTGAGCGCCAAGTAAAAAAAGGCCACCAAATAGAACGAGTTCATTCTATACCCCAGTGGAAATACTTGTCTGACCAAGTGGCATCAATTGACCTCGCAAGTGCCATTCCCGTAACATGAGTATTCGAGAAAGTCTCAAAAGTGATGTGATGGAAACAGTATAACTTCTCCTTAGAGTTTGTAGCATTCATTACATTCACCCAAAGTAAGTGACTTACTAACTGAGTGGTGTTTGTGTAAGTGAACCTTAGGGTTTCCGGCTATGGGTCATGGCCGGATCTCGTTCCGCTCGCACCGATATCGTGATTCATTATCGACTCACTGGTTCGACTCTAGCCAGCTATCCTCCTCAGATCTGTCAATTCAACTGGGCCAACAATACACCTCCTGAAACTCTACCGGTCCTCTCTCTCTTGTCAACTGAATTCGCTGGGTCCGCCTTTGGGACAGGAAGGCTCGGGAAGACACAAAAAATTGACCGACGTTGGAAGCAGGATTCAAAACCAGAATAGAAGGGTTTTAAGGCAAACATGATGACAGTTTGACCATTGCCGGTCATGAAATGTCATAGATTTGCCACATTTACTTGCCTACCGACAAAAGCCCGTCTCAGCGAACATAGCTCTCAGATGAAATTTACCCAGGAACGTGAACAGTGACAGTCTTAAGCAATCGAGCTCCATTTGGTCTGGTTGTTCATATTGTGTAGCCACAAATTTCTCTCCCAGACTCACTAATACTGATTCAAAATTCCCACCAGAGTTGGTCATTGTTACGAAGTCATCAGTGTTCAACTACCGAAAATCTTCGTGTATTCCCGCCGACCGCAGTTGGTTTTATGAATGGTACAGAATAACTGGCCTAATTGCCGCAGCGTACACTCCAGTGCATGACAGAAATCCCGCGGGAGCTCTAGGCGACTGAGATTGACAAAAGTCAACAGCTATTACTCTATACGCGAGAACACTTCATCCAACGTCCGACCTCGTGGTGAAGTGTAGCTGCCTAAAAAGCAGAATTTACCTATGTGGTTTATTGTCTCCCATGGCATCATCAAGTTTAGAGATGGACTAAACCAGTCTTGTAGCAGCACGTTATGCTCAAACTTGCTGCTAATCATTCTTTTCTGAAAAGTTTGCCATTTACCTAGATCTTCGGTTAGAAGAAAGCTATTTTCCACAAAATCACGGTCCGAAAATTCTACACTTGGGAAAAGCCTTGGCTAAAGGGCATGTTGTATCCCGAATTCGGTAAGCAGAAAGAAAGCATGCATGTACGAACTAACATGGACTCTGAATCCGCGTACGACGAGTCCAAGCACAAAAGTTCTCGAGCTAACGAAGACTGCCAGTCGATAACAGTCTTACAAGAAATAGGCCGCATGTGATTGGCGGAGTAGGACAGTGCAGAATGGGATGCAGACAGATATCGGATGCGCGAGCTTCAGGCAAAAGGGAAAGAATGGAATCACAAGCGATTGTTCATGGCTCATAGTCAAACGTCACAACATCATGTTTTTGACTGAAAGGTCCATACATACAGAATATCCACCGAAAGTAAACCCTGTACTTCGTGCTTGGTGATACTTTTTAATTTCATATACAGCTGTATACTGCTTCAGTCACTAAATTATCCGGGCTGATTCCCAAAGGTAAGCCTCATGTCAACAGCATTCACGTCCCTCACCGACTATTTGAACACCAACAACTCGTCATTCTGACAGTGGGAAACTACCATGATAGACATTTTATCGAACTCGATGAAAATGGGTGTGGAATCGTGTCATCTTTTCGAAAATCACCACGATTACCATGTGGAGTTGGCGTTTGCGAATTTGGGTTTAAAACGTTTAGACTAATAAAGAAAATGATCCAAGTATTATAGGTCTTCGACCTCTGTGTAGTTCAAGCAAAACTTCATTGATTGTGATAATAGGTGGAGTATTGTGGGACGATGCTGTAAGTGAAGCGTGTTGTATAAGAAGCAGAGTAGCAATGATTCGCTTTAAAACTTGATTATCATTCACTGTTCAGTATAAACAATAAGCAAAACCATGTCTGCATGCGAATGTCTCCACGTGGATGTCATTGGCAAGTGCAACCACACAGCGTCATTCTCCAAAAAGGGACAGAGAAACTGAAATCAATTCACCTTCATTTCGTTTCGTAATCCACTTTGCAGCGTGAATAACAAAAAAATATTGACCTCGTCAATAGGGCTTATTGAGGTAAAGATCATTCAACTGCTCTCTGGGACATTCAGCTATTGATGAGACGCCACAAGACTCTCTCGCACTGGTCTGTCCACTGCCACTCATTGGATGGCTGAGAGAGGAACAAAGGATCCACCTTCGTTGCAAAATTCGGTGTGAATCCAGAATAGTATTGCGGACAACCAAGGATCGATCTCAAGTGTGTTTGATTCCTCGGTGATCCCATTTGAACACTAGGTCTGGAACGTTCATGATCCAGCTGGTATCCACTAGCGTTCACCGTGAAGTCAAGAAATTCCAATTCATTGACACCGGCCTTGAATTTTGTAGGTTTGATCAGCACAATAATGGTTACAAATCTCTCCAGAGTCCGCGTCAGGCAAACATACTGTTCCTCCTGCTTTGCTCCTAGGACCATCGCGCCATCCTGATACGTCATTACTCCGTACAAGCCCTCAATGACCTTGTAAATTGCAATCTGGAAAATGCCGGATGAGACGTGAAAACCACAAGGCAGAAAATTATACTGAAACAAGCTTCCAAGTGTGTTGATGGTTCTAAATGGTCGGGAAGTATCGGACTTTGCAGGTGAGCCCCAGCTATATTGTTCTTCTGAAAATATGTACTACCTAGAGCATATTTCATAAAATCTTTTCCATAGTAGGAGCAGCGTATCGTCTTAATCGTGAATTTAAGGTTAGCCTATAGTCCCCACAAATAAGTGGCGTTGCCAAAACTGTCAGAGTCGCCCAATAGGACGAACTGACTGGAGTGATCACACCCGTCTGCTCCATTTGCCTCACTACCTTCAGAACATCTCTTTGACAGTGAGGCAGCACTGTTCGTTTGACGAATACTGGATCACCATCGAATTCCAACATTACCGGCTCTATCTCCGTTCCGCCACGATTGTTGGAGCATTTTATCGCCAGTTGTTGAAGAGCCCCGGGATCCACGGGAGTGGCTAGCTCCGTGTGAAGTGGAAGCGAATGATTTATAGCCCGTAAAGCATTCACTTCCAGCATGGATGGACTGTCATCCGAAATCAGGAAACGAACTGGGAAGTTTGTTCTCTGTTTGGACCGTACCAGTAACGTTGTTTCACTCAACAGCGCACTTTGCTGGCCGGTTACCCCATCGAAGCGTAGGTCGCTGAGTTTTGCGGTGACCTGAGAACAAATTATGTTCAATACCTTCTTCGGAATAATGGGTTCAGCCTCCCTTCTCCCCAACTAACTCGTGTTGAAATTCGCTTTACAAGGACACCGGTTTTCACATAAATTGATTGTTATGGCTTGTGGTATTTGTCAGGGAGTCGGAAGTCCCCCTGAAAACAAGTCATCGGCCAGACGGCAGCCCGCTTTCTTCCAACCCATGGACAGGGTGCTTTGTTAACTCTAACTAATGACAAGGCCCGCATATCCAACGCAGCTGTGGAGTCACCACGCATGTGCCATGAATCAATCGGTCCATCATAAGTCACCATCACTACACCCACCAGCCAACCAATCAGACGTAAGAAACACTATGATCCGACTTAACCAGTCACGTCTACACACCACGATGAGGAATCAATAATAACGCCATCTGTATTCCCTGCCTCATTCTATGTAATGTTGATTTCTGGTTACTCTTGAATACAGATACCTCACTTGTTCGTGGCCATTTTTTCTTTGGGACTGGACCATCGAGAAATCACTGGCCGGGGATAATCCAGAGGTTTGGGCACCGACACAACAGTCATTAGTATGTTTATAGGCCTATTATCTTCAGTTTCGTTCGTCTCGGTCACCTCCAACAAGCTGCCCTTGGATCTTTGGCATACCTTTGTATGTGACCAGTTTTGCCACATGTACGGCATACGGGATTAAGGAATCGACACGCTGACCATAAATAGAAATCGCGGCATCTGTTAAGAGGTTTGGGAGCCACTGGAGTATGAAAATGGCTTGGTCATTTGACTTGTACTTAGCAGTTGCTGTTCGAGAGCTGTGGTTTGGACATTCTTTGTTTAAACTGAGCTGTGCTATCGGACGAGGTGGCTAAGTGTACGTCATCAAATTTCTCACTGATTCCGCGGGCCTGTCCACAATTCAACTTTTTATGTTCAAGTAAGCGCCGCTGTCGAATGACGTTGCTGATTCTGGCAACTAGCTGATGTCACAGCTGCTCCTACAAACGATCCCCGTAATTGCAGCAAGCGGTCTGTTCATTTAGCTGGAGGATAGACGCTCACACGTTCACACGCTCTTTGGCCTGGAGATTGACTAGCAAAAAATGGTTCTGCAAACGTTCCCTCAGTTTCTCGAAAGGAAATTTTTTGTCCACCTCTGGGAAAGCCAAGTTCCTAATAAAATACTCTTCTTATTTTCCTTCTTTCTTTCATTATACAATAACGTTCAACAGTTTCGGAAGGAGGCCGCGGCCAATGAAAGGAGGTGGCGGAAATCGGACCCCTCTGCAAAACTTCATGACGATAACAGCATGACCACAGCCGGTCACAGCGAATACAACCCGAGTCCACTCGATGTCAAAAATAAGGCTGACTGATCCTGATTGGCTCCTTAAGAACTCTGAGCCGGAGCTCGAAAGGTTCGACACATTCTTCGATATGGGATGAATTACTGTGCGTGTTCCAGTGTTTAATGGAAAGGGGCTCCATGCAGTCACGCCAAATGTGAGAACAGGATCTACTGGGTAATGGAATAGTTTGTATCCAGACTATGCGCACCAGATACTGACAAGACCAGACAGGAATAACGGGAGTTGATTCTGTCGAATTTGACTAGTGCAAATGCGTTTAAGTAGAAAAGGAGACGTGCAACTATTGGCGGATAACGTATTGATGAATCAAAAAGTGACTCCACTGTGTCTGCAAAATCTGGCTGCCTAGCCTCGGCTCCACTTTATTGGTTGTTTACTGGAAACGAAGCTGTAGTGCCCTGGATGGCATTCGAATCACCACATATAGCCTGCGTTTATTCCTGATCATAACCCAGTTTTGGTTCGCCAAATATCAAGAGTTGTCATGTCTGTGAGTCGACAACCGAACTTGCGACCGTGTTACAACGAGAATAGAGTAGCGTCGGTCAGAATGTAATCCAGTCGCTCGCGAAGGATACCCAGAAAAGGGTAAATTGAGCATCGATCTTTCCATAGACGCCAAAGCTCGTTCGGTCCTGACATACTTAAGGTAAATCGAGGTTCTGAAAACAGAAAGGTTACGAAAAGCGATACAAAGATTTTGACCATATTGGAGACGGCTATGACAACCAAAAGAGGTGACTACAGATTGAATCGCATCAATCAGGCAAAAATAGGGATGACTACTTCGTAAGCAACCAGTGACAGACAAAACAAATCGAACCAACAAAAAAGTGGACCTCATCAGAACGTCAGGCTACCAGCAAGATGACTCAGATTTTGGACTCCAGATCAAGACATCAATCAGTTACCATCAAACGAGCACAACAAGAATGGTTCCCATAAGAAGAAGCTCAGTGTCCGTAGGCAGATGGGGAAAATGGAACGGAAATGCACAGATGGGTTGAGGATTGATCTGGCTGGAGTGGGAGCCTAAAAGTGAACTATTTAAGTGGTCACATATACTGGCACAATAAATACAGTACAGTGTGTTTAGGGCCGGACACAACTGTCACGATTGATTTTTCTATTTTTAACAGTATTTTGCCTCAACAGAAAAACTTATTGACCGACATTCTGTATCGTGTACGCAATTAGCCATAAAAAAGACTTGACTTCCTCGAAGACACTATCACTGGTTAAAGATTTCTAGTGATAAAATTACATCGAAATTATGTAAATGATAAAAGTAATTGAAAAAAAAAATCTCGGGAACATTTCCTGAAAGGTTTGTTTGATTTTGTTGGTCTCGTTTTTGCCTGCGTACATCTCGTCAAGGGACGAGCAAATATTATCACCAGTGTTGATCAATAACGGGAAAATGGACAAATACAAGGAAGACATTTTCAAATTGTATTCTATCTCTTTCAGTGAAGGGTAAAAATTTCACTGTTCAGTTCACGATCTTCACAAGCAAACATCAATTCACAATCCCCTTTAAATAAGTCACTCTGAAGAAACATGGGCCGAAGTTAGGTATTCGATTTTCTACTTTCCAGTTCGATAAAGCTACTACACGATGGGATGGATTGGATGCGAGGCTTTTTCGGTCTGAACCAGGTATAACTGTGACCCAACACCTAGCTCGCTGACTGCTATCAAGTGCAGACCACTAGAGGTGGGTCCAACTTTTTACAAGGTTGAGAATACTGGTTGTGTAGGATAAAGAACTCATGGGTGATGAGCGTTTGGCTTCTGATGGAAAGTTTAGATAAGATAATTTTATGGTCCGTGTAGGGTTAGGCAGTCGACGTGGGTAAATAAAGCTTTCTTCCGGTCTGTTCTGTATCCGCCTAACAGCCCTAGTGAGAAGACTCTTCTGGCTTCGAACCATTTGTCCAAGGACGATGAGTCAGTCCATACCTGCACAGTCTGAGCAGACCATGTGTTCTCGTAAGTGTGATCCATCATAAGCGAGGCACAAATTGCCCGATTATTCCTCCTGAGCTAATTTGGAGACCACAGACTGGCGAATAAGCGCGTTTTCACTGATCCATACTTTGGCCATTAAACCGTAGTATACTTTGCCAAATTAAGGGATTAGGCCAATTAGATAAAAGGCGGAGGTAATCGAGAGTCTTGGTGAAAAGAGCTGTAGTTCGGGCTTAACTCAAGACCGAAGATAAACTGATTCACACATGCTATGTCAGTTTTCCTCTGGTCTGTAGACTGTTGCGGGGCTGAATACATCATTGAAAAAGAACTCCGGAAGATGCTGAGAATTTTATCCAGGAGAGCTAATCAGATCACAAGGTGATGCAGACGAATTTGAAAACATCAAGAGAATTCGTAGTGGAAACAAGGGCAGTATGCATATCTTCACCTTTCAAGGGCGATATGTTGGCGGAGATTGCGCAGAGAAGATTATCAAGCGTTATCATCAAGACATTTCACTTAGGTTAATCTCTGAATATTGTTTCTATCTAGCCAGCAGAGATTTGCGGTTGAAAGAAAAAATATCTGATTATGCGAATTCCTGTTTCTACTCACCGCTTGTTCCTGTGGAACAATGTATATGTATAGGACGAGACTTTTGTCTGAACGCATCTGTGAGCACCACCATGGACAGTTGAACTCTGGAACAATTGGGCCTTTCACTGGAGCAGTGATTTCGCATACAGATCAGTCTAATCCCATTGCAAATGCATCCGAGTCTTCCCGTGCCCTATGTAGTGTCCAGGGTCGACCAACCAGCTAAATGTCCCATTCTGACCTGTTATGACCCAAAAGCTTTTTCTGCGATCTGGATTGGAAACCTGCGTACTTGATCTCGGCTCGCAACTCCATTCACTCCAGTCCGCAATGACTAATCAGAAAATGACAATTAAGCATACCAAAACAGTGTATCTGCAGAAATTGCGATGTGGTATTTAAAGTGAAAATCGAACTTTCTTGAACCGAAGCTTTCAATCAGGCTCAGGTCCTGTCGGGTCGATCCGGCTGACAAAAGCGTCTGCCAGCTTGATCATTGTCCGTTGGCACAGTTTGTGTCGGACTGCAGATGACCGCCCGATTAGTTAAAGGGGTTACGTCTTGTGTGATCTGATAACTTATTGATTATTGATTATTCAATCCCGCTTGGCATGCTCGAGCTAACTGATTGTGTGCCTGAAAAAAAAACTTTTTTCGTTCTCGACTTCCTAACATGACCACAGCCGAGGGTGTTGGCATTCGCCTGCACGAAACCCTTCTTGTTTGCTCAGAAACAATTAGTGTGTGCTCTGGAGTTCAAATTATTCATGCTTGGTTAGTGTGATATTCGAGAGCGACTCTTTCTACTTTGCGCTTGTTGTATTATCTGGTATACTGCATACTTGTACAGTACGTGATTTCGAGCATCCGAAGTAATACGCTACGTTCATTACGTTTGGGTAGCTCTTAATTCTCAGCAGTTTCTAGCGGGGTTCAGCTTATTCAGTCCGTCTGGTATCGCAGTCCACAAGGCTCTAGAAAAAGACTAAAAAGGCTTTCTTCACAACAATCTAATTTTCGTGCCAGGAGTGGATACTCCTCACAGGAGGGTCCACTGAAGAACCACAACAGTGATTTGCTGATAGTTCAACGTGGATTAGGCGCAGCTATATTCGAGAAAGACTACACTGGGGTTAGGAGTTGGCATTTTTGATTTAAGTAGTATCTGTTGATGGGTGAACAAGGTTCCTCGTGGACTCTTCTAGGGCGAGCATCCACTCTCGATTCACAAGTCAGATTGTTGTGAAGACCGGTGTACTGGGTGTGCAAGTATCAGAACAAATAGATGGACAGAGGACTACTGGATACGCATACCTGATGAACGGCGATAACCACTCAACTGGTCGTGTTTTTTCGAGAAACTTCATCCACCCATTCGTAGATATAACTTAGATCAAAAAGTAGCAATGCCTGAACGATGGCAAGATAGCGAGACACGAAAAGCCGGTAAATAGAATCGGGTCGCCTCTGACTCTATCTGATTGAACTTGAGAAGATAATATGCAATGTGACCAGCTACGATGAATTTGGTTGTTCACATATACGTACCCTTAAATATCATCTTTACTATGCGACCAATTGGATCCATCTCCATCACATTCTTACGATATTCCTGATCAGTTTTGGATACCATGAGACGATACGTGGTACGAAGCCGAGAACAATGATTATTGAATTTTAGATCAGTCCTAAATTTGATACGCCGGCCAAAGTGAAATCGATGATCAGTTTCATTTTACAAAAGTTAGTTGTCGTTGTCTAAACCTCATCAAGTACAGTAAGATTGTTTATTGGGTAGCCCAACGGGAATTGTATTTGTCACTGAAAAATAGGTTTTACGATGCTCCGGCGAACTCCATCCGCTGTGATTCGTA
This sequence comes from Fasciola hepatica, assembly GCA_948099385.1. Classification (NCBI taxonomy): domain Eukaryota; kingdom Metazoa; phylum Platyhelminthes; class Trematoda; order Plagiorchiida; family Fasciolidae; genus Fasciola; species Fasciola hepatica. The sequence continues at coordinate 148,300 of CANUEZ040000101.1, forward strand.
GACTAACTCAAGTTCCGATTGAAGTGGATGTAAAATTATGGAAACCACAGTTGTATACGCTGTTTGTTTATCGACCGACGCATTAGGTTTATATAGCGATGAGTACTATCAGTGACGGACGACGTATTTTTCAATCTTATTGAGCATAATGTTCTCATTATCCCTGACTTTCTCAAGGTACGAAACCGAATAAGTGGTTTTGAAGATACGGTATCGAGTCATATGTGAGGTTATGCGGGAGGCCATGTAGAAGAAAACATTTACAAATAAATGAATGCGCTGACAACTTTTACGGGGAATGAAAGGCAAATTGCTATCTGACTGCTAAAAGCCACACACACTGTCTCTCACGGACCCACTTGGAACTTTATAACATTGTGTTCCAAACCTTTCACGCGATGGATCCACTGACGGATAGATTTGTCCAGTTCTGGTGCATGCTCTCACTTCCACTTCACTCAGCTGCTCACTTTTCGTTCATACACGTTTTCGTTGCTTGCGCAGGTCTACCCAACCTTGAGTATGATTGGCGAGTACCCTATCGCTGTTTGCATTGATTGGTTTCTTTAATTGATTCCAAGTCCCCAGAAATGAAAGTACGTTGTTCCATCAATTCGATTTAGTTCCGTTCATCAATATCGCACCTAGCTTCGTTGTCAGATGGGCTCATTGATTGATTGCTGGTCTCAGGTGCGTTTTTCCGGCGTCAACTGTTCGTTCAGCTTGCATCGTTCCAAACTGATTTACTCACAGATTAGCCCCTCACTATCCTCTCTCCATCTGAGTGACTCGGTCGACATCTGTATAGTCTGATAGTATAATTCCTCCGACGCCTGCCGATTCAGTTTGCTGTCCGCCAAGCCTTGATGCTGTTGTGTTTTATTGTGACCTCTTATTTGGAATCGTTTTCGGTTTATTCACAACTAGATTACTGCCCACTGAAGTTTGATTGCTTTCTGACTGAAGTAGAGTCAATCGGATTCGTGTGTAATTGGAGAAGAAATGTGTAATAATTTTCTGTGGAATCACAGGATTATACTGCATGTATTAATAGCAGTGAGTTGGTGGCTATTTGTATCTTAAGTAGAATGGCCATTTAAAGGGCACCTACTTGTAGATTGAGAAGCTCGTATCATATGATGCCATTAGAAGGTCTAACCAATATTGATCCTAAAGCGAATTGATCTTATGTAATTCATTATTGGATTTACTGCTTTCCTGTAATTTTCTTTTATTTTCATTCTCGAGGGTTTTGCGCTGCATAATCGTTCTTTTAGATGTATTTCAAAGTGCAACAGTAATTCTTGCAAAGGAGTGACAATTCCCGTAATGAACAATCCTCTCTCATGGAAATATGCAATGATTCCACGGGCTTCATACGCGGTCTGGTGTGATACAGCTTCATTTCTTATGTACATCACATCAGGTGAGGTCGCACCGGAACTGTTAGATTGTGTAGATGCAGGGAGATCGCTTTGTGATTGGTAACATGTAATTTGTCAATAAGTGCATACCTACTTTTGTAATCTAAACGAGTTAGTACTAACCAAATGCGACAGAATGTATTCCTGCCGTTCGTTTCTGATTTTGTCGTTCTCCCAGTGCTCGTACTCCGAGTGTGAGTTATTTCACTACGTGCTATAGGCCAAATAGATACGATTCCCACATTTGGCGTCGCACCATAGAGTCGTTGACAATTAAACATTTGAATTTGCACAATTATCCCTTCCGAATCGAACAATGAGTCCAGCGATTCGAGCTCCGATGCAGCATTCGTAAAGGAGCTAAGCAAGTTCAGTCGGCCCTATTCCCGACTACATGTGGCCACGAGTTGTATTCTTTGTTGAAGAACTTGGGATGCCCTGATGCATCCGCAAAACTACCTTTTGAGAAACCGAAGGAACTATTACTGAACCATATAATTCCAGCCGATTTCCAGGCCACGGAACGAGTGAAGTTCAATTCACTCTTGCGAGGACAGAACGTGTCTTGTCGCGAGTTCACTCAGCAACTGAATCAACAGACCACCCGTTGCAGTTATGGGGATCATTTGGAGGAAATGCTTCGTGATTGACAAATTTCCGGGATCAATAACTTCACCTCACAACGGCGTTTGCTGGAACAGAAGAGCTTGTACTTTGCAGAGGCTCGCATAATCTGTGAGTAGTCTGATGGTGGGCAATCCCTCGTCACGCCTGCGACCACAATTTTGTCTTAACCAAAGATGTCCAAGACAACGCACCACTAAGTACACGTCAATCAGTCACGCCATTCCGGTGCTGTAATGTCTCACAAACCTGTGAAAAGATCCATGTCTTATAGAGATTTTCTTTTGCGCTCAGCGTGTCGATTCCGTCAAGCTCTATGCCATGCACGCGGCGGTACTGTTCATATTCGAAAACAACGCCGGTGGTCCGAGTGCAACATGGTGGAGATGACCGAAACTAGCGAAACCGAACATACCAAGCCTATTTACACACTGGAGACCACCGGTCAGGACGATCAGTTCCTGCACAAACCGGTATCATTTCAATGCGGATTTCAAAACGAGTTCATTATGGATACGGAAAGCTGTGAGTCCATTGTTCCTGAGGTGTTGAAGATGATTTGTCCTCGGGCAACCATAAAACCCACTGGCGTACACCTTCAGAATGTAACCTGTCACGAACTCACGCTTTTGGGTAAAACGACCATAACAGTTCAATCCAAGCAGCAAAGACACTTCCCAGTCCGCTTTCTGATTTCAGTTGATAGTCCGTCTATTCTGGGACTGAATGCATTACGAGTTACGAATCACTCACTTTCATTTCACACAGCGTCAACCATTCCCGTTGATATTGTAATTCGTCGGCATTTGGTGATACAGTGCTTCAACAATCTTGGTGGAATGGAGGTGGGGCCGGTAAACTTGAAGATTGATGGTGATCCAGTGTTCGTCAAGCAAATAATGCTTCCTTACAATCTAAGAGGTGTTCTGGAAGCATTGCGGAAAATGGAGCAGACGGGTGTGACCACTCCAGTCGCTTCGTCTTCTTGGGCACCTCCGACAGTTTTGGCAATGAAGAGCGATGGAAAAGCACCACGTATTACGGGGACTACAGACTCACGTTGAGCCCGTGACTACGAAAATATGCGGCCGTAACTGTGGAACCAGAAGACTTCATGAACTCTATGCTCGGCCGTGCAAACTTCTCGAAGATTGATCTAGCTGGCATTTTCCTTCAAATTCCGCTGCTCTCAGAATGGAGGCCACTTACCACCATCAACGTCCCTTGGGACATGCTTCAGTACGGTTTTCTACCCTTTGCATTGTACTTTACATCCGACAATTTTCAGGCTTCTATCGATAAGGTAACTGAAGGTTTGACTGGAGTAATAGCATACCAGGATGATGTCATTGTCGTCGGTGCTTCAAAAGAGAAACATGATCATCTATTGAACCAGACCGTGGAGGGGTTCGTAACCAAGAGTTTTCTGGTTAAGCCTTCAAAATGCAAGTTTAGTGTGTGGGAGTTGAGTTTCTTGCACCCTGAACGTTTCAGACTATTGCCCAGATGGAATCATCGAGGAATCAAGCACACTTGAGATCAATCCTTGGTTGTCTGCAATACTATTCTAGATTAATACCGAATTTCGCAACGAAGGTGGAGCCTTTGTTCCTCTCCCAGTCATCCAATGAGTGGCAGTGGACTGACCAGTGCGAGAGAGTCTTATGAGAGCTAATTAACAACAACGTAGATGAACGTCCAACTTTAGCCCCTTTCGGGCTATCCAAACAAGCAGTGCTAATCACGAATGCATCTGAGGTTTGAATTAGTGCAGTGCTTGAACGAAATGAAAGTTCGATCATTGGTACTTTTCGACTTCTGAAAGCTGCTGAGAGAAGATACTCGCAGAGACAGGAAAAAGCACTGGCAGTATTCTGGGCGATACGACGTCTTCATAAGTATCTGTTTGGGTTAAAGTTCACAATTGTTATGGATCACTAAGTACTACAATTTCTATTCGATGCGATAGTGGGAACTTGAAAATACCTCATTGTACTTTCTTTGAAAATGCTTCACAGTAGACTTCCATGACAGATCATTACTACAAAGCACAAGGCTGAGATAAAATGATGTTAATCAAACATGAATACACGGTTTTGAATTAGTTGATCAATGCTTGAACAGTAGTACAGCAGTGGACTGTTCACCTAAGGCTCCATATACCATGCGTTGACGACGGTCCACCTCACGTATAATCCGTATATCCTAACTCATTTTATCCCCCCGCCTCTTCCACAAGTTTTAACCCAGAAGTCGTTGGATCAAAGAGAGGCAAACCTTCGGACAATAATCACCAGCTAACCATTTTGAGGTTCAAAATTGATTGTTTTCGTGAATTTGCGTTTGAGGGTGAAGGGATTCTACTGATTGACAGGAAGAAGCCAAGGAAGTGACTACTCATCTCAGCATGCTATGCTGATAGTCCAGGTAAACAGAATATTTCTTCGGTCACATCATTTTATGCGTGCTGATAAGAAACAAGGAATCAATAGACACGATTCCTTTGTCGAGGCTGGTAGACTTATTCGAGTGTTCCAAAGACGGTTAGTGTCATTAAGCAACCCGATGCTGATGGTATTTAAAACACCATCGTAACAACTTTTGAAATTTTGAAATCCGCCCCTTTCAGACAAAGTAAAACAAACTCAGGATTATCAAATGATTTATCATGCAGTAACAGAACTCAACTCGCCTTCGAAAGCCACGTATGAGCCGTGCAACTGTTTCTTTCTTGTTAGGAATTATCAACAGTGCACATCCACCTAGCCCCCACTCAGACTCAAATCCGAGGTGAATGACCGTGAGTCAAACAGCTTACCATCAAGCTATCCGAGCCTTGAACTGGTTATGAATCTCAGCACTCAACCCGCCATTGGAAATTGTTCAGCTGTTTGATGTGAAGGGAGGGGGGGGGTGAAAGACTGCTAGGAGAACACCTAACCACCGGGCTGTCCGAGCTGACCCTCTACTAAATGATATAGCACCCTTCCCAGAGGGTGGATGCACATTGCTGATGATACCTAAGGGCGATAAAATAACTAGTCCGACTATGGTTTTCAATGGACGGTCGAGCATTTCTACTGCGGCACCGGGAATAATGGGAGGCCTTGTTAACTGAGCAGTTTTGGATTTCCGAGTGGTCCAGCAGCGGCCCTGTGAAATGACCTGTCTGATGTGTGGTCCCAATGAACCGAGTGCCTTCCTCGAGTGTGTGTGTGTGTGTGTGTGTAGCGTGTGATGCAGGAGTACGTAACACTGCGGACAGTGCCCCTTTGTTGTGAGGGAAGCAGTGTAGTGATGAGTGTGTAGGCAACCATATTAGTGTTTGATTATAGTAGGTGTTGGAACTCAATAATACACTGACTGAGCTGTGTTCATGAAGTCTGCTGTGTTTTCGTCATTTCGTATCGAACATGTGCCACCCCGTTCGGAAAAGTTATGCTCCTTGCATACCGTACTTAGTAGGACACTAACATGGCTGCCTTCAGCCTGGCCACTATACTGCCCCTTTCAACGGAAGAACACTATCCGCAGTGTTATTTACCCCTACACACACCAGATTGCTCGGCACACTGGGAACTCACATCGGACCAGACCACGCAAGGCCTTAAGACAAGTGACAATATCTGGCTGGCCAACACAGCCCGAAATGGATCGTGATTAGCATCAACCCAGTATGCGTGTGTACGTGCCTGTGAGGGATGAGAATCAATGGTCCACAGTGTGTGTGTGTGCGTGTGTGTGTGAGGCTGTCTGACTGTGCGCATGACTGCTTGAGCCGAACACAACAGAGTGCTTTTTGAATAACCTACTAAACTTGATAACAATCTCCTACTAATCACGCAAAAGCTCGGAGTCGATAGAGCAGGATGACAGGAATTTCGTGCCTGTCAAATGGCTTTCTTGTTGCAACTTTTGTGGATTTTTTAAATGCAAAATCCAGTCTCCATATCTGACTAATCACCAACTCAAGGATGAATTTTGCGTCCTCCGGTGGACAAACGTTCAGTGAGAAAAATATCCCAAAAGCCTTTGATAATGGTGAATTCAGTCAACTGAGGACGACCAGTAAATTAGCCATCACAACCGGGAGGCTGTTATGAAATGAAATAAGCAGTCACATACAATTATTAGGGTTTTATTATAGAGTGATTCACCACCTTCATTTGTAGTTCCTACTTCAGCATTCCCTTAAAATGTTGCTACGGAAGTTTTAAGCTGAGGTAAAGCACAGTACAATACAATACCTGTACCTATTAAGACAGGAACTACACAATAGTAGAACCCATGACTGTCTACCTTCAAATCATTCCACCGATTTTCTCTCGGGGTTAATATCTGACAAAATATCGAACAAAAGAAGATGAAACGTTTTGGTACAAGCATGAAACTGTTTATACCATCACGCGCTGTAATCTGGGAAACACTGGACGGAAGGGAAGTGTTAGATACAGTCCGGCAGAACCATTCCCGTGTGAGAGGATTGTTCATTACGGGAATTGTCACTCCTTTGCAAGAATTACTGTTGCACTTTGAAATACATCTAAAAGAACGATTATGCAGCGCAAAACCCTCGAGAATGAAAATAAAAGAAAATTACAGGAAAGCAGTAAATCCAATAATGAATTACATAAGATCAATTCGCTTTAGGATCAATATTGGTTAGACCTTCTAATGGCATCATATGATACGAGCTTCTCAATCTACAAGTAGGTGCCCTTTAAATGGCCATTCTACTTAAGATACAAATAGCCACCAACTCACTGCTATTAATACATGCAGTATAATCCTGTGATTCCACAGAAAATTATTACACATTTCTTCTCCAATTACACACGAATCCGATTGACTCTACTTCAGTCAGAAAGCAATCAAACTTCAGTGGGCAGTAATCTAGTTGTGAATAAACCGAAAACGATTCCAAATAAGAGGTCACAATAAAACACAACAGCATCAAGGCTTGGCGGACAGCAAACTGAATCGGCAGGCGTCGGAGGAATTATACTATCAGACTATACAGATGTCGACCGAGTCACTCAGATGGAGAGAGGATAGTGAGGGGCTAATCTGTGAGTAAATCAGTTTGGAACGATGCAAGCTGAACGAACAGTTGACGCCGGAAAAACGCACCTGAGACCAGCAATCAATCAATGAGCCCATCTGACAACGAAGCTAGATGCGATATTGATGAACGGAACTAAATCGAATTGATGGAACAACGTACTTTCATTTCTGGGGACTTGGAATCAATTAAAGAAACCAATCAATGCAAACAGCGATAGGGTACTCGCCAATCATACTCAAGGTTGGGTAGACCTGCGCAAGCAACGAAAACGTGTATGAACGAAAAGTGAGCAGCTGAGTGAAGTGGAAGTGAGAGCATGCACCAGAACTGGACAAATCTATCCGTCAGTGGATCCATCGCGTGAAAGGTTTGGAACACAATGTTATAAAGTTCCAAGTGGGTACATGCGTGAACGTGTATCTGGCTGCTTCACGCCTCTTGAACGGCTGCTCTACAATTATGGCCCATTTATGTTGGATTTATTTCGCTGGCACAGTCCTTTAGCGCGATGCTGTTCTCACGGAAATATCCGAAACAAAGTTGCCAGTATAGGATGTGGCAATAAGCCACGGGTTTCCTACTAGCAAATAATGATAACGGTAATCGAAGCTTTCACTTGTGGAAACGAAGAAGTTCCGGATGGTCGTAACGGTTTACTCGTATGTCACCGGATTATATGACAGTTCACAGTATTGTGTGTAGCAACGTGTATTCACCATTCAACAAGCTTCCTGACCTAAATTTGATGCTAATGGTTCGCGCTTTTTAAAATAAGTGGGGTATGCCTTCGGTAAACCTGGTTGAACGCTGACCTAGATGATTCTCCGGTCGAAATAGGAAAGTATACATGCTTGTCAAGACAGAATCCCAAGGAGGAAAGAGTTGGTGGCGTTGCCACATACCAACTCCAATTGGTATAGCAAGTCCAGTGTCATCTTTCCAACTCCTCTAATGGGATTCACTACGTAGGCTACCTAGATCGTGATAACTTCTCCCGATATGACCATAAAGTTATCACGAATACTTGCACAGTACCACATAGCTCACAAGGGCTTGGTTAATCATTATCATAATCATCATACAGCATTAAAAAGAAGAGACAGCCCCACTGACCGCTGCCTTTTTAACCATGTTGCACGTGGAAGTAGAAAGAATAAATATACAGAATGGACAGGTAGTGGACCTACAGGGCTGGGAAAATGAAAGAACGTCCTAGTAGCCAACACACGGAACACACAGTCTAACTGTACAAACGCACACTGGCCAATCAATCTGATTCGACAGAAAGTGAAAACACGATTGACACTGTTCGCGGTTCGCTACCACATCCTTTATTGTCTCAAGCCAACTGGTTGAGAAGTCTTTTGAGCCCCAAGCAAGGAGACGGCAGAACCTACCCTTCCTAAGCTCGCTGAACACTTCCTATGATTTATTCCTACCTTCTTCGGCCGGTCGATAGAGCTATACAGAATGGCTTCCTTAAGCCGGAGATGCAATCATGACTGAAAGGTTAATGGGTAGGAGCCAGACAAAGTTCAGTCTTCTGTTCCTTCAGGTTTGGGGGTCTTTCTGAGCTGGCGACTCAGTCGGTAACATCAGTGAAAGCATCATTGATTCAAGCACATGGGCTCCCACTCAGCCATCTCGCTGCCTTGCGGATAGGTTCTTATCAGAACCCAAAGCTTTGGTTGTAAATCCTAATCGTTCTCCTGCTTTGTGGCTGGACACCCAAGTAGTACCCATCCAACATCGTCCATGAACTGCACGAACACAAGGAATTCCATACTGCACTGGTCGCCGCTCAGGATAATCAGTATTGCGTTGCCCATTGCATTGAGCAGAGTGGGCAGTGATAAGTGCTCTACCGCTCAGAGTTCCCTCTTTGTCTTCTACCCCCAGCCACCTATTTTCGTCCCCTCTATTCACCTATAATGCTCCTACCGATGATCGCAACGGTACACTGTCAAATGATGTCACGAATAATCGTCTACCTTGTAACTCACATATTCTCAAGCCTCGTCAGCCTCTGAATCTCGGCTAATTTAACGTGCGTTCACTCATTCAGGCCGGTTAGCTGGCGCGCATAGGGCTCACAATAGATTCTCTGAAGACTGATGTCTGTTGTGAAAATGAAACGCGTACCCAGGATTCGAGCAGTGTGATTCAACCAACTGGTCCTGGTATCTTATCGAGGTATTTCTTGCGCACTTCAGGAGACGAAACAGCCAGAGCTATGGATCGACGTCGTGTGGTAGTCTTGACTAACAAGGCTAAGGCTGTCCTTTAAGACTGGATCCCGGTAACAGTCGTTTATTTGCTGATCCAGAAGTTCGCACCAGTTATGAACAGCAAGTAGAACATGAGCTAGGGTTTACGACGAACAGTAATGTAGGTAAGCATTGGGCCCATATACAACGGGCGATGCACGTGGCAGCAGGTTTCGCCTGCGGTCCTAGATCCGATGTCCATCAAAGACACTGGATTCGTCAAGAGTCGTTCAGTCTAATAGAGAAAAAGCGCCAGCTTTCAAACTGTGAGGAGTTGAATAAGATACGGAGAAATCTACAGAAGCAAGTTATGAAAAGCCTTAAGAATAATCGCGCAAATTGGTGGGTCAAGATAGTCGATGAAATGGAAGTAGCAACTGCTTCAGACTGTTCAAGCTTATTCGCGACACCGTTGGACAGCGAACCCCGGTCAGTGACACGATATGTGATAGAAATGGAGAGCCTATCGTGACAAACAGTAAAGGCTGGACCGTTGAGCCGAATACTCCGAAGAGCAGTCTAGCCGACCGTGCACTAATGCAGTTACTCCTGTCAGCAACTGCGATTCCTTGCTGAGTATCACTTGAGCCCCCATCGGAAGTGGAAGTGGAGTCATGCATTCGATTACTGAAGCGACGAAAAGCGGCCGGTCCTGACGAACTCCCTCCAGTTCTTTTCAAAATGGGTGGTGGTGCATTGGTAAAATCACTTACCACCTTGATCCGTGACTTTTGAAAAGAGGAACATATTCCGTTGTTATGGAGCGAGTCATTGGTTGTACCCATCTTCAAGAAGGGAATACGCAATGACTGTAGTAATCATCGTGGGATCAGCTTAATTCCAGTAATCACCATGGTGTTAGCCTCGATTTTGCTGCTTCGTCTGACACCGGCTCGCCAGAGGAACACTCGCGAACAACAGGCCGGATTCTGCCCAAGTCTAGGATGCATCAATCAGATTTCCACTTTTCGTCAGTTACTTGAGACGCGTCACACACATCGTCGACCAACGATAATGGTTTTCTTCGACTTGAAGGGCGCCTTCGATTCAGTAGACGGAACAGTGCTATTCAGTGTTCTTCGCCGAAAAGGTATGCCACAGAGGCTCATGAATCTACTGGGGTCATTGTACCTTCACTTCTGGCCGCGTAAAGGTTTACGGTGAACTATCCACTCCATTCGAAACGATCAGTAGTGTTCGACAAAGATTTCCTATTTCTCCATTCCTGTTTAACTCCGTCCTGGACGAGATAATGGAGAATGCTATGGGAAATCTTCAGGATGTGAGCGTCGAACTAGGAAATAGCAAGAAGCTATGCGACCTAGGTTACGCGGACGACCTTGTCTGCTTGTTCGAATGCACGGAACACGCGCAACGCGCACTAGATAAACTCGCAAGAGCTGTAGCTCCATTCGGCATGCGCTTTGCGCCTGCGAGGTGTAAAGTGATGCTTGCAAGGCTGGATGTCAACCATTCTGAACTTGATGCTCAATGATGAGGAGCTGGCAGTTGTCCACCATTTCACTTACCTCGGCAGCAGCATTACGACAAATGGGAGCACGCGTATGTCCAAGGCTCGAGCATCGTGCGCTGGACTGAAGCACTTTTGGCGCCGACCCGATATTTCGTGTGTACTGTGCCGTGGTGCGTTTAGTTTTGTGGTGTAGTTGCAAGACTTAAGGTCTGCGCGCGGAAGATATTCGTCGTCTTAAGGTTTTCGACCATCGTTGTTCCTGTAGTATCGCTAAGATTGGATGGAATGACCGGGTGAGCAATGCCAAGGTCAGAAATCGAGTATTGGGTACTAATTCGGAGAATATTCTTCCACAGCGTATCCAGCTTAGTAGAGTTCGTTGATTGGGGCACGTGCTACGTATGACAAACACGTCTACCATACCGTGCCCTGTTTTCCGTTCCTTCTCGGGAGTGGAAGAAATCACGTGGAGGTCAGCAGATGACGTGGCAACGGGGAATGAGAAAATGTACAGCGAACTTGGGAAAAGTAGGTATCTGGCGTCTTCGTGGTTGGGGCTCAAAAGACCCCTCAACCAGTTGGCTTGAGACAATAAAGGATGTGGTAGCGAACCGCGAACAGTGTCAATCGTGTTTTCACTTTCTGTCGAATCAGATTGATTGGCCAGTGTGCGTTTGTACAGTTAGACTGTGTGTTCCGTGTGTTGGCTACTAGGACGTTCTTTCATTTTCCCAGCCCTGTAGGTCCACTACCTGTCCATTCTGTATATTTGTTCTTTCTACTTCCACGTGCAACATGGTTAAAAAGGCAGTGGTCAGTGGGGGTTGCTCTTCTGTCTAATGATAATGAGTCTCGCCGTCTTTGTTGGAGACTTTTTCATTGCGTCTGGGTTTTCACTCTTATCTTTTGATCTCAGTGATATTTGCTTCGCTTCAACCCGTTGGATTGTATCATGACTAACCATCCAGAAATCTGCCCAGAGAGACTTCTTGCGCCATTTAGTACCAGTGACCGTCATATGTTACTTATTCGTCCAGAAAGGTACTCGAAACACGGTCACTTTTTTACACACAGGCTAAACAGATCCGTCTTTCCCACCAGGACATGTACATAGAAAACTTCTCACTGTTCCACTTGTCTTTGTTTCTCGTCACCTCATGGTTACAATAGTACCTAAGCTTTTCTGTTTTCGGTGCATTCAACGACTGAAGTTATGATACATACCGTTCACATTTGCTGTCCCGCCGAAACGATTTACTGCCATCAAGGAGGAGTATCCAGAGCGGTTACGCAGGAGGTAGTTAACTCATATAAGGTGCAACCCATCTGAGGTCAGTAGATCGTCAAACCTGATCGAAAAAGGGATGGAACATATGGTTGGTGGACTACCTCTCGAGTAGAACACAATACCCTAGGACTGGAAGGCACGTCCCAGACATCTCCTAAACTAAGCCGGTGCTCTCCAAGCTGATCTTTCTCCATACTCATTCACTACCTACAATATTGACTGAACTGCAAACCACCCAGTCCGTCTGGTCAGGTATGCCGATGATGTCGTTTTGGCTCGGTCTGCCTCCCAGCAGTCCAATTTAGATGAATTTCATACAATATATTGCACACATCCAAAACTCCTCCGAGCAGTCTGGCATCTTATTAAACAATGCCAAACGTCGGGTGTATTTTACCACTTCCCGATCGCTTTTCATGGAAGACAGCACCGCTGTTACCTCTCCTCCTCTTGCACGTGTGAGCCACGTGAGTAATGTCGACGTAACTCTACAAGAGAACTTGCAATGGTCTTCACATACAGAATATACTGGCTGAAAACCGTGTGGATTGTCCTTTCATATTCGTGAACACCGACTGTTCAACGCTCCGCAGTGGCATTTCTTTCTTTGTATACCAGTGTTTCCCATATTTCCATGTTGTTCTACCGTGTCTTTCTTGGTCTTTTAAAAAAGGACTCCGTCACCCCTCGTAAAGGTCTGCTAATCGTCAGTCTTATATCTGGTATACCCTTAAGAAACCTCACATCGACGTTGTGGTAGGCACATAAAGCATCTATTATACTTGCTTGAAAGATCAATCCATACTGTCCACACCCATTGCATTTAGATCTTTTTCTGAACCTATCCTACCTTTTGACCCGTCCCATGTATCGACTACTTTCTTCAAAATTATCGCTGTACAGAACTTCTGTAATGTCCTACCCTGCACGTGTTTTAATTAATAAGGATGAAGATTCATTTCAGCTGGCAACCCGTTCTAACGTGTAAAATTTTTGTTGACAGCTAAGCACTGTAAAAGCATGCTCAAGCCAGTGTAATGATGATAACAGGTAGCTATCTACCGGTGATTGAGTAAAAAGTGTTAGCGCGTGCTACCGCACTCATTGATTTGCAAATGTTTTCATCTACACGGCCATTCGTATAACCTCAAATAAGACTCGGCGTGCTGTATCTTCAAAGCCTCCAATTCGGACGTCGTGCCTTCAAACAATCAGTCTTAGCCGGAACATATTGCGCAATATGACAATTACAGCGTCTATCAGTGATGGTACTCATCGCTACATAAACACTAATACGTGCCGACACACGAATAGCACTCACATCGGTGGTTTACATAATTCCATATCCAATGGGACCAGGATTTGAGCTATTCGATATGAGTAGTATGGGATTGTATCTGGATGACAGGACAAAATTTCCCCGGGAGCACACGACCATACCTGATGAGCGGCAATAAGCGCGAAACCGGTAGTGTACTTCTGGGGAAATTTCGTCCTGTCATAGAGATACAATGCCATACTATTCACCGAAAGTCCATACTTGGGACCATGTGTCCTCGTTCTGAAGGTTAGCCGTATTAACCGACGAATTAACTTTGGAAGAGTGACCGTGCGAATCTAAAAAATGGACTCCCCGTCCATTCGATTTAAATGAGATTACAGAGGACTCGAGTTAGTTTACGAAGTACAGCGGATGAAGTTCGCCGGAGCATCATAGCACTTACTTTCCAGTGGCAAATACAATTTCTGTCGGGCTACACAAGAAACAGTCAATAATCAAGTTATTTACACGGAACACAAATCAGACGGAGGTATATTCGCCTACTGCCAGTAGTCACAGTATTTTCCCGTCTAATAAACTGTGCTATCCTCTTGCGCTTATCTGTTCTTCAAAAGACAGTCAGTTGATATTTCCGGAAGAAGCGGACGTCATCACAAATCGAAAAATAATAACGAAGGGATTTTCGAGCGTAATTAGCCGTTGATGGGAACTGACCATTGCAGGAGAACGTATAGCCCAAACTGGGTGGGGTACGTTAGAATTGTATCGCGATGGATGCCCATTCTTATCAGTGGTAGGGCTCAGTAAAGACAACCACTGCTAAAGCATTGCATTCGCTGCTACTGGTTGCTATTACTTCAAACGAACTTCAATGGAAAAATGACAACACAAACGACTGCTGACTAGCATTCAGTCCAACGGTGTACGCTCAGAGCGTTGCCAACTTCAGCCTGACAGCGAGCACCAGCCACTTAATCGCCCAGCACGTGGACGGTGCAGCGAGATGCTGAGCCTGTGAGTAGGGAGCGAAGTGTTAACATCGAAGCTGAGTCTTGTATGCGTACTTTGGAGACGGCACATTATTTAAAAAGGGTACTAGTTAGGGTCACTTCTTGCCCTATTTGACAAAATGCAGCAACGTTGAAAGAGGCTGATTGAGGAGATGGTTCAGGTTTGAGTCGAATCTCTACTTTTATTCACTTTAAAGTTTTGACCATCAGATCACAACTCTTCGTGAATTTCTGCATTTATTGAGAAAGTAGGTGTTTTCCGAGGTACATCGAAGATTTATGGTGAATGATCGCAGCTCACCACTGCACATGGGGGATTTTACTTTGGCAACCCCTCAATGAAGTTCGATTCAATAGTTTGGCTTGCATGGAAGTGGGGACGTGGCCAACGCGCCAATGCAGGAACTGATCTACCAAGTGAGATCTCATCTGTTTATTTTTTACATAAAAAGATGTCACACTCTATCCTCCCAGTTGTAGCGCAAACATTCTTGGAGAAGATGAGAATGTCTGATCATCTCCTCACGTGTTTAGTATTTCATCCGATTTTTCTACTCAAAAATCAGATAAGGTTAGTCAATGGCTTTGTCATTGATACGACACTGCGTGAAGTTTCTCGCTTTACACAGAGCTACGACTCGAACTTGGACGACGACAATGACTTTGAAAGAGCAGAAATGGTATTCAGGAACCCTTTCGAAAAACGGGCACCATGGGGAAACTGCTATTGAGTACGAAACCAGTGAGCGAAGTGGGTACGTGGAACGACAAATAAATGTATGGAAATTAGATTTCCTGCACACGAAGGATCTCCGAGCCGCTAAACGTAAATCACAAAATGGCAGGTGTGGACAATGAGAAAAAACGCGCGTTTCGCAGTTGACAGGCTGCTATAAAACATCAGTCGAAACCATTTGGTGCGGTCGAGGGACAGCTCAGATACCAACGCCAAACAAAATGTCAGAAGTCAGTAAACAGAGTGGGTCCAAGTCAGTTGGCTTGCGCAGTTTAATTGTACAGGTCCTCGGCGTCAGTGTGCGCGTCATACGGAGCACCGCCGGCACCGGCGCTTGGTCGTCCACCACCAGGACCAGTAGCTCCCTCCGACGGGAACCTGGAGAACAAAATTCAACACATCAACCATAGTTTAGTAAGCGATTTCAGTGGTATCTAAGTCTAAAATATGCTTAACAGATCTGCATTTACGAAAGGCCAGGGACACTGGGCATAAGAAAGGACGATATTAATGGTAGATATGGACCCGGGATTCGGTGTTATTAGGATCCACAACCGAGACGTTTGAAGTGGTGGACTAGAAAGGACCATGACAGATCAGTTATGGCAGCCGGTCAAAGGGAGCTAAATGATTAAAAACCCATGTGATCTAAACACCATGACTTGAACTTTGGCAGGATTCAAGACCTTGAGCCATAACAACAGATTATCTAGTGCTACATACGCTCTACCAGATGCGCATAGAGACCGCAGTAAGGGATTTTGAGATTTTCAGAGCAGATTACATACACCGGTGGTGGCCGAGTGGTTTAGAGCATCTGATTAACACGTTGCAGATAAGGGGTTCCAATCCCTGTCATCACCCGTCAGTTTGGTGGTAGACAGTGAACCACTGTTGTCCGGATCGTTATCTAACCTACTGGAACTTTATGTAGTTCTCCATGACTCCAAGTCTCAGGGTCTAGCATATATATATATATATATATATATATATATATATACTTGTTAAGCGTGCAGATTACGGCGGCGAATGATATATTCATGTTCCAAAGTTAGTGACCACTGAGAGTCAAATGGATAACCTAGTATAACTTTGACTCTCAACCATGCATCTCGGATTCGAATTCTGGGTGAGGTCTCGGAAAAATGCATTTGAGACATTGTTATTTCCGGTAAGGAAAGATTTGCTTTTATTTTCTCTATTACATGCTTGCGTGTAAGTGTAATGGCACGAGTATACGCCATAGCCACATAAACCCACTGCACCATTACAGAGAACCGGCAACCAGACTCTGAGACTTGGAGTGGCGAAGAACCACATGAGGTCCCAAAAAAACAGGTGTGGTCACAAGTCACACGACAGTAGATTATCATCTGGCCCCAAACTAACCGATAATGCCGGGAATCCCAAACTTTGGACCTCCGAGGTGGTAAGCAAAAACTCCAAACTACACGACCGCCGTCGGTCGTTGAAATTGAGTAACCCATTGCACGGCATGAAATTGATTATCATTTCTGAAAACTAATCCATCACTGCATAGCCGTTAATCCACCGCGGATGATCTCACGTTTGACAATGAAGACTCTTAATACTACGTCTCATTCGAAAACCAGTTGGCGCTCTAAATGACTTACTTGTATCAGCGAATCACGAAACTTTGTCAGGAATTCAAATTAGCTCAAAAAAACTACTCAAATTAACTGAAGGAAGAGAAAATGAAATACCGTAGAAATACCTAAAGTTTCCGCCGATTCCTCGAGATTGCTGTAGTGTTTGTGCAAACATTTCGTACTTTCGGACGTCATTTTCTGTGACTGAGCGTCTCGCGTATCTCATGGCTTCTTCGAAATGACGCCGGGTGATTTCGGGCACCGGGTCACTCTCATCTTCCTGGGAACCAAAAAAGAGTAATGTCAGTAAAAATGAATGGGAATGAAACAAAGGATTACATCGGACATACGAAACTTTATCTATGGACGTACTTAGGTTGACTTCAGTTAAAACAACTACCAAACATCACTGTGTAAGTGTTGGTTCTGGAACGCGTTCAGGTATAAGTCGCCACGTCTATTTATATCGATGTAAGTGTTGACGCTCGCTTATGCACTTACTGAGTGCCGGTTTATCGAGTTTTCTTCATCTATGCAGATCGTGAACGTGGGACCCTCAAGGAAAAACACTGCATCCGACATACTACTTAAGGCACGTCCATCAGACCGCATTCCTCCAGTGCTTTTCAAAGATGAAGGACTGGCAAGAACTGACAACCCTGTTCTCAAAGGTTTACACGGAAAAAGATTCCGCATCCTGGGGTAAGTCGATGATTGTACCCATCATCAAAAACGGTGTCATTAGAATGTGTTCTAATCATCAAGGAATTATTCTGGTCTGTCACTTCAAAACTCTCAGTATCCGTCCTCCTCCACCGACTTCCTCCCTTACACGAGCTCCAATGTCGTGAAGAACAAGATGGGTTCCGCTTTGGCTGCAGCTGCATGTACCAAACCTTAACCCTTCCCCTTGTGCGTGAACAACGTCACGTTCACCAAAGGCTTATCGTCGCCGTTTCTGGGCTACCTTTGACTCTGCCAATGGGACCGTCTTGTGGACTTGAATGTTGAGGAACGGTATGTTCATGAAATATGTTTCCATCCCGAAAGCCCTGCCACCGAACCTTGGGCAGGGCAAGCGTCGCTTGTCATCGCAAGCGGCGTTCGGCAAGGATGCTCTCTATTTCCCTGTTCTCTTCAATTTCGTTATGGACGACCTGCACCAAAGGGCTTTTGACAGTCCAGCAAACCATGGTGTGAAACTTCTATCGGGCGACACAGTTATTGGTTTAAATATGCTGATGACGTCGCTTTGTTATGAGACGTCCAAGATGCTTTAAACTACTTGGCCGCCAGTCACCGCGCACGGAATGCCCTTTCTCCGTCACGTGAAAAATGCCTCATCATCTATTGGGAAAGCCTGGAAACTGTCAGCAGCTTTGTGTACCTGGAAAATTGTATCACCATTGGGGGTATCGGAGACCAGATCTAGCCAAGCATCTCTAAGACCTGTTCAGCTTTTGTCAACCTAAGACACCTGTGGAGTTGTCGCGACAGTCGGCTTTCCATTAAAAAAAAAGTTCATAACGTCGCAGTTCGCTCGGTGCCCCTTTACGGATGCGAAACTTGGTCAGTTCCTGAAGATCCGCACCGGTTGACCGTGCTCGACTACCTGTGTCTACGATCAATCGCGAGTATGGTGGCAGCATCATATCAGTAATGACTAAGTACGAGGGAGAGTATTTGGAGGGGATTGTTTGTCACTCAGAGGAATTTCTTCTTACTGTCGGATACGGTGGCTAGGCCACGCCTCACGGATACCCACCAAGCGTTTGCCTCAACGTGCTCGGTGGACAAGGTTAGAAAAGGCGACGTGGTGGACAGCCGGTCATCTGGAGATGTTTTTAGAGAAATTGTTTTCAGTTGAGCCGCAGTGGAGCCGCGTCGTCTACCAGGCTGGAGCAAGAATGACACCGAATACAGTTGGTTACAGACGTTGGCGGACATGGCCGTACATGCCTGCCTCTCAGAGCCGTCTCCACTAAATTCCATGACCACTCTAAACAGCCGTCTTCTATCCGTCATTTCTGACAGAAACGCAAATTCACCGTTAATTAATCGCACACAAACCGCCACCAATTCCCCAAATATCTCCTCGATTCATTCTTATATCCAAAAGCTGATGTCTGCGCCAACATGCACCAACCAGTCGTCACTGTTTGAATCCCCCAAGTGAATGTTTTTTTGGCCGTGCTGTGGTGATCACTAGACGTACAAAGGAGCGTCTTACATGAATTTTTGCAGGTTGCACAAAAAGCTCCCAAAATTTGTACCATTCTCTCCACTAAATAGACAGATTTTCCCTAGTTTTTGACCAGTCGATGGTCAATTAGTGTTGCTTAGGTAGGCATCAGATTTGCTTACAAACCGGATAGTATGCTGATCCCTAATTTATTCAATGGTAAAGGCCAAGTGGATTGGCAAGACCAATCAGGCGTTCGGTACCTAGTCCCATTTCTGGGAGATTGTAAAGCACGAAGGCGAGGAAGACATTTGTCTAACGAACTCATAATAGAATCACGACGGGCCGAAGAACGGGCTCAAGTGCAGAAGCTAAGTGCACAAGTAGGAGGTTCAGATAGACAACACAACGGTGACGGCCGGTACTAATGAAAATTACGGTTGTCTGATCCAAGGGGCCAAAGGTTTGCTGAAATTTATATCATATCAAGACCCGCAATATGCAAAAGAGCAGACGATTGGACAGCATACACCAAGACAACTAGAACCAACAAAGTTCTCCATTTATCAGCTCAATTATTCTTGGCGGACCCTAATTTGGGACTGAAATGTAACAGTAAACGTCAAACTAGGTGCACACTATCATTTTTCATTTTATTACATGCTTGCCGATGAGTGTAGTGGGAAGGACAATCACCCCATGGCCACGAAGGCCTGCTGCACTATTGGGGCTAACCGGCAACCAGATCCTGAGACGTGGTGGCGAAGAACCACATAAGGTCTCAACAGGTCAGGTGTGATAACGATCCGGGCGACAGTGGATCATTGTCTATCAGCAAAGTAACCGATGATGGCGGGGATTCATACCTCGGACCTCCGAGGTAGTAAGCAAACGTTCTAAACCACTCGAATATTGGTGGTCGAGACATGATGTTTTTAAACAAATGTTAGGTATACTTCATGGAGACATGAACCAGTGTCGTACTGGCTAAAGTGTTCCTGCCTAATCGTTTTTTTTAGTGTGGATAAACAGACTTTACTGGGTGAGTCCGTGCCGTGATAATGGACAACAGCAATACCAATTGGATGTACTGCCACTACTATCTGCAACAAAACGCGTAAAACTGATACAAAGTGTATTGTACCGTATTATACAGAAGACTTCAGCAAGTTAACAAACTCGTGTGTAAGTTCAAACGGAAAACGCATGTGATCAATTAAAATACGTACCATAGCATTTGGTCTGGCTTGGCGTTCACGTTCGGCTCGTATTTCAGCTTCGATAGATTCACGAATGGCTTGTTTACAAGCTCTTTGGCAGATCTCGGTGAGATCAGCGCCGGAGAACCCTTGGGTAACTTTCGCCAGGTAATTAAGATCAACATCCTGAGATATTTAAAAGTAAAATGAACGGAAACAATTACAAGGCATCTGATACTAATCGATTTTTAGTGAACCGATTAGTTCGAGCACAGAATAAAAACATTGAGCCGGCTATATCCGGTCAACATCAATATTGCGTCTATATATATATATATATATATATATATATATATATATATATATATATATATATATATATATATATATATATATATATGTGCAATGAAATTCGACAAAGAATACTGGAGTGAACAACTCGACGTCAAAATGTTCAATCTCGCTAGACAACTGGAACTGGCTCACACACAATCTCCATCGTACATCTATGGGCTTCGCATCATAAACAACAGGAATTTCTGAATTTTTCGCACCACAATCTCCGACTTCGGAGGATGTAATCTGAGCTGTAAGGAATTAATTTTGCTACTACTTAGGTCACACTCGTCATCCGCGGACTCACTGTCCCGCGAAAAAAGCTGTATGTGCTATCACATGTATGAACAACTTCATAAACCCGGGAAAAACGTGAACTGGTTTTCCGCTGTTTGTGTTTGTTGTTGGCTTTCCGCCTAATCTAAGAGCTACTGCACTCTATTTTTCAGCCATATTTACAATTGACAGGCTGATCAAAGCCTTACTTCCAGGGGAACATCTTGTTCTGCGATTGGTGTTTAACGCATGTTGTTAACTGGTTACAGTAAACTCATCTTATTTCATTGGAGACGACAGAAATGGGCAAAAGCTGGTCGTAGACCCAAACCCTACTTGAAGTGTGTCGATACAATTTGTTGAGGATTGACGCACCTCTCAGGTAATCCATTTTTAGCAAACAATCCCATAGTGCAGCCTTATCGACTGAGTCAAAGGCTGCATGAACGTCTAGGAATACGATGACCGTTGGTCCTTGGAAAGTGTGGCGGTGCCCTAATGGATGTCCGGGGGGGGGGGTAAGATTTTACCAAAACATCTACGAAAGGCACGAAACCCAGTCTGCGCCTTGTGAGCCTGCTCTCCACGTGCTTGGTTCAATCTGCAAAGTATGACGGACGCCAGCAGCTTCGACTCTTCTGGGATGAGGCCTGAATACTTGTGGTTAGTGCTGTCACTGTGCAATCCTTTCTTAAGGATGGCGACAACATGCGATTCCTCTCAGGAAGGAATCTGTTTAGAAGTCCAAACCTTCGAGAACAAAACGCTAAGCTGGACCCCACCGTCTTTAAAAACAGCTCGGGGAAGGCCTTTGGATCCTCGCGTTTTGCGAAGCTCAAAGGATTGGACGAAGAATATGCATGCGAAATAAAAATTCCGGATTACCATAGACGATGCAACATGATTACCTCACTGAGTGCGAACGCTCACGACTGAAATGCGATGACAATTTAGCCTCATGATCGTCCAATGCACCTAGGCAACGAGCAGCCATGTTCTTGATGAACATCACACTCACAGATCGTTTTCACCATTGGTATGGGAATTCACCTCGGTCGGTGTGTCTCATTTGTTTCGTTCTGTGACTATCATATTTTGCAATTTCTAAACAGCCTTGCACGAAATGCATCTTTCAGGTGTTTTATACCATACCTGCAACAATGGATCAACAGGTTTTGAAGGTACATGGAGTCCGTAGAAATCTATAGTCTCCAGGGGCATTGTCAGGTTTCAGACCAATAACCAAGAACACAGCACTATTTATTGGAGCTTTTTTGCTATTCGATAATACTACTTGATTTCCAGTTACCGCAGTGTGAAAGTAAAAATAGGAGCATCGATCGTCAGTTTAACCGGTACTGCATCATGCTTTTTGGGAGCTTGTTGAAGCAACAACAGCTTGGCGCATACGAAATCAACGACGGAATCAAAACAGGTAGTGCAGCACCATTGGTTTGGTTTTGAGCACACAAACCAAACTCACGTTATTTCATGCCCTGATCAATTCGGGTGGCCATCGAGGACGGAAAATGCATTCACCGACACTTTCTGATTCCGGATTCCTCAACCAGTAGACGTTGTGGTTAGGACGGAAATTGGGTCAGAACTGTTATCTATCACTACTGACAGTAGCTACTAGAACTTCCCCTGAATAGATTAAAAACTAACGAACACAAACAAGCCATATTATGGAGTCAAAGCGCGACGGTAAACGTCGAGTCAATCAGAGACCAGCGTCCGTAGCTAAATTCTACGGTTTTTGTCTATAACCAACTCATTTGCTCAGGCCCAAGTAGGATATAGGCCATCGTTATCCCATCCCAGCTTTTTATTCGAGGGCGAACCTCGAAACCTAGCACAATCAAGTCCAGCCAGAGATCATACGGTTCGTTTTGCAACCTCTTAGGGAAAATGAATTTCAGGGTCTCATAACTGTATAATCTTCATGGTCGCTGGGTCCCGGCCTCTCCCCCTCCTCTCCCTCATTCAATATAGTACTTTTTCGAGATCGACTGATTCCCACTAATCGACAGCAGCACAGTACCCGATTAATGGTTGCTCGACATGAACTGCACAAAATCCCGTCGAGATATCAGCCTCGGGCATCTTCTAACTGGTTTGATTCGCCAATCATGCTATTCATCGGCAAATGGTCGCTGTCCTCAGCACATTTCTGGAAGCTGAGTGCCAAGAAGAGACCGGTGGTTGTCGGATGGTTCAGAGCGTTTGTTTACCACCTTGGAGGTCAGAGGTTTAAATTCCCGCTGTCACCGGTTAGCTTGACGGTGAACAGTAACCCACTGTCGTCTGGCTTGTTACCACATCTGACCTATTTTGACCTTATGTAGTTCTCCACTCTCAGTCTCAGGGTCTGGTTGCCGGTTATCCTTGACAGTGCAATGGGTCTTTGTGGCTACGGGGTATTCCCCTTTCATTGCACACATGCGTAAGCATGCAATAACGACTGGAAGAATATCCCAAAAAGAACACGACAACCTATCGGTCAGAAGTGTTATCTCAATCCCACATCGTACATACTCCTCTTTGTAACTCATACTAGTCTGAGTACAGCAGAGTACAGTAGATAAGGAGAACTAAGGGTATGCCATACAACTGATCAATCGCAGGACCTAACAAGTCGGAAGTGGTAAGGATACGGAAGAAAGCGAAATCATCAAACAAATTTGATAGGCGATTTCCAATGATTTTGAATACTTGCGTTGTTTGTAGCTCAGGTTGATGGGTTGTATCCGCTGGTGATAGGCGATTGTGGGATCACCCTACCCACCTTCTTCTGTGTTGGGATTTCATCCAGTTGTTTATACCACCCAATCACAAAATAGTAATACAACTAAAGGAAGATTGGTATTAAATAGCATGATTTGACAGTAAAAAATACCACTTCTAGTTTCTTCTAATCTTTGCCTTAGGGTGTTCCTTGTTACGGTGTGATAAAAATAACTACCTATACGTCGAAGCTGTATTACAGGGAAATTCCGGAAGTACTGAGCGTTTAGTAATCATACTCCAAAGCCCAAATTCACCGAAAGCTATGGATGTCATCTATGAGTAAGTCAAGCACTACTAAAAACCAACAAACTTTAATAGGCAATGTCAAATGTACCTTTGCAACAGGTGATTTACGCAAGTTGGCTTTTAGGATATTGATTCGGGACTTTTCGTCCGGTAGCGGTATGTAGATCAGTTGATCCAATCGGCCGGGACGCAAAATAGCTCCATCCAGTATATCTGGACGATTGGTGGCACCAATGATGAACACATTTTTTTTCGAAGACATGCCGTCCATCTCAGTTAGCAGTTGGTTAATGACGCGGTCCGCCGCGCCCCCCGCATCGCCAACGCTTCCGCCACGGGCCTATAGACAGGACAGCAAAAGAACTCATTTGTGGAAAAAAGCAGACTGTTTAGATGGCGAGACATTAACTGATTTTACAAATTAGACGGATTGGCGACCTAAGAGACCTGTTTAGTATTATAGTTGGAAGTTGTCAACAGTGAGCTGCCAAAAAGGTAGTCAGTAAGCGTGCTATAACACAGAAAATCTGTTCTACTCATGTACCGTGATGGGATGCATAATTGTTGGATAGGTACACGGAGAAATGACCAACTCAGACGGGAAAAACAGTATTTAAAGTACCCCGACGTTTTACGCGATGGTCTGCTTTTGGGTGCAGAACCTAGTCGCTAACTGCACAGCGTTTCCATGTTCATGAAATAAAGTTTAGCCGAACGACGGAATTGGTCGCGCATCACACCGTTTCCTAAATAAAGTAATAGCCCGAGTCTCTTTTTATCATAGAAGTGTCTCTCATCGAGTCATATCTTGCCTACGAGACCCAGAAAACAATCTCAAAAGGTTAACGTGACGTGCCCTCATTCATGCCCACCTCTCTAATGCATTGCCCGTTCCTTCGAACATTCTCGTTTTATACACTAACCAAGTAAAGCCTTCGATGCGAGCCTGTATTTAAACCGCCGTTGTCACTCCAGTGTACCTGTGGTGATTCGATTGCTTCCGCACGTGACCCAGTGCGCTATAGTTTTATTACCAGCACCCAACCAATCAGAAAAAACCAGGCCCATTTTATTACATGACTGCGCGTGAATGCAATAGAAGGGGCATACCAGATGAAAACGAAACAGCCCTATGCAACATTAAGGATAATCGGAAACCAGACCGAGACTTCGAATGGAGGATCACTTAAGGTCCTAATGGGTCACGTGTGGTAACGAGCCGGACGATGGATTATTGTCTACCACCATCGTCAGATTGCCGAGATACAGTAACGTTACCTTATGATTGATTAAAATATCACCCGTCAATCGTTGCATCGGTTTTCATGAATAAATAGGGATGGATTAATCTACAGCGACAGAATACAATCCCGTCGTTCTTGTGCATACCGTCTGGAACGAACTGTCCTACTACGTACGACTGGCGGGTAGATTCAAATTATCGACTATCATTCGGAAAATTTTAATGTTGATATACATCTTGCAGTCTGAAATTACTGGCTCTGGAAATTCTAACACTGCACTATAGAAAATGCACACCAAGAATTACACGCTGCAATTCATCTCTGATTGTCTCGATTATCTGAAAGGCGTTCTAATCAGCTCTATTTACTGTTGAAAAGCTTGATAGGTTTGGTTAATAAAACTCCCAGTGTGAACTTAGTGTGAACCCCTATCTGATTTTTTTGCCTGACGACTTCTCTACGGCCCCACTGTTTTGAC
This sequence comes from Fasciola hepatica, assembly GCA_948099385.1. NCBI lineage: Eukaryota > Metazoa > Platyhelminthes > Trematoda > Plagiorchiida > Fasciolidae > Fasciola > Fasciola hepatica. Next base: position 173,831 of record CANUEZ040000101.1, read on the forward strand.
ACCTTTTCACCATAATAACCAGACTACATTACTCAGTCGTTATATCCAAATAGCATTTATCTTCCGCTCCGTGAGTCACCTTCATTTTTCTTACCCTGTGTCTGACCATGAACATTACTCCAGTATTCTAGATAATGACGTTCTTGTACTTCCCCGGTACTTTCCTTCAACCTTGACATATCTCAGTATTATCTCGTCAATGTTTGCATTATCCTACGGCTCTTTTTTGATTGCTTTGCTTACACGAACCTCTGACCATCAGCCGTGGACCCCCAGGTCAGACCACGTTATTCTCGTGGCTATGCCACCAAATTTCCGCCTCAACCTTGTGTGTAGGCCTCCATTCTGGTCGATGACTGGCCCTCCGCTTGATTACGTTTCATCCTGCGTGGGGTTTACTACCGGCGCTTGACGAAAACTAATTTGTATTCTATGGCGGGATTGTTCACAAGTTGAGATATGTTGTTAATTGGCTGTTGTTTGTATGCCTCTATTCTTTTCGCCCTTGGCTAGACGATGCTGCGAGATAACAACCAAAACCACAGAAGAGAAGTGCGACGTTTATGGTCAAAAGTACTGAAATGAACACTGATTCGAGTTCGACATCTTGATTCTGGGCCTCAGACTGTCAGTAATCGAGTGGGTAACTGAGGCTTTTCTGAAGCCTATTTTACATTGCATTACGTCTTAGAATTGTGCTGGATTACTTGTGAATGAATATTATGGGGTTCCCGTATAATTGGATTGCAATTCAACTATTTGAAAAACACGTCTCGGGAAAGCAGACTGTTTCACGAAGCAATCTATGAATTAGCAACAACTCAGGAAATGACGTTTGAGCATTCCACAAGTTTTATCTAAAGCTGCTGCTGTGTCTGAACCCTGGAAAGAGGCGTCAGTCTACAACAGCCAGTTAGTGAAAATACCGTTTACCTGCCATAACCAATGCACGATGATCATTTTGTGGATGTTAAACGTATGGACTCCTTAACGGTCGGAAGACTCATTACTTGGCATCAGCTATGCTGGTAGGCTGAAAAGGCAGTAGTGATTCCGGAACAACCTATTAGGACGCCCAATGGTTGGAGCTAAATGTCGTGCACGAAAACCACCCGTCTCAAAACTGAGATTGTTTGTTGATTTAGCAGTGGGTGCATGTAAAAATGGGATGATCACGGCACTACTCACGACTTTGCCGTTGACATAAAACGCCCTGATATTACAATCATCTCAACTTCTATGTTTTCGCGGCCGTACTCAATAATCCTCCGAGAAAAGGAACAAAAATGTCGAGGTTGGGTGCCTGAGGTGCATTCGAGGTCAGCCAAGAAACAACGCAATCGATGGAACGGGATACAACGGCCTGAAAGTTATTACTGAATGTGGTCAGATGAACTATTTATGTGCATTGTGCGTCAGGGCCAGCAGTGGTTGGGAAGACAATTAGTCTATGGCATCGCAGAAAGGTCCGAAATCCCTGTTCGATGAGCCTAGACATAGTATGCCCCCGACGAGACCGCACCTTGACGTGGTGTGATGGCTTGTGCGCCTCTATGACCCAAAGAGCTATACAGGATGGCTTCTTTAAGCCCGAGATGCAATCATACCTGACAGGTCAATGGGTAGAGGTCAGACAAAGTTCAGTCTCCTGGTCCTCCAGGTTGGGGGTTGATTTGAGCTGGCAACTCAATCGGCAAAATCAGTGGAAGAATAATTGATCAAAGCAAATGGGCTTCCACTAAGCCATCCCGCTGCCTTGCGGATAGGTTCTTGTTAGAACTAAAGGCTCTGGATGAGGACCCTAATCGTTCTCCTGCTTTGTGGCTGGACACCCTAGCAGTACCCGTCCAAAATCTCCCATGAACTGCACGAATACAAATCATACTTTCTAATTCTTCACACTTTCTAATTCCTCATACTTTCTAATTCTACGTGCAACATGGTGAGAAAGGCAGTGGTCAGTGTGGCTTGCCCTACTGTTTAACGCTGTACGATGATGATGATGATGCCCCCGAGGGCGGGTCTGGGACTTCTTTCTTATTACACGCTTCCACATGAGTGTGGTGGAAGTGGTACACCCCGACCGCTCGTGATCGAGTGATTTAGAGCCTTTGCTTGTTACCTCAGAGGTCAGAGGAGCAAATCCCACCACCGCCGGTCACTTTGGTGGTAGACAGTGACCCATTGTCGCAACCACACCTGACTTACTGACCTTAGGTGATTCTTTAATGTCTCGGGGTTTGGTTGCTGGTTTTTGCCAATGGGTTGTGAAGTATAATTCTTCCGCTGCACTTACGCGCATGTTATCAAAAAATAATAAAAATATTAGGAAGTCTCGTGGTGGAATTGCTTACTGCATGTCATCTAATCCACTATCCTGCTTTCTTCCTATGCATATATATATATATATATATATATATATATATATATATATATATATATACAGTGATTCGCCCAACGCTCTTCGAAATAATTCCCTCTCTACTTCCGTATCAATCGGAGTTCTTGTGACACAGATTGTCAACTTGAAGCAGCTGATGCGAAATCTTTCAAGACCTAGGGCAATACGACCGGGTTCTTCACTGTGAATCGAGAAAGAAGTCTGAAGACCGGTACGGAAAATTGAACGGCGCAAGGTATCTGCTGCCCCAAGCCGATCCACATCATCGCACAAAATTCAACAGAAGAGTAGCCCCCACTGACCGCTGCCTTTCTAACCATATTGCACGTGGAAGTAGAAAGAACAAATATACAGAATGGACAGGTAGTGGACCTACAGGGCTGGGAAAATGAAAGAACGTCCTAGTAGCCAACACACGGAACACACAGTCTAACTGTACAAACGCACACTGGCCAATCAATCTGATTCGACAGAAAGTGAAAACACGATTGACACTGTTCGCGGTTCGCTACCACATCCTTTATTGTCTCAAGCCAACTGGTTGAGGGGTCTTTTGAGCCCCAACCACGAAGACGCCAGATACCTACTTTTCCCAAGTTCGCTGTACATTTTCTCATTCCCCGTTGCCACGTCATCTGCTGACCTCCACGTGATTTCTTCCACTCCCGAGAAGGAACGGAAAACAGGGCACGGTATGGTAGACGTGTTTGTCATACGTAGCACGTGCCCCAATCAACGAACTCTACTAAGCTGGATACGCTGTGGAAGAATATTCTCCGAATTAGTACCCAATACTCGATTTCTGACCTTGGCATTGCTCACCCGGTCATTCCATCCAATCTTAGCGATACTACAGGAACAACGATGGTCGAAAACCTTAAGACGACGAATATCTTCCGCGCGCAGACCTTAAGTCTTGCAACTACACCACAAAACTAAACGCACCACGGCACAGTACACACGAAATATCGGGTCGGCGCCAAAAGTGCTTCAGTCCAGCGCACGATGCTCGAGCCTTGGACATACGCGTGCTCCCATTTGTCGTAATGCTGCTGCCGAGGTAAGTGAAATGGTGGACAACTGCCAGCTCCTCATCATTGAGCATCAAGTTCAGAATGGTTGACATCCAGCCTTGCAAGCATCACTTTACACCTCGCAGGCGCAAAGCGCATGCCGAATGGAGCTACAGCTCTTGCGAGTTTATCTAGTGCGCGTTGCGCGTGTTCCGTGCATTCGAACAAGCAGACAAGGTCGTCCGCGTAACCTAGGTCGCATAGCTTCTTGCTATTTCCTAGTTTGACGCTCACATCCTGAAGATTTCCCATAGCATTCTCCATTATCTCGTCCAGGACGGAGTTAAACAGGAATGGAGAAATAGGAAATCTTTGTCGAACACTACTGATCGTTTCGAATGGAGTGGATAGTTCACCGTAAACCTTTACGCGGCCAGAAGTGAAGGTACAATGACCCCAGTAGATTCATGAGCCTCTGTGGCATACCTTTTCGGCGAAGAACACTGAATAGCACTGTTCCGTCTACTGAATCGAAGGCGCCCTTCAAGTCGAAGAAAACCATTATCGTTGGTCGACGATGTGTGTGACGCGTCTCAAGTAACTGACGAAAAGTGGAAATCTGATTGATGCATCCTAGACTTGGGCAGAATCCGGCCTGTTGTTCGCGAGTGTTCCTCTGGCGAGCCGGTGTCAGACGAAGCAGCAAAATCGAGGCTAACACCATGGTGATTACTGGAATTAAGCTGATCCCACGATGATTACTACAGTCATTGCGTATTCCCTTCTTGAAGATGGGTACAACCAATGACTCGCTCCATAACAACGGAATATGTTCCTCTTTTCAAAAGTCACGGATCAAGGTGGTAAGTGATTTTACCAATGCACCACCACCCATTTTGAAAAGAACTGGAGGGAGTTCGTCAGGACCGGCCGCTTTTCGTCGCTTCAGTAATCGAATGCATGACTCCACTTCCACTTCCGATGGGGGCTCAAGTGATACTCAGCAAGGAATCGCAGTTGCTGACAGGAGTAACTGCATTAGTGCACGGTCGGCTAGACTGCTCTTCGGAGTATTCGGCTCAACGGTCCAGCCTTTACTGTTTGTCACGATAGGCTCTCCATTTCTATCACATATCGTGTCACTGACCGGGGTTCGCTGTCCAACGGTGTCGCGAATAAGCTTGAACAGTCTGAAGCAGTTGCTACTTCCATTTCATCGACTATCTTGACCCACCAATTTGCGCGATTATTCTTAAGGCTTTTCATAACTTGCTTCTGTAGATTTCTCCGTATCTTATTCAACTCCTCACAGTTTGAAAGCTGGCGCTTTTTCTCTATTAGACTGAACGACTCTTGACGAATCCAGTGTCTTTGATGGACATCGGATCTAGGACCGCAGGCGAAACCTGCTGCCACGTGCATCGCCCGTTGTATATGGGCCCAATGCTTACCTACATTACTGTTCGTCGTAAACCCTAGCTCATGTTCTACTTTCTGTTCATAACTGGTGCGAACTTCTGGATCAGCAAATAAACGACTGTTACCGGGATCCAGTCTTAAAGGACAGCCTTAGCCTTGTTAGTCAAGACTACCACACGACGTCGATCCATAGCTCTGGCTGTTTCGTCTCCTGAAGTGCGCAAGAAATACCTCGATAAGATACCAGGACCAGTTGGTTGAATCACACTGCTCGAATCCTGGGTACGCGTTTCATTTTCACAACAGACATCAGTCTTCAGAGAATCTATTGTGAGCCCTATGCGCGCCAGCTAACCGGCCTGCATGAGTGTACGCACGTTAAATGAGCCGAGATTCAGAGGCTGACGAGGCTTGAGAATATGTGAGTTACAAGGTAGACGATTATTCGTGACATCATTTGACAGTGTACCGTTGCGATCATCGGTAGGAGCATTATAGGTGAATAGAGGGGACGAAAATAGGTGGCTGGGGGTAGAAGACAAAGAGGGAACTCTGAGCGGTAGAGCACTTATCACTGCCCACTCTGCTCAATGCAATGGGCAACGCAATACTGATTATCCTGAGCGGCGACCAGTGCAGTATGGAATTCCTTGTGTTCGTGCAGTTCATGGACGATGTTGGATGGGTACTACTTGGGTGTCCAGCCACAAAGCAGGAGAACGATTAGGATTTACAACCAAAGCTTTGGGTTCTGATAAGAACCTATCCGCAAGGCAGCGAGATGGCTGAGTGGGAGCCCATGTGCTTGAATCAATGATGCTTTCACTGATGTTACCGACTGAATCGCCAGCTCAAAAAGACCCCCAAACCTGAAGGACCAGAAGACTGAACTTTGTCTGGCTCCTACCCATTAACCTTTCAGTCATGATTGCATCTCCGGCTTAAGGAAGCCATTCTGTATAGCTCTTTGGTTCGTAGAGGCACACAAGGCATCAGACCACATCAAGGTGCAGTCTCGTCGCAAAGGTCATCAACGGCCCGGAAATGTTGGTTCCACGCACGGAATTCTTTGATCGCTAGGTCTTCAACGCTAGATTCGGACAAGTTCAGTGTCCTAATTAATAACGTCACGTCAGCAGTATACGAATACATTGAGTGTAAAACGTACGAAACCGCACTCAAGATTTGCATAAAACCGGAAGATGAAGTTTTCGCCAGCCACTTCTTGTCTTGTTGCAACAGGAGACGGGTCAAACTCTAGACCAGTTTGTACAAAAGCTAGAATCTTTAGTAAACGACTGTGCTTTCAACGCTGTCAAGGCCGAACAAATCAAAACGACGCTTCATCCGATTCATTCATCAGTTGAATACGGTGTAGCTCCATTCGACAACGCGTCCTGAAAAACAGTTCGCTGGATCTCGATACTGGCTACGAACAAGCTCGGTTTTTGGAAACGGCTCGTCATCAATCTCACTTATTTTACTCGTCCGATCCTTCGTATTCAGCCTCAACATGTAATCCAGATATGCTCACAAAGCCCGCTGTCATCCGTTTGAGTCGGGTCTAACAGCAGCAGCAACTGGTCGATGCTACTCCTGTCGACGTCAGACATTGTCGTTGCAAGCGTCTCACTAGAGACGCTAAGTACAAACCATGTAATAAGACAGGACATCATTAAAAACTGTCGGTCAGCACTGCAAACCAAAACTACGTCGATAACTAGTTGTTTTATCTTCTATGATATCAGCCCTCGCACAACGGAGTACCCTGCATGGTTTGGTGGATACCGATAGCTCAAACAGTTATAGACCAAGTTTCATTTCTTGGAAAATGTTGGAAGTTTGGAGGGTCACGCAGTTGCATTACCATGGTATCCGCCAGCATTACAACTCACACACATGGACACTTTATCGTGACATTGTCTTACAAGTTTTAACCACCCTCTTTTTAGACTTCTTATTCTGCTCAACCTCTTCCGATATGCTTTTAGGTCATGATATCTTGCGTTCGCATAAAATGCTAATAATTTCTTTCGGAAGTGAAAGTGAATCATTTTCATTGTGCAACCCTACTGCTGTTTGCAGTGGTTCGCCATCTGTTTCAGTCTATTAACCAACTGCATCTCAATTGCCACCAAATCTCGACGACATTCCGCCGCAGACGAAGGCTTCATCAAAATGGAAGTCGAATGCCTAAAAAAGCAAATCTTAGTCGTCCAGCTCATCCTGGCGCATTCATGTACTGGTCACTACTAACGAACGGCACAAACGCAGAATGGTAATTGATTACAGCCAGTCGATTTATGTCCCTTGACGCCTATCCATTCCCAAAAATCGATCAAATATTCGGAAAAATCTCAAGTTATGTTGTTTTTAGTACTCCAGGTTTGAAATCTGCTTACCACTACATACTGATCCGGGAGGAATACAAGGCTTTTACTGCATCCGAAGCCCGTGGAAATCTGTCCCAGTTCTGCCGGATTCCCTTAGGTGTCACCAACAGTGTTTCGTGCTTTCAGAGGGTCATCAACCAAATTATCAATGCGGAATTCCCCTCAGGCACCTTTGCATACTTGGACAGTACTATCTGTGGTGAGGACGAAGAACACCAGAAAAACCTACCGTGACTCTACACTACTGCCGAGAAAAACAGACTAACACTTACCGACGGTAAAATCACAATCGGAGTAAAGCTGATTAAGCATTTGGGATAGGAAACTTCCCATGGGTCGATTAAAACCTGATTCTGATATACTTGAACCTCTTCAAAACCTACCGCTTCCGAAAGATTTCAAGTCTCAACAGCGCATCACTGGGTTCTTCGCGTATTATTCACATTATTTAGATAAAATCCGACCTCCAGTTAACAAAATGCTTCCCCTGCCGGATAAAATTGCAACATCCTACAAGCCCATGAAAGGCGAACTGTCGAGGTCCGTAATGTCAACAGTAGATCCAAAGTCATTCCTCGAGGTCCAGACTGACGCTACTGGCATTGCCATTGCTGCAATACTAACACAGAAGAGCAGGTCGGTGGCTTTCTTTTCTAGGACACTGACAACTAGTTAGCGACATCACTGACCGGAGGATAAAGTGTATACTATTATCGAGGCCATCTGAAAGTGGTGACGTTATTTACTTGGTGTACGCTTTCAATTAATTACGGACCAAAGACCAGTCGCTTTCTTGCACGACACAAATCACCGGGGGATAGTGAAGAAACATAAGACAGTGTTGGCGCAGCGAACTATCGTGTTACAACTTCGACGTGGTTTACCGTCGCGGTGAGGACAACAAAGCAGCCGATACACTATCTCGTGGGTACTGCGGCTCCGCTAGTGATATTGCTCTGAAGGATTATTATTATTCTCTATGCCATCCCAGAATAGTCCACTTGATACACGTTGTACGATCCAGGAATTTCCCCTTCTCAGTTGAGGATGTAAAGAAAACGATATCCAGTTGTCTCGTCTGCGCTGAGCTAAAGCCGAGATTTTGCAAAATATCTACTGGAAACACAATCAAAGCCACACCTCCATTCGGACGTTTAAATGTCGACTTTAAAGGTCCGCTTCGCGTAATAAGTACCTACTTACGATGACTGACGAGTACTATAGATTTTCATTCCCCTATCCTTGCCAGGACATGACGGCGTCAACTACCATTGACAGATTCTGTTAACTGTCGGTATGCCTTCGTACATTCAGTAGGACCGCGGTCCTTCGTTCACGTTCGAACAACTGAAACATTTCTTACATGCCAAAGGAGTTGTAACTAGCAGAACGACGGCGTACAGTCCACAGTCTAATGGGCAAGTAGAACGCCTAAATAGCACCATACGGCGTTGCGTCTCTCTCGCAGCTAAATCTAGCTATCCACCTATCATTAAATGGGAAACTGTCCTTCCAGATGCACTCCATTCCATTCGCTCCCTGTTGTGCACTGCCAAGAACGCCACCCCACACGAACGTTTGCTACAATACAAAAGAAAACCCACGTCGGGAGTCTCTTTACCAAGCTGGCTTATTGTTCCCGGACTAGTATTCATGATGCGCCATGTCTGTTCGTCGAAGTATGAGCCTGCTATCGGCGAAGTGGAAATCCTGATGGCACAGACGTTTCTGCGTCAGATACGGACACCATATCAGACCACCATACAAACACTGACGAACCCGTTCACACAGAAATGTTAGGTCAACATATTCCTAATAACACACAACAGTCATCGCTCGCAGATAAACCACAAAGAGCACGACCGTACAATCTTCAAAATCATGAAGTGTAAACATCCGTAACTGCTACAATCTAAATTGCAAAACTCAGCGAGGAAGAATGTAGTGCACTAACTGCTTCCTATTACTGTCCACCGATAATGCGCATCCCCATATTTTCTATTTCAGCGTATATGCTCAATTTGTTAAACGAATAAAGCTTGTATTCTGGGCCTATAATCTTCCCATGCTGACAGGATGATTGTCTGATCGGAACAAGATATACAATAACAATCGTAATACACAACACAGACCATCTAACAGTACACGTTCCTTGATGCCTATCAATTTCTACGTGTCGATGGACTACTCACGAAGATCTCGCAGCGTATAGAACGCTCAGTCTAAAGAATTCGTATCACCAGAATTCTATAAAGAATGATGATAAGTACACGGCCTTGGAAACGTGGAAAACTTTGCCAATTCTGTTGAATTACCTTTGGGGTGACCAACGAAGCCGCATGTTTCCAGAGAACAATAGACCACATCATCAAAACAAACTTTCTAGCACCTCAGATTACGTTGATAATTTGGTTATTCGTGGAGCGGATGAGCAGGAGCACGACCTAAATCTACTGAAATTTCTAACTGTAGTAAGAAAGTATATCACCTTTAACGGCTATAAGAGCATTATTCGAGCTCGTTGTCTAACTCTTCCTGGTTTGCAAATGCCCAGATGGGTCATCAAACCCGACCCTGAAAGATTGAGATCACAAAACCTACTACCACCAGCTAACTACAAATCAGAGGAACGCGCCGTGGGACGTTTGCCTGCCATTATTTTACCTTACGTTGCCGATAAAGCCAAAACAATCGTTCAAAACAGCACATTTCTCCCGGGAAAAGCACCAACATCATTTCCGCAATTGAAAGTCTGCAACTGACGTCACTGTTTAGCTAGGAGCTACCCTGGTGGTAGGAACGGATGTCCGACACAGCAATCGCTACCTCTCAATCAGAAGGGTCGACCCGTTGCATTTTCCTCTCGTATTATTTTCAGACAGTCATTCCGCAGTCCACAAAAAAGTCTGCTATTGATGAAACCTTAAAGTGACGACACTCTCGTAGTACCCACCCCAAGCTAGTGACGGATGAGAAGTATGTTCAACAATGAACCAAAAGGTAAAAACAAAATAAGAAAATCCAGCGGTGGCGATCAGAACTCTTTCATTACCGCTTCATGTAGTTTACCGCCCTGGACTAGACAATCGTGTCACAAACACGCTGTTTGGGGTGTCCTGAGGGCCCAGAACTCACCTAGACATAAGATCCCTTCACGACGCCTTATTTTACTCTGAAGTTACGCTTATGGCTCATTTCGTCCGGTTTCGCAACTTGCTATGCACCGCCGATGACATCAAGAGCATGACCTCCCGCTGTCAGACATGCACAGAACTTAAACCTCGATTTTATCATCCATCACACTCTTTTAATTAAAGCCACCTAATCATTTGTTCAGTCCACTTCAGTTTATTAAACCACAAACTTTGCACCCGGGCTCTGGTTTCGGTTGCTACCTTCCAGCATCATCCAGCAGAGGGCAAAAAAAAAAACAAGCATAAGGTGAAAAGAATTCCCAAAAAATCGAAGTAATAAGCGGAAATCACGAAGGCAGAGTTCGAATACAACTACACCACAGACCGCGGCGCCTAGCCATCATTTATTGACTCCAACCACTAGGTAGGTGGATCGCGTGGACCCCAACCTGGAAGTTTCACACGTCCTACTTGGCCAAGTCCACTGGTCGGGGTTTTCATATCTTTTTGCCACGTCGTGGACCGGCCACTGTGACCTACCTTCCAACCACTACCTGTCTTGGTGTACGCCGGCGAAGTTTATCGGTGAACACGCGTAAAACATTTCCCAACCACCCTAACCTGTTTAGAGTCAATGCTTGATATACAGACTGACCTCTGGTTCCTAACAATTTACGACTAACCTCAGCATTGCTGATACGGTGTTCCCACCATGTTCAGGCGACGCTACGGAGACATCGGTGTTCAAGCACCGGCAATCTTTGCCTATCTTCTATCTTCTGTTTCGAACGTCAATAATTCAGTGAAACCAGAGGCGACAACTTACAAGAACGATGGAAAAAATGAACCCCTGAGAGCGTTATGCTTATCAATAAAGTTTCGGTTACTATAATCATTAACCAAGCAAAGATCAACAGTTATTACAACCTCACCAAAACAATGTTGATTCAATTTATCGAATTCCAACCAAACCGGATATTTTGGACTCAAAAATAATTAGCACTGCTTCGTGGACATTATTCACATCTTTCTCCAAACATCTTTTCGTAACTGGTGTTGGCACCATGCCTGACTCCAGACTGGATGTACAATAATATTCAGACTACCAAAATTCTTCGGACTTAGTTTGGATAGCATGGCTAATGCGAAGAGAATCTAGTGCACTGCTGTTCAGTTACATAACTGGATTCAAAAGCCTTAATACGTCAGTCGACCTGACGGCAGATATGTCAAAAATAATGAGGAAAACGCCTGCACTCACCTTGGCAATCGAATCTAGTTCATCGAAGAACAGTACACAAGGAGCCGCTTGTCGGGCTTTATCAAAGATATCGCGTACGTTTGCTTCAGATTCACCAAACCACATGGTCAGAAGCTCAGGTCCTTTGATGCTGATAAAGTTTGCTTGACATTCATTCGCAATTGCTTTAGCCAGAAGTGTTTTACCACAGCCCGGAGGGCCATAGAACAGAACGCCTTTACTTGGAGTCATGCCGAACTTGAGGAACTTATCGGGGTGTTCAACAGGATATTGAACTAACTCCTGGAGTTCTCGCTTTACATTCTCTAGGCCACCAATATCATCCCAAGTGACGTTTGGTACTTCAACTGTAGTTTCCCGAAGAGCAGAAGGATTGCTTTTGGTCAGTGCCCATCGGAAATCGTCCATTGTAACTGCAAGGGAATTGAGAACCTCAGCGTCTATGGTGTCATCCTCCAGATCAATTAAGTCCATTTTGTTACGAATTTGTTGCAGTGCCGCTTCTGAGCACAATGAGGCCAAATCTGCGCCGACGTGACCATGAGCTTCGTTTGCAATCTGCTCAAGATCCACATCATCAGCCAGTCTTACGTTTTTCGTGTGGATTCTCAAGATCTCCAAACGACCAATGCTATCTGGAATACCAATCTCAATCTCCCGGTCAAAACGACCAAATCGGCGTAGGGCTGGATCGATACTGTTCGGCCTATTTGTGGCAGCCATCACGATTACGTGACTTCTTTGTTTTAGACCGTCCATTAACGTCAAAAGCTGTGAAACAATGCGGCGCTCGACTTCACCGTGCGTCTTTTCTCTTTTCGGAGCAATGGCGTCCAATTCATCAATGAAAATTATGGCGGGAGCGTTTTTTTCAGCTTCTTCAAATGCTTTCCTTAGATTGGATTCCGATTCGCCGGCCAGCTTTGACATTATTTCAGGACCGTTGATGAGAAAGAAAAAACTCCCACTCTCATTGGCTACGGCCCTCGCAACCAGCGTCTTCCCAGTCCCAGGTGGACCGTACAGAAGTATTCCCCGGGGGGGTTTCACACCGATAGCTTTGAAAAGTTGAGGATGCCGGAGTGGCAGTTCAACCATTTCTTTGATCTGAGCTAACTGCTTTCGGCATCCACCTATGTCGTCATATCCTATTTCATTTAATTTATCCTCTTCGTCCTGCGAAATTCGTCAGCAAAAAACCGAACACATACCTCTCTTTTTACTGGATCACCTTCAGTGTGAATAATAGTTTCAGGGGCAACGATGCAATAAGGAGAGGGGTCAGTTTCAATGACTTTAAACTCGACAGCGCGCATACCACCACGGACCACAAAAATATCGTCCTTACGAACCGGTCTGTATGCTTCAACAAAGTACGGCTTTAGATAGACTTCATAAAGATTGCTTTGGGAACAAAATTAGATCAAAAACAATTCCTACCCAGTGATCCCAACTATTGTGTCGTCGATTGGAAGCACATGAATTCGACGTCCGTATCCTATTTCTGGGCACCCCTGTACAGTCACAATATCCCCAAGACGCACCCTGAGGTTGTTGCGTACGCAGCGGTTGAACCGGATGCGCTCATCGGGGCAAGTATCGTCAACCAATGCAATGCACACGGTATCACGACGTTTTTTCCCTTTGATTAATACAGTGTCGCCCCGGAATAATTGAAGTTCGTCCATTTTGGCCTAATTTGCTTAAATATTACGTAAGCAGGTCTACCTGTGACATAGAAACTACAGAATTATCATCACTGACGGCGTCGTCGACGATCAGGCGATTTGGTTTTCGTTTTTTACCCAGCAGTGCCTCATCGGCGGGACTTCTAAAATCAGCCAAAATCAGACATATTAACCCTTCTATCTAACTGGACACCAGCACAGATGCTAGCTGTTACTCACTTCTTCGGGTTTGACATTACAGCCAGGCGGGCGTCACGAAGACTGACTCAACTGATATAATGAAACTGCCCGCGCCAGCGAGTCCAGATAAACCAAAGCGTTCAGTTCAGTTCAGTTCAGTTCAGTTCAGTTTGCACAGGACAGGTAATGGCCACGGCCAATCGAGCGTCCAGAATTCCTTCGATGGTATGCACACCAGTTATGCACCCACCACTGCCGAGTGTATTTCGTCGAATCCCCGCTAAAAATGAGAGGGAAACGGAAAACCTCATCGCACATCAACTGCGAGAGACATTATGCATCGTGAGCGTTCACTGAGACAGTATGCAATGAGGGAAAAAGTCTGCTAAAACATACTCCAGAAGGACCACAGTGCTACCCGTCATCCATCTAGTTGATATTCTTAAGGCTCACTACAAGGAAAGATCTCGTACCACTTGCGATCAAGGGCACATTTGAAGGATCGGACTGTCTGCAGATCTACCATTTCACCAGGCAGACCGTTCCAACTGTTCACAACCCTGTTGCTGAAGAAGTGCGATCTAGCCATCAACCTAGATCGGGCTTTTATCAACTTCTTTTCGTGTCCCCTTGTTCTGGAGTCTACGGCCAATTGGAATAGACTATCTGGTCTGAGGCCAGAAAAGCCCTTCATTACCTTGAACGTTTCTATGAGATCTCCTCGACTTCTCCTCCTTTCCAACGAGAAGAGATTCAGGTCACAGAGTCTCTGCTCGTAAGTTTTACCCCTCTGCCCTTCAACCATCCGCGTGGCGAGACGTTGGACTTTCTCTAGGCAGGCGGCGTCCTTTTTGTAGAAGGGTGACCAAGCCTGCACACTACCTTCTAAGTGAGGTCGTACTATAGCCATGTAAATAGGTACGAATACCTCCGGCTTCCGGCAAGACAAAGCCGATCGCAGTCTAAAGAGCTCCCCACGAGCCTTATGCGCAGCCGCGTTGCACTGCTCCGACCATTTGAAGTCACTTTTCATGATGATCCCCAGGTCTTTAACCCTACTGGCTGCCTCTACGATGAACAGCCCTTGATCATGAGCGACAGTTAGGCTCTCTGTTGCCCTTGACAACAAATGGCTTTTTTGAGCGTTTAGAGGTAAGTCCCATTTGTATGCCCAGTCCAGGACGGTACTTATTTCCCTGCCCAAGTCTGCCCTACCCTTAGATCCAACAATCTTCACATCATCCGCAAAAATAAAGCTGGGCGATTGATGAGTGGATGCTAGGTCATTAATAAATAACAAGAATAGGACCGGGCCTAGGACGGATCCCTGAGGTACACCACTGGTGACGTTCACCAAACTGGAGCACCTGTCCCCCACTTTGACGTAAAACGTCCTGTGGGAGAGGAAGTCCTCCAGCCACCTATATACTGGCCCACCTATCCCGAAAGTCTCCATCTTGCATAGCAAAAGACGATGATTAACGCAGTCGAATGCCTTGCTAAAGTCGAGGTAACATACCTCAACATGCTTACCTTCGTCCAGTCGTCGAGTTACTTCATCTAAGAAGCACAGGAGATTGGTCAGGCAAGATCTATTTTTCAGGAATCCGTGTTGCGCCGGGCTTAGCATGGAGTGCTGCAGTAAGTGCTGGCAGATATGAGCACGGATGATCTTCTCGAGAACTTTACAGAGAATGCTAGTTAGGCTTACCGGCCTGTAGTTCTGCACATCCGACTTAGGCCCACTCTTATGTATTGCCACGACTGCCGCGACTTTCCAGTCCTGAGGCAGCTTTCCCTGGTCCAACGTGGATCTATACAATCTGCATACCGATGGAGCTATGATATCCGCCAACGGCTTGATGATAGCTGGATGAATGCCATCTGGGCCCGCTGACTTGTGGCTGTTTAACTCCTGTAGGTACTTACGCACGCATTCCTCTGAAAGATCTAGCTCGTTTAACTGAGGAGGATGTATCAGCGCCAGATCTACTAGTACCCCACTATCTATCCTATGTACACTACCAAAGTATTCCCCCAGGGCGTCTGCTTTGCCCTGGTCGTCAGTGACAATACCATATTCTCTAGTGGATAGCGGACCTACGGCATTTCTTGTTGAGCCTTTAGACTGTACATAGCTGTAGAACTTCTTCGGCTGTTGTCTTACAGACTGGGCCAATTTCAGCTCAAATTCCCGTTTAGAAGTTCTCAAAAGGCTTACAGTCTCGTTTCTCAGCTTCGTATAGCGGTTCCAGGCTAGCTGACTGCCGGAAGCTTTGTACTGGTTCCAATAGCGGTTTCTACGTCTGATGGCCTTGGCTATTGCAGCCTTCCACCACATGGGCTTGCCCTCCCCACTCCTTCGTTTTAGGGGTGCGAACTCTTCCTGTAGGGCAGTCAGGGATCCTTTTATGGCCTGCCAGCGCTCCTCCACAGTAGCCTCCTCTGGCGCGTCCCAGGTCAAACCCATCGCCCTATTACGAAGCCCCTCTATGTCCATACTACCGAAATTCCTAATCAGCCTTGAGGGTACCTTCGGTTGCCGCATGCATAGAACTATTTTGACACACACGTGGTCACTCTTTCCCAGCGGTGCACAATAATGCAGTCCAGCCACATCGTTGGGGAAGTTCGTTATAGCTAGATCCAGCAGGGATGGAACGCATCCAGTCCTATATCTGGTATTCTCCCTAATATGCTGATGCAACGCATTGTCATGCAGCCATTCTAAGTAGCTTTGCTCCTCCGATCTCGGCACGCAGACCTCAGCCACCCAGTCGATGTGCGGAAGATTGAAGTCACCCACTATGAGGGTCTTTTGTGCGTCCTTGACTAGTTCAGTCAAAGTCCGCAGCAAGCAAACGTCCTCTTCGTGGTTTGTGCTTGGTGCCCTGTAAACACAGACGACGTTAACCCTTCTGCCTGGAAGGATGATCGTAACAGCGCATAGCTGGATATTGCGAGTGCACATCTTGGTCTGGGACTCAAGGTGGTTTGCACCTGACCTAACGAGGATGGCTACTCCACCACCAAGGCAATCTTGTTCCCGATCCTGCCTGTAGGCTGCAAAGCTGTTACTTATTAGGCCTGGCACATGGTCTTCTTCAGAAAGCCACGTTTCCGTGACGGCAACTATTGATGCTTTCTGTTCGTCAGCGGTTTTGGCAAGTTCCGCCCATTTGTTTCTAATACTACACGCGTTAGTATATAACACCACCGCGTTTGCTCCGTCGCCTAGGTGTCTTTTTTCATTCATTCCTGACTGTTTCTCAGGCGCAACGCCTGAGATGATGGCACGTTTTTTGCTTCCGATGTCCCCACTGGGGTGCATGAAGCCGGCTGATGGTCCAGAATTTCTGACGACTCCCAATCCATCTCTATAGGAGTGGCCACAACATCCAGCCTGGCAGGGATCACGCTGTCATCTATCTTCGGGCAGCACTGCCAATTTTCGTCTTCCAGCGCATCTTCAATTACAACTATTAGCGACCCCGCACGTGGCTTCTTTACTATTGCCGGGGTCGGGGCCTGAGAGCCGAGTACGGCATTGCGCTGAACTTTTAGATTTCTCACCAGCGCCCTGGCTGGTCGAGCAAGGATACCTCTTGGGGCTAGACCAGTTTGCACAGGACAGGTAATGACCACGGCCAATCGAGCGTCCAGAATTTCTTCGATGGTATGCACACCAGTTATGCACCCACCATTGCCGAGTGTATTTCGTCGAATCCCCGCTAAAAATGAGAGGGAAACGGAAAACCTCATCGCACATCAACTGCGAGAGACATTATGCATCGTGAGCGTTCACTGAGACAGTGTGCAATGGAGGAAAACGTCTGTTAAAACATACTCCAGAAGGACCACAGTGCTACCCGTCATCCATCTAGTTGATATACTCAAGGCTCACTACAAGGAAATATCTCGTTCTACTTGCGATCTAGGGCACCTTTGAAGGATTGGACTGTCCGCAGATGTACCATTCCACTAGGCAGACCGTTCCAACTGTTCACAACCCTGTTTCTGAAGAAGTGCGATCTAGCCATCAACATAGATCGGGCTTTTATCAAATTCTTTTCGTGTCCCCTTGTTCTGGAATCTACGGCCACTTGGAATAGACTATCTGGTCTAAGGCCAAAAAGCCCTTCATTACCTTGAACGTTTCTATGAGATCCCCTCGACTTCTCCTCCTTTCCAACGAGAAGAGATTCAGATCACAGAGTCTCTGCTCGTAAGTCTTACCCCTCTGCCCTTCAACCATTCGTGTGGCGAGACGTTGGGCTTTCTCGAGGCAGGCGGCGTCCTTTTTGTAGAAGGGTGACCAAGCCTGCACGCTACCTTCTAAGTGAAGTCGTACTATAGCCATGTAAATAGGTACGAATACCTCCGGCTTTCAACAAGACAAAGCTGATCACAGCCTAAGGAGCTCCCCACGAGCCTTACGAGCAGCAGCTTTGCACTGCTCCGACCATTTGAAGTCACTGTCCATGATGACCCCAAGGTCTTTAACCCTACCGAGTGCCTCTACGGTGAATAGCCCTTGATCATGAGCGACAGTTAGGCTCTCTGTTGCCCTTGACAACAAATGGCTTTCTTCAGCGTTCAGAGGTAAGTCCCATTTGTATGCCCAGTCCAGGACGGTACTTATTTCCCTGCCCAAGTCCGCCCTACCTTTAGATCCAACAATCTTCACATCATCCGCAAAAATAAAGCTGGGCGATTGAGGAGTGGGTGCCAGGTCATTATTAAATAACAGGAATAGGACCGGGCCTAGGACGGATCCCGGGGGTACACCACTGGTGATGTTCACCAAACTGGAGCACCTGTCCCCCACTTTGACGCAAAACGTCCTGTGGGAGAGGAAGTCCTCCAGCCACCTATATACTGGCCCACCTGTACAGAAAGTCTCCATCTTGCATAGCAAAAGACGATGATTAACGGAGTCGAACGCCTTGCTAAAGTCCAGGTAGCATACCTCAACTTGCTTACCTTCGTCCAGTTGTCGAGTTACTTCATCTAAGAAGCACAGGAGATTGGTCAGACAAGATCTCTTTTTCAGGAATACATGCTGCGCCGGGCTTAGCATGGAGTGCTCCAGTAAGTGCTGGCAGATATGGGCACGGATGATCTTCCCCAGGACTTTACATAGAATGCTAGTTAGGCCTACCGGCCTGTAGTTCTGCACATCCGACTTAGGCCCACTCTTACGTATTGCCACGACTGCCTCGACTTTCCAGTCCTGAGGCAGCTTACCCTGGTCCAACGTGGAGCTATGATATCCGCCAACGGCTTGATGATAGCTGGATGAATGCCATCTGAGCTCGCTGACTTGTGGCTGTTTAACTCCTGTAGGTACTTACGCACGCATTCCTCTGAGAGATCTAGCTCGTTTAACTGAGGAGGATGCACCAGAGCCAGATCCACCCGGACCCCACTATCTATCCTATGTACACTACCAAAGTATTCCCCCAGGGCGTCTGCTTTGCCCTGGTCATCAGTGACAATACCATTGTCTCTAGTGGATAGCGGACCTACAGCATTTCTCGTTGAGCCTTTAGACTGTACATAGCTGTAGAACTTCTTCGGCTGTTGTCTTACAGACTGGGCCAACTTGAGCTCAAATTCCCGCTTAGAAGTTCTCAGAAGACTTACAGTCTCGTTTCTCAGCTTCGTATAGCGGTTCCAGGCTAGCTGACTGCCGGAAGCTTTGTACTGGTTCCAAGAGCGGTTTCTACGTCTGATGGCATTGGCTATTGCAGCCTTCCACCACATGGGTTTGCCCTCCCCACTCCTTCGTTTTAAGGGTGCGAACTCTTCTTGTAGGGCAGTCAGGGATCCTTTTATGGTCTGCCAGCGCTCCTCGACAGTAGCCTCATCTGTCGTGTCCCAGGTCAAACCCATCGCCCTAATACGAAGCCCCTCTATGTCCATGCTACCGAAATTCCTAACCAGCCTTGAGGGTACCTTCGGTTGCCGCATGCATAGGACACACACGTGGTCGCTCTTGTCCAACGGTGCACAATAATACAGTCCAGCCACATCGTTGGGGAAGTTCGTTATAGCTAGATCTAGCAAGGATGGAACGCATCCAGTCCTGTATCTGGTATTCTCCCTAATATGCTGATGCAACGCATTATCATGCAGCCATTCTAAGCAGGTTTGCTCCTCCGATCCCGGCACGCAGACCTCAGCCACCCAGTAGATGTGCGTGTCACAATCATGAATATACTCCATGGAACCGCATACAACCGCAGCGAGCAGATGACTTGTTATAATTGATTTCCCCCTGGATTGCCAGAAGATTTCTGTTCAAACTTGATGGAGCTAAGTTTGTTTTTTCGTGCTGTGAACCAGGTCAGGTCAGGTCAGGTCAGTGGACTTGAGGCTTGAGCCGGTAAGCGTGTAAATGGCGGAGTTCGGTTTGGTTCAGTTTGCAAAAGATCTCGTTTTGGCTGGGGTCCCTCTCTGGCAGAGATAGCCGATTTGTCAACTTTTTTCCGTAATTTTCAGTGAGGTGCAATATTTTATTTTACCTGAAGGCGGAAATTTTGCGCAATATCAGCTCTGACTGAGAAAAGCGGAGTGAAAGTCGTGTATTACTTCCGGCTTTGAGCCGGCCTAACTCACCTCGCGTTACTCTGAGGCCAGAAATTCTTCTGCTGCTTTCAAAAACACCTTCCCCCTCATGGTATTTACGATGACCTCCGAAAGTTTATTCAAAAAAGGTATCGTTTATTTTCGGTTGGGACTTAACAGATCACCGTGATTAGCTGTGGGTGCCGAAGCTGAATGCATACTACGATGGAATTCTAGATGCTTAACTGGCCGTGGCCATTACCCGCCTGTGCAGTCTGAACTGAACTGCTCGGAGATGTCGTTTCGTCATGCTGTATATAAAAGTATGACAAACACGGGATGAACTGACCTAAGGAGAATAAGCTCATGCCTCCCAAGTGATAATGAAGGGAGTCTAAGTGGGCGCACTGAAGAATTCAGATGGATGCCCAGCAAACTTGAAGACCAGGATCAAATGCTGGAATCTGACCGAATCATTTGGAGATGATTGCAAACTGTGAGTGGTAGGTGAGAGAGGCTGAAGACGCGTTGAACCAACCGAGGCGACGGATGGCGATGACGAGTAAAATGATTCACGGGGAAAACGAAAGGACCACGACGAAGAGGATATGAAGCTCCAGTAAGCTGCGACGAGTGACTGTTGTCAGGGTACAAAACTCGATGTCGAACCGGAAGACAGCAAGACAGATTGTGGAAGGTGGATCAGTTGTCAAGAATGTCTTGGGGAATATGGCATATGATGGTCTTGAGTTACGTGCGTTTTTTGAATGGAAGCATATCAGAGGAGGCGACGGAAACATGGCGAGTGAAGTGGCTGGCGACGAACCAGGTATTACGAACGTTTGAGCAATGCGTAGCCAAATTCGCAACGGATCCCGAAATCAGAAGGCGATTATCCGTGATAATTCTACGATACTAGATTATTAAAATAAACAATGACGTAAACAATATACAAACCTCAATAATACGATCACAAAGTCTCAACAACGAGAAACCGAATAGCAGCGTGTGAGCAGACAGCACGTGCGTCACGCAGGTCCTGAACAAGGATGTGCCAAAATAGCGCTCTGGGCGCGAACAAACAACAATTGGTCCAGAAAAACAACCAGTTCGTAAAGACAAGTCAATAGTGTATGGAAATGAGTGATGTTGGGAAAAAACACTGAATCGCGAGGGAAAAAAGGGGGATTTTCCACGACCGGCTGTTACACCGCCCACCAAAATCCTCCTGGATCCTTAGCAGAGTCAAAGGTTCGGTATAAAGGTACTGATTCTTCCTACCTGCCTAGGCCCTGCTGTCAGTGCGCGCGTCTAATGCTCGTCGTCGACGTTCTACTACTGGTCGCACCTAACCCATTGGCTACATAGACGTGAGGCTAGTCTACATCTTCCACAAGACCAAATGACCGATGGCGGGCGTGAATGGTCACATAGACGTTGTCCTCGTACGGGGCCGTCCGGTCCTGGATGTACGCGCTTGAGTGTGTGTGTGTGTGCGTGTGCGTGCGTGTGTGTGTGTGTGCCGGGGTTACAATGAAATCACAGTTATGACTACACATCAAAGGAGGACTTTCTGCAATGTCAACAAAAGACCGCGTGGCAAGAAAACGAGTAAATGTAGCATGCATGTGTGACCTGAGCTCCACTACTTCCACATGTGCAAGGGGCATTCGGTAGCGTCAACAAAAGGCAAACAAAGAACACTGTCACATGTATGATGGGTTTACGGGATGTAGAGTGCGTCGTGCATGTGTGTATGTATCGGGATGTATAATGGAATCGCACTCATCACCACATATCGGAAAGAACCTTCTGTAATGTCTACGAAGGGACCGCGAGCACCTTAACGTGTTTGACGGAGATTGTGTGGTATATATGGTGTTTCTTTATCCACCTCGATTACTGGTGTGAAAAAGGTTTACTAGGCCACAGGGTTATCAGCTCCTCCGTCTTCGCTCTCGAGTAGGTTAATACTGCGTATGTCACGAATGAGCACTCCGTTAGCTGTCTTCACCTTCACCGTTCTTATCATTTCGTCGGTGCTTTTGATGGTTTCCGTAACTACTCCCAAAGACCAAGCGCTGAAATGTGCGCGTTCGTCGGCGATCATAACCACGTCCCCAACTTTGAATGGTCTTGTTTTGGCCATCCACTTCTGTCGAGTCTGCAAAGCCGGTAGGTACTCCCGTAGCCATCGCCTCCAGAAGACCTTGGCCAGATAATTCGCTTGCTTCCACCCGTGGAGGTAGCTCCCACGAAGGTTTACCGGCCCTTGGAAACCCTCGTTCGACCTTAGCGTCAATAAGTCGTTTGGGGTGAGCGCCAGGTGGGTGGGGTCGCCGTTCAATACTGGAACCAGGGGGCGGTTGTTCAGGATTCGCTCCACCTCAGTCATGACGGTGTTCAGCGTCTCGTCGTCGGGCGGCTGCTGCTCCATGATTGACAGCAATATCCGTCTGGCGGACCGGATCATGCGTTCCCATATGCCGCCTCGGTGACTGGCCTGTGGGGGGTTGAAATGCCAGCGTATGCCGTAGGCCACGGTTCGATTCTGCAGTTCGTCCCTGTTTATGTTCTTGTGCCAACGCTGCAATTCCCGTTGAGCGCCCACAAAGTTCGATCCATTATCTGAGTATATATCGGCCGGTACGCCTCTTCGGTTGATAAATCTTTGCAAGGCCCGTAGAAACGAATCGGTCGTCATCGAATGTGCGACTTCTAGGTGTACCGCACGTGATTTCATGCACGTCATGATACATCCGTATCGCTTTTCTAATCTTTTCCCCCACTTGACCCACAAGGGCCCGAAATAGTCCAACCCGGTGTCACTGAACGGCCACCAGCCCGTAGTTACCCTGCATTCTGGTAGCGGGGCCATGAGTTGTTTGCCTGCTATGGCATTGCGTCTCCTGCATTGCACACACCGTCGGATCACGCGTTTTACAGTCTCTCGTCCTCTCAACAACCAAAGACGCTTTCGGATGACGCTCGTCACGTGACTTTCCCCGGCATGTCCCTCCACGGCGTGGACGTGTTGAATCATTAGCTCTACTACGGGTTGTCTCGCTGGCAGCAGTATAGGATACTTTGTGTCGAAGTTCAGGTGGGCGTTGGTCAGCCTACCATCCACCCGCAGCAGTCCGTTGATGATTTTGGGGTTTAAACGCTTCAGCTCGCCTCTTGGAGATGGCATGTCTTCATTGGTCAGCCCCACTTCTTCCGCCCTCTTGAGTTCTTGGGCGAAAGCCTCGCGTTGTATCATTCTGAAAATATCGTACTCTGCCGCCTGTAGCTCATCGGGACCTATCGGGCCGACCGGTATCCGACCTGAGGGCCGTAGCCCTTTCATGACTAGTAAATTTCTCTTGAACCTGGTTAACCAAACTAGCGAACGAAGCGTCTTCATCCAGGAAGAAAACCTGACCAGTCGCGATAGAATGGACGACGCTTCGACGACGTTGGTTGCTATCACTACGCCTTTGATCTCCAGTTCCAATTCCGTAGGGGGTTTTAATTCGAACACGGGCCAGTCCTGTTTGGGCAATTGCAGGAAGTTTGGCCCTCTCGTCCACGTGTCCAGTTGCCTGAAGTTGTTCGCACCTCGGGAGCACAGGTCGGCCGGATTATCGCCAGACCTGACATGACTCCACTGGTGCGTGGCCGATTCATCGTGGATAATCGTGAGCCGGTTAGCAACGAAAGTACTAAACCGGCTCCGTACGTTGTTAATGTAGTAAAGTACTATCGTTGAATCCGTCCAGAAGCTCACCGACCAAATGTAGAGATCGAAACATCTCTTCACAGCTTGCACCACCCTGACTGCCAACACGGCTGCGCTGAGTTCAAGGCGTGGGATTGAGACCGACTTCAGTGGAGCAACGCGGGCTTTGGCGAACAGGATCCTCGTGGTATATTGTCCATCTCCTGCGCACCATCGTCCGTAAACCACAGCTCCATAACCGACTTCGGATGCATCGGAAAAGGCATGTAGTTCTCCAGTCCGTGTCGTATGGCCAGGGGTCAAACATCGTGGTATTCTTATGTCCCCTAATTTCTTCAAGGTGTTCAAAAATTCCTCCCAGTCCAGCCGGTCTCCTCGGTCCAGTGACTGGTCCCAATCAACTTTCTTACGGCACAGCCGCTGCAGCAAGATCTTTCCGGGTAGCAGCCATGGTGAGACGAAACCGAGCGGGTCGAACAAACTTGAGACGGCAGATAGTATGCCACGACGGGTTATTGGCAGCTCGGGAACGTTCAGTTCGAAAACAAAATCGTCCGTTTCCGCGTCCCATTGTATTCCTAAAGTGCGCTCGATGGGAAGTGGGGAGCCGTCCAAATCTCTTACACTTTCGGCCTTTTCGTGATACGGGATGACCTTCAGCACTTCCGAAGCGTTCGACATCCATTTAGTTAGATGGAAGCCACCCTCTTCCAGCAATCTCGTCAGACCCCTGAACTGTTCTAGAGCTGATTCCACATCATCGAATGACCCAAGGTAGTCGTCGACGTAGAAGTTCCTGCTGACGCTTTCTACCACCGTCCGATGTACCAGATCGCCATGTTTGTTCGCTGATTCTCGGAGGGCGTAGTTGGCACAAAATGGTGACGATATGGCTCCGAAGGGGTGGACGGTCATTCTATAATTCACCACTGCATTGTCCCGGTCGCTCCCTTCCCACCACAGGAAACGCAAAGCATCTCGTTCTCCTACCGGAATCTTCACCTGATGGAACATTTCCCTAATGTCAGCAGACAAAGCCACTTTACCCACTCTGAAACGGCACAGAACATCGATCAGTGGTGTGGTCCAGTCAGGCCCCTGTAGTGGGCGATCGTTTAACGACTTGCCCTGGAACTTGGCCGCACAGTCGAAAACCACGCGCAGTTTATTGGGTTTCTTGGGGTTGATAACCGGATGGTGAGGCAGATACCAGATACCCCTTTTGCTGTCGGTGTTAACAGGCACCCTTTCAACGTAACCGAGGTCCTCGTTTCGCTTCATCAAATCCGCGTATCGTTCCCACAGATTCTGGTCTCGAATGAAGCGTTCTTTTAGTCGTAGTAATCGTTGGAGAACATAATTTCTGTTGTCAGTCCACGGGTCGACCGGTGTGCGCCATGGGAGGGGAACCTCGAACTGTTTTTTGAGGCCTCTAGAGCCTTGCCGCACCGTTTGTAGAGCGAAGTGATCCTCTTGAGACAACGTCGGTCTTTCGTCCCCAATGTCATGAAACTCCTTTTCATAAAGCCGTTGCAGATGATACTCTATGCGGTCCGTTTCGGCGGATAAATAATTCACGGAACCGCGTACCCCTACTGGACCGTATAACATCCATCCCAGAGCCGTGCGTATGGCATAAGGTGCCTGGCGGTCGCCCACTCTTTGGTCAAGCACCCAATGCGCCTCTGGCACGTCGCGTCCGATGAGGAGATCCACCTCATTATCTTCCCAGTCTACAACGGTTACATCCTGCAGGTGGGGCCATCGAGTCAAGATTGCGTTCACCGACCTTGGTGCTCGCATGGGGAGATCCGCTAACGTGAATGCCTCCGTTGGTTCAATTTCCTCGTTAGTGTCTAGAGAGATGAGTTGCAGCCTTAATCTACCGGCAGTCATTACCTGTGTTCCGCCCACCGTGCTCACTGCTAACGACGTCGCACCTTTAGCCAGTTGGTGTTTGTCGGCAAACCGCTCTTTCACTAAAGTGGTGTCGGATCCACTATCAACGAAAGCCAACGCCTTGGCTATCCCAGTCGGAGTCACTACTCCCACGGCCACTACGCCTAAACGTACCGGTTTACTGGCAGATTGTGAAGTTGAGCAAATCACGCTGGGCTTGGCACTCGCCTCGGATATGGTTATTCTCGCCTGATGCAGCAGCCGATGGTGTCTGCCCGTGCAGCCCTCGTAACCACATCGATTCCTTGTTCTACAGGCTGCTGCCCGGTGCGTGGTGTTGAGACAGATGAAACATGCTCCTGCCATCCTCGCCATTCCCCACCGTTCGTCTATTGTGGCATTGCCGAACTTGGGGCATTCTGGTAGGCCATGGCTAGTACCACAGGATCTGCAATTTGGTTTCGCCGTAGCATCTCGTGAAATGACGTGTGTGTTGGTCCAAGGCTGGTACTTTGGATGTTCCCGTACAGGGGTTTGGACTTGGCTAGTACCGGGCTTGTTTGCTCGGTTGCTGTCCCGGATAAGTCGGCCGAATCTGCTGTCAGCTATCTTCGTTTGCCTGTCTAAGTATTCAGTCAGGTCTTCGAAGTTGGCTTCTCTGTCGCCTCGGCTTATCCGTTCAGCTTCTTCCGCCCACCGACCCTGTAGTTCGGGAGAGAGGTGACGGACTATGCCTTCCAAAGTGTGCATGGCGTCTAGGTCAGCTCTGTAACCTAAATGGTCGAGGGCTATTGAGCAGTTCTGCATCTTGATCACCAGGTCGGCCATGGTGTAGACGTCGCCCTTGGTTTTCTTTGCCTCTGCCATCACGCCCTCTATTAGGTTACGGGCTACTTTGAAAGGTTGGCCAAACAAGTCCCTCAGAATCTTTCTTGCCCTTGTGTAGCCTTGTTCTGGATCGAGCATGGTGCATCCGTCGATAGCTTCTCGCGCTCGGCCTCGGCAGTAGTGAGTAAGGTAAAGAAGCCTTTGCCCAGGGTCGTTTACCTTGTTTTCAACGAACGTCTCGAACTGTTTGACAAACTTGCAATATTGCTCAGCTCGCCCGTCGAAAACCGTTAACTCCACTCTAGGCAGATCGATCGATGGTGGTTTGTAGTCGGCGACCTGCGTGGGGTTCCCTACCTTATTGCACTCTAACCTATCGGAAGTGTCGAAGTCACTGGTCCTATACTCTCGCTGTTTCTGTGTACACTTCTCTGCTTCATGCGCCTGTAGTCTAGCCGAAAGTAACTGTTGCTCTAGTTCTATTATTCTCAGCTTATATAAATCAACGTCCTTACGATCAATATTGCTTTCAATAACACATGAGCTAGCACTGACAGGACTAGGCGATCTAGCATTAGCTAAAGAATCATAAGTACCCAAAACCTCCCCAGAGACTTGCCGTATTACTTCCTGTCCGGGTTCGACTGCCTTTGATCCTTTCCTTGGCATTTTGCGTGAATTTTCCTCGTTCCAAATAGATCTATTGAGTATTATTACGAACGTTTGAGCAATGCGTAGCCAAATTCGCAACGGATCCCGAAATCAGAAGGCGATTATCCGTGATAATTCTACGATACTAGATTATTAAAATAAACAATGACGTAAACAATATACAAACCTCAATAATACGATCACAAAGTCTCAACAACGAGAAACCGAATAGCAGCGTGTGAGCAGACAGCACGTGCGTCACGCAGGTCCTGAACAAGGATGTGCCAAAATAGCGCTCTGGGCGCGAACAAACAACAATTGGTCCAGAAAAACAACCAGTTCGTAAAGACAAGTCAATAGTGTATGGAAATGAGTGATGTTGGGAAAAAACACTGAATCGCGAGGGAAAAAGGGGGATTTTCCACGACCGGCTGTTACACCAGGGAAGGCGGAGAGAGTATGCTCTTCGCGTAGTCCTTTGAACGTGGGCCGTCAGCAAAGAGAACGAGATGGAGCATAGAACAAAGTAGAAATGCTTGGGAATATCATGATATACCGTCTTCTATAAGGCAGGTGGAGCAATGTAGATCGACAGAGGAAAGATGAGAATAAAACATGTGCAAATGCATGCGTATCGAATAGTGATAACCGAAGAAGGGAGAGGCTTTGGGGAATGGGCATACTTTATCAGGCGGCAAAACGATGACGAAAGAAATTGCTGGAGAAATTGGGGTGAATATGAGTTCAAACTAGCCGAAGAGGTTTGGACTAATGGCGAAAGAATTAATTGAAGCGGTGAAATGGGCTGGGATGCAAGAGTTCGGGAAATGCAATAGAGAAAAATGTGGGCAATAAACGAGTATAAGAAAGACCAGGGAAGCCAGGCGAGGGTAGAATATAGGATTCAGAATTTCGCGGGCTAATCGTGGTGTACCAATTTTTTATTACATTCAGTAAGTGGAGAAATACTGAAGGGAACAGATGAGCAAAGCAACTTGGAAGGCACGGGAAAGAAGTCTGTGACCTACAATTCATAAAATAGGAGACGAACGAACCAACTGAAGTGTAACGGATGCCAGGTTGTCAGATGGATCTCTGCACTACAGGTGAACCACTTGGCGAGAGCCGAGAAAAGAGAAAGGACCAAGACAAATGCAGAGTGTGACGGAACAGTAGGCTCGAGAAACATGTGTGGCAGATTTGGGGCGGTGGAGCTGGAAAGCTGCATGCTCGCAAGCAGCCACACAAATGGAGCCCGTCGCAAGATGCCAGCCGAAGAGCCGGCTGATGGAAACATCCTGAAGGATTTGCGGAGCCTAGCAGAAAATATACGGTGGTGATGTTTATCGATAATGAACGTGGCCGTGCAAGATGAAAAGGCGGAGGTGACAAGCTCCAACGGGAGGTTGGGCATAGGCACTGATGGGGCTGGTGCTTATCTGCGTAAGGCATGAGAGGGGAGAGTGAGGAAGGATGTGACAAAAAACGGGCGGCGGTCGCGCAAGAATGCGCTCGAAGGGCCTATGAGCAAGAAGTTGTGGAAGCAGACCAGAGATTTGGAGCCAGTAAAGAAGACATGGGCGGAAGAGAATGATGAATATTTTCGGGTATGGGTGGAGTAAGTGAACTGGTCAGTGGTGATACCATGCTGTGACGGCTGTCTTGATGAGAATCGACTGGAGCATGGATGAAATCACAAGGTGTTCATACGGTGTCAGAAGAACGAAAATGGGAAGCGGTCAAAGTGAGTAGAAGAGCGGGAGATGGGCACACCGTGGCAGAAAGAAAAGGTGGAGGAATGTGATCCGAAGCCGGTTCTATCGGGTGGGGCAAAGCGACAAGAGTTGGAGCTCGCCATCCGCAACCCACGTTTGCGGGTGGAGCTGACCTTTTAAAGCAGTGAACACAAAAGGTGTGATCAATCAGCCTAATTGCATCTGCACACAATTACAGACCGCGTGATCGCCCCATGTGGACCGACCAAAGTGCTGGATCTGACCACGCCCCACATCGTAGGGGCTGGCACGGGTGACCACTGATGATTACACAGGGGGCGTAGTGACCACGACAAGAGTGTGTGATCCAGGAACCATTGGCCAGTTTGCGAGATATCTTGAAGAGCGGAGCTGACGGGGGTTTGTGGATGGCCAAAAAGCAGTGTTGTGTAGACGCACCTGCCAGGTGCATGGCCGGTACAGAGCGCAAAGCGGTTGACCTTCAACGGGGACCTCTGAGGACTACTGGAAGAGAAACCAGATAAGAGGGCGCCTTCAAGGTGTGCTCCAACTCGGGGTCAAAGGTTGCCAGAGAAAAAACTAAACAAAGGTTTTCAGTGTATAGAGTTCTCAGAACAATTTGGAGGCTAGTAGGGAGGGCAAATGTTGGACTGACAAGGAAAGAGGTAGTGGGGGACTGTGATGGGATCAAGGCGATGGCTCGTTACTGA
This sequence comes from Fasciola hepatica, assembly GCA_948099385.1. Lineage (NCBI taxonomy): Eukaryota > Metazoa > Platyhelminthes > Trematoda > Plagiorchiida > Fasciolidae > Fasciola > Fasciola hepatica. Next base: position 203,435 of record CANUEZ040000101.1, read on the forward strand.
AAGAGATCTGGAGCTAGGACTGATCTAAGATGAATTTGGGTGGGGAATGGGGTTATTGCACCAAGGACAGGAGGCAAATTCACCACGGATCGGGGACGGCAATAGTCATAATTCGAGTTGCTAAAGAGATGGAATGGGCTGGAGGTGGGATATCGGAGTCAACTTATAGTCCAGAGGAAGCAGCTTCTGTGAGTGAGCCCTTTTTCGAAGGCCAGATCGGTGGAGACGCACTCACTGGGTAGCGTCGCAGCGGTGAGGACAGTTAGGTGGATAAGAATTGCTCCCCTAAAGGCATACTGCGAAGTACCACTCCGTTTACTTAGGTGAAGCTTAGTCCAGATTTCAGAGAAGGCTGACTGGAAGAATGGGTGCATCAGATCGGGGCTAGGTTGAAGCACAGGGAGGGGAAAAGTACCTTAACGAGGTGGGTGGGGGTGGGAGGAAGGGACACAGAACGGCACGTGGCGGGAAGTGTAAACTAGGTTATGGATTAGCCTAAAGGGCGAAACTAGATCGGTCCAATGCGGTGAATTCACAGGGGCTCAGTAAGCAGGAGCTTGAGGATTTGGCGGCAATTTAAGGCTACAGGTACTACCAGGAGTATCTTGGCGAGGGAATGCCAGCTATTCTGTAAAAGGTCTACGTCTACTGGGGGTCAATATTAGGTTGTCTCGTATTTTTGGCCTTTTTCCATGGTTTAAAAGTAGCATTACCATTCATGTGGTAAACGCAACCGTCCAGTGCGATACTATAGACTGACGTTGTAAGCAATAGGCCTACATCAAATCTGGGTCTTAGCCGCTTTCGCTTATTTTCACGCAGATATCTCGTGGACCTCAAGGTCCTAAAAGTGCTTAGGACTGTTCCCAAAGATTCATATATTTCTGGTTTACCCCAGGTGACAACGGTGGCTTTTATTTATGACTTACATTAGCCAATAGCTCGAGGCTGGACTCGATGTTCTCCCTACCTCTCCTAACACGAGCTTACTGGACACGTTTCCGTCACTCCCGGCAAATTGCCCATTCGGTACGCATTGCTATATCAAGGAACATAACCGTACAATATAAAGCCGACTGCGTCGGCCCGCCAAACGTGCCCTTCCCCAAGAAAATAAGCCCCCACCCAGCCAAGCTGTATTTAAGCCTTGTTCCGTGGCACTCGAAGGTATATACGGCTAGGTTGACACGAGGGTAAAGGGCTTAGAACCGGACATTCCAAACATGAACACCCAAATAAAGTCGAGAGGCGGCTCTTTGTCAAAGTGAGCACTGATCTTACGAGTCTTAGACCATCCAGTACACAATGACCTGTGTAACGAACGAATACTGAAAATCCTTCTAAATGTTCAACGTGCTTTGTGAATTTGACTATATTTAACATTATCTTGGAAAGCTCGCTCATACCCCACACATTTTCACGTTTGTTTATCCATGTGAGACATTTGAATTTGGCCTTGAACCGTTTCTGACTGTCGTGCTTGAGCCACGGGGCTTTGGACCTTTGGGTTTTACTGTGAAGTCTATTTGGCCGCATACTTGAGGTTCGTATATATTTGTATCCTTTGTGCATTTCAGTTCAGTACCGTAGAAGCTACGAATCAATCTTGTTCTGGTTTTGGGATTCGTTTGAATTGGCTACGCGTTGCTCGATTTGCGAGACTTGACTTACAGTACTCAAGTGGAACCTGGACAAGAAAACTCATTGGAAATGCCCAGACGAGGAAGCAAGGACATTTTGAGAAAACAGGAAATAACTCGGCAAGTCTCTGGGGATGGTTCGGGTGTTATTGATTCTCTAGATAATACTGTTTACTAGCTCTGTCAGTGCCAGGTCATATATCTCTAACCGCGATGCGTTTGACGATATTAGTACTTATAGAATGAGAGTAATAGAATTAGAAAACGAGCTGCGGTTAGCCAGAAAGGAAGCAGAGCCCCTTACACAAGGAACTGGTCTCAGAGAGCCAGCAAAGAGTCCATGTAGTTCACAATGTCAACATCGAAAAGGCACTGTGATCGACGAATATAAACCCTTGAGACAGCCTGAAACTACCGAGGTTTTGGCTCTTGACCTGCCGAGAGTGGAGCTGTCCCACTTCGACGGGCACCCCGAGCAATACTGTATGTTCATGAAACAATTCGAAAATTTTGTTGAGTGCAAAGTTGCAGATCCTGGTCAAAGGTTTTTTATTTATTACATTACTGTCGTGGGAGAGCCAAAAGTGCTATCGAAGGCTGCGCGATGCTTGACCCACCTATGGGGTATATCAGGGCGCGCAGAATCCTGAAAGATTTGTTTGGACAACCATTCAAGGTGGCTAGAAGCCTAATTGATAGTGTTTTATTGGAGGCGAAAAGGACTGGGGGCAAGGCTGAATCACTGTCGAGTTTGGTGATAAAAATGCAGAATTGCAGTATAGCACTGGAGCACTTAGGATACCAGTCTGATCTGAATGCATTTCACACACAGGAATGCATTGTCCGATGTCTATCTATTGATTTACAAAGCCGATGGGCAGAGGAAGCTGAGAAAATAAATATGCTTGAGCGGGAATCTACGTTCAACGATTTGACGGAGTTCATAGGTCGTCAATCCTGTATCGCCAACAGTCGATTTGGACAAATCGTACGCGAAAGTTGCAGACTGGCGCGAAGGGAACCAACATCTCAAATTGTGGAGAAGGACTGTAACCAAACCCAGTCTTTGGCTAACATGCACATGATAAGTCAAGAACCCGAGAGGTCAGCTGAATGCAAGCTATGCAACTCCCTGCATCGGTTACTAGATTGTCCGACCTTTCATGGGATGAGTGTACCCGATCGGTGGTGCACAGTGAAAAGGATTGGCTCATGCTTTATGTGTTTGAACAACTCTCATCGAGCCTCTGAATGCAGCTTAATAGTGAAATGCAACCAAGACGGATGCTTGGGTAATCATCACTCGTTACTGCATGGCCTTCTCAACAATAGACCTATTCAGCCAGATGAACCCAAAATTGTCTGTTCAACGGGACATGATGATTTCAAACCGGCAAGATTAGGCATCGTACCTGTCGGTATCGTGACACCTAAAGGACTGAGGAGGGTCAATGCATTTTTGGACACGGGGTCGGATACCTCGCTGATTACTCGCGAGCTTGTAGAAAGCTGTGAACTAGTAGGCGAGCCTACCTCGCTCACCATCAGCACGATTGCAGGGGGTCATGTTAGCAATTCTAAGAGGCTGACCCTGCAGTTAACGTCTTTATCTGATGAGGGGACCGTAGAAATTCCGGAAGCTTTTGCAATAGACAGCTTGCCAATGAGACCAGTCGACTCTGTTAGATCGGTCGCCAAGAGATGGTCTCATCTCAGGGACATAGAGTTCGAAGAAGTTTCTAGCCCCCACGTCGACATACTAATTGGATGCAATGTACCAGAGGCTCACTGGGTGCTTGAACAGAGCATAAGCAATCGAAAAGAACCATTCGCTACGCGAACGATACTAGGCTGGACACTTCTCGGACTCCTGACGAGCGAACTTCAACAATCGGCATCAATAAATTGCTCAAATGTTGCTGAGAGAAGTGCCTCTGTAGAACACGATCAGCCTTTCGATATTGAATCCAACGGTCCATCTCAGGAAAGCGAAGTCCACTCGAAGGATCAGTCGGCGCTTTCGATGGCGAATTCAAAGACGGGACTTCACAGTGGGCAACATGGAGTTGCTATACCCGAGAGACCACCGTCAAGTCACTTATTGAGAAAAGGAGAAGTTGCCCGGAGGCTTTTGAAATATCTCAAAAAAGGACACCAGCAGGTCACCCAAAGCAGCTTGAAATTAGCCGACCCAGTGACAGTGTACGGTACCTGGGTGGAACTGCATGGCCGGCGGCGAAACAAAGTACCCTTTGCCAAAACAAAAATTGCTGAGCTGAAGTCAGTATCCCTAAACGAGCTCAAAACGACTGCGCTGGTATTGGGTTTTAAGGTAGCACGAATGCTAAAAGAGAACTGCACCACCGCCGAACTGAGCCTTGCCTATTGGACAGATCCTACAGTTGTGTTACATTACAGGAAACGGAAGAAACGAAGAACGTGTTCGAGACATCAGAGAGTTAATCCACTCGTAGCAGGAAACAGCGAGGAAAATGTTGATGATTCGAGCTCGAAACCACATACAAAAGACAAAGTAGCTCGCAGATCACCTCGCTCCGAGTTACTCAGCACTTTATTGCATTTCATGCCCTACAACTAATCAACTGGACCCATTTTTTCTGAAAGGTTGCAAATGTACTTAGTTCCAGTTTCTATCTAGCGTGCACATAGGCGAAGAGGAGAAATTCACCAGTATTTCACTTGAACAGTTCAGGTGAGGCATACTAGCTGCGAGCACATTGTGAAACTATTATTATCGTTAAAGAAGAACATTTATTTACATTTTATACAATATTGACTGTCACATATTTTGTGCACAGAAAAACTTTGAAATACTCTGATAGATGCCAGTATTCGATCAATCTCCGTGTCCATGTGTATTTCGATAATGTCCGCCGTACACTTGTTTTCGAAATTTATTCATAATCAGAAACCGGTTTTCATTTCTTTCGGAAGATTTGGTGCGTTAATTTTATATAATTCCACTGGTTCGTGACCTGTCAATTTTACGCGATATCTCATTAGGCGTTGCACCTGCGTTCAACTTCTGCGCTCATGCTTGTAAACAAAATTAGTCTAACCAGTTGCTGCAATGGGTTACTGCTTGTGATGCTTAGACTTATTTCGTGCGGCGAAACACTTCACTCTGCGAAGCCTTCATCTTCATCGTGCGTCTGACTATATGCGCCGGTCTCCTGATGAATATGTCAATCTCAAGTTGTGCAGCTGGATTTGGAATTGATTCCTTATGGATTGTGCGATGATGAATACGGCAAAAACCTGTTTCACGTTCAGATAACACAGGAAGTTAGTATCCACAGGCACTGACAATAAGTTAAAGGTAGATAGGGTGAGAATCATGACCCCTTCCTGAACCTCAGACAACCATTTTCGCGGAAGGATTTTGGCCGGCGGTGTAACGAACGAATACTGAAAATCCTTCTAAATGTTCAATGTGCTTTGTGAATTTGACTATATTTAACATTATCTTGGAAAGCTTGCTCATACCCCACACATTTTCACGTTTGTTTATCCATGTGAGACATTTGAATTTGGCCTTGAACCGTTTCTGACTGTCGTGCTTGAGCCACGGGGCTTTGGACCTTTGGGTTTTACTGTGAAGTCTATTTGGCCGCATACTTGAGGTTCGTATATATTTGTATCCTTTGTGCATTTCAGTTCAGTACCGTAGAAGCTACGAATCAATCTTGTTCTGGTTTTGGGATTCGTTTGAATTGGCTACGCGTTGCTCGATTTGCGAGACTTGACTTACAGTACTCAAGTGGAACCTGGACAAGAAAACTCATTGGAAATGCCCAGACGAGGAAGCAAGGACATTTTGAGAAAACAGGAAATAACTCGGCAAGTCTCTGGGGATGGTTCGGGTGTTATTGATTCTCTAGATAATACTGTTTACTAGCTCTGTCAGTGCCAGGTCATATATCTCTAACCGCGATGCGTTTGACGATATTAGTACTTATAGAATGAGAGTAATAGAATTAGAAAACGAGCTGCGGTTAGCCAGAAAGGAAGCAGAGCCCCTTACACAAGGAACTGGTCTCAGAGAGCCAGCAGAAACCTCGTGGACCTCAAGGTCCTAAAAGTGCTTAGGACTGTTCCCAAAGATTCATATATTTCTGGTTTACCCCAGGTGACAACGGTGGCTTTTATTTATGACTTACATTAGCCAATAGCTCGAGGCTGGACTCGATGTTCTCCCTACCTCTCCTAACACGAGCTTACTGGACACGTTTCCGTCACTCCCGGCAAATTGCCCATTCGGTACGCATTGCTATATCAAGGAACATAACCGTACAATATAAAGCCGACTGCGTCGGCCCGCCAAACGTGCCTTTCCCCAAGAAAATAAGCCCCCACCCAGCCAAGCTGTATTTAAGCCTTGTTCCGTGGCACTCGAAGGTATATACGGCTAGGTTGACACGAGGGTAAAGGGCTTAGAACCGGACATTCCAAACATGAACACCCAAATAAAGTCGAGAGGCGGCTCTTTGTCAAAGTGAGCACTGATCTTACGAGTCTTAGACCATCCAGTACACAATGACCTGCACAGCTTAGTTGCTGCCAGCAAATTCCTGGACACGGTCGTGTAACCACCAGTCTTGGAAAATCCCCCTAGAACCTTTGTCGTTCAGTGTTTTCTTAACATCACTCACTTGCTTACACTATTGACGTGTCTTCACGCACTGTTTGTTTTTATGGACCAATTGTTGTTTGGTTGCACCCAGATCGCTACTTTGTCATATCGTTGTTGTGGACCTGCCTGACGCACGTGCTTCTTGCTCGCACGCCGCAATTCGGTTTCTCGTTTGTTGAGTGCTTGTGATCTCATTACTGAGGTTTGTATCTTTCTGCTGTTATTGTTCATTTAATAATCTGGTGTCGTAGAATATCACGGATAATCGCCTTTTGATTTCGGGATCCGTTGCGAATTTGGCTACGCATTGCTCAAACGTGTGTTACAGTAGTCAATAGATCAGGTTAGAAAGAGAAAAAACGCAAAATGCCAAGAAAAGGATCGAAGATATTGAAATCTGGACAGAAAGTAGTACGGCAGGTCACTGGGGAGGTTTTGGGTACCTTTGATTCTTTAGTTAATGTTAAATCGCCTAGTCCTGTCAGTGCTAGTTCATGTGTTACTGAGGGCAATATGAATTGTAAGGATGTCTATATACGCTAAGGATATTAGACCTAGAACAACAAATGTTATCAGCTAGACAACAGGCCCGAGAAGCAGAACAGAAGTGTAGACAGAAACAGCGTGGGCATGTGACCAACGACCTTGTGAGTTGCCGCGGGGCTTGAATTTTCGAATTGCTCTCAGCGTTAGCATTTTTGCATTGTTTGGTGGAATAACACACGTTATTTCGCCGAACTAACGTATCGTAATTAGTATTTCGGTACGCGTGCTTTTTGAAGAGTTCACTCTCTTCAGAAGAGCTTATTCTCTTCAAAAACTGAGTATACCTTTTGGTGTCCTTTTTGGTGTTTTTTGTTGGTATCAGTGCAACTGATACCGCCTAACATCTTTTTGTGGCGCTTTTTCTAGTGTACCGTTTTTGTGGAACTTTTTAGTGTGCGGGTTTGCCGCACTTGCTTTAGTGTACGTTTGTGTCTGTTCAAAAGGTTGCGTTATTGTCCCACTGGTGTTCGAGACGAAATGAATGGGACAGAGGTTGATCCCATTGGTCAGGCAGTAAACTGTGGGAACAAGGAATGCACGGACCTGGTGCAAGATGAGGGAATTCAATGCGACCAGTGTTGCATTTGGTTTCATCAAAAGTGCTCCAAGCTGGAAGAGAAAGACTTCGAGCTGCACATCAAGTACCCATCGCTCAAGTGGATATGTGCCCATTGCTTTGCGTTTGCAAGCGAGTGCTCGCGTATAATTCGAGGCGGACTAGGGAAAGGGGGCACGAACGTGAAGCTGGAACCAAGACTAGAGAGAGCCAGTTCGATCCATGGCCCAGAAGGAAAGGAAAACCGGGTGCCAGAGCACAAAAATAAAAAAAGGCAACCCAAGCCAAAGGGAAAAGAAGGCAAAGAGGTAGCAGGATTCACCAACGTGGGGAAAAGCCTCCTGACGGAAGTGGAATCCCTCAAGGAGCAGGTCAAACGCCTAGATGCTGAGGTGCAGCGCATGAAGCGTGACACTGAGGTCATGGCAAACAGAAGTAGAAGACTGCTACTTCATAACCTTAGGGAGAACATCGTAAAAGACGGTAGAATCAGAAAGGAGGAAAACCGCCAGCATATGACTGATGTTCTTAGGATGGCTGGCCTAACTCCTACGACACCAATAGTCAAGTGCCATCGAATAGGACTATGGCGTGGAGCACAACCAGTCCAGGGCGGAAGCAGTTGAGGGCAACACGCAGGGAATGGTTAGGGTTACACCCGACAGCCCAGCATTTGTGAAACCGGCTAATGCCATAGTCTCGCTGAGAACGGGCACACCTGATCTTAAGAGGCCGAAGCTACATATAGCGAAACTGGAGATGACTCCTCTTGGGAAGTCACCACCTAAGGCCCAAGGAGTAATCCAGGTCCCAAAGGTGGCTTCAGGCTCCGGTATACAAAAAACCAAAGATCAGGAAGTTCGAAAGACCAAAAAGAAGGGGACTCACAGGGCGTTCAGTCCGGTTGGTGTTTAGAACGTGCAGCCAGCCAGCCCGATTCTAAAGGAGACTCCCAAAAAGTCCTCTCTGGTGCAACCAGCGAAGTTGGAGGAATCAGAGGGAAAAGCCGAGGAAACCAGTTGGGCTGAGGTGGTCGCAAGACCATCCCGGGCCATCGGTACGGCGACTCAAAAGGGGGTAACGTCCTTTGTGCATGTCGAGCCTGACACCGGGTTGACGGGTAAAAAGAAAAAGCCACGAAACTCAGAGTGTCTCTCGATATGCAAGATGCTGCACCGCCGACACCTTTAAAGGCAAAAAAACGGGGCATCACCTCGGAGATTGCGCCCGAGGATACCCTAGCCCTAGAATTAGCAATGAAGTCAGTAACGAGGACCAGGGAACCGTCAATATGGTACACAAACACCTGCAGTCTCCCGGGAAAAAGAGGGAGTTGACGGCTAGGATCGCAGAGTCTGAGGTCGTGGCATTGGCGGAAACTTGGATAAAGCCATATACTGACATGCGCTTCCAGGGATACGCTGCCTACAGACAGGATAGAACAGATGGAAGGCAGGGGGTGGAGTGGCACTTCTAATACGGACCGACATTGGCCATTGGGAGGCTCCGTTCAACTTAATCTCCAGTAATGTACAGGTCAGATCCTGCTTTATTAGGATAAAAGGGCGTACAGTATGCATTATCTGTATCTACAGGGCACCGCTAGCCACAGATGAGGAAGACGTTGAGCTCTTGCAAATGCTGGATGCGGTGCTGGCACAGACAAAGGAGTTCATCTTATTAGAGGATCTCAACCTACCCGAAATTAACTGGGAAGGAGGGATCGCACCAAGGGGATCAACGGGCGACAAGTTTCTGCAGTGGGTCCAGTTACGTGCACTTACGCAGCATGTGACACAGGCCACTAAACACAGAGGTGGACAGCACCCGTCTCTCCTTGACTTAATCATAGCGCGGCACCATCAGGACGTTAAAGAAATTAAGTGGGAAGAGCCACTTGGAAAAAGTGATCATGTAGTCCTAAGGGTCACACTAAGACTAAGCAAGGCGCCGAAGGAAATCGTGTTACGTCGGCGCTATGGGAGAATCAACATAGGTGAACTGAAAAAGGCGGCGGAGGAAATTCAGTGGACACCGAGACACACAAACGCCTCCGTAGGGGAACGTTGGGAGACCATCAAGATGGGGCTACTGGAACTTACAGATGAGTTCGCACCCCTGACGGTGGCAAGCAGTAGAAATCTACCCCCCAGTCCGCAAGGCCACAGTTATTCGTAGGCAACGATGGGCAGCGTACAAGCTGTACAGAACTCAGGGGGCATGGCATGGTTATAAGATGGCTAGGAACAGGGCTCAAGCGATCCAAAGAGTAGAGAAATATGCCTTCGAGCGTCGGTTAGCTGCGTCGGTCCGCACAAACCCAAAGCGGTTCTATGCCTACGTGCAATCTCACAAACGTATGAGAGAAAGCGTAGCAACTTTGGAAGGAGCACAGGGACGACTAGCTCTAAACGACGAAGACAAGGCTGACATACTCTTGGAATTCTTCAAGAGCATATATCGACCAGAAAGTAGTTTGGAGGAAAGAATGGAGGGCCCAAAGGCGCCTCCAATACCCGAACTTACTGTAGGAGAAGAAGAAGCGTACGCGGAGTTGCAAACGTTGAATAGAAATAAAGCAGCAGGTCCAGACGGGATTCATCCAGCAATCGTTCAGCCTCTGGCCGAGGTCCTGAAGGCTCCGGTGACGAAGCTGTATGAAAAGTCACTTAGAGAGGGAATTGTGCCGGGAGACTGGAGGAGAGCAACAGTGGTAGGTATTTACAAGAGTGGGCCCCGGCAAAGACCAAAAATTACCGGCCGGTTAGCTTGACTTCAGTACTGTGTAAGTGCCTGGAGCGAATAGTCAGGAAACAGATCTTTAGGCATTTGGTTCAACACCACCTCATATCAAATGCTCAGCATGGTTTTGTGGCAGGGCGATCCCGTCTGACGAATCTCCTGCTGTTCCTCGATGAGGTAACCAAGCATCTGGACGAAGGGCAACCGGTTGCGGTCTGTTACTTGGACTTCAGCAAAGCGTTTGATTCTGAAAACCACAGATTTATGGACATCAGACTGCAGTCCATGGGAATTGTTGGAAAGGCAAGACAATGGACAATTAGTTTCTTAGCAGGGTGAACTTTCAGTGTTAAGGTGGGGAATCATGTTTCAAAACCGGAAGGTGTAACAAATGGGGTGCCACAGGGCTCGGTGCTCGGCCCTCTACTCTTCCTCATCTTCATCAACAACCTAGCACGTGGGCTTACAAACCCCATCTTTATGTTTGCCGATGACGTCAAGATAGCTGGATTAGATATAGAACTTGACGTGTTAGCAGTACAAAACCGGGCACGCAAATGGGACCTTCCACTAAACCTCATCAAGTGTCAATGCCTGGCCATAAATACAGGGGCTAGTGGGAATGGTGTGGAATCGTTGCAAGTGGTCTCACAGGCCAAAGACTTAGGAGTTATAATGGACAACAGCTTTAAGCCGTCAAAGCAGTGCACCTCAGCAGCCAATACGGCCAGGAGAGAACTCTTTCGAGTTAGATCCATTATGTCGTGTAGAGATCCGGAGATTTTCGATCCGATACATCAGGCCATAGTTAGGCTGCATATGGAGTACTGCTTGCAGGCCTGGGAAACGTACTACCAGAAAGATATCGACTGTATGGAGAAAGTGCAAGGGCTAGCCACTAGAATGGTGGCTGGGCAAAGGGGGTTTCACTACACAGAGCGCCTCCGTGCCCTAGACCTATTCTCGATGGAAAGGCGGCGCATTCGCGAGGATTTGATAGAAACCTTCAAGGTAATGAAGGGAGTGTCAGGAATAAGACGAGAAGACCTTTTCTCTCTGATCCCCGAGAGAGGTACAAGGGGGCATAGCCTTAGATTACAAAGGAAGCATTCGAGGCTCCAAATTGGGGCGAAGTACTTCTCAATTAGAGTGGTACCCTATTGGAATAAGCTCCCGGAAGAGGTCATCAATACCACAACCATGAAGACTTTTAAGAAAGCAGTAGACTTATGTTGGGTGGCAGTATACCCCGAGTTATGTTATGCAGCTTTCAGGGTCAGATGCAATTTACTTATTATTTCCACCTTACTCTGCCAGGGCTGATACTGCACAAAATTCCTGCCTTTCAGAAAAAAAAATCACGCAGTGTTGGAAGCTACGGAAACGCGCCGACAATACAACTATCTGGACACACGATTGGCTCTAGCCACACCAAGTCCTGTGCAAGCTGAACTGAACTGAACTGAACTGACACTTCCGACAGATCAGGGCACAACAAAATAGGAAGCTCCACGCCGGTGGAGGACTATAAAACACCAACGAACGATTTGCCTAAAGTGGAACTAACGGTTTTTGACGGGCGATCTGAACACTACAGCAAGTTCCTCAAGCAGTTCGAGACGTTGGTCGAAAATAAGGCAACCGACCCCGGGCAAAGGCTTCTCTACCTTACTCACTACTGTCGAGGCCGAGCAAGAGAAGCTATTGACGTGTGTACCATGCTCGACCCGGAACGGGGCTACACAAGAGCAAGGAGGGTTCTAGGGGACTTGTTTGGCCAACCCTTCAAAGTAGCCTGTAACCTAATGGGGGCGTGATGGCAGAGGCAAAGAGAACCAAGAGCAACGTCTACACAATGGCCGACCTGGTGATCAAGATGCAGAACTGCTCAATGGCCCTCGACCATTTAGGTTACAGGCTGACCTAGATGCCATGCACACTTTGGAAAACGTGGTCCGTCACCTTTCTCCCGAACTACAGGGTCGGTGGGCGGAAGAAGCAGAACGGATAAGCCGAAGCGACAGGGAAGCCAACTTTGAAGTTCTGGCCGAATACTTGGACAGGCAAACCAAGATAGCCGACAGCAGATTTGGCCGATTTATCCGGGACAGCAACCGAGCAAACAAGCCCAGTACTAGCCAGGCTCAAACCACTGCTCGGCAACAGCCGAAATACCGACCTTGGACCAATACACATGCCATTTCACGCGATGCCACGGCTCAACCAAGTTGCAGGTCCTGTGATGCTAGCCATAGACTACCAGAATGCCCCAAGTTCGTCAACGCCACAATAGACGAACGGTAAGGAATGGCGCGGATGGCAGGAACGTGTTTTATTTGCCTCAACACCACGCACCGGGAGCCAGCCTGTAGGACAAGGAACCGATGTGGTTACGGGGGCTGCACGGGCAGACACCATCGGCTGCTGCATCAGGCGAGAGAAACTTTACCCGAGGTGAGCACATATCCCAGTGTTATTTGTTCAACTTCGCGGTCTGCCAGTAAACCAGCACTTTTAGGCGTAGTTGCTGTGGGGGTAGTGACCCCAATTGGGATGGTCAAAGCGTTGGCTTTCGTCGACAGTGGATCGGACACTACCCTCGTAAAAGAGCGGTTTGCCGACAAACACCGGCTCGCTAAAAGTGCGACGTTTTTAGCAGTGAGCACGGTGGGAGAAACACAAGTAATGGCTGCCGGCCGGTTGAGGTTGCAACTCATCTCTTTAGACACTAACCGGCAAATCGAACCAAAGGAAGCATTCACGTTAGCTGATCACCCCGTGCAAACACCAAGGTCGGTCAACGCAATTTTGACTAGGTGGCCCCACCTGCAGGATGTAACCGTTGTAGACTGGGAGGACGACGAATCGGATATTCTCATAGGCTGTGACGTACCAGAGGCACATTGGGTACTTGAGCAGAGAGTGTACGACCGCCAGGCACCTTATGCCGTACGCACGGCTCTGGGATGGATGTTATGCGGTCCAACTGGGGGGAAGTGGTTTCGTGAATTACTTATCCGCCGAAACGGCGGCCGCTGCAGCGGCTGTATAAAAAGGAGTTCTATGACATCGGACACGAAGGACTATCGTTGTCTCAAGAGGATCACTTAGCTTTACAAACGGTGCATCAAGGCCTTAAAAAACAGCTCGGGGTTCCCCTCCTATGGCGCACATCTGCCGACCCGTGCACTGATAACCGAAAATATGCTCTCCAACGACTACTACGACTGAAAGAACGCTTCATTCGAGACCAGGAAATGTGGGAACGATAGGCAGAATTAATGAAGCGAAACTAAGCTCTCGACTACGTTGAAAAGGTGCCTGCCAACACCGACGGCCAAAAGGGTATCTGGTATCTACCTCACTACCCGGTTATCAACTCCAAGAAACCCGAAAATCAGCGGGTGGTTTTTGGCTGTGCAGCCGAGTTCCAGGGCATGCCGTTAAACGATCGCCTACTACAAGGACCTGACTGGAGCACACGACTAATCGAAGTTTTGTGCCGTTTCAGAGTGGGTAGAGTGGCCTTGTCCGCCGACATTAGGGAAATGTTTCATCGGGTAAAATACCAGTAGGAGAACGAGATGCTTTGCGTTCCTTGTGGTGGGAAGAGAACAACCGGGACAACGCAGCGGTAAATTATAGGATGATCTTCCACCCCTTTGGAACCGCATCATCACCGTTCTGTGAGAACTACGCCCTTCGGAAAGCTGCGAACAAACATGGAGATCTAGTCCATCGGTCGGTTGTAGATGGCGTCAGCAGAAATTTCTACTTCGATGAATATCTTGGGTCATTCGATGATATAGACTCGGCCCTAGCGCAGTTCAGAGGCCTGACAAGATTGCTGGAAGAGGGCGGCTTCCATCTAACAAAATGGATGTCGAACGCTTCAGAAGTGCTAAAGGTCATTCCGTATCACGAAAAAGCCGAAAGAGATAGAGATTTGGACGGCTCTCCACTCCCTACCGAAGGCACTTTAGGAATACAACGGGACGCGGAAACGGACGACTTTGTTTTCGAGCTAAATATTCCGGAGTCGTCTGTAACCCGTCGAGGCATACTATCCGCTGTCTCCAGTCTGTTCGACCCGCTCGGTTTCGTCTCACCATGGCTGCTACCCGGAAAGATCTTGCTGCAGCGGCTGTGCCGTAAGAAAGTTGATTGGCACCAGACACTGGACCGAGAGGACCGGCTGGGCTGGGAAGAACTTTTACACACCTTAAAGAAATTAGGGGACTTACGGATTCCACGATGTTTGACTCCTGGCCATACGAAGCGGACTGGAGAACTACATGCTTTTTCCGATGCATCCGAAGTTGGTTATGGGGCTGTGGTGTACGGACGTTGGTGCACAGGAGATGGGCAATATACTACGAGGATCCTGTTCGCTAAAGCCCGCGTTGCTCCACTGAAGTCGGTCTCGATCCCAAGCCTTGAACTCTGCGCAGCCGTGTTAGCAGTCCGGGCTACACAAGCGGTAAGGATATGTTTTGACTTCTACATTTGGTCGGCTAGCTTTTGGACGGACTCAACTTGTCTTTTTTCCACTCACTATTGAAATACAGATCCTGCAAAGCCTCCCCTGTGGTACAAGACCCATTAATCCTAAGGTGTTCGTTACGACACAGCAGTCATTCGGTCACTGTGCCGTCCTTGATAACCAGCCTACGGTCCAATTTCTTTATTGGTAAATATTTACACATGTGGACTAAACTTCCACCAAATGTTCGTGAAATAGGCCACTTGCCGAGGTTTAAAGAGGAATTAAACAAACGGCTTGATGTCCTGACACTCGTATCAAACAATGATCCATACACTTCGGAGGATCGAGCATACGAAGTTGGTTTGGGTTACTGACACGCGGGTCCGAGTCGGGGGCCACGAGACCTACGTACCACACAAGTCACCGTAAATACCACTCAAGTTTTAGTGATCTTTCGTGTGCAACCTTGTGTTTTGCAAAGTCGAACCATTCACCAAGTAGTTCCAGTTTCTAGATACTAGGGGTTTCTGTTTACCACTGGCCGTTGATCCTCAGCTGGGAGCACCCCAGACTGCGTTTTTCTATTTTTACATTTCCAGACAACAGCTGATGGTGCCTTCCCTTCGATGGCTCGGCATAATACCTGGCCCACATTTCGCGCTGAAAATTCGATACCTGCCCGTCATTTCGTCACTACCACAAAGACCCTGCTCTCCAGGACCCCTCGCAACCTGGTCGCAAGCTCCTGGACTATTCGAACTCTACAGCTATGTGACAACGCCAATATCACTCAAGCGAAGCTCACCGGTGCGGGGCGCGGTCAGATCTACCGCTTTGGCCGGCGCACATCGGGCGTGCAGGACGTCTGCAAAGATGTGTGGGCGCAGTTAGGACGGCGGATCGCGTCTCCTGTCACCAAAAATGGTTTCTGGTTGGGTGTCCAGTGCAAGTTCAACCCCATCTACCAGCACCGGTTGCGGCAAAAGAAACATTTATTCACCCGAAGTGCTGCAAATATCGGACTATCCCCCCCAGTTATCGCCTATTTTTCACCTTTCTTGTCTCCATCTTCGCCACCTTAACTTACCGCTTCTTACGCCCGGCAAAATCCGCTTTCCCTAACACAATTATCGCGGGGTTAAAAGACCGTTTCCGTACTCGGCTTACCGTTCTTGATCGTTCTTCCCGAGGATCCTTGCCAAACCACCCGTCTGTCCCATTCACAAACTTAACCAATCCCCGAGATGAAACTCGACCGTTTTATCACGGTTATCGATATACTTGCAAAGACACATTTAATGTTGCCATACACTTCCGTCATAAAAAGTCCATACAGTATATTTCACGGGGGAATATTTGTCTCCAGAGCATCCCAACAGTCGGCGATATTGTGATAGTTCGCTCTCTCTATCAGTCTTTCTGTTCGCCCACACGGCTGTAGCATTGCAATATCCTCACCTTGCACAGAATCATGCCCTCTCCATATATTGACATCTGAGAGACATCTCTATCGCGGCGTATTTATCTTTCGCCATCACACGATCCACCTTTTACAAATAATACCAGCAGATATTATTTCACCTGTCAACTACTCCACCGCCCAACTTCGCAAACGTATTCATCGGTTGTTTGATGCTTTCTCACATCCGGTATTCTATCTTGGTAAATCCTCTTGGACAATTTTGATTCTTGCATTTCACTGGTCAAAATGTTCGGCCCTTAGATAACGATAATCAAGCGGAAACACTTACCTGTAATTTAAATACTCATCTGTGCAAACCGTGCATCTGCGACTATCATGGCCACGCATCACAAATTGATTTGTCGCCCAGTTCCCATTTCCGTTTTGGTGCATCACATTCCACCTTTCTGAAAGTAAACAAGGTGCGCAACGATTTAACGGACTCAGCCGATATTTGGTCGCCGAACGTTACAACGGAAATCTGCGAAAGATTTTGCTTGTTCTTTGTCTTAAAATTCATTCCTTTTATCGTCTGATTTCAATCCAATGCCGTGCCATACTCCGCGGAGGGCTTTAGCTGGTGCATGTCTCCCTTGGAAACTTCTTTCTCCTCAAGGTGAACAAAACTTTCGTCAATTCTGTTTGATCCCCTCGTTGCGTAGCCCCTCTTTTTGTACTATTCCAGGAAGAGTCTACTACATCCGACCAGCTCCACCCCGACTTGGCCGGCTTGGCCACCCGACCTTTAGTTCAAATTTTCCGGGAGCCGCCTTAAAGAGTAACTTAAATACTTTCTCCTGCAAAATATCGGGTGCATATACCTGAATCATCCTCTTGGACTTCGGACTCCTTGTCCAATTGTACCGTTTGATCTTGCGTTACAGCATGCCTCGGGGTTATCCGAAAGAAACCTTTGTTCTTGTTATTATTATTGTCGTTATTGATAGTACTTTACTATATCAACAACTTCCGGAGCCGGTTTTGTACTTTCGTTACTAACCAACTCACGATTATCCACGATGAATCAGCCATGAACCAGTGGAAGCATATCAGGTCTGGCGATAATCCAGCAGATCTGTGCTCCCGAGGTGCGACCAAATTCAGGCAGCTAGACACCTGGACGAGAGGGCCAAACTTCCTGTAAGTGCCTAAACAGTACTGGCCCGTGTTGGAATTAAAACCCCCTACGGAGGTAGAACTGGAGATCAAAGGCGTAGTGATAGCGGCCAACGTCGTTTAAGCGACATCCATTCTATCACGATGGGTCAGGTTTTCTTCCTGGATGAAGACACTTCGTGCGATAGTTTGGTTAACCAGGTTCAGGAGAAATTTACTAGTCATGAAAGGACTACGCTGTTCAGGCCGGAAACGGGTCGGCCCGATAAGTCCCGATGAGCTACAAGCTGCAAAATACGATATTTTCAGAATGATACAACGCGAGGCTTTCGTCCGAGAGCTCGAAAGGGCGAAAGAATTGGGACCGATCAACAAAGAAATATCATCTCCAAAAGGCGACTTGAAGCACTTAAACCCCAAACTCATTGACGGACTGCTGCGTGCGGATGGTAGGCTGGCCAAAGCTCACCTGAGCTTCGACACATAGTATCCTATACTGCTGCCGGCGCGACAACCTGTGGTAGAGCTAATGATCCAACACTTCCCCTTCGTGGAGTGACATGCCGGGCCTTGCAGATATTTATCAACCGAAGGGGTGTACCTGCAGATGTATACTCAGATAATGGGTCGAACGTTTTTAGGCTCTCACAGGAATTGCAGCTTCGGCACAAGAACATAAACAGGGACGAACTGCAGGATCGAACCGTGACCTACGGCATACAAAGGCGTTTCAACCCCCCACAGGGCGGCCACCGCGGCAGCCTATGGGAACGCATGATCCGGTCCGCCAGACGGATATTGTTGTCAATCATGGAGCAATAGCCGCCCGACGACGAAACGGTGAGCACCGTCATGAGCAAGGTAGAGAGAATTCTGAGAAACCGCCCACTGGTTCCAGTAATGAACGGCGACCCCATCCAACTGGCGCTTACCCCGATCAACTTACTGACGTTGAGGTCGAACGGGGGTCTCCAGGGGCCGGTAAACCTTCGTGGGAGCTACTCCCACGGATGGAAGCAGGCGAATTATCTTGCCAAGATTCTCTGGAGGCGCTGGCTGCGGGAGTGCCTACCGGCTCTGCAGACTCGACGGAAGTGGCTGGTCAAAACAAGACCATTCAAGGTTGGGGATGGGGTGATGATCGCAGGCCAACGCGCACATTTCAGCACCTGGTCCTTGGGAGTAGTTATGGAAACCATCAGAAGCACTGACGGAGTGGTAAGAACGGTGAAGCTGAAGACAGCCAACGGAGCGCCAATTCGCGACATACGCAGTGTTGGCCTACTCGAGAGTGAAGGCGGAGAAGCTGATAACGCTGAGGCCCAGTAGACTATGCCGCACTCGTCTTCGAGGTGGGTAAAGAAACCCCATATATGGAAGCAATCACGACACACTGACGTATCGAATCATCGTACACCCCGACTCACACTCACCTACATTGTACTCGTTATACCACATGGTCTCCGCCAAACACGTTACAGTGCTCACAGTCTTTCGTTGACGTTGCGGAAAGTCCCTTTTTGATATGTGGTGGTACATGTGATTCCATTATACATCTAGAAACATACACACATACCCGAGGCACGCCATGTCCCACAACCCCTATCAAACATGTGACAGTGTTCGGAATTTGTTTTTGTTGACGTTACTGAAATGTCCTTTGCATGCGTGGAAGTAGCGGCGATTACATCATACACACACACTCACTCAAGCACATACAGCCAGGGTAGGACGGCCCTTCCAAGGACAGCATCTATGTTGCCCCTTAAAGCCCGCCATCGATCGGTTGTTCTTGTGGGAGATGTAGAATAGCCTCACGTCTATGTGGCCAACGGATAAGGTGAGACCGTGAGTAGAACTCTGACGACAAGCATTAGGCACGCGCACTGAGAGCAAGGCCTAGGTAGGTAGGAAGAATCAGTACCTTCACGCCAAACCTTTGACTCTGCTAAGGACTCAGGGGGATTTTGGTGGATGGTGTAACGACCGGTCGTGGAAAATCCCCCTAAAACCTTTGTCGTTCAGTGTTTTCTTAACATCACTCACTTGCTTACACTATTGACGTGTCTTCACGCACTGTTTGTTTTTATGGACCAATTGTTGTTTGTTCGCACCCAGAGCGCTACTTTGTCATATCGTTGTTGTGGACCTGCCTGACGCACGTGCTTCTTGCTCGCACGCCGCAATTCGGTTTCTCGTTTGTTGAGTGCTTGTGATCTCATTATTGAGGTTTGTATCTTTTTGCTGTTATTGTACATTCAATAATCTGGTGTCGTAGAATATCACGGATAATCGCCTTTTGATTTCGGGATCCGTTGCGAATTTGGCTACGCATTGCTCAAACGTGTGTTAAAGGTCGTGTGTGAGATTCGTAGGCGAATAAACAGTTCGAAAACGGGGTAACGTTCAATGTTCCTGACCGGCCCCTTCCCTCCTCGGTCCAGGAATCCATGGTACATTGGTGTAAGATGACACACCACGCGTCGTTGCCTCGATCTTCGGAAAAGGATTCGGTGGGGTACCTGCAGGACAATCCACTTTAAACTCGTAGACAGGGCATATGACCCACGAATTTATCAGAAACAAACAGGTTGTCGCAAGTGCGACACCGTTTAAATCCATGAAGATACTGCAGGGCAGGACGATGCAGCATCGAGGGGTTCACACTTCGCCGAGTGAAACTTTAGCACCAGTCAAACATTCCAGGTCAAAGCCCCTCAAACCAATACCGGGAAACATAGCTTACGTAGAGTACATGTGTAGAAATCCTGCCCAGCCGCTGTCACATACTCGCATTGTTCAGACTGTGCTCCTTGCCTCATTGACCATCGAACAAGTAAAGCATGCATCAAACACTACACTCGAACGTTTGTTTATATTTTGCCCATGCACCGCGGCATATTTCTGATTCAAACTCGGACTGCCGTGACGGTGGTACCTGACGTTGACCATTGTTGAACTCTGGTTCTCGCTGCCAAACGTTGTGGTCGCACAGTCGAGGTTTGTACATATTTATATGCGTGTAATTTGCTGATCCACTACCGTAGAATGAGTGAATCAGTCCTGTTCTGACTCTGAGCTGGGTTAATTATGCTAAGCTTTATTCGCGAACGCAGTAACCGTTACAGTGCTCAAGTTGGAATTTTCATGAGGAAATCAATCAGATTTGCCAAGAGGAGGACACAAAAACCGAAGATGAACAGGAAGTAACTCGGTGAGCCCTTGCGGTATTTTTGGGTGATATTGATTCATTAGGTATTGCTAAGCCTACCAGTTCTATCAGTGCAACTTCATGTATTTCAACCAATGATGTAGAATTTAAACAGGACGATATTTACAGATTGAGAACAGTGGAACTAGAAAACCAGGTTGGGCAGGCTAGGGAAGAAGTTGAGTCAGCCAAGGAAGAACAACTTCGAAGACAGGAGCGAGAGGTGGCCTTGGAAGCCGCGGAGCATACGACCATTCGGCCTATCAATTGCACGGAACGATTGAAGCCGACTTGTGCCAGCGGAACACACGCAATGGACTTACCGAAGAAGGAACTGCCCGAATTTGACGGAGGCGCAGAAAAGTACTACAGATTCAATAAGAAATACGAGAACTTTGCAGAAAGGGGAGTATCTGATCCAGGGATGAGATTCTTGTATCTGCCACTTTACTGTCGTAGAAGAGCCAGGGGAGCAATCGATGGGTGCTCGGTGCTGGATCCCGAAGAGAGTTACACCCAAGCACGTGAAATCTTGAAAGATCTGCTTGGGCAACCACTTAAGGTCGCTCGGAACCCGGTCGATGTTGTGTTATCAGAGGCAGGACATTCCATAGGCGAGTCGAGCTCTCTAGTCAGTCTGGTGACAAAAATGCAGAGCATCAGCATTGCTCTGAATCACCTAGATCGTCGGTAGAACCTGAAGGCACTCCACACATTGGGGACCAAAGAGCCCAGTTTGCGCACAGAACTGAGGAGTACGTGGGCTTAGGAAGCCAAGGGGATCAGTAGATTTGGGTGAGAAACTACTTCCAAGGACCAGACGCAATTTGCAGATCGTCTTGCACGAATGGAAAGCAGTCTTTTCGGTCAACTTTTGCGCGAGCCAGAAAAGCTACCTAAGACTGAGACGACACAAGGCTGGACCAGGGAACCAAGTAGAGGCCAACCATGAGCAAACACACGCACTATCCTGTGAGGGTAGACGTTTGCCGGTATGTGAGGTTTGTGGCGTGCTACACCGCCTAGTCGAATGTCCTGGCTTCCGTAAAGTAGACTTTGAAGAACGATGGAAAAAGCTAAGAGACTGAGCGCGTGTTTTGTTCGTCTCAACGATTCACATTGATCAGCGGTGTGCCGAATGAAAACCAGTTGTAGTCTGGATGGATGTCGCGGGAAAAGCCATTACTTACTGCACAAACCCAAAAAACTGAAGGCCGAGGAAACAAGCTCAGTGTCTCGCTCTATTATTAAGCCCATTCGCCTAGGGGTAATAGCTTTTGGCGTAGAAGTCCCAATTGGCGTGATAAGGGCGATGGCCTTCGTAGATGGTGGCTCGGACACCGCCCTAGAGGGAACATGGAGAGAGATATGGGATCAGAGAGAGTCAGTCTTCACTAGCGGTGAGCACAGTGAGTGGCACCCAGATCATCCAATCAACCAAACCGCACCTACAACTCGTATCCCTGGTCAATAAAAATAGAACAGGAAGCCTGAAATCATTCACCATGAAGGATCTGCCCATGAGAGCATTTCCGTGTTACAGTAGATTCTGAGTCATTGGCTACATCTCGACGGGGTAACGATCGAGGAGTGGCGGATCAACAAATAGATCTGCTGATTGGTTGTGATGTACCGGAAGCACACTGTGTCCTAGATTAGAGAGAAGGAAGCCGCAAAGCGCCCTATGTAGCACGCACTATAATCGGTCGGACTTTGTATGGTAGCGCAAACGGAAGTTACGGCGAACAGATCCAAATCAACTGCACTTCGGTTGAAAAGGCGAACATTGGGCAGGCGTTCCTACAGCTGTATAACACCGAATTTGCTGGCCTGGCCATTGGCAGAGAAGCCCCATCGCGAGAAAATAGGTCGGCCCTGATAATGGCAGCCGAGAACTCCAAGTACGTAATAGATTGCTTCGTGGTTCCTGTATCTTGGAGACCCAACATGAAACCTATGCCAAACAGCCGAGGAATGGCCCTGAAAAGATTATGCTTCATCAAAAACAGGCTAATTCGAGAACCACAATTAAGGATAGA
The DNA here is from genome assembly GCA_948099385.1 of Fasciola hepatica. Classification (NCBI taxonomy): domain Eukaryota; kingdom Metazoa; phylum Platyhelminthes; class Trematoda; order Plagiorchiida; family Fasciolidae; genus Fasciola; species Fasciola hepatica. The sequence continues at coordinate 225,887 of CANUEZ040000101.1, forward strand.
ATGTATGCATGCCTTGAAGCATAACGTGTATTTGGGTTATATAGAAAGAGCAGATACAGTGGTAATCAGCGCTGATTTGAAGTGGTAAATACCCCATCACCCGGTCATGAACCTAAAGAAGCCGAGGAAGGTCAGGGTGGTTTTTGATTGTGCCGCGAAATATCAGGCGGTGTCACTCACTCACCATATACTGCAGGGCCCGGACTGGGCAACATCACTAGTAAAGATTCTACGTCGTTTTCAGCTAGGAAAGTGGCCGCCCCTGCGGACATCGTGGAATGTTCACTCAATTAAAGATGCCCCTTAAAGATAGGGACGCCTTTCTTCTTCTCTGGTGGCCTGAAGGCGACGCAGATCGTATACCGGACAAGTACGGGCTGGCTGTCCATCCCCCTGAGATGGTATCTTCTTCCTTCCGCGTTAACTCTGCCCTCCGGAAAACCCTCGAGAATTTTGGTGGCACCAGCAATTCGTTAGAAAGAACAGTGGACCTTTCCCACGCGGACGATTTTCTGTGCTCCTGTGACGACCCAAATACTGATACCCCATATATGACCGAACTGACCGCCACTCTAAAGGTAAGAGGATTCAGCCTCACTAAATGGACCTCAAACAACCGGGTGTTGCTCAAGTTTATTCCGAAGTCCGAGAAAATAAAGTGCTCCGGAGGGCTTTTGGGATCCTCTTCACAAATGAAGTAAACTCTTGGAGTTCGACGGAGGCCCGAAGGTGATGAATTAATAATCATCGGACCTACCCAAACGACCAGTCACATGGAGAGGAATTCTATCATCAGTCTAAAGCCTCTATGACACCCTAGGTTTCGTTTTGCCATGGTTGTTACCAGGAAAGTGCTTGCTGCAATAGCTGTGCCAGAGAATGACGGGCTGGGACGATTTTCTCCAGGACGACGACGACAGACAATGGCATGGCTGGTTACACAGCCTAGATCAACTTGACGAGATTAGGATACCAAAGTGCTTGGCAGGAATTAAGTGCACACGGATGCTTAACTCCATTTGTTTTCAGATGCATCAGAAGTGGGATACGGGAAGTGGCCTATGGCTGCTGGGTGGACGAAAATGGTGGGTGGCACAGTCAGATAGTATTCGAAAAGGTAAGAGTGGCTCCAATGAAGGCTGTGTCTATCCAAAGGCTAGAATTGGCTGCGGCAGTACTGGCCGTGAAAACCGCGACGCTGATTAGAAGGTGCCCTGATCAGATGAACTGGGAATCTGACTTCCGGACGGACTCGGCCACAGTACTGCATTACGTAAACAACAATAACACTGGTGGCCAACAGACTCATTATGATCCGTGATTCGATTGAGGCCGAACAGTGGCACTATGTACAATCCACCAGTAACCCGGCCTACTTATGCTCAAGGGGCCTAAGAACACTAGAAAGGCTGCGGATGTAGACAACGGGACCGGACTTCTTAGCTGCACCCAAAGAGGTGTGGCCAACGCCAATAATACATGAGCCTGATGATGGCAATATCGAAATGAAACAATTGATACGGGCTACAGGCTCCACTGGAAGAGTAGGCCTAGAAGAAAAGCTGTGTCATTTACCCGACTGGAAAAAAGTTTGAGAGCTGTGGTATGGTGGACGAGATACAAAATACCCTCAATGACCTTGGAGGGCTCATGACTATAGAACACGGCAAATGTGGGAACGATACTACTAAACAAAATGAACCAAGCCGAATTCAGTATTCTACTCCTACTAAAGCCAGGCGCCCTCCCCTTTCGAGACCCGTGAGCTGGCCATGATAGATGATGACACCAAAAGAAGCAGGCTGTTGCACAGCAATATCCGTAGATTAAACCCTATGCGACTCAACGGGCTACTGAGAGTTGGAAGGCGGATGACGAATTCAAATCTAGAGTACGAAACAATGTCCCAAAATAGTTCCCCGTGAACATCACTTCACGAGATGCCTGACAGACCATGCACATCGAGAAGAAAGACACGCTTGTCTGTTCCACTTATTGAACTATATACGTTGACGGTTTTCGGTGACCAAGTGACCAGCGACGGGAAAGAGAGTCATAGGCAATTGCATCATATGTCGTCACCGGAAAGCGGCAGCAAGCCAGCAAATGATAGCCCCTCTCCCATCTGTTAGAGGCCAACCGGGATGGTGCCCGTTCATGAAAAATTGGCGTCCACTACTTTTTCCCCTTTACCTGTACGACAACAAAGGAGCAAGCAAAGGAGATGTGGGTGCCTGATAACATGTTTGCCATCCAGAGCGGTCCATCGCGAAGTAGTGTATAACATGGCCACCGATTCATTTCTAATGGCCTTTCGAAGGTTTGTCTCGAGGCGGGGCTCCCCAAAGAAAGCATTCTCAGACAATGGCTCGAAATTCTTTGGGGCTCATAGGGAGCTACAGAAGTGTCGAGACCGCCTGGACCACGCAAAAATACAAAATAGGACCGTAGACAAGGGAATATAATGGCACTTCAGCCCGCCGTAAGCCAGTCATCGCGGTGGCGTTTGGGAAAGGCAGATAAGGCAAGCAGGGAGAATACTTACGGCCCTGACCTCACAGCAAAGCCTGGATGACGGGATGATGACTTACAGAAGTGGAACGTATACTGAACAGAAGACCCCTGGTGCCGATCGTCCCAGATCCGGGAGGCGAACCGGCTCTCACTCCCAACGACCTGTTATTACTGCGGTCAAACGTAGGAGCAATCACATCGAAAACCCCGCGTGGAACGTATGTCGTAGGATGGAAGCAAGTGAACCGCCTGGGACAGGCTTTCTGGAAACGATGGACTAGGGAGCAATTACCGACGCTGCAGCTTCGGCGGAAGGGAGCCTCCAAAGAAGGGTCATTCAGACTTGGCGATGTCTTCATCATCGCGGCGAGCCACTAACATAAAGAAAAATGGTCGATAGGAGTGGTCAAGGACTGCAGTAGAGAAATCGATGGTCTCGCGCGCACCGTGGGGGTGAGAACTAACAAATGAGAAGTATTGCGAGATACCCGCAAGGTATGTTAGCTTGGAGGTGACAATGGCGAGGGCGAGGTCGGGGCTACAAACCAAGCTGGAGCCAAGTCTACCGATGCCAACAGGAGCCCAATTTGTTTTTTCACCCCCCCCCCGCGCGTTCTCCTGTAGGCCCCAACCCTTCTCACAGTCCATGAGACACATTTGTGTCTAATTTGATACCGTGTTCATGATTTACAATGGAGTTAGTTGTCGGAACTCTAATTTGGCACACGACTTGATATCTTTTGTGAAATAGAGAAAACCTTGGAGCAAGTCCATGTTGACCGTTTGTGGAAACATAGCTCTTTCTGGGACCTCTAACCTGCATTATTATCCAACCTGTGCTCAAACTTCGTACCTTTTGAGCCAAATACTCATACAGTGATTACTCCACATTTTGGACTCCCTGATTTTTCGAGTACCTTGTAGCCACCTCAATTCTTCATCGAGAATTATCAGTCTTCATTTTACAATGCACTTTACTCTCATTCAGGAAGCCTTTTTCCTCTGTGGTACCTAATCTGTCTACGCATCCCGATAATGTCGTATCATCTCTAGGTGAAACTCTAAGACATCGATTTATGGAGCATGGCCTCAAGAAGACCTGCCATCTTATTCGCTACTAGCCAACAGTAGATGAAGCCCATGGCGACTGACGTATGCCCTGACTCTGGGGTCTACGTAGGATAGGGTGAATTAGTACCCCTTTCTACTCCCTGAATGTTGGCCGTTTCATGGGAGGATTCGGTGGGCGGTGTAACGTACATGTGTGGAAATCCTCCCCAGCCGCTGTCACATATTCGCATTGTTCAGACTGTGCTCCTTGCCTCATTGACCATCGAACGAGTAAAGCAAGCCTATTTTTGATTCAAACTCGGACTGCCGTGACGGTGGTACCTGACGTTGACCATTGTTGAACTCTGGTTCTCGCTGCCAAACGTTGTGGTCGCACAGTTGAGGTTTGTACGTGTTTATATGCGTATAATTTGCTGATCCAGTACCGAAAAATAAGCGAATCAGTCCTGTTCCGACTATGGGCTGGGCTAATTGTGTTATGCTCTATTCACGATAGGACTGACCGTTTCAGCTTTCGACGTCCCTATCTACTTGACTGCACCTCTCGATAATAAGCCTTTGAACGTTGATCCAGACTAGTCCGGACCTTTGTTTAATCTTCAGGCGCCACGTAAACGAATGAACGTGGTAGCACTTTTTTACTGCATTACCCCCTGCAGCTAACAATACTTTCCTATACCAACGTCGCCCGCTTGCATAACACGAGGGCCTACCGCATTCCTCATGCATCTACCTTCCTTACCATCGGGCCCTGAAGAGTCTTCAAAACTCCAATAATAAAAGCATGTTTAGTTCCAAAGTCACCCCGTACCCTAAACCCCCAACCTCATGTAAGCATCTAGCTCCTAAAAGATAAACTTATGAGTAGCGATTAACGTGGTCTTATGAAAAGCCACTCATGTCTGTCAAGCCAAGCTGACTTCTTGAACCCAGTCACAGAGGCTGCTGATAGAAGAAAAAGTACTCGATATTCAAAGGCTTTTGATAGGATTTCACTTTCCCGTATGCTTTAACGAGTGAAGGTTTATGGTACCCTTTACCCAGTACGGGGCTGGTTGCTATCACATCTCTCCAACCGCCACCAAGTGTTCGATGCAAATAGAGCAATATCTAAACCGAAGTCTACTGTTAGTGGATTCACTCAGGGGGGCTTTTTGGTCCCCCTGTCTTTCATAATGTATAGTAATGGGATTTTTCAAACTGTTTGGCATGATAGTCAATAGCCGTTCAAGGACCATAACAAAGTCTTATACACGGCCAGTCCTGATCAAACTATCTGTGTCATGAACAACGTCTCCCAGGGTGTAAGCTCCATCAGTTCCTGGAGCAGCCCTAAACTGATGAGGATCTCATCAGAAAAAAGCAGCTTCTCAAAGTTTCAGTGCAATATTCTCTCAGGTGCTTTTCACGCAGATCTTCATTTAATTCTTCATAAACCATTAGCGGCGGATTTAGAAGCGCAAAGCTGCCCATCTTCGGAGCCCAAATTTGATCGAGTTGCAAAGGCCGGAAGCCCAACCAGCCTAATTCACCGAGCTTTTCGCCCGATAGCAATTGGTATTAGTGTTCCCAAGACTCGTGTCATATCTGTCCTTGAATACGTTTTTGGGATATGCACGAATGCGCCTCAGATTGACAGAGCAGCTATTGAGAATGTTCAAAAGTCACTTGCAAAGCAACTGCTTGTTTATTCGGCTCAGTTTAGCCATAGCAAAGGATGCAACCTGCTGAAAGTAGGACCTCCTTGGCTAGGAATAACTGGATTGAATTCAACTTTGTTCCATGGTCCGGCAAAAATAGGGCTCTAGAGCCAGGAGCGTAGTCCACATGCTCAAGGGGCCAGCATTACCCTTTGACATTTAGCGACAACAAGCTGACTGTTACTCTCACAAAAGGGACATTTTAATCCAAACTCTACCTCGTAAAATGGGCCGCCCTTTGGAACGAGCCGCCGAAAAATCTGCTATCCTTTGAGTCTGAAACGGAGTTTAGGACCCAACCAGTTGAGTAAGATAATGCGCAAAACCTTATCCAACTTGTTAACCCATACTTAATTGGGGCTGAGGACTATGAAGTTAGTTTGGGATTTTTTCCTGCCCATGGATAAATTACCCTATGACTGAAATTCCTGTTCAATGCTCTGCTAGAACAATACGTTAGCGTTGGAAATCTCCTGACGTGGAATGAAACCATAGATCATGTGACCTCTGCTCCGCCGACATCCAACTTCGACACACCTCCGTTTCACATCTGTGGGCTGAAGCTCGCCTACATTTGCTGGCTTGAAAGAGAATTGCAAATATAGCAAGTTTGTTATTATTCAAAGAATTTATTTTTGGCCCTAGGTGCCTGAATCGTATGTTTTGGAAAGTCCACTTGCATTCTTCACATTGAAAAGTCGGAAGCCACGAGCCGGAATCGAACCGGCAACTCTCCGCATAACGGGCAGATGCACTACCAGCTGAGCTGTCGCGGCCCGGACAGTCCGGCGTTAATAATGCAAGTGAATAGTAGATAAGGTGTGAACCACTGTTCCAACGATACACAGTATCTGTCCTGGTTTTCATCACTGGGCTAGCCTCGTCGGTCACCTCCCAATGGGACGAACAGCACACAGATGAACGTGATCCTTGGGACATTTAAATATATTCAGAGAATGTATTGCTGGCACGAGGAGCCTGAATCGTATGTTGTTGGAAAATTAACTTGCATTCTTCTCCGTCTCCTCCCTGGGCCCACGCACTGACAGTGTGTAGTCCAAAGTCAGCTGTGGATATTGCGCCACTGCGCCAACTGAACTGCACAGAAAAAATGCTTCGAGACACAAACATCTCCTCAAAGCATCTCTTACTTCCTCGTCTAGGACTCCAACTCAGTGATCTAACCGCCCTTTTTCCTGCACCTTTTTCCTAAGCTCAAGCTTCATCACTCGGACGAATATTCTCAATTAGCCACTATTTACCGACTTGAGCATACGCTAATAGTAGGTGAATATCCCTCTACTCTCAGCTGCGTTATACTTCTGCTACCCCGTGGCCCCTACGCAAGGAGCATCACATAAAAAGCCCCGTCACAACCCCAAGTATTTTTGTCTATCCAGTATCTCTGTCATCCCCACCAGCAGCTGGTACAACAACCAGACCTTTGTATCCTTCCTTCCTTTTCCCCTCCGAAATTCTAATACTTTACCGGCATATCCTTTACTCTGCCAGAGGACTGATACTCACTCGCGCTGCTCCAACGGAAGCCACTCGAGGATTATTCCTGGGCCTTATTTAAGATAACCAGATGTTGCAGGTGAAAAGTTCAAAGACATTTTATATTTTATATTTCTTGACCTTGGTCAATACACATGCATTAGGCGAGATCAGAGAACACAGCAGTAAATGTCAATGTGAGGGATTTACAATTTCTAAATTTACGAATCACACAGTAATCGAAATGCATCAGTAACCTCATGTAGAGTTTGAGTGAACTGAAGTGGTAGTGGTTGAGGCGGGAAATGTAAAGCTGTTTCGAAGCCGGGGAGGACGGTGTGGATAGCTGGACAATAGTGGAGTTGCTAATATAAGCGATAATTAGGCAGTCACTAACGAGTAACCGGGTGGAAGGAATGCCACAGAACAAGATTAAAAGTAAAGTACGCATGGGGCTATCAACGTGCAGTCAGAGATGCCAGCAATATACAGAACACTGATCCAGCAGTGGGTAACTAATTGTGGGGGAGGCATGTGAAATAAGTGCAAATGAGTCAAAGGTGATAATAAGACAGACCTTTTGTGTAGGTGATTTCAGTGTCATATGGACATTTAGATGAAGGCGAAAAGCTTCACAAGGATTGCAGTGAACTTTTGAGGAGCGTGAATGGTGCATGGACGCGTGACGGACTTTCAAGGAAGAGCCGTCGAAGGAACGGATTACTGGAGACAAGCGCTACTGATGCGGCTAGGCAGAAGTGGGAAAAGTGTAAAGATAAAAATGTTTTTGTATATGCGATAAAAACTATTAGCTAGATTCTGGTTGGCTGCAGATGGCAGGTATTCTGTTTCATAAAGACCTTGGTTGCAGTGATGGCAGGTAGAATGTTGAGGGTAGCTGGTAAAAAGTGGCTTGTTCGACGAAGTGGACAGCGGCGAGGACTGGGTTCCGGTCATTGGTTTCGTACTGCAACGCGGAAAGAATTGAACTGTTAGAATGTCTTATTGGGAATAGACGTTGAGCGGATGTGAGTTGATGGTTGGTGTCAGGAATCGCCTCTGCGATCTGGTGAGACTTTAATGAGTGTTTGTTACTCCGTTTAAGGTGCCCCATATAAAGTCAACAGGCAAGAGTATAGGTTTAAACCATTGATCAAATCGTCTACCCCTCACGGTAATCCGGGATTAACGTCGAGTTGGCTGATGGCTACCCAATTAACCAATGCGATCTGAAAGAGATCAGGAGAGCGGCAGTCTGGAGAGTGTTCCAGCCATGGGTTATGATTATCGTCTTAATGGAAACCAGAAAATGAACGTTTTGTTGTCTGAACAATAAGTTATCATTCGGCCAGTGGGCCGGTCTATTAGGGATCCCTAGACGGAGACTGGTGGCTTTCTAGGGTAGTTGGGTGATAGTAGAGATTTAGGGAGATATCAGGTAGGTGGTGGATGAAGAGGGGGGGTCCATTTGGAACCAGGAATGAAACAATAGTAGAGGGTATGATCTGAAAAGAGAATGGAAAAAAGGGAGCTAGCGATCTGGTTGGTTCACCGGCTGTGGTCGAGGACGGCAAGCAGTGAAAAAGAAGGCAAACACCGGGTGTTCAGTTGAGGCTTTTCCATGTGAGAGCAAACGTGCTGGTATTCCGCGGGGTCATCAGATATCAGAGGTATACAGGATATCGGTTGGAATGGTGTCTTAACTTACCATAAGCATATTCGCAGAGAAGTGAGGCCTAGTTACTAAGGCATGGCAGTCTGCATGGCAAGACTCTAGTATGCGAGAAAGGCGCAAGAAAAGTAGGACAGGACGGCTGTGTTCTAGCCTGAGACAGAGGAATTAAGTGAAGGCAAGCACCTAACACTAAAGGAGGAAAAGGTTTTTTTATTTATTATATGTGTGCAAATTATGGTGTAAAATGGCACGGTCTACTAAGGAGGAGGGGGGGGGGAGAAGTGAGTAGAGCATATCCAAGGTATATATACATATACATATAAATATATCTGTATACGTTGGTGCAATCATCAGACGGGTCATGCGAAAGCGGTCGGAAGCAAAAGACTGTGGCTAGGGAAATGAGATAGAGGTGCGCAGTATGGGAGTAGCCCAGCTGAGGATCAACGGTTAACGGAAAGGAGAACAAAAGTGAAGCACGGGCTGATTGATGCAGCGGATCCCTAACACAAATCGAGGCCATGAAACGTGAGACTAAAAAAGGAAACGCATAAGTCTGGCTAAAACTTTCAATGAGAAAGTTAGTATTTCGCCTAGAGTAGTCATTCAGCAGAAGAAAATATTAAGTTCTGCGTGAAATTACGGAAGAAACTTAGCTGGGGGATAGGGTGAGGGCAGAATTGGTGACGTCACAACTGGGTGTTGAGTTCAGTCAGTGAGCCACGCTAAGTGAGACAAATGACACTGGATTTTCCAGTTCAAAATCGCAGAGGTGGTGAGGGAAGTATATGCGGTGGGACATATATATATATGTATATATATATATAAATTTGTGACTGGCCAGGCCCCCATTCTGTCAAATTTTGGGCGGTTATCCATCGCACGAGGGCGAGTAATGAAATGATAAACGGCTCAGGGTCGGTTGCACGCCCTCCCCCAAAGCGACCCATCGTAGTAGACGGGCACACCGAAAGGCACTGAAACTAACCTCCTTGAAGGTATACTCTATGTACATGCGGATGCTCCCTCCACACGCGATGTTACTTATCAACGTCATCTACCACCCCCGATATTGTCGCTTGGGGACTGCACGAGACAAAATCAACCACTACGGACCTCAGCTGTCGCTACTTCTCACGACCTCCCTGAAACCGGAGTGTCCACCACAGTTCCCTCTATTTTTCCTCGGAGTCACTTCAGGATACATGAACCGGCTGATTGAGCCGTCTCACTTCCCGTACCCGATGACCAGGGGTTACATTTTGACTTGCGCCGACTAAGGCCTAAATCGAGCAGTTCCCATCAACCATGGCGGCAGTCAAGCCACCGGATATAAGGTACTCCCAACAGTCTCACAGTAGACCACTTACAGTCCTTTGATGCAGCGTCTCTTCTACTGATAACGCTATAGGTGTGTACGCAAGTGACAGTTCATACTACACCTGTTAATACACTAGCCATCGATATTCACAGTTTCAGCGGCCATATCTCCCCAGATCCAGCCGGCTCAAAAGAGCATACGCTTTACCTCACTAGATGACCAGTAATTACGGCATCATGCACTTTACCTATTGCAATTGCTCTCTCTATTTTCCCGGATCTTACTTGGAGCAATGGGACATCTCTGCTGGAAGGTTGTTTTTCTTCGGAACTGCATCACGCAGGGAGTCTGGTTCTCCACTAATCCCGTTCTAATTCTTCTTCCTGCAGTTGAGTGTCCCCATCTTCAGAGTGGTACCGGCTACTGATCCTAGTAATTACCACGCCCTTGAAAAAATTGTTATAATAATAATAATAGTTTATTTCGGATAACCCTGAAGCATGCTGCAATGCAAGATCAAACAGTACAGTTGGAAGCTGAATGAAAGTTACAGTAGGATTGCACAATTATGCGAACGCGATTGAATATAAGAGAGGGCTTTCAAGTTATTTGTTGCGATACCGCCCGGTGAATTTAAACTCAAGGTCAAGTGGTCGATCCGGCTAGAGGTAGGTGTAGTTATTCTGCCAAAGTGTGGGGTGGGTGGAGAATGGTACAGAATCACGCAAATCCTACAGAAGGAAGACTCTCCTGTCGGAGAACTAAACTAGATTGACGGATGCGTGGATATCGTGAAGAAGAAACATTCCTGAAGGAGACGTGTTCAAGCAATAGAGCTTTGCAATGTATGAGAGGAGTTGCGATGAGAAATTAGACGATAAAAATTGTGGAACAACACATAAAGAACAAGAAAATCGGTCGAGGATAGCAATTTTGGTGTTCAGTGAACGTATATTGGTTGAGCCAGTTGTAAAAGCAAAACGGACAACACACCGGACTGTAGATGTCAAATTGATGGGGAAAGAAGTGACCGGATGGAGCATATGGACTTTGAGTGGATTGTTTTGCTTTCAGAAAAAAGGAATGAAATGCATCAGCATGAGACTAAAAACTAGCGAAAAAGTCGTTGTGTGGTGCTCAACTACAACAATTAGATGGACACAGCTGGCAAAAACCATGAAGTGATGGGCAGAAGACTATCAGTTTATGTTTGGTATAAAAGATGGACCACTTTGTGGCGACAGAATAGAACTCTGCGGCGCAAGAGGTTATCAGATGTGCATATGTGGGACACGATACCTTGCAAGATGAGAACATTGAAATGCAACAGCCCTAAGTGGGCAAACAGCGGAGCTGGCAGAGAAAGCAAGCAAACACGGGGTCATCGATTATTGGGAATCTCTAGAGATAATGTTTTCAGTGTCATATACTGTCTGAACATTTTGGTACGGAAGTCAGTGACAGCAATAAATGCGTTATTTCTCGAGTATATCGGTAAAAGTAGCAAAAAGGGATGGGCTTTATCTTGGAGAGTGGTTAAGTTTGCAAATAAGACTAGCGAATAGTTTAGCATGAAACCGCAAGAAGTGGACCGGGAATAATGAGCCAGAAGTGTTGATGGGTTTCTAAGTATGCGAAAACTATGCACCAAAGAAAGCAAATTTTGCCGGGCGAAAAAAGCGTTAGGTTTTGAAGGCAAATTTGAAGCGAGCACGATAGAGATTCAGTGTTAGCTGGAGGAGACAACAACATCTGTAGTATATGAACGGTATTCCTTTTGTTTTGTTTTTTTTCATTCCGCAACCGGTGCTAGTGGGTGGAGCTGACCGTGCGCTGGACACTCAACCTGAAAACCATTTCTGGAGGCAGGAGGTGCGATCCACCTAGTTGTGCCCGCGCATCGCTGCAGACGTCCTGCACGCCCGATGTGCACCGGCCAAAGCGGGGGGTCTGTCCGCGCCCCGCACCGGCGGGATTTGCACAGGTGATTTTGGTCGAGATCATACAGACGTAGAGATGACGTAGCCTAGGATATTGCGGGGGATCCAGATTTAAAGCCGGATGTGTGGGCCAGATAGTTCGCTGGTGTTATCTCCGGATCATTCCAAGACATCAAAAGGGAGATGAGCGCCGGTTGTTGTCCCTTTTCATATCCGCAAATCTTCCCTTGATTACTTTTGTAATATCCTTTCCTGTCTGCCTGTTGCACAACTTACACCGCTCACCGGACCCAGGTAAGCTTCACTCTCTTGTGGCTTGCATTATTCTTCGATATAATGCATCTTAGGCATCTTATATTAAGGCTAATTTCAACAGTTCCATGGATTGCCATTGTCTAACTTGGGCTCCTGTAGTCACCAAAGAGGAACTTCATGCCACGATGCACCACTTGAAGGAGGTCGTTTACGTACATGAGAAATAAGAGAGGGCCTAGAAGGCTACCAAGTAAGGCAATGGAAGCGACTAAATTGGGGAAATCCATCTGACATGTGAGGCACGAACGGAGTTTTAGGAACCCATGCTTAACCGGGTTGAAAAGACTTCCGGAAGTCAGGAAACCTGCAAGCTGATCCTTTACAATCCTCTCCATGAGCCTGGAAACGATCAAAGTGTAGTTTACGGGACGACAATTCTCCAATTCTTACAAAGGACAATTTTTGTAGTATGGAATTATACAGGACGCCTTCCGGTGAGCCGGAAAGGTTCCGGACGACGTGGATAATGTAATGAGGTGCAGCTATATGAGTACTGGGTCAAACCCCCCAAACCGAAATAGGACAAGTGGAAGGTCATCTGGCCCCGGATGGTAGGAGGGTTTAGTGTTGGTGGAAAATTTCCTGATGTTTGCCGTGGTAAATGTTATAGTTGATATCACGTCCTATGTTAGCATCGGATAGCAGAGAGGTGGAGGGTTAGTGTCTGTAATAGGAGCCGAGGCGAAATAGTAGTTGAAAGCCTCAGCCATATTTTCTGGTGATTTAAGGTGGGTGTCGTTTTGGATGAGGAATGGGACATTGTTTTCAGTGTTGCCCGAGGTGCGAGATTTTAGCAGTCTTGGGAGGAGTTTCACACTATGAGGCTAATGTAGTGCAATCCGTTCCTGCTTTTTGAGGTTATTCCCGGTTGCTGCATAGAGATCACGGGAAAGTCGGCTTATTCTGAGTGTCAGAGAGAAACCTCAATTCCCGAGGAATGATTTCTGGAGCTTACAAATCTGTCAAAGTCTGTTCATTCTGGTAGTCTTGATTCTACTATGCGCAACCGCTGAGGTGAGGCTGTTTACGGAATACAGCAACTTGGCAAAGAAAATATCAGCTGCTCCTTGCGGATCAGATGTTATTACGAGGTCGGACCAGTCAACACCGGAGGGGAGTAGGCCACTGGGCTCACTTAGTTAGTCCATAAATGTTTTGGTTTTTGGATCTCAACAACTTCAGGTAGGCATGCCTCATGCATGACAGCGGGGCAACATGTGACCATTTTGTGGTCACTACAGGGAAGGTTTTGCGTGACGGAGACGTTCGCGTCAAGAAAACTGTGAGTGAAGACTAAGCCAAGGTATAATTAAGCCTTGCTGGAGTGGATACACGCTGTGTCCATCCCGCAGAGTAGGTGTCCGGAAGGAAATCGGACAAGTGATAGGGGGCAGTCGCTGCATCCAACAAATACTGAGAGTGCTCAAGTCTCCTGCTACGATATTTGGACCCAAAGATAGAGTAGAAATGTATTCGAAAGCCCTAACAATATGCCGAAATTAATAATAATAACAATTGTATATTTCGGACGCGCCCGAAGCATGCTAGAATGCTTGATCAGATGATTATAGTGATGCTGGAATGACAATTCACAAAAGGGTACAACACGTGCATGCAGAGTATCAAAGAGAGTGTTACAGTGAACTAAAACTGTAATAATGCCGGGCATATTCGAAGGTCAGGGTCGAGTGATGTCAAATGAAGGTCTGGAGTACATGCATAAGTGGTATATGAAATAATTACCATCAGTGGAAATTCGAACATATTCAAAGGATATGTTTTTGGTGCGCTACAGAATATGAGAGGCATATGGATAAAAATCTCGTCGAAGCGTTCGGTGAATTATTCACTTTACGACAGGTATGTCAAGGAGTGTTAACATGGAAATATATCGCTTCGCAAAGATGGTAGTATATAAAGTGGTGGCCGTATGCTGGAGGAATCATATATGTGGCAAATAATTGCGTATTTAGTGGGAGGGAGACTACCAGAATGACGGTGGCAGGGAACGGCCGGAGGAAAACAGGTGGGCGTGCGGCAAATTGGTAACTTGAGTTGGGGTTGGTATGAAATGTCAAAGCTGAAGTGGAAGACTAATCAATATTGACCGCGTGGTCACATCCATTATACAGGTGTTCACCCAAGCAGCACTGCCCAACGTTTGCCCAATTGGGCTAGGGTTGGGCAAACGTTGGGCTTGCCCATCGCAACGTTGGGCAACTCCATTGAAATGCGTTGGGCAGAGCTACCAGGGCCCAATTGAGCTAGGGTTGGGCGTGCCCAATGCATCGAAAAATCGCGAAAAACGGCTATTCACTTTTCATCAATTATTCCAATTTCGCTCAATCGCCTAATATCATTAAAGTATTCTCCTTCCTTTCGAGCTTAAACAAAAAATTAACCCTCTATATGTGGGCAAAATGGCCATTTTATTAAAAAAGTAGATAAATCTATTAAAAACAATGTCGGATTCATTTGACAAAGAAGCCGCTTTTCCATCAATCCATTCCACGCGAAGATGTTCCTGGCTCTTCTTCTTGATGCCGACGGGATCTGGAAAATCAAGGCACGGAAATGCAGATATTAGTTACATCATTGGCAATTGAAGTACAAAAGCTGTACCGTGAGTTTTAAACGTTAGGCATTTAAAAAACAATAGTTCCGCACTATATTTTATATGTATATATATATATATATATATATATATATATATATATATATATATTGAACTACGTTACCAGACAATGGACAAAATTTCCCCTTAGGAAACTGCTTAGTTACAACGGAGAAACCGGTGATAAACCTCATGTCTAAATATGTATACAAACTGATGTAAACTGAAACGGCTAAAGTATTTAACGAAGCAACTTGCAGAAAATACAACTGTTATGCTACCCCATATATAGGAGAATAGCTTACCGTCTTAGCCGTCTTCCTTCGCCTCGATCCCGAGCGTTGATAAACCAGCGCTTTATATGTCTGTCAATGACAGACGTTGGCTCCTTGGAGAATCGCTCTGTTCCTTTTATAGCATCTGATGTTTTGTGTGACAGTAAATGTGAACAACCTACCCTTAACGGCGGCGATCAACTTCTGGTCGTTTACGGCCTTTCTTTGAGGGCTCCCTAGCCAACAACAGTAAAGGGCAACTTCGTCCCCGATGGATGCGAAAAGCATGCTACGCACAGTTTCAGCCAAATCGTAATCCGCAAACCGTTTGAGCGTTGCCACCTGAAAGGGTTCAGTTAAAGTAGATATACTTACCATGCTAGCATACACCTCGGGCGAGCTCAGAGTCTCGTGGAGTTTCTGAAATTCCCCCCACGTCTCGGCTCTTCGCGCCTTGGACGGCACAGCTGATGCGTGCGTGGCACCCAACGCGACAGTTAGCCCATCAAGGGCACCTTAGACCTTACCCAAACGGTCGCGCACATTGCACATCATACATATAATCATTATGATTATGTGTAGTAGTCACTCAAGCAAAACTTCAAGCAAATCTTTGATGAATCTCTCCATTGGCCCTTCGCTTGTTGCAGAAGCAGTACCGCTACTATATGATTAGTTGTTCATGACATTTGATAATTACGGTTACCCATGGTCTTTCCATGGACTTCGGTGAATAACAGTGACTGGAGGTTCGAGTGCTGCCATTGGGGTTGACGTGATATTCGGCATCGTGTCAGACAAACTAAATGCACAAGTTTTACAGGAATAAAACAGTTGTCTTACAATAGAACGCGAAGTGCTCTCTCCAAAATAGGTGGCGGGGACGGCGGCATTTCGAAAGATCCACATGGTTCACGAGATACCAAAGTGCGCCCCTCCTCAAAACTGTCATCCGACGTCAACTGTGTTGGTACTCTTTAAACAGTGTTAACTCATAATCCTTCGTACCTGCTGCGAACTGAATAGCGCTGGCCAAACAGTGTTTGTGGCACAGTGTCATCTGTGCTGCACTGAATATTCGTTTAGCAGCCCACTTTCGAAAACGAAGGCATCCCCGAAATTGTCTAGGAGAGTTACGTTTAAAAACATTTACCTGTAGCGAACATTTCCGCGAATTCGTGTACCGAGACCGAATCAGGCAGTGACGCACCCGAAAGCAGCAACTGCCGGTAAGCGCCTTTACTTTTTGTCCGCGGCCACCGGACTCGGTGTCAATCGACCATACAAGTGCTGTGAACCACAGCATACGAAATGTCGTTTGCAAACTTGACTACGACGTACATCTAAACAAGATTAGTTATATGTAGAAAACAGATGCCACCTTCGTCGGTGCTTTCCACAAACAAAAACTGCCAAGTATATATATACTTATATATATATAATATAAAGAAAAAACAGCAGTGAAGCCAACAATTTTATAAAAAGGTATGTAAAATGGGAATGCACACATTGTAAGAATTGACGGATAAGAGTAAACATTTACAGGAGACAGTGTGAATGGCAGCGGTATGGATGTTTGACTGCAATCCGTTTACTGAAAAGATAAATAAACGCGTTGAGCCCAACGCGTGCGTAAAAAGTCTCCAAGGATATTAAAATAGATGAAATGAACTTCGTCGTTCAAAATATTGACAATAGTGGCAGGTTTATTGTCTATCACAGTGATATTATTGGGATGTACATTGGAGAAAAATATGCCATTGACAACACACGAACACAGAGTTTTACAGAAACGTGGTATAGGCAGGAGCGTGACATCGAGGACCAAATCTTTTTGTAGATTACAGCGAACAGTGGTAACTTCGTGCAGCCGCTTGTACATCTGCTCCGCTGGTCTAGCCGGCCCTTTCATCAAACATTTTAGCTTGCCCAAATGATATTCATAAGGGAAGCAGGAAAAGCGGTCCAAAGTTCAATGTCTTCTCACATCCTCTTCTAGATGAGTCAGACAATGAACATTGTACACAATCGAGTTAGGGCCATACAACCTTGACATCTCCTGCACAAAATCACGCAAAATTCCGTGAGCAAAATCTAGTAAGTGGACATGTAAAATGGGGTGCGAAAAAATATACACAGAAACAAACAAAAGTAAAAAATGGTCATAGAAGTCATGGGGTAATAAATCACGCAAACAAACAGGACCAAGGTAAGGGAGGAACTGGCGAAATTCCGTCGCCTTTCAGCGTTCGATATCACGCGTGTGGCTGCATTTGCGCTGGAAGTCACAAGTAAGAGCACTGTGGGTTTCCAGAATTCGGTCGCCAAGTTCCTCCGCACCCGACCTACTTAGACGGCAAGGTGATGAATGACCGCGTTCCAGCCAGGTGATAAGTAGTTTCTGGGTTACCCCAAGGCATATTAAATGCATATAATCCAACGGGAATGTGGTCACAATATCGATGGGTAGGGATAGAAATGGGGTGGTGCCTATGTGATGACGATGATATTTCCCGGCGCGAAACTTTTCATCCGTTCGTGCGGTAGCCCCGACGACGGGAAACGTCGTCCTCCCATCAATATGCAAGCCGCGTTGGTTGCATTTATCACAGCCGAAATAACCGGCAGGGCTTTTGACTTGACGAACAAAGGCCCTAGCTGGGGTATCACAGATAACGGCCTTTAAGCAACATCGTATGGAAGAATTACGATAGCTTAGGCCATTTTGTAGAAGTTGGTCTACCTCTCTCACCGTGAGACATAAGTAATCATGCACTGGATACGGTTTTTTAACACCACAATAAAATCCAACAGTGATGATTTGCGCACACATAGGCTGCACTATCCTTGCCAAAGTGGGCCACATCTGAACGGAAGATGACCAAAACAACGACAGTCTATCTATATTCACGTGCAGATCGATAGAACTGGGAATAACATCCATGCTGCTAAAGCACATATTTATTCCGTCTGTCAGCCCAACGTGAATATATATTCCACTGAATTTTCTCGCACGAACGTGGTGTACGAGAAATGGTACGTGGATCGCGTGGGAGACCCGGCACAAACTTGCCCACACAGGATAGTACGTCTCTCCGCTGTTTCATGCTCAAGTTTGAGTTGACGAACAAGTCAGGCAGCGACTGTTGCAGCACACCAACGTTAACGTTAATGGATAAATTCCTTCCAGGCTGCACATCTTAAGTCGCTTTAAAAAATACGCAACATAGAAACGATAGCGTCTTACCCGATGGAACAAACCCCATGGATGTGCACCCGATGGGAAGTGTATCTACACTTATTAGGTCCCCGGACACTCCTTCTGTTTGTACCACCGGAAGTCGTGGTTCCGCTTTAAGAAATGCACCGAAAGTGCTAGCTGTAACTGCTGTTCAACAACTCAAATAAATAAACCCATTATAAGAGCACACTCCAGGTTCTTTCTTTGGGACACGAAGTTTTGTGCTCCCACAAACTGGCATCGTGACATATGGGACACAGCACGGGACCCAGTTCCCTCTTTCTCCTCCTATACCTTTGCCATTTGCTCTTTTTCGGCATAACGAAATGTTACCTATGGGATTGAGAAACGACGACAGAATCAGTTCCGACGGGTAACCATTTAAATAATGATATTTATTTTCTAGGAAATACTGGTTACATCCATAATGACAACGTCGAAAGAAACTTCGAATTTTATATGAATTAAGGAATGTTTCAAGCAACTGATACCTACGATACAAGAATAAGACGACACAACATCAGCAATACATTCTAAACGATACTTGTCCATGATACTTAGACAATTAGACCACCTACGTCAACTACGCACCGATGAAAACACTCACCTGCCGACAAACAATGAACGAAACCAATGATGGTCACCCGGTCACGAGGGCACGCAGTAAAACAAAAAGTGTGCAAATGTCATAGAAATTTTCGTTACTTATTTGTGCGAAATCTATATATACAAACGGCGCCCTGCAGTTCAGGAAGATTTATGCAATTTCCGTTGGACAGTATTGTCTTCGTGCGCCACCCAAACGCTTCGTTGGGCAGTGTCCAGCAGGGCTGGGCAACGTGCTACTTGGGCAGTTCTGCTGGAGGGAAGGTAGAGTAATTCACAGGTGAGTGTACGTCAATAGATGAACGCTGTGTGAATTGTACCATGCAAAAAAACAGATCAATAAAACCGCCCAGGAATATCGCGGAAAGTGGCAGTGGACCAACGAATATAGAAATAAAATGTATCAGCCTGTGCAGATAGTGGTGTGATTAAGAAGCTGGATACTGGGTCAGTTTCGATAATATAACACGAATGCACTATTCGGAAGATCAAAGGTGTCGATAACGGTGATGGCATAGTAAGTAGACCGTGAGTGTCACATTTCTAGTGACCAGTTTGACAGGTGAAAAAATTATGGGAACGGAGCGGCGATGCAGCATGGGAAGTGTTTCGGAGAAGTTCAATTGTGGAGGGAACGCAGTGATCTGCAGAGCCCGAACACTTGATGCAACAGCATTGCGGATGCGATCGGATGGACCGATGAAGAGTGCAGGTAGTTACTAATTACTTCGCTGCCCGCTGGAGGACTACTGAAAGATATGTCAGCGCCGGACGTTTTTTTGGTGACCGATGAAGCAATGAACAGTGGCAATAAAGGTGCCAGTGTTTGAACAGTATTAGCGGGTTCTAACATGGAACGGGCATAATGACATATGGGATTATAATGAGTTGTATGAATGCAGTGAGATCGAGTAGTCCAGGTCCAAGGAGTCTGATGGTGGGAATCTTAGGGAAAGCGATCGCGAGACGGGCGAAAATGGAGTCGTGTGTAAATCTCGTTTGTTCTATCCAGCGAGAGAGGCTCCTAGTTATTCCTGGGATGAAGAAGGCGACGATCGTCCTTAGGGTGCAGGTTCTAAAAACAAAACGGAGAAGGCTGCAGTCTGGAAATTCTATCAGCTGTGGGTAAGGGGAGAAAGACAGAACACCAAAATCATGCCAGTGACAGAAATGAGTGGTCGCGACGTTGAGGTCTGGTTTTTTGGATTAAACAATATGCGGAAAGCGAAGAAGACCGGTACTAGGGACTAGTTATCGTGAGGCTTAGTGAGAATTACCAAAAAAGCAAGGAGGCGAGAACAGGCGACACTGGGAGCAAATACTTATGTGTAGTTCGACAAATGGTTTATGGAAGACCACATCGATTGTGGCGGTTCGTTCATCAGAACGAGGCCTGGAATCTCGTGTGTTGAAATAGGGTCTCAATGAGTAAATAGTTGAAGCGTTGATGAGACTGGTACCTTGAGGACCACATTGTATATGCTGCTATGTATTTTATAGCATTATAAATGCTCTTATACCTGGCGGCAGCTGATTAAAAAAAAGAACCTAACCGACTATGGTAAAATCTGACAGCATGAAAAAAGAATCACCGGAGTAACGGTGGCCAGTAGGGGGTCGTGGTCAGAAGCGTTGGAAATAGGAAGTGGCTAGACAAACACGTGGAGTGTGCTGTTGACAGTCATGGAGTATAGGTTGGACTGCTTTTATTTGCTAACTATAATGCAGAATGTCCCTTACCATCCGTCGGTAATAACTGTCTACTGAACAAAGTTGTTAAGCGTTTGGTTAGTATCCCAGGCCCAGCTCGTAGGCTCGGGTAATAGATATGTAGGGATCATGCATTCGGCTGATTTTTTGGACAGTTGGATGTTTATTTATTTATTTTTGAATAATAAAGAGGCCGAAGACATTGACCTAAGTTGAGGTGGGAGTTTGTTTCAGAGGGAAGAATATTTACCAATAAAGAAGTATGACCGCATCGCAGTCCTGGATACTGGAATCAAGACCATAGAGTCCCTATGTCGTAAAGAATAGCTGGAGGAAATTTTGACCCTGGAGGCTGAATTGCAAGATGTACGTTTTACAATATTGCAAAAGGAAGAAAGGTTCATTCGTAGACGGCGCAGCCATAGGGGCTCTAGGTGCAATATTTCACAACTATCCATATAATTTAAAGGCGAAGACTATCCTAGTAGTTCGGAAAACAAAGTTGGCGAACAAGCTCGTTTTCAGTGATTCTTAATCATGCCAATACAACACAATATATAGGACTAGATGCATAAGGGATACAGTCAACAAAAATCGTGTCAGGGATCATCGTTCACACCTAGTGTGGTACAGGATTATCCGGAAACCAGATGTGAGTGGACTACCACGTTCTTAACATGTAAGCTTTCGGACGTTCGTGGACCTGACGTTGGGTGGTGAGTGGGCCAGGGTAGATTGAGTGCATGCACAAATTTCTTCTGAGCACATAAAGGGGGTTGTGGAGGCGAATCCCGACCGCTTCCGCTGCGGCCAAGATGCGACTTCTCACCGATCTTGAAAGCCGACCTCGGACCCTATACAGGGGGCGGAATGCTTGATCCACGTTCACCATGTGATTAGTTTCAGCTAGGTGTGAAACGACTGCGCTGGTAATTGACCTAATTGTTCCAGTCCTCAACCACGCTGGATGATGCTCACGGATGCGTTCAGACAAGCGTCTAGTCGTGCGGCCGATATACGTTGTTCCACAGGAACAAGTGAAAGAATACACACAAAATGAGGCTGCAGAAACAGGCACATTGTCTTTTATCCGCAAACACACCCTTGGCTTAGAGGTGAACAAAACACGCAGTTTAGCAGCGTAGAATGTTTTGTTGACGACGCTCGCCAATCTTCGGTGAATTACATCTGCCAGAGTGTCGCCTTTAAATGGCAGAGAGATGTATAATGGTTTCTTTTCAACCACCCTTTTCCTTGGAATTTCTTTATCCAACTGCATTGTCCGGTCAACTAGGCGTTCCGGGTATCCGTTCTGAATAAAAATATTGCGCACCGTAACAAGCTCTTCTTTTATGGTGTCTTCGGTGCAGATCTTTTTCGCTCTGTTCGATAGGCACATAATTAGATTTATTTTCAATTTGAGCGGTACAAAACTACGGAAGTGGATGTACTGTCCATTCCATGTTGATTTTCTGTGCACTGACCGCCGTATTGAGCCATCTTCTCGACGGGTCAAAAATACATCTAAGAAGGCCAGTGAGTTGTCTGATTCCGATTCTAGTGTAAATCGCAAGTTCGGATGTGCTGAGTTGAAGCTGTTTAGTAGTTGTTCTCTGTGGACAAATTGGTCTGTTATACATAGAATGTCATCCACGTATCGCTTGTACAACCAAAGTCCGCGAATCGATGATTGTAACGGGCCGTTTTCCAATTTTGCCATAAAGATATCAGCAAACAGTGGTCCGAGTGGAGACCCCATTGCTACACCGTCTTTTTGGCGGTAAATCTGCTCGTTAAACTTGAATTGAATATTCTGAGTACATACAAAGTGTAACTGTTGCAGGTCGTCCAATGGCACATCTGTTTCAATCTCATTAGCTTGTATGAAGCCACAAAGATAGTCAATGGTTTCCTTGATTGGGACGTTAGTGAATAGCGACGTGACGTCCAATGAGATCATATGTTGTCCTTCCACATTGAGATCACTCACACATTTTACAAGTTCAAAAGTATCCTTTAGACTGTGTTTCGTCATTGCCGCTCTAGCTGGCTCCAAGAGATGTGTCAACCACTTGGCTACGGCATGATACGGTGAGTTGCACATGTCTAAAATGGGCCTTAGTGGGACTCCTGTCTTATGAATTTTTGGCAATCCATGCAGTCTTGGGATGATAGTTCCTGTGGGTCGAATTCTTTCAAATGTGACGCAGTCAATAGCGCATTTTTGTTTAAGATACCGTAGCCTGTTAGCCAGGGACTTTTCTATTTGCCTAGTTCTGTCTTTCTCGGTTTCCAACTTCAAGAATTTGGAACCATCGTTAAGTATGGCCTCCGTCTTTTCAACGTAGTCCGACTTTTTAAGAAGCACTATACCCGCCCCCTTGTCAGGTCTTGTTATAATCACTTCTTTGTTCTTTTGTAACTCTCTTAACTTTTTAATATGATCTATTGTCAGTAAGCCTCTCACTGTTGGTTTGGCCCCACTGTACTGATAACTTGTATTCACCAAGGTAGATTTGAGATTTTCTAGCCCGGTTTGTGATGATGGAAGTAGATCACTCAATTGGGCATAGAGATTCTCGAATTCCACTTCAGTATCCAGCTGTGTGATCTTGTTCGTTGGGCAGCAAAACTTAGGTCCCAAGGATAATACTTCTAGCAGAAATTTGTCTAGCTCAATGTTGCATAGGTTGTGTACAAATTTTTCAAGGTTTGATGGAAACTCACCAACAGGTTTTGATCTTTCAATACGATTCATCAGTGTGTTTCGTTTCTGATCCACTTGTTTGTGCACGATTGATTGGACATATTCAGTGAATTTCTTTCTTTCGGTTAGTGTTAACTGATCAGGTACGCGGGAGGATGACACACATGTCCGTTCTAAGTTCGTGAGATGGCTAGACACAGTATCACGCTCATTGAGAGCTTGACGCCGAAGCGATACACAAGATATATGAATCCGATTCCGTCACAACATAGTTTCGTATTGTTTGGGAAAAACTGATTGATTGATAAAGTCATCAAGAAACTGGACGTGAGTTCTCGCCATGGCCAGTTTGGTAGAGAACTTAATATACTTATTAAGTTACCTTGATACCACGGGGTCTTTGGCCTGTTTGAATTGTCCGAAAAATCCACCAGAGCACATTTGGAAAACACAAGTTGGCGAACAAGCTCGTTTTCAGTGATTCTTAATCATGCCAATACAACACAATATATAGGACTAGATGCATAAGGGATACAGTCAACAAAAATCGTGTCAGGGATCATCGTTCACACCTAGTGTGGTACAGGATTATCCGGAAACCAGATGTGAGTGGACTACCACGTTCTCAACATGTAAGCTTTCGGACGTTCGTGGACCTGACGTTGGGTGGTGAGTGGGCCAGGGTAGATTGAGTGCATGCACAAATTTCTTCTGAGCACATAAAGGGGGTTGTGGAGGCGAATCCCGACCGCTTCCGCTGTGACCAAGATGCGACTTCTCACCGATCTTGAAAGCCGACCTTGGACCCTATACAGGGGGCGGAATGCTTGATCCACGTTCACCATGTGATTAGTTTCAGCTAGGTGTGAAACGACTGCGCTGGTAATTGACCTAATTGTTCCAGTCCTCAACCACGCTGGATGATGCTCACGGATGCGTTCAGACAAGCGTCTAGTCGTGCGGCCGATATACGTTGTTCCACAGGAACAAGTGAAAGAATACACACAAAATGAGGCTGCAGAAACAGGCACATTGTCTTTTATCCGCAAACACACCCTTGGCTTAGAGGTGAACAAAACACGCAGTTTAGCAGCGTAGAATGTTTTGTTGACGACGCTCGCCAATCTTCGGTGAATTACATCTGCCAGAGTGTCGCCTTTAAATGGCAGAGAGATGTATACTGGTTTCTTTTCAACCACCCTTTTCCTTGGAATTTCTTTATCCAACTGCATTGTCCGGTCAACTAGGCGTTCCGGGTATCCGTTCTGAATAAAAATATTGCGCACCGTAACAAGCTCTTCTTTTATGGTGTCTTCGGTGCAGATCTTTTTCGCTCTGTTCGATAGGCACATAATTAGATTTATTTTCAATTTGAGCGGTACAAAACTACGGAAGTGGATGTACTGTCCATTCCATGTTGATTTTCTGTGCACTGACCGCCGTATTGAGCCATCTTCTCGACGGGTCAAAAATACATCTAAGAAGGCCAGTGAGTTGTCTGATTCCGATTCTAGTGTAAATCGCAAGTTCGGATGTGCTGAGTTGAAGCTGTTTAGTAGTTGTTCTCTGTGGACAAATTGGTCTGTTATACATAGAATGTCATCCACGTATCGCTTGTACAACCAAAGTCCGCGAATCGATGATTGTAACGGGCCGTTTTCCAATTTTGCCATAAAGATATCAGCAAACAGTGGTCCGAGTGGAGACCCCATTGCTACACCGTCTTTTTGGCGGTAAATCTGCTCGTTAAACTTGAATTGAATATTCTGAGTACATACAAAGTGTAACTGTCGCAGGTCGTCCAATGGCACATCTGTTTCAATCTCATTAGCTTGTATGAAGCCACAAAGATAGTCAATGGTTTCCTTGATTGGGACGTTAGTGAATAGCGACGTGACGTCCAATGAGATCATATGTTGTCCTTCCACATTGAGATCACTCACACATTTTACAAGTTCAAAAGTATCCTTTAGACTGTGTTTCGTCATTGCCGCTCTAGCTGGCTCCAAGAGATGTGTCAACCACTTGGCTACGGCATGATACGGTGAGTTGCACATGTCTAAAATGGGCCTTAGTGGGACTCCTGTCTTATGAATTTTTGGCAATCCATGCAGTCTTGGGATGATAGTTCCTGTGGGTCGAATTCTTTCAAATGTGACGCAGTCAATAGCGCATTTTTGTTTAAGATACCGTAGCCTGTTAGCCAGGGACTTTTCTATTTGCCTAGTTCTGTCTTTCTCGGTTTCCAACTTCAAGAATTTGGAACCATCGTTAAGTATGGCCTCCGTCTTTTCAACGTAGTCCGACTTTTTAAGAAGCACTATACCCGCCCCCTTGTCAGGTCTTGTTATAATCACTTCTTTGTTCTTTTGTAACTCTCTTAACTTTTTAATATGATCTATTGTCAGTAAGCCTCTCACTGTTGGTTTGGCCCCACTGTACTGATAACTTGTATTCACCAAGGTAGATTTGAGATTTTCTAGCTCGGTTTGTGATGATGGAAGTAGATCACTCAATTGGGCATAGAGATTCTCGAATTCCACTTCAGTATCCAGCTGTGTGATCTTGTTCGTTGGGCAGCAAAACTTAGGTCCCAAGGATAATACTTCTAGCAGAAATTTGTCTAGCTCAATGTTGGATAGGTTGTGTACAAATTTTTCAAGGTTTGATGGAAACTCACCAACAGGTTTTGATCTTTCAATACGATTCATCAGTGTGTTTCGTTTCTGATCCACTTGTTTGTGCACGATTGATTGGACATATTCAGTGAATTTCTTTCTTTCGGTTAGTGTTAACTGATCAGGTACGCGGGAGGATGACACACATGTCCGTTCTAAGTTCGTGAGATGGCTAGACACAGTATCACGCTCATTGAGAGCTTGACGCCGAAGCGATACACAAGATATATGAATCCGATTCCGTCACAACATAGTTTCGTATTGTTTGGGAAAAACTGATTGATTGATAAAGTCATCAAGAAACTGGACGTGAGTTCTCGCCATGGCCAGTTTGGTAGAGAACTTAATATACTTATTAAGTTACCTTGATACCACGGGGTCTTTGGCCTGTTTGAATTGTCCGAAAAATCCACCAGAGCACATTTGGAAAACACAAGTTGGCGAACAAGCTCGTTTTCAGTGATTCTTAATCATGCCAATACAACACAATATATAGGACTAGATGCATAAGGGATACAGTCAACAAAAATCGTGTCAGGGATCATCGTTCACACCTAGTGTGGTACAGGATTATCCGGAAACCAGATGTGAGTGGACTACCACGTTCTCAACATGTAAGCTTTCGGACGTTCGTGGACCTGACGTTGGGTGGTGAGTGGGCCAGGGTAGATTGAGTGCATGCACAAATTTCTTCTGAGCACATAAAGGGGGTTGTGGAGGCGAATCCCGACCGCTTCCGCTGTGACCAAGATGCGACTTCTCACCGATCTTGAAAGCCGACCTTGGACCCTATACAGGGGGCGGAATGCTTGATCCACGTTCACCATGTGATTAGTTTCAGCTAGGTGTGAAACGACTGCGCTGGTAATTGACCTAATTGTTCCAGTCCTCAACCACGCTGGATGATGCTCACGGATGCGTTCAGACAAGCGTCTAGTCGTGCGGCCGATATACGTTGTTCCACAGGAACAAGTGAAAGAATACACACAAAATGAGGCTGCAGAAACAGGCACATTGTCTTTTATCCGCAAACACACCCTTGGCTTAGAGGTGAACAAAACACGCAGTTTAGCAGCGTAGAATGTTTTGTTGACGACGCTCGCCAATCTTCGGTGAATTACATCTGCCAGAGTGTCGCCTTTAAATGGCAGAGAGATGTATACTGGTTTCTTTTCAACCACCCTTTTCCTTGGAATTTCTTTATCCAACTGCATTGTCCGGTCAACTAGGCGTTCCGGGTATCCGTTCTGAATAAAAATATTGCGCACCGTAACAAGCTCTTCTTTTATGGTGTCTTCGGTGCAGATCTTTTTCGCTCTGTTCGATAGGCACATAATTAGATTTATTTTCAATTTGAGCGGTACAAAACTACGGAAGTGGATGTACTGTCCATTCCATGTTGATTTTCTGTGCACTGACCGCCGTATTGAGCCATCTTCTCGACGGGTCAAAAATACATCTAAGAAGGCCAGTGAGTTGTCTGATTCCGATTCTAGTGTAAATCGCAAGTTCGGATGTGCTGAGTTGAAGCTGTTTAGTAGTTGTTCTCTGTGGACAAATTGGTCTGTTATACATAGAATGTCATCCACGTATCGCTTGTACAACCAAAGTCCGCGAATCGATGTTTGTAGTTTTGTACCGCTCAAATTGAAAATAAATCTAATTATGTGCCTATCGAACAGAGCGAAAAAGATCTGCACCGAAGACACCATAAAAGAAGAGCTTGTTACGGTGCGCAATATTTTTATTCAGAACGGATACCCGGAACGCCTAGTTGACCGGACAATGCAGTTGGATAAAGAAATTCCAAGGAAAATGGTGGTTGAAAAGAAACCAGTATACATCTCTCTGCCATTTAAAGGCGACACTCTGGCAGATGTAATTCACCGAAGATTGGCGAGCGTCGTCAACAAAACATTCTACGCTGCTAAACTGCGTGTTTTGTTCACCTCTAAGCCAAGGGTGTGTTTGCGGATAAAAGACAATGTGCCTGTTTCTGCAGCCTCATTTTGTGTGTATTCTTTCACTTGTTCCTGTGGAACAACGTATATCGGCCGCACGACTAGACGCTTGTCTGAACGCATCCGTGAGCATCATCCAGCGTGGTTGAGGACTGGAACAATTAGGTCAATTACCAGCGCAGTCGTTTCACACCTAGCTGAAACTAATCACATGGTGAACGTGGATCAAGCATTCCGCCCCCTGTATAGGGTCCGAGGTCGGCTTTCAAGATCGGTGAGAAGTCGCATCTTGGCCGCAGCGGAAGCGGTCGGGATTCGCCTCCACAACCCCCTTTATGTGCTCAGAAGAAATTTGTGCATGCACTCAATCTACCCTGGCCCACTCACCACCCAACGTCAGGTCCACGAACGTCCGAAAGCTTACATGTTGAGAACGTGTTAGTCCATTCACACCTGGTTTCCGGATAATCCTGTACCACACTAGGTGTGAACGATGATCCCTGACACGATTTTTGTTGACTGTATCCCTTATGCATCTAGTCCTATATATTGTGTTGTATTGGCATGATTAAGAATCACTGAAAACGAGCTTGTTCGCCAACTTGTGTTTTCCAAATGTGCTCTGGTGGATTTTTCGGACAATCCTAGTAGTTGTTTGGTAAATCTACGTTGTACATTCTTAATTGCAAATTTGTCAATCTGCCGCATTTTAGAAAAGACGTCAGTGCAATATTCCAGAAATGGTCTGACATGAGTTTCAAAAATGCTTAGCTTTCTGTCTGGAAGACTGAAGTTTCTAATAATCAGACCAGTTGGCCGTCTAGCTTTAGCAACATGCACGGCCGAATGTTCGGAGAAATTAAATGTACAAGATTATTGTAATCCCAAGTCCCTCGCCTCCGGACTGTTGAGGGTGAACTTATCATTAATTTTAAACTTTCCTGCGGGAACCTGACACTTATACATAAGGATACAACGTTTGACAGCGGAGAATTTCATCAACCGTTATTTGCTCCATGAGTCTGGCGATAGTAAATCGCTCTTTATGCTAGCAGTGGTAGAAGCTAAGGCGTCAGGTTCAAAGGAGTACATAATTTTTATGTCGTCTGCAAAGAGGAACGCAGCCCCATGTGTGATGACTTTAAAAATGTCATTAACGTACATAAGAAAAGGTAAGGGACCTAGTACACTACCCTGAATAACTCCATTAGTAACTGGTCGAGGTGATGATGATCTGTTATCTACTTCTACCACCCGTATTCGGGATGTTAGATATGATGAACACCAACTCAGGATCGGGTCAACAATTCCGTAGGTTTTCATCTTCGCCGTGGGCCTATTGTGGGATGCTCGATCGAAAGCTTTAGTCATGTCAAGGAGGATTACGATCACTGATTTACCACTGTTAGTGGCCGTAGTTTTTAGGTTAAGGAAGTCTCTCACACAGGTGGCCCAGGATCTTTCTTGAAGAAAACCGTGCTGTTCAGTGTTATTGAGGTTATTGTTCAGTAGATGAGTTGTCGGCTTATTTTTCATCAGTCTTTCCATAATTCGGAAAACTATAGGGGTGTGGTTCACTGGTCGATAGTTGGTTAGGTCCTGGCGTGAACCCTTCTTAGGAATTGGGATAATAACTGATGTTTTCCAATGGGAGGGGAAAACGCTACTGCTCATAGATAAATTACAAACCTTTGACAGCAAGAATGGGATATCAGTGCCACCTAGACTAAAAGTAGCCGGTGGTACGGCATCTGGCCCGGGGTGGTATGGCCGCCTAATTTTAGTTAGCTGTACTGCTAAGTCGTTTGGGTGAAATGTAACCGCTGAGAACTGTGCAGATGTCAGCGGCTCAACGTGATATAGGCATGGGGAGTCATCGGTCGTTAGAGACGAAGCAAAATAAGCACTGAATGCCTCGGAGATCTCTTGGGAGTTCGTTATATAATTGTTGTCATATATAATGGATGAGATAGGAGAACTGCATTGACTGTTTCTCAACTTCATCAGCTCAGATAAAGCTTCGGACCTCTTGGGGTGACCCAGAGCCCTTAATTCCTGTTTTTTACTGAGGAACATTTCAATCAATTTTATAGAATGAGATAAACGTTGCATTTGCAAAAACAACGAAAAGTCTCTCGACCTAAGGAATTTGCGTTGTAGCATAGAGAGCTTTCGCTTTAATCGACAGAAACTGTTTGGCTTATCTCGCCCAGGTAGACCTTGGGTTGGGGTGATTACGTCAAAATACGCATTGAGTGTGGAGTAAAGATGATCCACCACGGTATGCAAGTCATCAGATAAAAAGAAAGCATCCCAGTTCTGCGACCGAATGAGTGAAGGTAATTGATTCCAGCTAGCTTGGTGGAACGGTCTTTTAAGGGTTGGTTTGTGAACGGTTCGTGCCGGCACTGAAAACTCACATTTTACCGGCAAGTGGTCACAACCTGGGATGCCGTTCACGATAGGTGTGTGTACGCGAGATAATCCTACCGTAAAAATGAGATCAAGAATGCTACTGCCTCTAGTTGAGTACATCACATGCTGAGTCCATCCTTCTAAACGAATGCTGGTCAAGAAGTGTAGTAAATGATGTGGGGCTTTCGAAGTAGACCAACGTATGCCTGGTGCGTTAAAGTCGCCGGCCACCAGTTTTGGGCCGGGTATGTCCGCAACAACGTTTAACGCCTCTATGATAGGCAGAAAGTCGTTTTGACTAGTATTCGAGGGGCGGTAGATGCAACTAACAATGAAGTCAGAACATCGTGTTGTGACCTGTAGCCAAACTGAATCCGGCAAGTTATCGAGTATGGGGTGCTGAAATATTTTCGCTCGCATGCTTTGTCTTACATATATAAGACAGCCTCCTCCTCGCTGAGTGAGTCTATTTTTCCTGAAAGCTTGGTATCCGGTGATAGCGATATCCTCGTTTGGAGTGTTGTCTGTCAACCAGGTTTCGGTAATTAAAATAAGGTCGTAGTCAGACGTGAGCAGTAATATACGCAGCGTTCGCATCTTATTCACTATTGAGCATGCATTCAGCATAAACAATGAGAACCGTTTAGTGGAGTCAAGGTTAACGTTAAGATCTTTATAGGATTACGACATTGCTTTTGCTGAAGGCGGATCGGCTGACGCAATCAGTATTCCTTGAGATGGAGTAGTCGTTAATGCGGATGGTAAAATAAGCTGAGTGGAAACACCTGGCGTGGCAGTCAGCTTGGTTGTTAAGCTAGGCTGGGTACGGCTAGTACTGATGAGATTCGTTAGATTGGAAGGATATCGGCGGTTGGTAAGTCTACTTAGTGCGGAACAACACCGCGAAAGATCACTATCGAGTGCTTTACTACCGGTGGATACTGGAGGCTAGGACGTAGGAATATGAGGAGGGAGGGTTAAGTAGCTGTTAAGTGGGAAAGAAAAAGGAAGCTTAGCAGCCTCAGGTATCTTGGCACCTGCCTTAATACGGGCGGTAACACAGGTGCCCTCTTGACATCAGTAATTTAATGGGCTCTAACCTGGAGGGGGAATGTGAAATGGAAGTGGGATATACGGGTGTTGGTTGGCGTACAGACTGGGAGGTCGTGGGTACTGTTGTAAGTAGCCTGCGGCGGAAAAGGGATTCGGGGTGGGTGAGATATGTGAATGATAAAAGGAAAAGAGATTCATGTGAGAATATTACTTGGGTTACGATAGAGGTTACGTGGAACACTAAAGTAATCGTTTGGTATGAATGGTGGCGTTGTTGAAAAGGCCCGGAGGTTAGTTGTACCAGCCTGATGAGGATGATAGCCAGGTGTAGAAAAAGCGATACTGGGTGGAATGTACGGTGCAACTAGCAGTTGATGGTCTGGATTGGGGAGATAGGTCTTGAATGACGTTTTCTCGTCCATTGTTGCACTCAGCGTTGCCTCGCTTGGGGTCCTTAGCCGTTGGAAGTGTGGCTGGGTGAGTGAGTCAGGATTGACCGTGGTGTCAACAATGTGCAGTCCACCTAGTAATGATGTTTTCGCTGGTTTGAAGGATGGCCTAGGCACCGTAGATTGCAGAGTGGCTATTGGAGCCGAGTGGAGAGATGGCAAAGAAGAATTTGGGGTGACTCCTTTGATGGGTTGAGGATTTCTGGGTATGGCTGCTAAGCCAGTTAGACGGTTCGCATCGTCATTGATCGTGGCCGATGTTTTCGTGATAGATAATGGTGGAATCGAGTTAGTCAGCCCAAGAGGGGACAGCTTGCCAGGGGTAAACTCTATGCTTCTTGGTTTCTTAGGCGCTGGCTGGTGAGGTGACGTTGAAATGGATATATCTAAATCGACGTCAAACATATGGGATCGATGTTCTGGTGAACATGAAGCCGAACTGATATTGCATGCATTTTATGCATCGTCAGACTGGGAAGAAGCTGATAGTTGAGGGCGGACAATTTTTGACGAAGCTGAATGCGTGCTGGTGGACCTGGCGAATTCCCTTTGCAATGGGGTTTTGTCGGCAGCAATCTTA
Source organism: Fasciola hepatica (assembly GCA_948099385.1). NCBI lineage: Eukaryota > Metazoa > Platyhelminthes > Trematoda > Plagiorchiida > Fasciolidae > Fasciola > Fasciola hepatica. Next base: position 258,209 of record CANUEZ040000101.1, read on the forward strand.
ATGTTCTTGAAAGAGGGTCTCAAAGCGACGGTGGATTGGCTCTTAATGAACCGTTTAGCGGGTTTCCCGTCAAGAAATTTGAACAACGCTGGACAGGATTTTGCGTTGAATTTTCTTTCGTAGCCGAAAGCACTGGCAGGGGTGGTGTGCCGTATTAATAGAACTTAGAAGGTAATGTTTTACTTTCTCAACAGGGATTCTGTCGGGAATATTAAATACAACAGCATTTTTTGAGTTGCTGATTCTTCGAACTATTCCGAGGCAATGGCGTCTATGGAGCGCCCAGCCGTGACTAGGTCTAGGGTTGACGGATTTGTTGGAGGGTCAGAGATGTACGTGAGTGGAATTAGCTTGGATAGGGTCGTATCAATCGGAGAAATGTGGTTGCTGAGATTAAAGAGATTGTGTGCTATGGTCTCCGCCCTTTTGTTTGCCCCGCCAAAAACATCGGTCAGACTAACGGAACAAGGATTCGGTGGGAGTTTTGCGACTTTCAACTTGGCGAGTACTTTTGGTCGGATGTTGGTCCGACCAACCAGTGAGGATACGGTTTGTTTAGCTAGTAGTTTGGGATTGCAATACTGACAGCGATTGCACCAGAGAGCTAAATACACAGAGTAGTCTGACGTTCCCCAATGTACAGGCTTATTGAAATAAAAACGCGTATAACTCTGTGGATCAAAGAAACTTGAAACTATGGAACTGTTGATAATGAATCTCTGAAATTAAACGAGGACTTATTTCAGGGAATATGTTGAATTGGGTGGTAGACTGCCACACAATCGCGCACGATGGTGCTAGCTTTTTCTTATTTTAGACACAAGTTCCCCTCAGTTCATATCTTGGGAAGCGGTTCAAAGACTTCTCTTGCAAGAATTATTAAATTAGCTGTTTAGGTCAAGATTTTGCGTCCGGAGGAAATCCATGGAAAGTTTTTGGAGTTATGGGACCACACTAAAAAGTCGTACCTTTTTAGTAATACTCTAGATTTAAATCGGTAGACGAACTGATGTGATGGTTCAGTTATTCCCGTGAATTATTCGAGAATCGGCAATGGTTTCATAGATGGAGTCGCCTGAAATATTTTTAGTTAGGCTTAATACCTAATTTCCTAGAAACGTCTTGTGCTTATATTTTACGATCTCACTGTGAGGCGGCGCCAAGGAACAGACGATCACCAAAAGAGTTGAGCTAGCTAAAGAACGCTGGGTATTTTAAGGGTGAGCTCGCAAAGGGGTATTTGTAGTAGTAATAGATCTAGATTTCCAGGTAGAGGGTTTTGTAGATTTCTCGCGGTAATAAATTACGGACGCACAATGGTGTGTCGCAGTTATTGTCACGGGCAATGTGACGCTTTAGTGTGGATAAATGCTGCTACCAGATGTGACCCAAAATCAAGCCTTAACGGCGGAAACAGGAAAAATTTGAGACAACCTGATTCATGCGCCAAGTTGATCTTGACCTTGGACTTCGTTAAGGACGCACAGAAGACCCTCGCAGTAGTTGGAAGCAGGTGCTTGATAGACTAGCCCAACACCCAACACGCCTCCAGGAACTTGGGCGGAGGGCCGAAGGGAGCCGGCGGATACAGTCGGGCATTGGGTGGTGAAGGACGGTGGTAGTATAAGTTGCTTAACGTATTCAAGACAACCGCCTCCTCGGCGGTTCACTCTACTTACTCGAAAAGAGTTGTAGCCCGCCGGAGAGACAACTTCAGTTGGGGTGTGGTAGGCTTACCATGTTTCCGTCACCAGAACAATGTCAAAGCTAGAAGCAGGTACACGTTTCCTTGAGTCAGTAATTTCGTTCAACAGCTAATGGGAATTCAGCAGTAGAAGGGAATTAAAGCACTTATTTTTGAGGTGATAGGGCTCTATGGCTCCACGTGGGGGCAGCGGATGTCTATTGGGGCCGGGTGAGCTTCCGGCAGCCGGGTATCCAGCCAGAATGGCGTCAACGGGTGGAGTAGAAACTGGGCTGAGAGACTAGCAGGCGAGTTACAGGGTAGTGGTTTGTAGGGTACGGTGGTGTCACCGCTAAAGGAAACCTGGTTGTTGGGTGTCACTTGTATAGAGACATCAGAAGGGTGACTGCCGTAGGATGCAAGTTGGGTGAGACACTCTGGAAGTCTGATGGGGCGCGGCATTGGACGCAGCGGCGGGTCAATAGCTCCGGATAAACGATAAAGAAACACGAAGGCGGGGTCTAACTGGGCCTTTAGAGGGAAACCATGAAAAACTCAGGGGAATGCCATTAGAGGCGATGGTGGGTCGGTATGGGGAGGAAAAGTTCCTTTAGGAATACGGTCGCTTACCGTACGTGTTGTGATTGCTGGGGTAGGAAAAGGGCTTGGGCTGGAGCAACATATTGGGAACCAAAGTTGGTAGGCTAGGTCTATCTGGGGGCAGGGGCCATAGTTGTGCAGGCGAGCTGAAGAAAACTTATAGGTGTAGGCATCGTGTATTTGGGGAGGTGGAGGTTGGGGTGCACTAAATTGCGTGCTGGCAGTAAGATGCTGATGCAGCGCACAAGCTTACGGTAGCCACTGAGTGGTTTCCCTAAGGGCGGAATTATTCCATCTATTCTCTGGCTGGTAAGCCTTTGGTGAGTTAATTCTGTGGTTGCTTCTTTTAGAGTAACCACCCCGAACCAGGCCAAAAGTGGTCCAAAGTGGGCCCTTTGGGTATTAAGCTCGCTTTCTGGAGGACAGAATGTTTTATGGAGCAGGCCTCTAAACATTATGGCCTTCGCAACTTGAGTGGCATTGTGTACTGAGGAGGTAAAAGTGGCTGAATACAGCAAACCTCAATCTCTTACTGGAAGACCGGCGGAAATCGGGCTACCGTCAACACTCAATATACCGAGGGAGGACGTTGCACTTGAGGGAGATTTCATTGATGAACGGGTGAGCCAAAAACTAAGAGCTGCTTGGTCTTGTAGTATATCACTGCTAAATGATCTAGACACTCTGCAATCAAAAGTATGAAAGATTTTGATGTCGTCTGCGAAGAGGTAAAGACTGCAATTGCTGAAGACAATGGAAACGTCGTTTATGTATATGGGGAAAGGTAGTGGACCCAAAGCTCTCTTCGTGTGACACCACTAGAAGCAGGTTTGGGTTTTGGAGAGGGCTCAGTTTACCTTGAACAAATGGCGACGGTGGGAGAAATAAGAATTCAATCAACCGAGTAGCCTTCTGCACATCTAGCAGGATGATACTCATAGCCTTCCATTGTCAGCCGATTCCGCGACTGAGTTCGGGCAGTTAGCTTAACAAGTGGAGCGCGAAAGGTTTGTCAGGAAATCTAAAAGACCCACAATGATCAAGTTATTTGCTGGAAGGAGAGCCATTGTCGTATTTTTGACGAGTTTCTCGATGATTCTGGAAGTAGTCTTGAAGTCTTGAAGTCTTGAAGTACTACCTGGGTTCGAGGCTTTGAGCCCAATTGTCCCGGTTCTTGAGGAAATCTTTGATCTTCTGTCGGATTCACCGAGCTAAAACGAGAGTAAAGAGAAGCGGCGGGGGGGGGGGGTGGCAGCGAAAACAAGATACACATAACATCATGCAGTGTCACACTGTGGGCAGTGCCTTAAGCTGAGTGGGGGTGCGGCATTCATGAACATATATGTGATAAAAGACATCTATTTTTTTGACAAAGGAATTATTGGGAGAGACCCAGGTAGAGGTCTAGCTTTTTCTTGAAGATAGTTTTGTTCTGCGAGAGAACAATATCTTCCGGAAGTGCATTCCACATAGTAATAACCCTATAGCTAAAAAAGTTAATCCTTAGTGAAGTGCATGGCCTCGGTTTAAAAACTTTTCTGCTGTGACCACGGAGAAAAGAGGCTGGACAGACGAAGGAGAAGCAATCGCTTTGACCTGTTTCAAAAAGGTTGAACATCAAAAAAAAGATCACCTCTTACGCGTCTTAAGTCAAGGGGATAGAGGTTGAGGAGTGAGAGGCGGACGGGATAAGGTAGATAGGATAGACCCCTTACTGCCTTGGTGGAGGCCCGCTGAACTCTTTCTAGGATCTCACGGTCTCGAACAAGACCAGAATGCACTATCTGACTACCGTACTCCAGCAGAGTTCGGATATTCGTGCCGAAAATTATTGGGAAATCATTCTCAGATATGCGCGGGAAGGACCTCCGAATCATGTTTAGGACTCGAAAGGCAGACTTGCTCGCAAGTTGGTGATGATGAGAGAAGGATAGGTTACAATCTTACCAGAAACCAAGCACCTTGTGTCGGTCAACCCTTGGCAGTGCGGTTGCTCCGTCAATGGAAAACGTGTGACCAGTCTCTCTGCCGAAAGACATGCTCACGCATTTGTCATCATTAACTGGGAGGTTCCAATCCTCGGACCAGACTTTTGTTTCATCAACTGCATTTTGCAGGTCTTCAACGCTTGAACTCCAGGGGGTTACATCATCTGCGTACATGGCAATGTTCGCAGGAAGGGCTGTCGGTAGATCGTTTATATAGATCAAGAAAAGAAGAGGACCTAAGACCGACCCTTGTGGGACCCCAGTTGTTACTGGGGAGGGTTGAGACAAAACATTCCCGACTTTAACCTCAAAGGTGCGGTGGGTAAGGCAGCTACATGGGATGGCCGACATGGAGCCTGTGATCCCGTATGTCTGTAGCTTATAAAGAGGAGGGGCATGGGGGACCTTGTCGAAGGTCTTAGAAAAATCGATGAATACAGCGTGTGAGAGCTGGCCATCATCATAGGCTTTCGTTTGACTATCCATGACAGTAGGCATACTGGTGATGCATGATCTGCCAGGAAGAAACCCATGTTGGGACGGGGGGAGGATCATATTTCTATGAAGATGGGAAAGAATTTCACTGTTAAGAATTCCCTCAAAGTTTTGCTGAGGATGCTAGTGAGGCGTACTACCGGTAGGACGATAATTTCAAAATGTTCTACGTGCTTTGTGAATACGACTATATTCACCAATAGTTTACTAAGCCCGTACACACAAGAAATCTTTTGCACTCTGGTTTGTTTGAGTGAAACATTTGAATTTGGCCCTGAACTGTTTCTGACCGTCGTGCTTGTAAAACAGGACTTTGATTCTTTGGACTGTGCTGTTGGATCTATTTGGCCGAATATATGAGGTTTGCGTGTGATTACACTGTTTGATTTTCAATCCAGTGCCGTAGAAAGGACGAATCAATCTTGTCCTGGTATTGGGATTCGTGTGAATCGGCTACTCGTTAATCGAATGGTGGTTATTGTGACCTACACTACAGCATCTCGAGCCCCTCCCAGTCTAGATAAGGTGTTGGCTGCTCACCTCACATTGATTTCAATAACTCCGATACTACTCTCTCGGGTGCTTTCCACTCTGTAGTCCCCAATGGAAACCACACCGCCACTGACATACCCAATGTTTCACCTTGTCGTATTCTGCCAATTCTATTTGTACCGCCTGATTCACGTGGTCATCTACCCGGCTCAACCAGTGGTCTCCTCACTCTCACTAGTAGCAGCTAGTTAACCAGAACAATTCGCCTGTTGGGACATTGGCTCTATTCCCCAACGCAGACATAATCTTTGTTACCGAGGTGTGGCCATCTGAGCAGTCCCACTCGGACTGTGTAAGCATCCCTGTGTATCAAAGCCTCTGCTGCGCCCGCCAGTCTAAACGAGGCGGCGGGTAGCTGGCCTATATTCGCCATACTATTTAGGCAGCTTTTCTACAGAATCCCACCTAGGCACAGATAAAAGACTCGTTTCAGCTAATAACACCAGTAGACACATGACCTTTTTGTTTTGTTTACCGTTCTCCTGGATTATAAACAATTACAATAAACACAATAGCTGATGATTTTATGGCGGCTACGGACCACCTTGTGAGTGAAAGGACCAATTGCGGTGGATCTCAACTATCCTCAGACTAACTGGTCAACCATAACGAGCTCACCTGCTCTGTTTTACCTTCTTTCGTATTCTCAGTGGGGGCCAGATTCAACATATAAATGCGCCTACTAGGTGGTGTAATGTCCTTGATTTAGTTTCCAGGCAGGGCGAGTCAAACACGTATCCCTGAGTAGTGGTCCAAGGATGGTCATATGCACATTCACATGCCTCCGCAATGACCACTTTACTAACACTATCAACACTTGGAATAGCAGTTGTTGTGATCTTCTGTAAAAGTGCTTCCATATGGAGCCTGGAATGCGTACTTCCCGGCCTCTGACCCTCAGATAGCGGCAGGATTTTGTGCCGGCATGAGCAGCTACCTAAATAGCTATAGTTCAATCTCCACCCCATCCACCCAGAACCGGATCTCAAGGACTTCGAGAAGGGAGCCCAATCCGTTGAACCTACGCCGACAGTGCCATCAAACAAAAGGTTTCCCCATTCAGTTGCGCATTAGTAGGATAACCCCGATCAAAGACGCTCATCTGAAAAGCATTTCAGCAAACAGGAAGTATCCTTTATAACGCACCCTAAAACATTGGGATTTGTCCAATTTGTCTAGTATACTAAAGCACTCCAACGAGAATCCCTTCAGCTTTCTAGTACATGGCTCTTCCACTGTCCATTCATCCGTGTAAATATTAGCGGAGTTCAATACCCACCACTCATCGCTCGGGACCAGAGAACAATGTCCTGAGCGAGGCAGCCAAAAATCGACGTAGGCGAGCTAAACTTCTGCGATCCATCGACGTAAGCGAGACAGCGATAATATCGAACCGTGATAAAAAAAAGCTGTCCTCAGCCAGGGAGAATCGCTACCATAACAACTGTCGGTAGAGTCATTTCGACAGGAAAGCACAACCATGAAAGGAAGAGGTGAGTGCTTCGAGCGTAGATTAGCTGTCAAACACAGAACAGTGTTAGCACGAATAAATTTGGAGAAAGCAGTCCAAAGTTGTTCAGAAGCCGTAAGAAGATGGGCAGGTTGGAAATTTTTCGATTAACTTGGATGTTACGGTCATTCTACGTTACCCCGTGTGTTCTGCGCCATGCTGGAACCGCTGACACCATCGGTAATCTTATTCATCTGCATAGCGCATTTTTGCTTAAGCCCCTTCCGTTTCAGCTGTTGGACTTCGATCCTCAGCTAGGGCCTACAAATACCGCATTCCTCTTCTTATTTTCAGTTTTTGGTTCTCGAGTTATATGCAAATATCATCTTACGAAGCCATATTGAACTGGGTACTACTTCCACGGCTGTCTGAGCTATCTCTTTCGGATGCTAATCTGATATATGTCCGCCAACCATTCGTTGCTTCCATGGGCCTTGGTCTGCAGGACTCTTCGCACCCCTGACAAGATCAGTAAACACATCACTCTGTCGGCTGTTTTCTACCTCTTGGAAAAACATACGTGCTAACCCTTGCTCATCCCCACGGCGAGGGAGCCGCAGCGCTTTGGGAGTGCGTGCATTCCTCAATGATATGCGGGAGCAACTAGGCTGGCGGATTGCGTCTTCCATCACCAGAAGTGGTTTTCAGGTTGGTTGTCCAGCTCACTACCAGCTCCATCCACCAGCACCGTTTGCGGATTGCAAAACTACTGCTTTTATGCTCTCATGGCTAATGCAATCTTCTCACTCGCGCTGTCTTCCCTCAGCATCATCGGTTTATCCCCGGGCAATCTGCCAGTATCATCAGCATCACTTTCCTTCTCAAGCTGGGCAAACAATTTCTACTCCAGTTATGTACCTACTAGAGCCATCCTCTCACCCCTAGCTATCACCATCTTTTCTTGACGCAAATTGGTCACTTATACAAATAGCTGATTCTTTGGGCATGTTCCCCTTTACCTGCATTGGACGAGGTTCGCGTCTCACTAATCACCCGTCTCATCCATAATCATTTCCTTTCTCCACGACAAAGACTGCGGCCGCTATCAATATATTCATTTATTTGCGCAGCTTTTGTTGCATTTATTTATCTAATCACACTAACCACTAGAGATCCCAGCTGAGACATTCTCCCATAACCCTCCAGCAGCCAACGATGTAGCTGACGATTATTTGCAACCTCAATCAGTCCACTTGTTCCTAATTACAGTGCTCTTCCATTGATTAGTAATACTAATATTATTAATGATAATAATAATCATAATAATGGTATATTTCTCGGCCATGGTCGAAATGAAAGCACAAGCGCATGATCATGGTGTAACACGATGCCCAATAAGATAATATATTCACAAATTCTAAGAATAAAGGTCGAGAGTATTGTCAATAAAGAAGGTAGCCAGCAATAGTTTGGATGGATCACCCTGATAACTTTTTGCGCGGTAATTTCAAACCAGTTTCGAATTCGAGCGGGGGGGTGGTGCAGCTTGGGGATGCCAAGAAAATCGTTAACACAGTTCCAAAGACGCATTATGAACGAGACTGATACGAGCCTAGGAGAACGGAGGCTTCCTGGGATTCTGGGAACAGAGTGAGTTCCGAACAGGAAGATAAAGAAAGAACAAAAACAATGTAAAGAAGCATACTCGGGAAAATTGGTGCATGCGAAGAGAATAGCGATCCATGAAGATGATGCAAACCCTGAATGACGGATTTACCGGGGTTCAATAAACTGGGTGGGTTTGAAACAGAGAGACATGAAACCAGTTTTATGAAGGTGAACTTGGGAACATGTGGTGGATTTGGAAGGAACGGCAGTCCATAAAAAGGTGAGGTTAATCTCAGGGTCAGTAACCTGTATCATTCGGAAATTAGAAAGCGCAACTGGAGGGCCCTGGAGAAGTGGAGAGTCGATTTCCAGCCGGCTACGGTTCGAGGGGAAAATAAGCTGTGGTAGCAGATACTAAAGCGAAAAATCTTCCCTCGGACTTGGGTTTTGGTAAGCCGCTTTACTGACAAATATATGTATATGTATGCATTGACTCATTTGGCCTCAGTGTTGTTCAGAAACATTCCTGGTAGTGTACAACATCTTGTGGGTATGCTTCGTCTGGCAAGGTGAAGTATGTGTCGGTCAATCAGCCGAGTGTGGCGAAATATGACGGATCAAACTGATGACTGGTACTGACCGGTATATCAGCGGGATGCGCGTGAATTGCTATTTGTGTTGGCCGCAATGATGACATTAGAAGAAAAGGCTTTGCGTTAGAGAACACTGAACGACCTGATAAGCAGTTGGGAAGATTTCCAGTCAGGTGGCCTGACTGCGGTCGTAGTTGCCATGAGAGGCTCCACTTGGGTCTCTGTCGGTATGAGTCAAAGTGGCATGCTTGGTTATCTAGTTTGGCGAATGAGATTGTGGGAGACGACGAACCTGAAATAAAGGGGGATTGCAGTCTGGAAGTGGTTCCAGCTGTGGGTCATGATAGTATATGAAGACAATAATAATGAACTGGTTAGGTTTATATGGGCGGGGCATGGATGAAGTCTCGTTGAAGCAGTCAGTGGCACCTACTCCACGTTCTGGGCAAAGTAGGTTTGCAGTGGATTGCGCTGTACTGCTACAGGCTAGCGAAATTGAGTACATTGGTTAGACAACTGTGTACGAATTCCATAAGTTTTCTGGTTTGAAAGTTGGCGCGGCAGTGCTAGGAAACTAATAAAAACCTAGGCCTTACGGTTGAGAATATTTAGAATTGATAACCCTCAGTACCGTTTGCTTATGCAAAACGTAGTTTGGCACCGAGGCGATAAGATAGGTTTAAAATAACAGACTGTGAGTGAATAGGGCTGGCACGCTGTTAGCATAACGCTATACTGTTATTGTCTGTTCTGGCGTAGTGGTTATTCTGTACTGAATAGTATCTGGGGAGCCATAAAGTAGATGAAACGAATCAGGTGTCGGTGGTGGGGTATTGATCCTGATCTTGCAAAGCATCCCATCCTCTCCATATCTGCCTACTTAAAGTAAATCCATCCAACAGCTCCGCCCACAAGCACGTCCATCAAAGTGGCAGTCATCTAATGTACGCTCACTCTCCATATTCTTCACTATCGACCACTTATGCTAGTTCACCCTGTAACCTACATAGATGTGCATCACAGATAGTCTTATTATCCGGTTGCCCTTTTCTAGTGGCATACCAACTGTCTATCATAAGTTGAACACGGAAGTCACTAGCATTAGATTGCACGATGTATTCCGAACCAGCTCGCTGCACCTTTACTAGTGCATACTGCAGTCAAGGTGCCCCCATTTATCAGTGGAAAATTGAACGTTCTCATGGGAGCGAAGGAAAAATTACAAACACACACAACTAATGATAGCAAATTAAAGCACGTTTCCAGATGAAAGGCTAAATTAGTTATCCACTCTTGCTGTTTGCACGATTGAGGGTGACTCTGGGTAATTGCTAGTGGCTTCGAGTATCTCAATAGTCGTTCGTTGTTTGTGACGTAAGTGACGGTGAACGCCGTACTCGGATTACCATAGTAATTTGTCTCCCGCAGGTGTTGCGTAGTGGATGGCTTGAGTGTTCTACGTGCGCTCGATGACGTTACTGGTAGAGTCTGTCAACTCATTATTCGGTGCAATGAAACCGAATGGTGTTCTACCCTTCTATTACGCAGTTGTCTCACCGTTCTGCCAATGTGGGTGGCTGAGCACCCCCACACAAATTGGAAAATGAAATTTGACTTGGCTTGAAGAGGCTGCGGTCCTCTTGTCGATGGCATTTTTATCCAGGTGGTCATATAGATAATGATGATATTTGCGGCATAACACGTACGAAAAACTGCTCATTTGAGGCGTCTGCTGATTGAGGCATTAATTTCATTACATTTGTAGGGTAACTGTGGGAAGGTCGTCAGTTTTGGGAAGGTGGTAACTTTCCTTTTGTGCGAAAGTGGTCGCGATGTTTTGGATACAAATGATTTTGGATATCCGTTGGAAGTGTGCACTAGTGAAGGGGCAGCGAAATGGCCCGGAAGACATCATGCAATCTAGTGCAGTTGGCTTCTGTGCTCAAATTTGTGTGGGGAAATCATGTTTTCAATCCATCAAATATCACAAATTCACCACTTTTCTGGATACTTACCAGTTTTCCTCCGGCTATCTCTCTCATCTTCACTCTAGAAACTGCTCACCATCTCCAGATGTGTCGTTTTTTGCCAAAAATCCAGCTCTGCTGACATCTAACAGTCAATCCTCACCGCTATCTCCGTCGAACCATCTATCTTACTCTACATCTGCCCCCCAATCCCACTCTTCTTATCAGATTCCTTGGTACTGGAGACTGCCCCTTTGTCGCCATTGCAACTTTCGCATACAAAAGTGGTCACCAGAAGATATTCTCTAACCTAGCAACTACTTCACCATCTCCTTTGCACTTCCTCGACCCTGTAGTCACTGTAGCTTAATAACCTAGATGGATTTTCACTCGGTTTGCCTTTCCCGTTTCGGTATATCACAGTCCGCTTGGTTAACTGTGATCAGTCGCCAACCAATTTCCCCCGAGAGTCTCCCGCGTCCTAATTCTGGTAGTCTCTGTCCATCTCTAAATGTGTTATCCGCCTCGTACATATTTGATTCTGTCAAATTATATACATAGAAATCTTCGCTGCTACCTCCGTTGCCTGATCCAATTTACCTAAACGTTGACTGTCCCATCTCCATTCTTTTTTCCGGGCCAGTCTCATGCAAAACAGTTTCAAGTGACTGTCGCATGATCACTGTAGTGCAATGATCATTTTCACGTGTAAACTTACCTTCATGTGCCTCTCATGCTCTATCATCATCCCCACACTTTATGTGTCTCCCCAATCGCCCCAGCCACGCGTCCAATATAGATTTATCACTATATTTCCATCTATATGTCGATGCATGTTACTCCTATCGTAAAGTAATCCACTCACGGATCGGATGGCAGTCCGTCTCTGATCACTTCCTTCGTCACTACCCTAGCACTCCCCCAAAACCAGATGTGATGGCTGACTTCTATATGACGGGAGCCGTCAGTTTACTGCCATCATGTTTTACTGGTATACTATTAAACTACTATATTATATTCCGCTTCCTATATTGTATCTCCATGAACTGTAGAGTTCTTCGGCCATTCCCTCAAGCCTGCTGATGATTTTTCATCTATCTCATCTGCGACAAACTCCTCTATTCGAAAAAACCGATATAATCAAAACACCCTTCGACTGGTTTGCACCACTTAGCTATCATAATCATTGTCGATATTTTTTATGCACATATCATACATTTTAAGCCACTTCTTACGCCTCTAGCCGACATGACCACCTAATCTTGAGCTTTAATTTTACCGGGCAATATTATTCTTTCCGAGTATTCAAACTTTCTCTTCGTTACGTACGTCTGTACTAGCCTCAGTGGATTTCTGATACCATATTCACTTGAAATTTTGATCGTGCACTGCAGCACGTGTTGGGCTCCTAAAAACCCGCCATCATCACTTTCACTGTCATGAAGAGAAGCAGTAAAAATAAGGAAAAAGTGGGTAAGCTTCCCCGCCGCGGCAGAAGAAAGACAGTGAGAGGCTACAAGAGAGATGAGGAGGGAGATAGTTGAGCTTACTATGGCAGAATGAAAACAGAGGAGGCTTGCCACCCACAACCGGTGTTTTTGAATGGAGTCGACCGCGGGCTGAACACCCAACCCGGAAACCCTCCATGAAGTGAACACAGAAAGTGTGATCAATCAGCCTAGTTGCATCTGCACACAATTACAGACCGCGTGATCGCCCCATGTGGACCGACCAAAGCGCTGGATTTGACCACGCCCCACATCGTTGGGGCTGGCACGGGTGACCACTGATGATTACACAGCGGGCGTAGTGACCGCGACAAGAGTGTGTGGTCCAGGAACCATTGGCCAGTTTGCGAGATATCTTGAAGAGCGGAGCTGACGGGGACGGGGGTTTGTGGATGGTCAAATAGCAATGTTGTGTAGACGCACCTGCCAGGTGCATGGCCGGTACAGAGCACAAAGCGGTTGACCTTCAATGGGGACCTCTGAGGATGACTGGAAGGGAAACCAGATAAGAGGGGCACTCGGGGTGTTCTCCAACTAGGGGTCAAAGGTTACCGGAGAAGAAGGCGAAACAGTGGATCGATGCAATGGGCCATTAGAAAAATTCGTGGCGACTAGAGAGAAATCCTATCCACTATTCAAAGCTTAAGTCACCAAATACCAAGGTTCACTCGTTCTGGATGGCACCTTGGAGCATCAATGCGGCGGGCGGCTCAAAAGTTTGCAAAACCCAAAATAACGAAGGCAATAACTCTGCAAATTCATGAGTTAAGTTGAAAAAACTGACCGATCATATGCTTGATGTAAGCCTCAGCCACTACGCAGCCAAAAGATAACAGAAACCGGGACATAATCTGTACAGAAGAACAGCTGACAAAAAAGGATAAACTAGAAATAACCGTGCTGTAGTCCATATAAGATCAGCACGATTATTCACGCCCAGAATATGCTTTACTGGTCTTGGCAACCGAAAATCAACTCTAAAGAACTGAACTTCTTCGATCCGTCAAAGCCTGCGGGGAGTGCAACCAAACCCTTATAAAACAGCGATATCTCGAGGCAGTGTCCCACTACCATACCAAAAATCTGTAAAGTTACCTCAGCAGTAAAGTGCGGTCATGAAGGCAAGAACACGAAAGCCTCAAACGTAGATCCATTGTCGTTCACAAAACAGAGTCAGCGCGAATAAGGTTGGAGAAAGCGACCCGAAATCAGTCAGAACGAGTACGTAGGTAGGCGGATGAGGAATTCCCAGTCAACGTGGACGTTACACAGACTGCAAACATTCCTCTCGGCATTCATGACAGTTTCATATAGTAGTCATTCCTAACTCCCTCCACTTACCCATTCTCACGAGACACCGGATTACGCAGGACCTAAAGCAGTAAGCCTGAATACCCCCAGCCTAAGGCCCCGGCCTTTTTATTGGCATCCTTAGACAAGCAAATTTTTCTCTCATTTTCCCTCTGCTTTCCTTAGTTATGGATCTCCGTATGAGGCAGCCCGAAGCGGCCACCACGTTCCCAGCTCCCCTCTCGCTGAGTCCCGCAGGAAACCAGCACAATTTCTTACCTTTTAAGACTTCTTTCCTTCGAAAGTCCCATATGGAGTGTCGAGATGTATAACCTCACCCATGGACACCGGAAGCTACCTGCGAAGTGGTTGACCCACTTCCAGTGTCACCATAATATTCTCTCACATAGGCATTATCCAATGTACCGCAGTTGCCCCCGCAGAAGTAGTTGGCTGTCGGGCGTTGGAGCCAATCTACTCTAGTTATGGGACAAAAGAGGGGCTCTCGGTCGATTGTTCACTATTTCCTCATCTTCCACAAAGCAAGCCCATAATGCCTCCTCACTCATTATTTGTTTCTCAGAAAGCACCGGTAGCAAACTGCGTACCGAACGGATCACTCTGTCGCGTAGGCTTTCACCTAGGTGGCTGAATGCTGGGGATTGAAGCGCCGATTAAGGGCCTGACTGGCTAGGTGATCACTAGTGCACCGCCCAGCCCAATGATTCAAATGAGTCTTGAGCTCGGTAAGTGCACCCACGAAAATGAATCCGTTTTTGCCACAGATTTCTTTTGGCCTTTTACGTTTCATGAGGAATTAGACGAGGGACATCATAAATAAATCTGTACTAAACTATGCCATTTCCAAATAAGCAGCTCGAGTTTATGGGGAATTGATTAAACAGCCATTGTAACGAACGTTTGAGCAATGCGTAGCCAAATTCGCAACGGATCCCGAAATCAAAAGGCGATTATCCGCGATATTCCACGATACTAGACTATTACGTGAACAATGACAAAAAATATACAAACCTCAATAATACGATCATAAGGACTCACCAACGAGAAACCGAATAGCAGCGTGTGAGCAAACAGCACGTGAGTCGCACAGGTCCTGAACAAGGATGTGCCAAAGTAGCGTTCTGGGCGCGAACAAACAACAATTGGTCCATAGAAACAACCAGTTCGTAAAGACAAGTCAATAGTGCAGGCAAATGAGTGATATTAGGAAAAACACTGAATCGCGAGGGAAACAGGGGGATTTTCCACGATCGGTTGTTACACCGCCCACCAAAATCCTCCTGGATCCTCAGCAGAGTCAAAGGTTCGGTGTAAAGGTACTGATTCTTTCTACCTACCTAGGCCCTGCTGTCAGTGCTCGCGCCTAATGCTCGTCGTCAACTTTCTACTACTGGTCGCACCTTACCCATTGGCTACATAGAAGTGAGGCTAGTCTACATCTTCCACAAGACTAAATGACCGACGGCGGGCGTGAAGGGGGCACATAGATGCTGCCCTTGTAGAAGGGCGTCCCGTCCTGGATGTATGTGCTTGATTGAGTGTGTGTGTATTTGTGTACGTGCCGTGGTGTACGATGGAATCACAGGTATGGTTGTACATCAAAGGAGGACTTTCTGCAATGTCAACAAAAGGCTGTGTGGCGGAATCGAGCAAAATATAGGCTTGTGTGCGTGACCTAAGCCCCGTTACTTCTACATGAAGTGTCGTGTCGTGTGATGAGCTAAGGTTTGGACAATTAGCTCCATAGTACATCGTAAATGCTGTATGAAATTAAGCACAATATACTTCAAAGATGTTGTGGGGGGTTGAGTCCTACAGGAGAATGCATGAGGGATAAATAAATGAATTCGGCTTCATCTGGTATCAGCGGACATGGGTATACCTTGGTCGGTAGAGTCGGCCTCGCCCGCGTCGCTGTCACCTTTAAGTCGACACATTTTGCGTATATCTCGCAATACGTCTCCCTTGTTCGTCCTCACCACCACCGTGCGCACGAGACCATCGATTTGTGTACGACAATCCTTGATCACTCCAACCTGTCAATCGTCTTTATGTAGGTGGCTCTCCACGAGGATGACCACATCGCCACGTCTGAACGACTTATGTTTGGAGATCCACTTTTGCCGAAGCTACAGTGTCGGTAGGTACTCCCTCGTCCATCGTTTCCAGAAAGCCTGTGCTAGGTGGTTCACTTGTTTCCATCCAAAAACGTACGTTACACGCAGGGTTTTCGGTGTGGTTACTCCTGCGTTTGACCTGAGCAATAACAGGTCGTTGGGGGTGAGTGCCGGTTCGCCTTCCGGGTCTGGGACGGTTGGCACCAGGGGTCTGTTGTTCAATATGCTTTCTACTTCTGTTAGTAAAGTAGTCAGCATCTCGTCGTCGAGGGTTTATTGTGAGGCCAGGGCTGCGGGTAGTTTCCTAGTTGATCGTATCAGCCTTTCCCAAACGCCACCAAGGTGACTGGCATAAGGTGGATTGAAGTGCCATTCTATTCCCTTTGCTACGGTCTGGTTTTGTATTTTGCCGGTGTCCAAGCGGCTCCACCATTTCTCTTACTCCTTATGAGCCTCAACGAAGTTCGAGCCATTGTCGGAGTATATATTCTTGGGGAAGCCCCGCCTCGCGATGAACATTTGAAGGACCGTTAGGAATGAATCGGTCGTCATGTTATGCACTACTTCGAGGTGGACTGCTCTGGATTGTAGGAATTTTATCAGGCAGCCGTACCTCTTTTGGGTGCTTTTCTGATGTCGTACGAGTAACAAGCCAAAGCAGTCTACGCCGATTTCCGCGAACGGGCACCATCCCGGTTGGACTCTTACGGCTGGAATGGGGGCCATCATTTGTTGGCCTGCTACCGCCCTCCGGCAGCCAAAAATGATGCAGTTGCCTATGACTCGCTTGAACGTCACTGGTCCCTTTGTCACCCAAAATCGTCGGCCTTTATTGTTCAACAAGTGGCTCAAACCTGCATGTTCCTCCCCTTGATGTACATGGTCTATCAGGCATCTTGTTATATGGTGGTCACCGGGGATTATTATTGGGTGTTTTGTTTCGTACTCTAGGCTTGAATTCGTCAGCCGCCCTCCAACTTTCAGTAGTCCGTTGATTCGCATGGGGTTTGGTCTTCGGATACTGCTGTCCAACAGCCTATTTCCTTTGGTGTTATCATCTGTCCTGGCTAGCTCGCGTGCCTCAGACTGGAAAGCATCTAGTTGCAGTAGGTGTAGAACGTCGAGTTTGGCTTGATTCAGCTCGCCCGGTAGTATCGTCCCCACGTTCAATGTGTTTTGTGGTTTTGCGCCTTTCATAATCAATAAAACTGCTTTGTACCGTGTCCACCAGACCGTGGCTCTTAACATTTTTGTCCAGTTGGGGAGTTGGAACAATTTCTCTATCAGGCTTAACCTTCCCGTGAAGTTTATAGACAGTATCAGTCTTTTAGTCTCGATGTCACCATCATCAGCCTTGGGTGTTAATAGCGTTGGCCACATCTCTCTAGTTGCCGTTAGGAAGTCCGGTCCCATTGTCCACATCCGCAACCTCTCCAGTCTTTTCAGGCCCCTTGAGCAGAAGTCGACCGGGTTACTGGCGGATTTTACATAGTGCCATTGATCGGTTTTAGTTGACTCGTGGATTATAGTGAGTCTGTTGGCCACGAAAGTGTTAAAGCGAGTGGTAGTGTTGTTTATGTAATGAAGTACCGTGGCTAAATCCGTCCAAAAGATTGTTTCCCAGTCTATCCGGTCGAAGCATCTAATCAGCCCCGCGGCTTTCACGGCCAGTACTGCTGCCGTCAGTTCCATCCTTGGAATGGACACCTTTTTCAGTGGAACCACTCTCGCCTTTGCGAATGGTATCTGGCTGTGCTGCCCACCATTTGCGTCAACCCAGCAGCCGTAAGCAACTATCCCGTAGCCTATTTCTGATGCGTCGGAGAATAGGTGGAGTTGGGCGCCTTTTGTGCACTTGATACCTGTTAAGCGTCTTTATATTTTTATCTCCCCAAGTTGCTCCAGGCTGTGCAGCCAGTCGCGCCATCGCTTGTCGCCATCATCCTGGAGAGGTTCGCCCCAACCCGTCCCTCTTTGGCACTGCGATTGCAGCAAGCACTTTTCCGGTAACAACCATGGCGGAACAAAACCTAGGGGGTCATAGAGGCTTAAGACAGCTGATAGGATTCTTCGCCGTTCGACTGGTCGTTTGGGTAGGTCTAGAGTGAAAATGAATTCGTCCCCTCTGAGTTTCCACTGAAGACCAACCGTGCGCCCCGTTTGTGAAGAGGATCCCAAAAGCTCTTTCTTACACTCCATTTTCTCGGACTTCGGTATAACGCTGAGCACCCCTTGGCTGTTCGAAGTCCATTTAGTGAGGTTGAATCCTCCGGCATTCAGAGTGGCGATCAGTCTCATCATATAAAGAATAGCAGCATTTGAGTCGTTGGAGGAGCACAGAAAATCGTCCACGTAGAAGTGGTCCATTGCTCTTCCTAACAAGGGTTTCACGAAGGGTGAAGTTAGCACAAAAGGGGGATGAAACCGTCCCAAACGGGTGCACGGTCAGCCTGCACTCGTCAGGTGCGCGATTTGTGTCGTTCTCAGGCTACCGGAGAAGACGGAAGGCGTCTCTATTTTTAACGGGCATCTTCACTTGTAGAAACATTTCGCGTATGTCGGCAGAGACGGCCACTTTTCCTTGCCGAAAATGACATAAAACCTCGACTAGTGGCGTTGTCCAGTCTGGGCCTCGTAGTATATGGTCGTTGAGTGACACACCCTGACATTTCACGGCACAGTAGAAAACCACTCTGACCTTCCCCGGTTTCTTTGTGTTCACGACCGGGTGACGGGGTAGGTACCACCTCAAATTTGCGCTGGTAACCGCTGTATCTACTCTTTCCATGTAACCCAAGTCGATGTTATTTTGCATGGCTCGTGTGTATTCTATCTTTAACTGTGGTTCCCGGAGCAGCCTGGTTTTGAGGAAGCCTAATCTTTTCAGAGCCATTTCTCGGCTGTTTGGCATGGGTTTCATGTTGGATCTCCACGAGATAGGAACCCCGAGACGACCTTTTGCGTACTTGACGTTCTCGGCCACCATTTCCAAAGCCAACCTATCTTCTCGTGATGGGACATCTCTATCAATAGCCAGGTCGGCAAATTCGGCGTTATACAGTTGTTGGAATGCCTGTTCGGTGTCAGCAGTTTCCACCAAAATGCAGTTGATTTATTTGCCGCTTCTGCCGTCTGCACTACCATAAAAAGTCCAACCGAATATGGTGCGTACTGCATAGGGTGCTTTGCGGCTTCCTATCATTTGATCCAGGACCAAATGCGCCTCCGGTATATCGCAGCCGATCGGCAGAACAATTTCGGTACTCTGCCACTCCTCGATCGTAATCCCGTCGAGAGGCGGCCACTGATTCAGAATCGATTGCACTGACTGAGGTGCTCTCACCGGCAGGTCCTTTATGGTGAATGCTATTAGAGTTTCTGCTCTATCTTTGCCGACCAAGGAAGTGAGTTGTAAGTGCAGTTTGGTCGACTGGATGACTTCGATGCCACTTACTGTGTTTACTGCTAATTAGGATTGATTCCTTCTAACCCCATATCTCTCTGCGAACTCCTTCCTTACTAGCGTGGTATCCGAGCCACTATCTATGAAGGCCAAAGCTTTGGCCACTCTTGTTGGGGTCACTACTCTCACGGCAACTACGCATAAACGTACTGGTTTTTTGGCAGATCGTGACGTTGAACAAATAACACTGGGTTTGGTTCTCGTCTCGGATAAGGTTACTTTCGCTTGATGCAGCAGCTGATGGTGTCTGCCCGTGCAGCTCCCGTAACCACATCGGTTCCCTGTTCTACTGGCTGCCGCCCGGTGCGTGGTGTTGAGACAAATAAAACACGCTCCTGCCATCCTCGCCATTCCTTACCGTTCGTCTATTGTGGCTTTGACGAACTTGGGGCATTCTGGTAGTCTATGGCTAGCATCACAGGACCTGCAACTTGGTTGAGCCGTGGCATCGCGTGAAATGGCATGTGTATTGGTCCAAGGTCGGTATTTCGGCTGCTGCCGAGCAGTGGTTTGAGCCTGGCTAGTACTTGGCTTGTTTGCTCGGTTGCCGTCCCGGATAAATCGGCCAAATCTGCTGTCGGCTATCTTGGTTTGCCTGTCCAAGTATTCGGCCAGAACTTCAAAGTTGGCTTACCTGTCGCTTCGGCTCATCCGTTCTGCTTCTTCCGCCTACCGACCCTGTAGTTCGGGAGAAAGGTGACAGACTACGTTTTCCAAAGTGTGCATGGCATCTAGGTCAGCCTGTAACCTAAATGGTCGAGGGCCATTGAGCAGTTCTGCATCTTGATCACCAGGTCGGCTATTGTGTAGACGTTGTCCTTGGTTCTCTTTGCCTCTGCCGTCACCCCCCCCATTAGGTTATAGGCTACTTTGAAGAGTTGGCCAAACAAGTCCCTTAGAATCTCCCTTGCTCTCGTGTAGCCCCGTTCCGAGTCGAGCATGGTACACACGTCAATAGCTTCTCTTGCTCGGCCTCGACAGTAGTGAGTAAGGTAGAAAAGCCTTTGCCCGGGGTCGGTCACCTTACTTTCGACCAACGTCTCGAACTGCTTGACAAACTTGCAGTATTGTTCAGCTCGCCCGTCGAAAACCGTTAGTTTCACTTTAGGCAAATCGATCGATGATGGTTTGTAGTCGGCGACCTGCGTGGGGTTCCCCATCTTATTGCACCCTGATCTATCGGAAGTGTCCAAGTCGTTGGTCTCATGCTCTCGCTCTTCCTTGGTACACTTATTTTCTGCTTCCTGTGCCTGTAGTCTAGCCGATAGTAACTGTTGTTCTAGGTCTAGTATTCTCAGCCTATATAAATCAACATCCTTACGAACAATATTGCTCTCATTAACACATGAACTAGCACTGACAGGACTAGGCGATCTAATGTATATTATATACATATATATGTATATTGTTATTATTATTATTATTATTATTATTATTATTGTTAAAGAATCAAAGATACCCAAAACCTCCCCAGAGACTTGCCGTGTTACTTCCTGCCCGGATTCCAATGTTTTCGATCCTTTTCCTGGCACTTTGCGTGTTTTTCCTCGTTCCAGATTGATCTATTGGGTATTGTAACGAAAGCCTGAGCAACGCGTAGCCAAATTCGCAACGGATCCCGAAATCAAAAGGCGATTATCCGCGATATTCCACGATACTAGACTATTACATGAACAATGACAAAAAATATACAAACCTCAATAATACGATCATAAGGACTCACCAACGAGAAACCGAATAGCAGCGAGTGAGCAAACAACACGTGAGTCGCACAGGTCCTGAACAAGGATGTGCCAAAGTAGCGTTCTGGGCGCGAACAAA
Source organism: Fasciola hepatica (assembly GCA_948099385.1). NCBI lineage: Eukaryota > Metazoa > Platyhelminthes > Trematoda > Plagiorchiida > Fasciolidae > Fasciola > Fasciola hepatica. The sequence continues at coordinate 279,366 of CANUEZ040000101.1, forward strand.
CAACAATTGGTCCATAGAAACAACCAGTTCGTAAAGACAAGTCAATAGTGCAGGCAAATGAGTGATATTAGGAAAAACACTGAATCGCGAGGGAAACAGGGGGATTTTCCACGATCGGTTGTTACAGCCATGTCATTTTCCGACCCTCGGCCTCTTCGAACAAGAATAGGACCAATCTGGTTTATTCCGACCAAGCTGAAGCAAAACTGCTCTGTTCTACTTGACGGGGGGGGGGAGGGGAGAGGAGCCTTTAGCTGCTGACCGGCCACAGCGACCAATCCACGTAAAGTCAGGCACTGTCCTACTACTGGTTTCACTGCGTCGGATTTCCTGGTAATCTAGTATCTCCTTCTGGTTCGCGGCCAGTGCTTGCGCGGTGCAGCCGTCGTTCTCCGCTGCCGTGGTGGCGGATAATGAGTTCTGTCACCGGGTATCTATCAGGTAAAATAGCTGGGTGTTTAGAGGCGTCTGGTTGTTCAGCTTTATTTAGCCGTCCACCGACGTACAAAGTGATTCTTAATATAACCGGGGGTTCCTTTCCTAAGGAGCCCAAGGCATCCTTGTATGGCTCTCGTTGCCGTGGAAACTCTCCAGATAACGATTTCGTAACCACTGTTATCAGTTTCGCGCCGGCCCTAGCTGTCATCTGCGGATAGGTTACCTACTTTCAGAGGACCCTTGCTGCACCATATGGTCCATGATGGGCTCCACGAATCCATTTTGACCCCTCCCCGAGCAAATACTTTGACTGTCATCTTTGGTTCACTCCATTTGTGCAACTGCCTGCAGGCAGGCAGCTCTCCAGATCCATCGCGCCATCTGTGCAACGCATATATTTCTCGTGATTCTGTTCCATCCCAGGTTCTCCTGCCCTGGAGTCTCCTTTTTACCCGGCCCGCATGGAACTCCGCCTGTGGTGAAATGGTCTGCTTATTCGTCACGTGTTTCACTTTGGTCAGTTTTTCCATCTTTTGTCTTGTATTCTGTTCGACATAGACATTTTTACTGGGTTTTTCCGGTTGTTTTATTTCTCCAAGTTCCATCCGTTGTGAAGAAGTCTTTACGCCATGAAATTCACAAACAAATTCTATGTGATCTGCCCCCTCCGGCCTCCCCTACTCCCGTATAGCTCCCACACTTCGCATTTACAACAGCCTTGATCATGCACCCCAATCCAATTTATCGCCCACTTCTCTTTCACTGCTATAATTCCTCACGGCTATGGCTACTCAGTAACTACATTTTCCCCGCGTTTCCCTACCACCTCCGCCTTTATCATCTGGATGCTCCAGAAAGTACCTCCACTCCCTATTTCTTCTCTCATATTCAACTGTCATCTGATAGTGCACTTACTTTGACCAAATTAATCGAATTGCTCGGACTAGCTTTCCTCGATCAATTTCTTCATCATCTGTCATTCACAAACTGTTCGGCACAGCTAACATCGTCTTATTGCCCTCGGGACTGATTTCTCTCTCTGCAGATATACCACTTTTCGCCACAAAGAAACTCATTTATCCCACATTTAATTGTTCACACCAAGCGTATTTTCGCTCTGCATCCTCCAGTTTTCGACGACTATCTCCCTTGCGACATCCAGCAGCCTACCTCGATATGCGTCCACCCTGAAGATATTTGTCCATCGAAACCACCACGTGCCAATCCTTACAAAATGTTTTATATCTGATCCACTTTTGAAGCCTGTTCCGCTAACTCATGTTCCACAGAGTTCTGCTGCCTGTTGCTTCTCATTTGTCGCATGTAGCAATGCATCATTTCTATCCGTTCCTCTTCCACGCGTATAAATTTATTCTTCATCATCTCTTGGTAACACAGCTATACCAGCCGTTTTTTCGCCTGTCTCATGTAGAACTCCTAACTTTCAGCTATCTCCACCTGGACCAGTCAGACTCCCCTAACTGACCTTGACGTTCCGATTCGTAGGGCAGTAATTCGGATCTATCAGTAGTCACGTATAAGGCTCCCTCCGCTATACCCTGGTGCGCATACATCTTTCTTATATTTGTCTTACATTCGTCTCACACCTATCTATATCGAGTTCACCTGTTCTATACTAGCTATAAACCCTTCCTTATAATCACGAAACATCCGTCCATGTATCGGTCTGTGACATTTTGATCATGTATCAGCATACTTCAAGCCTCTCCGAAGCAAACCATTATTTTTGTAAGAAATGAACCAAATGAGCTAAGCCAAAGCCATCAAAAGCTTAGACCAGTCAGAGTACCGACAAATCATTGGGGCCATGCCAGTATGTAGCTTGGCTGTATTTACGGGAGCAGGCCATTTCTTAGTCTCCATACCACCCGGTGAGGCTGGCAATGAAACCGGTGGTGGAATATGATCAGCTAAATCGAGAGTCTTCTCTTCCAAGGCCTCAGTCCCCTTTGGTTGAAAATCCTTTTGAGGCTAGATCTGCAACATTATCTTCTGCTCGCGCTTGCCACCCTTCAGACACTTTAGTGTGTTGACGAACAATTGCTGAGCGGTTACCATCGAAAGTAATGCGGAGAGTACCGGCATCCTCTTGTAGTGCCTGGTGACCACTGGGCCTGTAAAAAGTGCCATACATCGCAACATTCTGGCGAGCCTTTTTTTGACGTCTCTCTAAATCGAGCGCCTAAGGCAGCCGTAGCCAACCCCAGCCTCAGAGCAGTAACGGTTTCGACAGACAAAAGCACAAGGTGCGTGTTATGTCCACGGGAACTTAGCAGGAGTCCAACATGCGTGATTTATATGATTCGGATGGATCGAAGGAGTCTTAGGATAAACCAAAAAAGCAGGGGTATTGGAGAATGTCGGGAATGCCGAGGAAAGAAAGTCATGATGAAGTTGCAAGGGTAAGGCGAGGGAAAAAGTGGAACAAAAGTACCAAGTTAGAGGGAGAGATAACAATGAAAGCAGTGGGAATAAAAACCAGGTCAACAATGTTGGAATTTTTGAGTATGGTGGAATATGTGATACGTAAACATATAATCCTGGCAGGCCAGGAAATGCCCCGGAGGATTGGTTGTAACCTTCCTCGTCTCTTTCGGAGGAGTTAGTTAGCACCGGTAGAATTACTCAGGGGTACGATGGCCCGTTCCTGGGGAGAAAATAAACGTGGGCAGTCGGGTGGGGATGGTTGGGCCAGCAAACTGTCATGAGGGTGTCGATGTGTGCCGCAGTGTCGGCAAATAGTCGGATCGCTTGGTGGAAAAACCACAGTTGAGGGCCGAAGTAAGTGAGGGCAGGTCTAACGGCTGGGCAGTGTTGGGGAGAGCAAGGGGATGCTAGTAGATGGTTTCGGTTTTCGGCTTCATTTAGCCTATCCTCGGTACCGGAGCGGTCTTGTCGTACCAAGTTCTCAGTGCTCCTTGGCAGAACATTTGTGGCAACGGAAGGATAGTGTGTGGAGCCATGCAACAGAATTGTATTCTCGTTAAGCAACAACCGGCCAGGATGCATAGGAGTCGACTAGACGAGATAAGCATCCTGCCCGATGTTACTCCCAGGCCGTACGATGGCTGGGTAAATCTAGAGATGGAAAAGAAAGGGGAAGCAGCAGTCTGGATGGTGGTCCAGCTGAACGGTAGCGTGAGAATAATAGTAGGTAGAACTACGAAAGTTGCAAAAGAGGAAGCACAATGGGCATAGCGACAAGACGGAGGGGTGAGAATTACCTCTGTAGGGGTAAGCAGTACAAAATGTTACGGATATCTGTACCTGAATACTGGGTGGAGTTGATGTCAGAGTACAAAGTAGATTTGTTAGCTGTTTACTGTAGGTCGAGCCCAAGACATTGTGATCCGATGTTTGTTGGGAATAACTGCATCCGTACCATTGGGCCCAGTTAACGATTGTCGGTTCGGAAGGATCTCGGTAGGTCTGATCCTTGGGGCCAACAAGGCCGTGGGGAACTCTAGGGATATTCGGGAGCTAGGGGCTAGAAAGAGGCAAGTGGGACTTACTGAGCCCGCGAACATATGACATGCTTATGACAAAAGCAGCCTTGGGGTTAACAAAGATCTAGCACGGCAAGTTTGAGCCCGGTTTGGCCTGCGGAAGGTTGTTCCCAAGTTAATTTATCAGCCAGACAATGGATTGGATGCTAGGGTGCAGGAAACTCTGCTTCCTTACAGAAAAGGAAAAAGGTAGATAGATAAGTCGAAAATAAAAGCAGTTTCCCCCGCGTTATTTTATTTTTGGGCCATGATGGGACGGGTTGTTGTTGACTGAAGCTTCGGTTTGCCGTAAGGAGCAGCGAGAAGGGAGCAAATAATACGTCAGCGGTTGTGGCTGGCGCCAGCATACATGGCCGACATGGATGAATAGGTAAGGGTTGGATGAAATTTCAAGCGGAGGATGGACAAGCATACGTGAAATGTCCATTGATCTGTCGCCGCCTTCAGTCTCGTACCTGGGAATGAAAAACGTATTGAGCAAGCAAGGGCAGCATGTGGTCTCCTCTTTCGCGGGATCAGGTCTGATCTGATGAGGAGAGTGCCCGTAGCTGGAAGTTACCCATTTCTTTCTTTGTCTGATATCAGTGATATTTGAAGGTCAAGCTGATCCCGGTAGGCTTTTTATTTTAAAACCCTTCTTCCAAAAGCAGGGCGGTTGAGCCCGTTTAAGAACTATTCGTGGCCTCTCCGCCGCGCCTTTAGCTTAGGTTTACTTGTCTTTTTGAAAACCGCTAGGGTTGTCTGTTTTCTCCAAGCCCCAAACAAAGCCACGGTATCGGTGCGGCCGACATCAGGGGCCTTGGCTAGCGTGGGCTGGAAAAGTGTACAATGAAGCTAGACAAACACGCGGGGTAGGCAGACGAATGTTGTAAAGCACAAGTCTGTAGATATCCAACAGCTTTGTGCTACACCGGATCAGGCCCAAGACTATCAGGGGCCGTTAATAATATTAATCATTATTATGCCTTATTTCGGAGGCGCCCGATGCGTGCTAGAAGTATGATCAAGTCTTGGCAAGCAATGAAGCTGACAGGCAAAATTCGTGAAGTAAAAATATGCGTGTCAACAGTGAGATGGGTAGGCTCAAGAGGGAGATAAATGTATGATGAACGTATGCACACCAAAGAAAAGCGGGGAGAGTTTGAAAGAACCCAAGGGCGGATTAAAATGGACGCCCGGCGGGTTTGACTCCCAAGGTCAGGTGGAGATTCTGGCCGGTCCAAGTGGGTATATCTGAAAACTGACAGGTATGCATGGAAGAGGCTAAATATTGATATAAGAATATGTGGTAGCGGGAGACGGTGAGGAAAAAGAGGAAATAGAATACGTTCAATAGCCGCTTGTAAACAAGTCTTCTATGCAGTCCGGCAGCTGAATACCAGGGTCATCCGTTCCATCGGACAAACAGAGAAGAGCCAAGTTGGTGCAAAACTGCAAGGTGTATTCTGTGTATTGTGGAACCGAGACAGTACCGATACGAGAGATACGCCGAACGAAAATGAGCGCGGCGGCTGTGCGGAAAGCGAAACGCAAGTGCGTAAAACAGGCTAAAGAAAGAAAAGGGAAGTGATTCGAAACGGGGTCGCCGGAAGCTTCAGAAAAAAGTCAGTCCAGTGAAAGGTACGCAACCGAACAATAGGCTCAGGTCAATGCCAAAAGCCAGAAAAGATCATAGAAAAGTTGGTCCAAAATGATGTCCAGAAAAAGATCATTTCCTCGGAATGGTGGAGGTCACTACAAAGGATCCTTTGCTTGGCATTACATAGTAATGAAGTCTTGCTGCACTGCAGTAGGTGGTCAGCGGACAGGGCACAAAACTCATCGCAAGACAGGTAGCGAGCATTGGAAGGAGTAAAGGGTGGCACAGATGGCGAAAGTGATCTGCAGGGATTAGATACGGTAAATAAGAGGCACGGATGTAAAAGAACGAACGCATATCATGAGGGTCAGCGGGATGATAGTTTGAGAAATGGCCGGAAAAATAATGCAGGATGCAGAGCAAATGTATACATACATATGTATATTAACGTACACAAATGAATATCCGAGGAGCGGGTGCAAGGAGAAAAGGGGTGCTTGGAGAAAAAGGTATCAGTGATTGGAAGGAGTGGGTAGTGGCAGATTGAAATATGCAGGATTGACTTAGGAAAATTTAGACGAATGTTTTGTTGACGGGTTAACATGGTGAACTAACGGACAGAGAAGACTAAAGTAGCACAGAAGTGATGCCGACTGTGAAGAGCAAGTCATAAACGAGGGAAGATGAAGGGTAGGATCGAAGAGGACAGGTAAGAATGGATCTAATTAATTGATCAATGTAGGTGCTACATGTGGAGACGGGCCAGAGGAATCAGGTAGTGGCAGATCAAACGATTTGGAACTGTCAAATAACATCATGACGAAACGATGTCTTTACAATTAGAGGAACGTGGAAAAGCAGACTAAAATGAAAGGCACACAGAAAATGACTATGGCGAACAATATACGGAACAGGAGATGAGAGCAATGACCGAAGAGACAGGTGGGACACGACCAATCGGCTCATGTTATTACAGGTGAAACACGAAGGAGGTAGAGAAGAAAGAAGCAGGAAACACCAGGATAGATAAACCAGTAATAGAAAAAAAGCCCAAGAATTGAATGCACGACGAGGTCGGGACAATGGAGCTGGAGAGCTGCGTGCCAGCAGTCAATTGAACAGGTGGGTTGAGCAGGAGGATGCTAATCGAGGCACAGCCTAAAGGAAGGAACCAGGGAGATATCGCGAGGCCAAGAAATAAAAATATGGTGGCGGTGATAAGGCAATAAATTGGACTGTAAAAGATGCTAAGTTTGAAGCGGCGAGTTCTAATATGAAGACTGGTCATGGGTGCGGGCGTGACGGGTGCGTATTGGGATAAGGCTTCAGGAGGGAGAACAAGGAGAGACTTAACCAAATGACAGGGAGTGAGGTATAAGAATCCCCGGCTGTGATGTGCGAATCCTTCTTAGAAATTTGTGAATTTCTCATCTCAATCAGTGACATTGTAAACTCTGATCATGCTTACATGCGTGCCTCTCGACCATGGTCCAAAAATATACGATTATTATTATTATTATTATTATTATTATTATTATTATTATTATTATTATAAGTTCCCTGCGGATCAGGGATGGAAATATTCATAGTTCTCCGCACTGAAGAGAAAAGTGTCGGACTTTGAGTATACCTGTCGGCCTGTGGCGCACGGCTATTAAGGTTACAGTGTGAGGCCTCTTTTAAAGGCCAGATCGGTGGAGACGAACTCGTAGGCGAGCGATGCAGCATTAAGAGCCGTTAAGTATAACACATGCGCACCTAGAAGTGAACAGTGGAGAGGCACTGCGTAAATTAATGGAGAGCTTATTCCAAACTTTGGAATAGGCTTACAGACAGAATCGGGACTTCAGACTGAGATTAGGTTGAGGAACTGGGAGAGACAAGGCACGACGTCGGATGGGGTGGGAGCAGGGAGCAGCAAATGAGGTGTGATAGGAGGAGTAGGCCTGGTTGTGGATTAGCTTAGAGAGAAAAACCGGGTTTAGCCGCATGCGACAAATCCACAGAGGCTCAATTTTTAGGAGCTCACAGGGCTGGCGGTATGTTAGGGCTATGGATACGCCCGGTGGCACTTTGGTGAGGGTACGCTGTAACTTCTCGAGATACAATGGAGGAACGTGGCCAGGGGCTGGAGGTATTTGAACAATATTCTAAAAGCGGTCCTACAAGTGAGGGTTACATGGAGAGGCGACCGGCTGGTAGTAAGAAACATCGATAAACCGGGCCTAGGGTTCGCTTGGCTCTGGCGATTTGAAACGATGTCTATTCTGAAAAGTTAAAGGAACAAGAGTGGCGTACATCAAGATCAGCAACCGTGGGGTGTATGGGGATGGGACGGCCGTCCAGACAAATTTGACCGGGTGGTGCAGTGCACTTGTAAGGTAGGAGGAAGCTTTTCTCCGCAGAGAATTTCATGAATGGCGAGACGCACCTAGTATGGAAAAAGCGTGTCACGCGATATGTTGCACAGGGTCACGGATAGGTCATTAAGGAGCAAGGAGTACATTATCTTTTATATCGTCGGCAAAGAAAAAGGGGGTACCTTGGCAAATAGAAGAGAAAGCTCACTGATGTAAATAAGGAATAGTAATGGGCCCAAGACGCTGCCTTGGATGTCGCCGCTAGCAACGGGTTTGGCAGAAGATAGGTGGCCCTCAACGAACACAGCTTGTGATCTGTGAGAGAGGTAGGAGGATAGCCAGGAGAGGAGAGGGTCAGTCATACGAAAAGACCAGATTTCGGCTAACAGATGCATTTGGGAAACACGGTCAAAAGGCTTAGACGTGTCAAGGTACAGGACGATTATAGAGTTGCTGGCGTGGGCAGCAGACGACAGGACATCGAAGAGGTTCAGCTGGCCGGAAAAGCAGGAGCGGGATTGCAAGAGACCATGCTAACTAGGGTTCAGCAAGTTGATGGATAAGTGGTGCTGAACAAAGTTTTGACAATTATCTCCGTGATTTTGCAAACTACTGGGATGTGGTGTTTGGGCCGATAGTTATCTGGATCATGTATTGCACACTTTTCGAAGCGCGGAGTTATAACAGAGGTTTCCATCGAGGGGGGGGGGCGAAACTGCGAAACGTGGAGGTGGTGTATACATTAGGTAACAATAAAGGGAGGTCAGGACCACCAAAACGGAGGATGGCCCGTGGGAGACCGTCTGGGTCCGGTTTCGGGAAAGGTTTAATGGAGGAAACTGATTTTTCAATTTCAAGATGAGTAAAGAAAATCGATGAAGGAAAGGCGTAGGTGCAGGGATGGATAGTGGGAGAGGGATACCAGGGCAGTTTATAAGGGAGGAAGAGAAATGATAACTGAAGGCCTCAGAAGTAGATGCTGGGGTATTGGCGGTAAATGAGCCGCGGATGAGGTATTTGGGTTAGGTGGGATTGGAGTGATTGGACCTCTTACTAAGCAGGCTGGACATGTAGTCAGTTCTGTTGGGGTGTGCCAGGGCGATGGACTCTTGCCTTTTTAAATGCCAATCGGCCGTGCGACGAAGCTCCAGTTGCAGCTGGTTTATGCGCAGAAGAACTGCCAAGTCGCGTGATCTATCGAGGGTAAGTTGCAGCTCAGCCAGCTTACGCTTGAAGAGTGACAGGTGTGAGCCGCTAGACTTAGGGCTTGGATCGGCGCATGAGTCGGGGTACCTGAGCAGTATAGGGTGTTGAACTCGAGAGGGAGTTCACAACAGTGAGGGGATCGGAGGAGAGAAAAAGGTGTCCCAGTTAAGGGAACGGATTACCATTGGCACTAGGGGCCAGTTACGTGAACGGTAGGAAGCCGGAACAGGAGGAGGGGATAGCATCAGATGGGAGCAGCTGAAGCAGCTGAACTTGCACCTGACGATACGGTGGTCATTATCTGGGAAGTGATTAGTAATCTGGGTGGTCATGTCAGTAATATCAGTGGAGAATACTAGGTCCAAGATGATCTTCCCCCTAGTGGGGCAGGAGACATGCTGGGCCTATCCACCAACAAGGACACAGGAAAGGAGGGTGGAGAGGGCTGGAGAGCTAGTACACGAGCAAGGGGAGATTAAAGGAAGGTTAAAGTCACCTGCAATAATTTTTGCACTGGAAAGATAGTCAAGCGCTTCGTTGAGGACATCCACGGCAGAGTCAACTTCTGCAGGCTTCAGACCCGGTGAGCGTAGACGCAGCCAAGGAGGAGGTTCTGGCCGGAGGCGTGAATAGACAGCCATAACGAATCCTCAGTAAGGAGAAAAGAGGGCTGGTCAATAGCACCAGTGTGGATAATGCGTTTGACAAAGGCTAAACAGCCCCCTCCGCGCCTTGACTGGCGAGTGTTCGAGAAGCATTGATACCCAGCTATGCGAACAAGATCAAACGAGGCATCATCTGGCAGCCGGGATTCAGTTGCTAGTATAATGTCAGCGTTTGAGGTAAATGCCAGAGATCGTAGAAGCGATATTTTTCTAAATATCAATCGAGCGTAACAAGAACTGGGAGAAAAGAGTTCAGTGTCGGTGTGCTCAAGGAATTGATGCCAGGTGCAGGACTACCGGGATCGCTGTGGCGATGAAAGTTGGGTCTCAGTGGGGATAAACCGTCAATAGAAGCCGGAGGGCAGACAATGTTCGATAGGGCGCAGAAAGTAGGCAAAGCGTTAGCATGAAGCGCCGTCGATGGCTGTGGGTGTGCAACAGACTGCTGATATGGGTCGAAGGGGTGTCAAGCAGTACAAGGGGAGGAGGCACTACATGGAAAAAGTGAGAGGTTCAGAACATCTGCCGAGGCGGGGAGGACAGGAGGGAGTGCATGGTGTAAGGTACTAAAGGGCTTGACATCGGGGGAGGAGTGATCAGTGACATAGGTCTGTGAAAGATTATCGATATGGTTCACAGGGCATTCAGTGATATGGCCACTGGTGTACAGGGTATCGGTCAAGAAGAACCGGGATCGTGACTTCAGGCAATCTGCCTGCTGGGCAAAAGCAGAATAAGGCCGGTAGGTCGGCGTGGGGATGGAGGTATGCAGGTGAGTAACCGGGAGGTAGTGTGTGGTGGGGGGGCGGGAAGGGAGCCGCGAATTTCGGAAAGGTTTGGAGGCTCATGGAGAGTAAAGGGGTCGGTAAGTGGGGAGGGTGTGTAGGCGTGGCAAAGAAGCAGGATACCGGTACGAACCTGGAGTACCTGCCAGGGTACGTAAGTGGTTCTTCGGGATTAGATGAGGTTTGGTGGAGAGGAGCAGAGGGGAACAGCCGGAGCATGCTGAGTCTATGGTATGGAGGGTCAGTGTCTGGGGGCAGGAAGGGATAAAGGGTTGCAACCGAGATGGGGGATTGGTATGACCCATTCAATCAGAGAGAGAAAGACAGTGGAAGTGGGTATGAGGCAATGGAAGAGTGCTTGGCCCCGTCGTGGCTCTGAAGGTTACTGCTATTTATAGAAAAGATGGAGTTAGACGAATCTGGATGGTGACCAAACTGGTTTCCACCGAGAGGGTCCGAGAGCACACTACAAGCAAATGCCAGTTGAGAGGGGGGGGGCTAATGGGTGGACTGACTGGTTGAACAAGTGCGGACCTGGTAGGAGTACCAGGTAGGCTCATAGGGGGATTAGAGAAGCGCTTATGAGGTTAACTACGAAGTGTCGCGGCTGAGCTAGCAGCCGGTGGGTGATTGGCGGGGTCGTTAGAGCCAGAGCCGTGGTTGATACCACTTATCAACGGCTCGGAGGAAGGATGGGAAAGTAGTACGGCGAGGGCTGATTGTTGTACCGGGGTCTTGTCTTGGCTCTGAGGCTATGATAGGGGAGCGAGGCTTTAATACTGATGTGGAGTAAAGCTTGGAGCCTGTGGTCGGAGGGCAGAGCTACTCGAGGTAGAGGCTACTGGGGGAGATATTAGAAAAGGGCGTCTGTGTTGAAGCGAAACCGGAGGTGGGGAGTTAGACATATCGAGGTAGACAGTTTGCAGGTAGGCGAGGTGAGGCGCTGGGCTTGCCTTTGACTTCTTGCCCATGGGGCATTGGGTGATCTTCACGCCGGTTCTAGTAGAGTCAGCCTGCGTGGGCAGGGCAGAGTTGCTTTTCAGCGAACAAAGTATTTCCCGTTGGAGTGGTGTTTTATCATGGAATATCTTGATGTCCTTCAACGGCGAAGTGGCAGCAATTGTGGACTTGTTTCTAGTGAAATCTCTAGCTGTTAGGCCGTCCACGGATTGGAATGGCAGGGGGCACCTACGTCGCTGGGACGTTTTACGTAGCCTCTTGCAATGGCATCTATAGTAAGCCATAATACACGAACTGAGTAAGTTGTGTTTCACCAGGGAAAGCGGTAAGCTCTCTGGAACAATAAAAACCACTGCGTTCTTGGAGTTGGCAATGCGGTGGTATATTTCAGTCGTTACAGATTCCAGGAGATGTCCCACCGAAACCAAGTTCTTGGGGGATGTAGAGGCTACGAGATCAAGGAGAGTAGCCAGAGCTGAAGCCTTTGAAGGGATTTAATCGATCAGCTCGACCTTGTTTTCAAGTTCAATGAAACTCTGCCTGAGGCCATTTGGAATATTAGAAACTTCACCGTCGATGTTAACGAGGGCGACACAGCACGGCCTGGTTTTTGGGTGGGTTGGGTGTGTTTGGATTTGCCAACTTTAGCGATACGGATTTTCCGAGCACTGGTTGGGGAACGAAATGACATGATAAGTAAAAGTGTTTGACGAAGGTACGGAGGTAGCAGGAATTTGGTCAGTCAGACAGAGACCAGCCAAAGGTCTACGCAGACCATGAGTGTACGAGGGCGCTACATGCGCACAGGTCTAGGTGAGACCTATGCAACAATGCGGTATAGGAGGTGAGCTATATAACCCAGGATATATATATAGTTGGGCTTAGGGGACTAAGGACGATGAGAGATGTTGAGCTAGTAGAATTTTGCTGTGCAGTGTGCACAGATGCAGCCGTCGTAGGATAAGGTAGGTAATTTACTACTGCTTGGATCACGACAAATGATTTTCTCCCTAGTGACAAATCGGTTCCGGGTCAGATCCGGACCGGCTCCGGCAGCTTGCCAGTAATTTTCCAGACGCTTTACGGGCAAGTGCCGGCAGATTGCCAGTAACTTGCCGGCCATGTTACCGGTGAAGTGCCGGCACCGGAAGAGCATATCGGAATCAAGCCAAAATCGGCGTACGGTTTCAATCAGTTTCTAAGTTTAAACCCGATTTCCGAAATCGCACACGCAACTCCAGCGATCATGTAATTCTAGCTTCTCCGAAATTTAAGCAAGTAGTCAACTGATTGATCAAGCTACCCATGTGAACAATCTTATCACTACGTACTTCGCAAAAGCAATGTTATAATTGCCTGCTACTGCATTCCGAGGGCTCGTTCGCACTCTACTCTCCCATTGCATTCCCAGAGTAATGCTTATCTAAGGACGGCATGATCTAACGTTTGACAACGGCCAGTACAACCTAAATGAAACCTAGTCCAAAATGCTGACCTTAGACATTTCAAAACGAACAAGTTGTACGAAGAAAATTTTTTATATATTGGGTATATTTACAGTCTGGCTTTACTGAACAAACTTCTTCCCATCAAGTTGTTTCGCGCCGAGATCTGTAAGGGATAACAAAAGTGTGACTCATGGAAATAAGATGAATTGTAAAACGAAAAAAAGATATGTACGTATATGAATAATTTTATACATACAAATATATGACTGTAGGTATATATATACTACCGACTTCGAGATGGTATTTAGCTAACTAAAGTGAAGCATGGCATTCGTTATCGTCGCCTGTGTAAGTGAAACAAAAACTTACCACGGGACTACGAATGCGTGATCAGTGAACGTACCTGGCAATTTTGCATCCTAAGCCGCGATCTCTTGCGTCGGTAAGCCATCGTTTAATGGCACGCTCCATCTCCAGCGTAGAAGACTCCCGGAAACGAGAGGTAGATTTTATGGCATCTGTAAATAAACGGTGGTTGCATTACATGAAGCTGACCAATGACGACGTAAGGAAACGTGAAACTTCCCACTGCAATTTTCCCAGCTGTTTCGGTCCAATTGCATGTGAGTGCCAGATTCTCCTTGATCAAAGATGCAAGCATTCGGCGGATACTTGATCCAGGACCGGCACATATATGGCGTTCGAGTGCATTAACCTTATATTATGATGCGGAATTATTCTGTCACTTACAGTGCTCGTAAAGTTGTCCAGTACCGTAAGATCTTCCAGTTTCAGAAGATCGTTCATACTATTGGCCTGTGAAGGCTCATAGGCCGTGGTACTTGTCGCATCCAAGCGACAAATTATGCCATCAAGTTTGGCGATAATCAACGCCATGTCGTTGGGAAGGCCGCTTAGGTTTGATAGCATACGTTTAAAGTAGTCTGGTGATCGTAGTAGCTGATAATGAGAAAACCGCCTTGCCACTTCTTGGCGTAAGCGGGCATATGATGTCGAGATAATGGCGTTGTTGCAAGTTGTGTTGTGCTGATTGAAACATGGGAGTGTTAGCAAATTTTAAGCAACATACCTGGGACTGGCCACGTTTGACAATGTGGCATCTTCCGTGGACCTTCTCTGATACTTCAATATTGGTGGAATATGAGTAATATGAAATGAGACATTCGCACTGGATTTACCTCCATGGTGAATGGCCAAGGGCCACGACATCACCGTGGGAGTCGGGGGACTGTATCCTCTGCGACAGAGGTATCTCTATAGTACTGTTATCCGATGACAATGGTACCGGTAGTCTAAAGTAATGCGATAGTGTATAACGATATACTTAAGGCGAACGGTACCATGGGCAAGGTATCATGCGTTGATGCTGACATACCAGGTTCAGAAAGAAAGTTCCTTTCGAATTTACTTGCGTCTTTCAGGTTATCTAAGAAGAATACATAAAACTTGGAATGTCACCTGTGTATTAGATCTCATGAAACTCGTATGCTAGCATCCTTTCAGGCAAACGTCCACTGTCCAAAAACATGCATAAGTAAACCTGAAAAGTTTAGGACTTCGCCCAACGCACCAGGTTCCCATCAGTAAGCCAAGTGCTCTGAACAATAGCCACTGGGTCATCGGCATCAAACATCACGACTAAGTACTTCTAAAAAGGTTAGTTCATTCGGTTAAATGGTAAAGTACCGACAGAAAGCCAAGATATCTGCCCTTAAAAGAGAAGTTTTACCTTACGAAGGTGTGTAATGTGGTTATCAAAACATTATTACTAGCGAGACAAATACGGAAACATTTACACAAAATAGTATTATCAGAAACTTTGACAACATTGTCATCCAGTCCGTCAACAGAAAAAATGTACAAGTGACTGGGTCTCATCGGCGTAAGAGAATAATCGCGTGTGTTTATGGAATAACGAATAATTATGGAATCCCCAGAAATGCTCTCCACAACTGCTGGTTTCCCATCTTGAATGACAATGTTGTTTGGTGATAAGCAAGGCAAAACCATTCCTCTCACCACCATCACAGTCTTGCATACCCGAAGACGGGTAGCCGTATTCCCAAAGTCATCACTGATGGCCTTAGATGATCCGTTTTTATCGGGAAGTTTTCTCTCATGCGAAAAACGAAACAGTTGCTAAGCAGCATTTCTGGGACCTCGAATGGAGAATTTAAGTGTCCGTGAGAAGGACGCAGATTGGAAACAAGAGAAAGAGTCTAACGTGGCATGATAAAAAACTGCAGGTAAATGAATTACGGTGTTAACGTTGTACACAATGGTGGGAATACCATAAAGGGAACGCATTTTTTGTACAAATATAAGCAAAATAGTTTCTGCAAGTGCCTTACGAGTTTAGTACAAAAAGGGGTGGCACAGTATGTTTATGACAACGAACGACAACATAAAGTGATCATATGCATCATCCGACAACAATCCCTCCTGACAAACCGGCCCCAAATACAAAAGAAACATGCAAAATTCGGTGGCCTTTCATCGTTCAGCATTATGTATGAGTCGACAGAGTAGCTAAAAATCACACGGAGTGTCTGGGTGTGACTGAAGTATACGGCTTCCGAGTTCTGCAGTAGCAGCTTTGTCCAAGCGGCCAAATGCGTCACGCGGCCCATACAAACACAAGTCAATCAAACTCCTCATCACACCCAAGCAAACAAGGTGCATGTAATCCAGTGGAAAGTTTCAACCATGTCAATAAAGAGGGAGAGAAGAGGGCTCACGCCAACATGCTGTTTATGGTGTCGAAGTGATCGAAAAGCCTCGTCGTCACGTAACTTGCATTTGACAAGTGGGAATTTCATCCTTTTGTCGCAGTGAAATCCAAGCTGGATGCACTTATCACAGCCGAAGTAGCCAGTAGGACCTTTCACTTGTCTAATAAAGGCCCATGCCGGAGTATCACAAATTATGGATGACTGGTGATATTTCACAGAACTTTCACCAAGCTTGAGCCCCTTCGCGGCGGTCATATTTTAGGTATGGGATCGATGGACCTGATGGAAAGAGGGCGCGTTATTGTGGGGGAAAAGTGGAGACAAATGAGACAGAAACCTCGGAAGGTGCACTGAGGGATGCTCAGGGAGAACAAGGTAGGATTTGGGCTATAGGGAGTGGGATGCAAAAATGCTAGATAGATGGTATCGTGGCGAGAATCAAGGAAGATTTGCTAGGTAAGCCAAGCAGAGTGTTAATAAATGGAATTAAGGCAGAGAATATCCAATATGGTCTGTAACTCTAACTTGCGATAATAACTAGCGGCTGCACGTTGGAGTGCCGCAGTTGTTTGCAGAACTTGGCCACTATTTCGGGTAATAAGGTGACATATACTAGGGTGGACACAGTTATAAGTCTAAACAGTGGGATAAGTAAAAGGAAAAGTGACAACCTGAATTTCGCGTCGGGGGGGGGGGCTTTCCAGTTTATCTAGCGTGGGTGGGGTTATCTGTTTTCGTAGGTGGTGGTATGGCAAAGACAGAGAGCAAGATAGTAAGAGAAGGTAGGGGAAAGATTCAGAAGTCAGGCAACACAGACTAGTTGTCTTGTAGAAAGATGTCGGAACAGGAAAACTGAGGCCACCAGGCGGGTGAGCAATGAAGATGAGAGACTTTGGAGCGGAACCATCGGGGAAGGCGAATAAAGGCTAAGCTAGGAGGCCGACGAAAAAGGCAAATAAAATAAATGGGGAAGGAGCCGAAAAACAAAGAAGTAAAGTAGCGGATGACAGAAATCAATGTCGTAGGATCCAGCACCACCTATTTATTCGGTGCAGGTGGGGAACGTCAAAGGATTAAAGTATTGGGATGGAGAAAGGCAGTTTTATATCACTGACCTAACACTATATCAAAAGGAGGGCTGCAACTGTCCCTTTTCAGCCGAGAAGTTCGACTGACGAGTTAAGGTGAGCAGAGTCGTTAGGGTGGTAGCTAGTAGTAAAAGAACATAGGTATTGTCTAGAATTATGAAAACCGGTAAGCTTTTAGCTAACTATGGTTAAAGAGAGCAACAAGCTGTCTGCTGCTGCCATGTAGATTATGTGCACACCATGTGATAGAAAATATATGGCCCTGCGTTTTTCATTGGCGGGCAATGGGAGCTTCGGGATATAATGCTCTAGTCCTGGTCAATAAACCTCTTTTTCAAAGGCCAGCTCTCCGGTAACTCTTTGGCTTGGAAGAAAGATCATGTAAGGAACAGTCAAGGAGTGTTCCGGTGGGCCTCCTGACTGAGGAATAGAGGTACCTTCACTAATGTTTATCTGAAGTCCACACCATGACACTCAACATTTTATGAGGGAATGGTTAGAAGTCAGTGCTGGTCTTCATCTGAGAGTAGAGACTGCAGTGAGCGGTGGCTTAGGGGAGAAGTTGCGGAGGGGGTGGGGCAGATGGGCTCGTTACATAAAACTTCCAGGTGGCTATGCGGCTGAAACAGGAATCGTAGGTAAAACTTCCTGCGGCGCAGCCACAGTGGGTCAATAATAAGTAGGACACGCCGATCCTTGTGACATGAACTGGAGGAAAGTCGCACTAATTGTTTAGTGAAAGAGTGCCTTGCAGATTCCAGAGAAATGCGATCGGATTCATTCTTGCTGGTGAAGATAACGGGGCAGTATTTTGGGAGAGGCCTGGAGTGGGACATTTTGGTGGTCAGTTTGCAGTCGTATAGCCGAAAAGTCACAGTGACGGGAACGGTAGTTCTTGCTGGCTTATCAATCCGAGCGGAGCATAATCGGAAAACTTGGAGTTACATGAGTGAGGAAGGCCAGGGTCCCGAAGTGCGAACTGCACAAAGTTGGCGGGTCGTGGATGAGAAGGGTTCCGGGGGGTGTCCAACACCTCAGGGTCAAGTACGGACTTTTACTAGCCAAGAATTTAGCCCTGCAGGTTTGGTGTCAAGGGCTCAGACCTCCTAGGTCATTGGTTGTATCGTCAATGGAAGACTGAATACTTTGAGGTTTGAAATCATAAAGGAGTTTGGCGTCTTTGGCAAAAAGGAAAGAGGTACTGTGACGAGTTACAGATGACATGTCGTTGCAATGGAGTGGAAACAATAATGGACCTAAGACACTGCCTAGCATCGCCCCGCTGGTGACGAAAGCTGGTCCTGATTCAAGGTCTGCTATGGAGACCATCTGGAATCGGTCTGATATGTGAATCAAACTGAGCATACGGCGGGCCAGGAAGCCGTTAAGAGTAGAGCTTGGAGAGCGAAATGGTACGCAAAACCTGGTAATAAGCCTTTGTCATACCGTGGAAACTGATGACTGGCGACTTACCCTTGTCCGCGGATTAGGTAAACAAGTTTAGAAGGTCCAACTGGCAATCGGTGCAAGGACGCGCTTGGAGGAAGCCGTGCTGACCAGCCTGGATACGATTTTGAAGCAGCAGGTAATCAGCCAGTTTATCTCTCACAGTCTTCCCACGGTTCTTGATGGAAAAGTGGTGCGGTAATTGGTTGCTAGTTATGGGGTCATTATTTGGCCCTTTTTATTGGTGAGAATTATTATAGCTGCTCTCCTTTGTAGAGGAAGACACCGTTCCTCAGGGAGAGGTTGAATATTCAAAGGGGCAAAGCTGCCACGTCGGTTCAACCCCAACTTGGGAGTGTAGGTGGCATGCCACCGGGACCAAGCCTCAGTGAGGGGCGAATCCGTGACAAAGATATGGGCACATCCCGGGAGGAGATTCTAGGAGGAAATGATAGTACAAATTGACCTGTAAAGATGGGAGTATCGGAAGGTGAGTCATGTGCTATTGTTGCCGAGAACAGAGAGTGAAAGGTTTCAATAATTGAGACGGTCGGTGTGAAATGAAAGCTCATCATTGGCAGATATGGTTTCTTCAAAGGATGCAGTTCCCTTCTAGTCCCTAGTAAACAAGATAATTCGGACGATAGTTATTGGTTCTCTGAAGCCTGGTGTTCTTGTTTTGGAGAGAGATTTCCAGGACCTTGCTGAATATTCTGGGAGAGGCAACACATTTGCATGCCATGGGAGTGGTCATGGGATCTTCAGTAGTCCACAAGGATTTTTCGAGGTTTATTCTACACCTTTCAGGGTTGATCCATGGGGTTTCCTCCGTGTCTGTGGTGCTGAAATATTATTCAGAGTAAGCGTGAGACTAATGGAAAACTGGCTAAACCCTGGTTGAGGGCAATACGTCTTGAGGAAACTGTCCCAGTTTCTTGCACGCAGAGTGGTGACTAGGTTGGTCCAGTCATCAGACTGCTTCATCTGCCTGCACTTAGGAGGATCAGGGAAATGCCCAGAGGTGGAAAACTAGCGAGACTTTATCTCGCGGTCTCTATCGGGGAAGTAACCCATAGTTTCGGAAATCAAGTAAGATACCAGAGGTTGAAAACTAAATCCACCAGGTTGCTATTTCCCGTTGAATAATCCATGTTTGGGTCAAAAGGCCCGCTTCGGTGCTGGAGACAAAACCCTTCAGGTTATTTGGCGATGAGTAGGCTTGCAAGCGGAGGCTCGAGACAGTAAAGCCAACAGCAATCGGCTTGTGGCGAAGTACCTAGAAGCAGCGGCAGGCAGACCAAAGCCGGTTACCGAGGGATTTGGAAGCTGGTAGATGCAACCAGTGTAAAGAGACGAACTACGTGACGATATGGTCGGCGAATTGGACCCTGGTTTGACCTCAAGAGTCTGGTGGGAGACGAGGTACAAGTGGAGTTCAAGGCTGACACAAATGGGCAAACCTGCACTGCAAACAACTCCATTTGGTCTAAATACCTGGTGGCCCGAAATCTGGACTTGGCCAGTTGGGGTGAAAACCGTTAACCGCGATTCATTATCGACATGAGGTTCATAACTCGCGGACCAGACAACCGCCCGGGGGATTTAAATTCATTCAAGTCTGAACGAGCTTTGAAAGAGAGGCGGAATACATGGGTGGTGGTACTCAGCAGTGGAAGGCCCCATTTCCGAGGTCGGTAGGTCGGACCTTGGCAGGAAAGCCTAGGTGTCGTTGGTTGTAAGGACCCACGGAGTTTGTCGTCACCGGTGGTTTCCGAAATAACCTGCTGGGGTTAACTGATGAGGTTGCTGAATAAGGAGGGACATGAACTGGGTGAACCTTGAAGGTTGCCAGCTGTTAAACCAGAGACTGATGAGTTGGAGGAAAAATCTGGGAACTATTGAGTGGCGGGTGCATATAATTGCAGCATGCTGCTCAGGGGCAGACCAAGAGAACCCGTGTTTTTTGTGACCTCAATAGCATGATGGTCAGAATCGTTGGGGTACTCGGAAGCGCACGCCGTGGGACAAGATCAGGGGTGATGGTAAGTAGGCGGAGAACAGACGGGGACTGTGTAACGCACGATAGTCGAATGGCCCTCAAAGACCCGTTCTAGGATGGGAAGTCGGAAGTGTGGGTTGGGTTCAAACTGTACAGAGGTGGGAGGTTGCGTGGAGTTTATGAGTTGACTTCGGGCTGGTACGGAGAAATAGGTTCGAGGCCCACTAGGGGCTTTGTGATGGGTGCGGGATTTCGAACAAACGTCTGCGCATTGGTAGTTGGGCGTTTGCTACATTGTAGGACAGGGGGATATGACGAGGTGGAGCTAGGAGTTGTCAGTTTATCTCGGGTGCAGAGTGCTACGGTGGCAGTAGAACACGGGCAAGGTTGGTTGACCCGGCTTCAGGCCGTGGGTGCGAAGTTGGTGATTATCTGGGAAGTTTAAAGGATGGAGATGAAGAGCTTCGGAGTATGCGGCTTGGTTAAATAGCCAGTACGAGGTGCAGGTAGCCTTTGGGATATTTTGTTTTCCATGGTCTGGTAGAGATTTTGGAGTTGGGGAAGCTGCACGAATCCGTCAGTGAAGGAGGAGGCCTCGTGCCTGTATTCTGCCTTAAAATAGTCTTTCCTAGGAGGGCATGGACTAGTGAGAGCTTCGGATGCCTTGGAGACGGCTGCCGAAGGGAGGTGTCATGTGTACGCTGCGGATCCACCTCTCGGAGCACGCTTACACTGGACTGCTGGGGCGACCGGGCACCACTGTCTCCAGTGACGCTGCAGAGCAGCACGTTGAAAGCTATCAGGGACTAAGTGTAGGCCATGTCCACCGCTGGTTTTGGGTCGTTTGATTTGTACTTCTGACTTTGGGCTGTGCGGTACACCTCTAGCTGAAGAGAGGTCTCGTCAACTGTAAGTCTGATCCTCTAGAATTTGGGGGCATGAGCCATGTTTCCCTGCGAGCTCATTGTAACGGTTATTCCGACTGTTAGTAACGCTTAGCCAATTCAAAACGAATCTCAAAACCAGAACAAGATTGATTCATAGTTTTTACGGTACTGGATTAACAAGTTATACGCATATAAATATGTAAAACCTCAACTGTGCGGCCATAACGCCTAGCAACGAGGACTACAGTTCAACAATGGTCAACGTCAGGTACCACCGTCAAGGCAGTCCAAGTTCGAATCAAAATTATGCCACTTCACGTGAGAAAAATCTAAAAAATTGTTGAAGAGCAGTGATTGATGTATGCTCTACTTGTTCGAGGGTCAATAAGAAAAGAGCATAGTCTCAACGATACTAGTATATGACAACGGCTAAGGAGGATTTCCATGCATATACTTTACACTCATAAACCGCTTAGTTAGGAGGTCCGTAAAAACTGTGTTGGTACAGGTGATACCTTGCGCAGCCTTGTTCACAGACGCCGGAGTTTGGCCATGCCACAAGCACCAATCAGTTCCCTCTTGACTAAATATAACTAGGTTCTGTCGGAAACGTTGAAGGCTGCTGCATTATTGGAGTAACAGAGTCCCATTATTTCGAACGCAATGGAGTCACTTTGCCGCCAGGCAGCAAGATAACTTGTCGAGCTCGGCGATGCTTGACGGAGGATCCAGCTTTGAGATGAGGCCTGCATCCGCGGAAGTCCTGCTCGTGGCAGTCGACGGCATTTGCTGTAGGAAGCAAGCCTGCCTACCAGCTCCGTTGGCAAGATCATGATGCCGTACAGTGCAACTAATACTTTTCAGAGATCTTTGGGGACGTCTGTCCTTCCGAGAATACAAAGCGGTGGAGTTCTTCACGATTCTTTTGCCTAAAAAACGAGGCTTGATGCTCGTTTCGTAGAGTGCTTTCGAAAACTCTCCAGGTCAAATATTAACTGGGCTTTTGCGATGTACTTTGTAGTAGACGCCTGTGGTTATTTAAAGGGGTAATGTTCTCCATAATTAATGAGATATTGAGAAATCGACTAAAATGTGTAATCCAAGCAGATGCTTAACTGTGCTGTTATCTTAGGAGGCAGTTTGGAAGTTACTCCTGCACGAACTTGTAAATCAACAAATGGCCCTATCCAGAGAAAATCCCTGAGGTTTTCTAAGTTTTGGAACACCTGAAGAAGCAGTAACTTCCAGTATTAGCTTGGAAAGCTCAGTAAAAGCCTTTCGGATGGCAGTTTACGAAACTGTGTGACGTGGCGCACTCGTTCCATTAACACAGCGAAAGATGTAGGTGATGGCTGAAAGCACAAAGGTGAAAACTGGTGAGGCTGTTTTTGAAGGCCAGACCCGTGTAGGCACATTCAACGGCTAGCATTATACCGATGGGAGCAGCTGATTGCCTAAGGAGTGCACGCTTAAAAGCAAGCTGTGAAAATAAAATACATGCACTGGGCGGAGGCCTACCCCAGGTTCTGGAATAGGCTGACAGGGAGAATCGGCGCATCAAATAGAGACAAGATAAAGTCTCACGGAGAAAAAATGGCCAATGAAAGAAGGGCTAAGAGCACGAAGCTTGAAAAGCCACTTAGCATGGAGTGTGAAACTGGTTAAGGAATAACTTGATGAAAAAGACTAGGTTGGGTCTGCTGCGGCGACTCAACAAGGGATCTGAGGTGCAAGTTCAGAGACTTGGCGGAAAGTTCGGGCTGCGGACACGCCCAGAAGCTTTTTGGCGGACGGGCGCCATTAAAGGAAGGCAGCCAGCGGGTGGGGATAATTGGGCAGTAATTTATAAGTGGTCTTAATCTTGAGAGCTTCATGGAAGAGTGACTGGAGGTAGAAGGAAATATGAGTGGATTTGGCCCGAGCTGCGCCTAGCTTTAGTCACTTGGAAGAGTGCCCGTTCCGCAAAGTCAAACAAACAGGAGCAGCATATGACATGATCATTAGCAGTGGGGAATATTGGGTTGGAAGGCTGTCCAGATAACTATGACCAGGCGGCACAGAGCTTTTGTAAAGGAAACCTTTTGAAGAAACTCTCAAAAGCCACAGGGTGCACCAATTTGGAGGGATTGTTAAGGAGTGCCGGAAATGTTAGTCTTTAAGGCAGTGAATAAACGGATGCTCACCCCTTCCGAACCCGGAATTAGGAAAACTCTACAAGTCCGATCCACCAAGAAAGAAGCGTCTGTAACATTTATTGGGGTGTCTTGATATAGAAAAATAACAAATCAGAACTTTACAAATCGTGCTTGGCTGTGTACTTTCCCAAGGCTGACCATAAGAATAGAAAAAATCAGCCTTACTGAAACACCGAGAGCCCATATGCCGAAAAAATAGTTCAGAGGAGGAAAATTAAAACAGTCAAACAAGATAGGGAGAAAAAACAGCGAATCCCAACAAACCAACGGAATGTAGGGAAATTTTCCATATGACACCTACTATGACGAGTCAGCGGCCGAAAAAGATAGCTCACCCGATGTATGCGGAATGTCGTAGTTAGGCTCTCAGGGTGCAAGGAGTATACCATTTCGGTACCTTCAACAAGGAGCACTGGGAAGCCGCGGAAAGCTTAGGAGAATACACCGTTGGTATGAAAGGGAAACGGTGGTGCGATTTGGATGCTGCTCTGGATGAAGCCGCCTTTGACCAGTCTTGAAGAATATAATTGCCCGCCAGTCAACAAAGCCTGTGATCCGCAGAAGGGATATGAGGATGACCAAGGGACGGAAAGTAAGGCGTGTTTGATAGATGCGTAGCCATTTCAGAAGGACCTCCAAGCGAAAAGAGGATTGACTCCAGATTTTATAAGTAGAGTTATGAAGTGAACAACAGTAAACGTACATGGCACAGTACGGGGGTAAGTGCAACAGCAAAGTAGGCACAATCGAAAGCTCTAACAGTACTTACGTCGGGAGGGTTGAAGTCTGTCGTGTTAACGCCAAGGTAAGCAAACATTTTGGGTCAATCGTTTTTGCGCACAGAGTGATGGATGATGCATCATGATTAGAATGGCCTCACCAAACGCTAATAGTCTCGGCGTTGAAATACGCAACAATGCTTTGAAACACTGGGTCAGGTCAACTTTGTGACTCGATGCAATCAAGTGTCCTGCAATCGAAGAAGCTGGCGATTTCACTTTGTTGTGTGTTGTCCAAGCAGATTGCGCCATCAAGTTTGACGGCCATTTGAGTATGCGTTCCGATGCCCGTTGAGTCAGGCAACGACACGTCCAGCCAACGTATGCGTCTCTCCTCTGTTCTCAAATATTGAATAAGGGGGACCCAATGTTTCAGAGATCTCAAACGAAAGCTCTCCTCTAGTGTCGTGCGATCTCTGGATCGTTTATTAACATTACACCGCAAAACTACAGTAGAAAACGGGCGTATTTAATTCCTTACTGAATGCGTACTATCTGATCGTTTTCCAAGTCCATTTGTGAAGCTTTCGTCGAGAGAAAATTTGCCAAGGAAGAACATTAATCTCGTAAAAATGGAAAATGCCTATATTGCAGCTGCTCGTGAGGAGATGTTCAAGCTTGTTGAAACACAGAAGCTTTGCGTGACTTTTCTCGGCATGTTATCTTTATTCTGTCGGTTCAAGTTTGGGAACTAACCAAGGAAACGGTACAAAGAACCAGGGTGAAAACAACCAACAGCCACAAGGGCAGCATGTGCAAAAAGCCACAGTGGTCACTATTTTCGACAGACACAAGCGCATCCGTTCACAATCTTTCCCGTTGTCAGTTGACCAAAGCGCAATGTGAGGTTTTGTCGTTGGGACTAAATTTCAAAGGGCCGCCCAAGCAAGTGAGCCAGCTAAAAACGCGCGTTCAGTTCAAGAACCTTTATGATCAAGCCAAGGATCTAGTGCCCATGTCATCCGACAAAGCCGGCTGGTTCAAGCTGGTAATGTTTCTGAACAACATCTCTCTGCTCCCATACGTCAGTGGTGTTTTTTATCACAAAAACACCGTGTGACGGTTAAACAACTCAAAAAAATGAATGATTTATTGCTTGTACAACTGGACAAAGGTTCGTGCATCCTAATTATGGAAAAGAAAGAATACATGGAAAAGATGGGGCAGATACTTTCCAATGGGCAGCGCTTCAAACTGGACACTACTCCAGAGAACAATATGCCGAAAGAGAAACAAATATCAAGACAACTCCAACTTTTACTCCTACATGGTTTTATTTCTGAAACAACATACAAGAAGACAGAACAACTTGGAACACAGAAGCCCTCCATGAGAGGACCACCAAAAGTACACAAGCCCGGCGTCCATTTGAGGCCGATTATATGCATACAAAAAATCGGCTTGTCACAAACTTGCCCGGTGGTTCGTCGAGATTCTTACCCCCGTTCGGAAACACATAACACCACTTTGTCTAAAAGACTCATTTGAAATCGCGAATTTGCTAAACTTTATTGCAGTGAGTTCGGATGAAATGTATTCCATCGATGTTGAGTCACTTTTACAGAGGAACCCCTTCTTGAAACAGTAGATTATCTATTTGATTTTGTTCTTTTGCAAAAATTGCATTTGCCTATTTCTGTTGAATACCTTTAGGAAACCATTCTTCTATGTGCAGAAAACATTCGATTCAATTTTGAAGTTAAAGCATACAAACAAACTGGTGGTGTGGCCGTGGAAAGCCCTGTGGGCCCAACCTCGGCAGACACTTTTTGAGCATGATCAAAGAAGAGCTCTGTGACAACATTTCC
The DNA here is from genome assembly GCA_948099385.1 of Fasciola hepatica. Taxonomy (NCBI): domain Eukaryota; kingdom Metazoa; phylum Platyhelminthes; class Trematoda; order Plagiorchiida; family Fasciolidae; genus Fasciola; species Fasciola hepatica. The sequence continues at coordinate 305,289 of CANUEZ040000101.1, forward strand.
AAATTTCTACTCCACAAACGATGCGTGGATGTACAGAAGACTTCCGAGAGCAGCTGGTGAACGTGTCTTCTATTGGGTCCAGCAGCGAAATACCAACGTTATCCCCTCTATCGGACGAATAGAGAAAACGCAAGTCGGCTTATAGATGCAAGGTGTATTCTATGTGTCGTGGCACCGAATCAGTATCGACGCGAGAGATACACCGAACGGAACACGAAATGAAACGCAGCGGCTGTACAGAAAGCGAACCGCGAGCGTGTAAAATCGGCGAACGACCGAAAGTGAAAGTGATCCAAAACGAGGTCGACGGAAACCTCGGAAAAGTCAATCCAGTAAAACGTACGCAAACAGGAAACACATTGAGGTCGATGTCAAACGTTGGAAAAGATCGTGGAGAAAATAGATCAAAAATGGTGTCCAGAAAACGGTCATTTTTGCAAAACGATCGAGGTCACTACAGCAGCTCCCCGCCGGAAAGCACGGAAAGCTTTCAAAAAGTGTCAAGGAGGAGAGGACATACAAACGGTTTTCGTTCGCGTGAGTGCGTGCAAAATATGTGAACGTGGCTGTGCTGCAGGATGCTGACAGGCAAAATCCGTGGTATGCAGGAACCGTAGGATGATGGTCGAGCGTAAACCAGATTCGTTGCCAATGACGTCGGTTGCGTAAATCGTCACCAAGGTGTGCCACACCAATAACGTCCAGCGTCGTGTAACCGTTAACCAATATGATATCCGGAAGCCAAATAGGTAGGTTCGTCAATGACAAGGAACGAGCGCGACAGGGCCGATCCAGAATGCAAACGTTGGTGTCAAACTTCTTCAGATTTCGTGGGACCAGCGAAGCGTACCATATGGCGAGGTTCCATGAAACGAAAAGAAACGGAAAAGTGGTGTAGCAGCAGCAATGGACTTGACCAGAATGCAGTAATAACTAATGAGCTATGTTAAGTCGTGTCGAAACGATAAACACGAAAGTTATTTCTGCGAAGTGCATTGGTTGAGATCGTGTTTGACCTAGTCGCGAAAACGTGCTGGGTAAAAGATCTTCCTACCGGAACGTGAGACGGGAGCCTCATTCACGGACTGGTGCGTAGGCGTGCTCTGCTGACTTGAACGTGAGACAGCATTCTCATTCGAGGACGTAGCAGGCAACGCCAACTGCAGACCTTGATGTGACACAGAAGTGTCGTCATCAGGTAGTGCAGGGTTAACATCGAATCTCATGTCAGCGGGCGACACGCTATCATCAACGTACGCGGCTTTGAGACGATCGATGCTAACGGTATCGACGCGACCGTGTCGATCAACCTTAAAGGTCTTATCGTGACGAGAAATCACGCGAAATGGACCTTCGTAAGGCTGTTGTAATGGTTTCTGTACCGACTCAACACGAATGAATGCATGCGAACACGTTTCAAGTTCGGTCGGAACAAAAACCTGTCGTCGCTGCATTCGAGTCTGCGCCGAAGAGAGATTTTGCATGTACCTGGACAAACGGTGAACGTAAGTCTGCACGGCAAGTGAATCTGTACTCCGTGGCGTAAAGAATTCCCCAGGCAGTCGTAATGTCGTGCCGTAGACAAGTTCTGCGGCGGAACATTGGATATCTGCCTTTATGCAAGTCCTGATACCAAGCAGAAATAGCGGTAACGTTTTGTACCAGTCGGGGCTCTCGTGTGCTCTAACAGCCGCGTTGAGTTGGCGATGAAAACGTTCGACTGAACCATTTGATGCCGGATGGTACGCGGTCGTGCGAATGCTTTCCGTACCCAGCATGTGAGTTAATAAAGGGAATAGTTGGGACACAAATTGTTGCTCTCGATCGGTAGTGATTGTAGAAGGGCAGCCATATAAAGCTGTCCATCTTCCTATCAGATGTCAAGTCACTGATTCGACCTTGACGAAAGAGATGGGAATAGCCTCGTGCCACCTCGTAAGTCTATCGATGCCCGTTAGAAAATAGGTATGCCCGTGTGATGGGGTCAGTGGACCCGCAATGTCTACGTGGATGTGATCAAAGCGAGCATCAGGCGTAGCAAAAGTACCGATAGACAAAGCTACATGCCTATGCACTTTAGATCGTTGACATTGTAGACACTGTTTTGCCCATATACGAACACCTTTATCCATGGACGGAGATACGTATCGTGCAGCTACTAATCGGAAACTGGCTGCAATGCCTGGATGAGATTCCATGTAGGGAATCGAACACGAAACGTCGATATGTAGGAGGTATGACTGGTCGAGTTATGCCAGTAGACATGTCGCAGATTACAGTCCCAGCACTGTTGGCCAGCGGTACGGACTGACACAGTAGCGACGATGACTGAGCGGCTTCCACACATAAAGAATCCTGTGCCTGTGCTGCAGTCATGGCGATGATGTCTAAAACCGGAGATCTAACAGCAATAGGCGGAATACGCGACGAAGCACCTGAAACACAGTTCGATTCATCTTTAACGTGTCGTAGGTCAGCCGTGAACCGGGAAATATAGTCTAAATGTCTGACTTCTCGTGGGGAGTAACTGTCAGACTTAGTACTCAATTCATACGTCAAAGGCTTATGGTCGGCATACAGGATAAAATATCGACCTTCGACTGCATGGCGGAAGTGCTTAACGGCATTATATGCATCCAGCAGTTCGCGACCAAAAGCACTATATTTGGTTTCCGTGGGATTGAGGCGTCGAGAGAAAAACTCTACTGGCTGCCAAATCCCAGAAACAGACTGTTGCAGGACCGCTCCGATGGCGAAGTCGGATGCATCCACCGCTATGCTTAGCGTAGTGGACGGAACTGGGTGCACTGGGAGAGTGGTCTGAGCTAATGCCGTTTTAATCTCCGAGAACGCTACTCGTGCGGCACCCGTAAGCAACAACTTGCGTGGATTGCCACGAAGTAGGCCAGTTAATGGAAGCAAACGTTCAGCGGCATGGGGTATGAAACGACGATAAAAGTTAACTAACCCCAAAAATGCCTTGAGCTCCTTGATTGAGGGCGGTACGGCGTAATCTAGAATAGCGCGCACTTTATCCTCGCAAGGCCTAATACCCTCTCGAGTGATCTTGCGGCCGAGGAACAAAAGTCCCGGCTTTCCAGGTTCACATTTATCAGGACTGACTACTATTCGATGTTCGGACAAACGATGAAACAAAAGCGCCAAATGTTGGAAATGTTCATCTACGCTCGACGATGCGATTAGCAAGTCATCGATATAGACATGAACAAATTCCAATTCTCGTGTAATGCTATCGATACACCTCTGGAGTGTCTGAGCAGCATTTCGCAAACCAAAAGGCATACGCAGGAGCTCAGACAAACCAAAATGAGCCGTGACAGCGGTTTTCTCGACATCCTCAGCGGCGGCTGGGATCTCTTGATAAGCTCGCACCAAATCGATCTTAGAAAATACAGTCGTGCCGTGAAGTGATGCCGTGATGTCGTGTATGTGGGGTATCGGATAGCTATCGTAACGGGTAACCGAATTTAGTGCGCGATAGTCGCCACATGTTCGCCTGCTAAAGCCATCTTTCTTAAGAACCATGTGCAGAGATGAGACCCACGGACCGTGAGAAGGACGAATAATAACTGAAGAAAGTAAGGTGTTAAACCCACGTTTGGCTAAAGCCAGTTTTTCCGGTGCCAGTCAGCGAGGTCATGCCGTGACTAGTGGTCCGTTAGTGACAATGCCGTGTGCCACACGATCGGTCACTGTCCCTATCAAAATCGTGCAAAATGTTAGAAAACAATCCTGTGACTCGGTGTGCATCTGTTCGAGCTGCAAGACCAGTAGATTTAGTGTCCGACGAAGGATCGATAAGATGCGGCCTACTTGAATCAACAAGCAATTCATGGTGCTGCAGAAAATCGATTCCCAGTATGCCTGTGGGAACATCTGCAAGGATAAACGCTCACAGATACCGTCGTCGTGGTCCCAGGTTGACCGCAAGCTGTTTCGTGCCGTGGGTAGGAATGAAAGAACCCTTCGCCGCTGACAGCCGAAGCAAAGAAGCTCGTGGCTTGTCTTTACCGACCGGCAAGAGAGAAACTTGGGCCCCGGCATCGACTAGGAATCTGGAGTTGGTGCACGAATCATGCACGTAAAATAAACGGCCATCTGAGACTGATTGCCGGCAAGTACGGCCGCTTATAATTGCCGGCAGTGGCGTTTCCCGCCGAGTATGAACACGGCTGTTTGCATCTAGCGGGGCCTCTGGTCCGAAAACGCGGTGGAACCAACAAAACCGCCGGTAGGATGACCTGGTTTGAACGAGGCAGGTGAGGCGGATCCACGGCGGACGTGGGCAGTGGAGGGCGCCCGTCAGTGCCGTTGTTTACTTGGGCTACTGCGAGAGATCGGTATTTTAACTCTATCCTTGAAGGACAGTCGGCTCTGGATGGATCAAGAGTGCCGAGGCCTCTCAGGCGACTCATCCAGGTCGACACTCCGAGGATTGCGCGATGTCGTGGCGATGAGGGGATTGGTCTCACTGCCGACACGTGCGACAATCTTGCCAGCCACTAACGCTGCTCGTTCCAAGGACGAGTCCTCGAGGAGAGCAGCTACGGTGGCCTGAATATGGAGGGGTAGAGAGTCCAACCACAGTTTTTTACTACCTCCGAATCTTTATCGGTGGGCCCTGCCAGGGACCGGAGGTGAGCTAGGTGGCGGCTGGGATTTGTATCCTCCATGGGTTGCCGGGCAGGCAGCTGACTTGATCATTCCTCCCGAGAAGGAAGGAAATGTTGCAGTATGGCTTCCTTAAGCCAATCGTATGGCGGCTCTTGAGGAGGATTTATTACTAAATCCCTTACTGTGGCGATAAATTCACCCGGGATTCTTTCTAAGGCATGGGAATATTGACGGCGTTGGCCGATAATCCTACGTGCCTGAAATTGCAGCTGTAAGGCTGCAAACCAAACATCATCGTCATGTGGGGGGAAAGCCACAGATTTAAAAGCAACCGCGGACAAAGTGAGGTCTGTGTTGAGCTGCATCTTATCCTCTGACATGGTAACTTTCCGATAATATATCGTAAAAAGTATATATCTTCCAGCAAAAATAAGGACTCGAAACAGCGGAAAATCACAGACCCACCGGGCGGGCGAATAATCCAGGACGTTTCTGGAGTTTTCGGGCCCACCAATATAAAAGACTTTCGAGAGCAGCTGGTGAACGTGTCTTCTATTGGGTCCAGCAGCGAAATACCAACGTTATCCCCTCTATCGGACGAATAGAGAAAACGCAAGTCGGCTTATAGATGCAAGGTGTATTCTATGTGTCGTGGCACCGAATCAGTATCGACGCGAGAGATACACCGAACGGAACACGAAATGAAACGCAGCGGCTGTACAGAAAGCGAACCGCGAGCGTGTAAAATCGGCGAACGACCGAAAGTGAAAGTGATCCAAAACGAGGTCGACGGAAACCTCGGAAAAGTCAATCCAGTAAAACGTACGCAAACAGGAAACACATTGAGGTCGATGTCAAACGTTGGAAAAGATCGTGGAGAAAATAGATCAAAAATGGTGTCCAGAAAACGGTCATTTTTGCAAAACGACCAGGGTCACCACACATGATATTTTAATTTTTACGACTGGGGAAGGTTTTATTCCTGTCGTTGACTTTCCTCACCCTATTCACCCAATACGCAGTGTATCTCACGAGGAAGAACACGATAACAGTTTGTCCGTTTTAGATATTCTATTGACCAATCGTCAGGATGGGACTCTACAGTAGAGAAATCACCGAAAAGCAACGCTGAGTGGACATTATTTACAACCGTCTAGCTTCGTTCCAGTGGCTTACGAACGTGTATTGGTCAGAAATCTTTTCAACAGAGCCCAGAAAATCTGTACAGGAGATCAAATACAAAACTAAGAGTTCCTGAAAAGAACGCTGCTGTCCAACGGTTATCCGGAAAACTTTGTCAGAAAAGATCAGAAACCGAGAATTATCCGCGAAAAGACAATGAACGTGGAGAAGGAGCAAGTTTTATCACTTGGCCTTTTGAAGGAGATCACTTATTAAATCAAATAGACTATAACCTTGTATCAGCCCTGAGGCACACATACACAGCTGCGCAGTTGCGTTTGGCGCAGACGAACAAAAGGTTATGTTTTCAAAATCTCTCAAGCAGTCTTGCCGATCCTAGTGTCTCACATATTGCCTATCAGTTGTCGTGATGTACTTACTGGCAGACGGATGGTTTCTTGACCCAGCGAGTATCAGAACGCATACTCAAATGGCCGTCAAACTTGATGGCGCAATCTGCTTGGACAACACACAACAAAGTGAAATCGCCAGCTTCTTCGATTGCAGGACACTTGATTGCATCGAGTCACAAAGTTGACCTGACCCAGTGTTTCAAAGCATTGTTGCGTATTTCAACGCCGAGACTATTAGCGTTTGGTGAGGCCATTCTAATCATGATGCATCATCCATCACTCTGTGCGCAAAAACGATTGACCCAAAATGTTTGCTTACCTTGGCGCTAACACGACAGACTTCAACCCTCCCGACGTAAGTACTGTTAGAGCTTTCGATTGTGCCTACTTTGCTGTTGCTTTTACCCCCGTACTGTGCCATGTATATATACTGACACGTTTAAGGTCCGCGGTCGACAAGAGCAGATAAATTGCTTGCATCCTGCGACTTTCTTCTTCTCTATGTTCCCATGAATTGGATAAAGGGGACCCAAAGTTTCAAATGTTAGATTCACCAGAGCCAGTCGTGCGCGATGGAAAATTAAGGAAGCCCAGTCGGTGAGGGGGACGAGAGAGAGGATTCGGAAAACCATGCTGACCAGGGCTCGAGGGGTTGTCAGATGAGAGACTGCAAACAATGCTCGTCGATGGTCATTTTTATGATTTTACGGGCTACCGGGGCGTGTTCAATGGGCGGACACCTACGAAGACCGTGCTGTAGGCGATTTTGGAAGTACTGAGCGATAAAACAACTTTTTCATCGAGGAGGGAGGGCTCTGCAAAGCACGGAGTCTGAGCACTTATAAGGTGCCAACAAAGATAGTTCGGGACCGCCTAGAAGGAGAACGGCCGGTTGGCCATTATCTATGTTTGGTCTCAAAGAAAGTTGAGTGGAAGAAGCTGAATTATCGATATCAAGGGGCTTGGTGGGGATCGATGAAAGAGGGGGTAGGGGCCTGGAATGGACGAAAGGTAGGGGCCCGGTGCAGCTGCTAAGTGTAAAAGGAAATACATCAGTGGAGGCTTCATATATATTACTCTTTCGCACTGATAAAAAAACTTGACACAGAAGATTTCAAAGCACTAAAACTCGGTAACAAATTCTTTTGTACTGTTGCGCCACACACAGAGGAAGCACACGGCGTAACAACCACAAAACCCAATCACAAGGCGCGTTGATAAATGAGCACTCTACGCAGAGCACATGGCAATGGGCTAAGTAAGCTGAGAACAAAGACTAGGAGATACAAACTAAGTGGGATCGCAAGATACAGAACGCAATTACTGACAATGAGTGATACCTGCGGCCTCGCGGGATAATGACTTGACCGACTGTTTGGGTCAAAGTTCCCCAATCCGTAAATGCGCAACTAAAATGGCCCCCGACTGGTCAGTAACCCTAACACGAGGCATGATCTTCTATAATGCTAGCCCATTTGCCAGGTAGGGTGGGAAGCCAGAAATTATAATAAACCATGCGCGTAACTGTGAGGACTAACACAATTCAGACTGGGTTTTTAAGTCTGCCGTTTACGGTTTCATTGCAAGCGACCCTGGGAAAGTCATGCACGAATTATTCAGCTAAGTAGGGTGAACGGCAGGAAAACGGTAACCACAGGCTATCATGCAAGTATCCAGACGGAGGGAAAAAACTTGAATTTCGTACAAAAATAGAAGGGTAGATTAACTGGAACCTAAATTTTTGTGGGAAAATAATTTTTGGGTTGAATCCTGCGGAGTCAGATGTGTGCTGGAAGTATCCATCTTGAATAAGAAGTCGCAGGAAAGGAGAGGTACTGGGATATTAGAGGTAGATGGGCCGTGGTTGGGGAATCTGGAAGAGACAAGAGTAGGGGTTTGACCTTTTACTTAGCAGGTTGGACATTAGCCAATCTTGTTGGGGTGCAGTAAGCGATAGCTTCTTGCCTTCTAAGACGCGATTCGGTATTACGACACAGGTTCAGTTGCAGCTGGTTGGTGCTCAGGGGAGTTATGAACTCGCACGATCTGATAAAGGTTAACTGCATCCTAGCCAGCTTCGGCTCTGAAAAAGAAAAGGGGAAATAAGGGGCCTGAGGCGTGGATCAACTCGTGGTTCGGTGTCGCTTCCCAAACAATTACTGCACACATCAAGCGGTACTCTTAAACCCTGGTTTATATTTTGTTCTTGCGCTCCACAGCATCATTTTGATTTGAACTGTGGCTGCCTTCACGGTCATATCTTACAGTGTACTTCGCCGAAATCTTGCTCTTGCCGTTCAGTTGGGTTTTGCACATAATTTGAACGCGTACTGTTTGTTAATGAATTACCGTAGAATCTGCAAACCAATCGCGCTCTGGCTTCGGGTTTGGGCAATGTGGCCACTCGTTACTCACAACTGGAATTATTACCTCGCGATAGTCGCCACCTTGGAAGTAGTCTGTGAGTTGACTAGTGATATCTTGAGTACTTGGACAGAATACTAGGTCCAAGAAGTTCCCCTGGTGGGGTGGGCAACGTGTTATTTCCAACCCCCAAGAAGAACACAGGAAGGGAAGGCACAGAGAGCTGTGGGGCCGGCTTTTGAAGGCCGGCGTATTAGAGGAAGGTCAAATTCATCCACCATAATTTCTGCACTCACAGGGTGGTCGAAGCCTGCACCGAAAAATTTGCGATAGAATTTGTTTTGAAGGATTCTGAGGAGAGTGGATTCAGTCACAGGTGAGGTTTTGGTCGAGGGCATGAACATGTAAGCATACTGAATGTTCACTGTCGACAAAAGTAGTGGTCAGCAAAGCCAGAGTGGATAGTGCTTTTGACAAAGACTAGGCAGCCACCACCGACCCTGGGCCCGCCAGTGTTGGAGAAGCTTTGGTACCAAGCAGTCCGAAAAAGATCCAGTGAGGTATGTTCGGGAGGCGAGAAGTCGGGCACCACAATTACATTGGGGGTTGAAGTAAGTGCCTAGCAAGGCAGATGCGGTATTTCCTAAATGATGATCGAGGGCCGATAAGAACTAAAGTAAATATTCTGGTGTCCAGGTGCACGAGCGACCGATGTCAGGTGCGGAAATATTGTTACTACTACGCTGATGGGGACTGCGTACAGATGAGGAGCGACTCGTCGTCAGAGGTGGATAGGGGTGGCGTATCAAGGAGGGACGATATATGGGCAAAACATTATCAGCAGGCTCCGCAGACTTTTGCGGGTGATCAATAAAATAGGTTTGCAGGTGTCTACCCTTGTGGATCACAAGGCGGATAGCACTAGGTCCGGGGTTGTACTGGGCTTTGGTCAGGAAAAAGTGTTGTTAGGCAGCGGATAGTGCATCTGCCGGACAGGACCGGTATAAGGAGCGTGAGACGGTGTGGGATTGAAAGGACCTGGGTGGGTTATTTTGGAATAGTGGGAGTTGAAAGAGCTGGTGGCGAGATAGATTGGGAGCTCATGACAAGTATGGAGCTTTTACTTTATCTGGGAGAGGGGGGCAGAAGTAGGAGTCCGAACCTGGAATTTTCTTCAGTATGTCCACACAGTAGTTCGGGATCAGACTGGAACTGGGGTATGAGAGCTGAAGGTAGCCGTTATGGCCTGCTGAGCTTGCTAAGAATTGAGTCGTGGTTAGGTTGGGGGAAAGTCTGTTGGTGTAGTAGTTGGGTAGTTAGAACTTCGAGTAATATCAGAAAGGAGGGAGAAGTCGGAGGTAAGACGAGGGAAGAAAAACGTTGATGGCACGAGAACAGCTTGAAAAGTTCTGGAGCAATCGGGTTGGATAGCGTCAGACAGATTTAGGAGATATTTCCACCTCTTGGTTCCCACTAGGGCCGAGCCTAGGACTTCAAGGAATCCCGTTCAGAAGCGAAGGTGAATAGGTGGGGCTGATGAATGCCCGAATGCAGATCTAGGCGGGGTTTTCGGTATGCTCATGGGAGGTTTCGAAAAAAACCGACCTGGGATACTGAGACGTGGCAGGTCACGACTTACACCATGTGGGTGGTGAGCACAGCCGATCGAGTGAAAGACCGTTAGTACCACGAAGCCGAGGCTGGGTAGACCCTCGGGAATAGTGCGACAGGTTTTAAGAGTTGAGCAAATATCGGTTTTACTTCAGGGCCGTGATCAAGGGATGTTGGGTCCTTACTGAGGAAAGAGCCGTTAAATGCAAGTGATTGGAGGGCAGAGGCAGCAAGAGGTAGGAATTACTGGAGGAGATCTTTTAAAGGGCCGTTTACAAGGAAGTGAGATAGGTGGTGAGGAGTTTGTCGGACCTGGGCCAACAGTATGCGGGTAGACAACAGAAGGTGCCCAATCGGTTGGTGGCTTCGTGACTATGATGGATTTAGTAAACCTTGCACCATGGACAACTGGGCCAGCGTACTTGGGTACTTCCAGGTACTCGAGATAATACCTTTAAAAGAGGTGCTTCGTCGGGGAATGTCTTGGTGTCCCAGTAGGGCGTGTAACGGCCAAAACGCTCAAGTCCCGGTCGGGTGAAGCCTGATCAGCGACCCGAAGCTCGATCTACCGACTAACAAGCCTAACTCGTTTTGGATAGCACATTGGAGCCTCAACGCAGTTTGTAGCCCAAATCAATGCAGAATACAAATCGAGAACGCCGTTGCCATGCAAATTCCACAGTACTATTGGCGGTAAAACGTACAAAATGACCAGGCCTTTGACAGTGAGCCACAGTCACTCTCCGGCCGAAAAGGCAGTCAAAGACAAGACAAGACATTGTAAAAAGGATATAGCTGGCCAAAAAGAGTGAATAAAAGATACCTGTTCTGAATTCTAAACAAAAAGAATAAATTCCTCGTGTTTAATCCGGCCAAAAGTACAATTTCCTGGGCGCGGCAGCCAAAAGTCAGCTAAATGAGCTAAAGGTCGACGACCCGTCGAGGTGGGCCACAAAGCGAAACCGAGTCGTGAAAAAACAAAACTGCCTGGAGTCTGTGCGACTAACTACCATGTCAACAGTCCGCAAAGTAATCACAGTAAGAAAGCACGATCATGAGGAGTAAAATCAAGTACTTCAGGTGTAGATTAACCATCGACCACAAACAGTGTCAGCTTGAATAAAGCTAGAAGAAGCAGACCAAAATTAGTCAGAAAGTATATGAAGGTAAAAAGATGAAGTTTTTTCATGAGGCTTGTGAGTGGCGGGGCGGACAGGCAGAAATTACCATTTTTGTTGTTACCAAGCTCCCCGGCTATCAGGTCGCCGGCGAACTGAAATGAAAAGTGACTGTTCTGGCTCCAAGAGCTTCGGTGTGGCCCAAGCAACGGCATCTGTGGCGGGCCATATTCCCTCCACTGAGTATGTTGTTTGACTGATGATTTGCGTAGGTTGTCAGGGACACTGGGAGCCGTGGCTTTTGTAAAGATCGGTTATGGAAAACCCTTCGAAGGCACCACAATATCGTGACTCCGTGGAATTACTCACTTGCATTTATTATTTGCGTGTTTCGCACAACTTACGTTTCTATGAACTAGCCTTTGTTTATTCGCGTCCAACGCCAATTTTTCATACCCTAATTTAGACCTGCGCGATGCACATGCCTGTCCATCGCACGCCGTGAACTTGATACTCGTTTACGAGTTTGTGTGATTGCACATTTGAGGTTGATATATGTTTTATGAAGTTGCTCATCAATAATCCAATACCTTCGAGGTCACGGATCAAACTTGTTTTGGTTTTGGGATTTGTACGAATTAGGCCACTTATTGCTGAAAGCTGGATATGGCACTTTTGGAATTTGCAATGCGTCATGAGATTCTTTCTGCGATATAGCCCAGAAGGGGTCCCTCTGACACCACTTTTGCGAGGGACTGGTTGTCTCTTTCTCCACGAGAGCTAACGGGGGAAATCGTCACTGAGTTCTGTCGATAAGCTGAAGCCTACGGCTGATTTCTGCGATACTCCTTCCAAGGTTTCAGACTAACCAGATGACCGTCTGCCTATATCGGCGAGGACCCCCAAGCAGGAGTCTCTTGCTGGGCTGGGTTGGGCCAAATTGCGTTTTCCCACCCTAGCATTGTGGATGTTCCAGTCGCTGGGTAGAGACCGATGTGACATGACGATGCAAGTGGTATGGCAGATGTACCAAGTGGGCCTTCTGAGGCAGGTCCACCAACCACCAACGATCGGGGTGGGTTATGGGGACTAGATATGATAGCATAGTAGGGTGTAAAAGCAAGTTGTGGCACGAGGGTATTGGTCGTATGAGATATTCAGTGCTTAATATATTTGCAGTTGTAATAGCATGCTAGTCATGGGATGGTGCGGCGAAAAGAGGTAGGTGAGCGAAGGAACTTTAGACTATACCGGAGCATGAGGAGACCGTGATGTGGACAGTACTACCATTTGGATCTCACTGACAGGTGGAATAAGGGTGGCAGGATTCTTTTCGCAGTGTAAATTCTGAGAGGTGAAGCTTAAGCAATAGTACAGAGGAGACAAGTGGGCAATCAGTACTTATGTACATGCGCAAACCGGCAGAAGTACGTGCAGTGTTAATAGGGAACCACGACGACCGGTAGTGTAAAGATTTGTTGGTGCTTTTGGGAGGGCTAATTCTGAATGGAATTAAGGAAGGTATAGGTAAGTAAGGAGTTAGAAGAATTCTGAGGAGGGCGAAGGATCGTACCGTTGTAAGCAGTGGTAAGGCCGTGCAATTATTTGCACTTGTCGGGATCAAAATTTTAGTTAAGTTAGCACTCAAGGAAAAAAAGATCACTAGTCAGGGAAACCTCGAGGTGAAACAGAGAGGTTTTAAAATACTTGATAGTCATGAATTTTTTAGCATATTTAGGGCTAAGAACATCTAAAAAGGTATATCACCAACTTTCGGTAATAAGCGGTGAACTTGCAGTGGAGTGGAGCAAGAGTTTGCACTAGTGAATCACCGTGTCGAGTTAAAAAACGATATTTACTACAGCAAGAGTAATACTAGGTCCGGGCCATGGAAGCACCAAAGAGGCGAGACAACCCTACTCAGGAGTTCAGGGAAAGTTGATCTTGTTGACACACCTGAGGAACACGCGACAAGCCAAACGCCCCAACGGTTGCAAAAGGGCATAAAATTAAATGAGAAAGGTGAAGAATGGTTGATATTGGAAAGGTATTGATCACTCGAACGTTTAAAGTGATTACGGACTAGACAATAGCTAGGGAAACTGAGGTTTAACCTTCCGCAAGCGGAGCAGTAAAGAAAATGGTATTTTTGTAGGCGTAAACCAATTGTATTCACTGCAAGCTGGCGAAGAATGAACAGCACTGTGACTTAGAAAAGCATGCTAGTTGCCTAGAGCTAAGTGCTCATTAGTTGTGCTCACCCTCAAAGGTTTCTGTCCATTATTTTTACATTGAGGCCAACCTCTTTCTAGCCCCTCTAGATCTCCAAACAGCAAAGTTCACCATCAATCACTGGTGCTCAAAGGTAAACTGTAGTTTCATCAGACACTTTTGAGAATAATCTGACTGATTTGGGGCGAGGGCTTCATTATCATACCTACGATAACCTACGTCATGATATGTACATTACTGAAGGTTGTACTACACCTGGCCTAAAGAGAGGCTGCACGAAGGGGAGGGAGGTTTTGAGGGACTCGTTTGATTATCCGCTAAAGGCAGCCCGTAAATGGACCAATGCCATCATGTTTTTAAGGTCAAGCGACCTAAGTATGACGTCTCCGCCAAAACCAGCCCCGCCGTGCGAAGGTAAATTTCCAGCATAGTCCTGAAACATTTAGACCTCAAGTATGACTTCAAAGTTATGCTTACACAGTGCAATTTGTCTGTGGTTGTCGACAGGGAGATTAAGGAGTGCACCATCAAATGACTCTGCCGTTTTCCCACACCATTTTGCTGGTAAACCAGCAAGCTGTTTCAATGCTTCACACTGTCCATTATTCTCTGAAATTTGTGGCTGAAGTGTGACTGCTGCATACTGGTACCGCCTTATTTCCCACCTAGATTCCTAGGATGTTTGTCCGGAAGAATCATTACTGCGGCCGGTCTCCATAAACTCGACAGCTGTAACCTGTGCTGTATTGTGCTGTAAACAATTTCGTGGTAGCCAACTCTATTAGGGTTTTCGATATTTGGTTAAACTCTCGGTTCGGACGAGTTTTTGAGTACTACTTACGTACTACCTTGATGACCAGTCAAACAGGTTATTCGGAAATGGCCTTTGAACACGACCACGTCTAACTCAAACTTGGTTTTACCGTCAAGAAACAACAGTATTCTATACCCTCACTTTGCCAGCACTTCGGGAGTATATTTGAAGTTGCCACTTGAACCCGAGCTGATAGTGACTCTGTCAGAATCCACTCCCGGAGAAAAACTTCCACCCGCTTATTCGTCTCCCAACTAGGAAGCACTGGTCCCAGGTACAAATAAGCAGTTAATCCACACCACAGTTTATAAAGGCCAGTTTATTCACGCTCTCTGTTTCGAACTTTTGCTATTCTCCTAACATTGGACAAATGCTTTTCGCCGCTGTGAGATTGCCTGAAGAATTACCTGCCGAGAGGACTGAAGCCCCGTAATCGGTGTGGTTTCTTGTCGTGTGGCTCAGACAAACGACTTGAATACTGTCTAGTAAGCTAGCTCCTAGAATTAAAGTATGTAATAGCAATATACAGTGGAAAAAATGCTAAGTTTCGTGGAGAACAACAGATCCTTCGAGAGGAAGAGTTCAGACTGCTCTAGAAACGGTCAGAATTTCAAAGAGGCTTTGTCCATTCTCAGGCGACTCCATCCGTTAACAGGATTTCGATACCCGCTGGCCGATAGACTCAAGAAACTGATTATCCATTGGAGGAAGTAACACGTGGAACAGAGTCTTCGTTGAGGTGTCTTATTGTGGGAATTATCCTACAAAATATTAAGGTTAGTTATTTTATTGTGTTCCCAGAGAACGTTCATTAATTTTCTCGAGGCTATGAGGGTTATGATAATAATGGTTTATTTCAGAGACCTTTGAAGCTTGACTTACGCATGATCACATTTTTGGAGGCAACCAAATGGACAGAAAAAATTCGTGAAAAATTTGGAAATATTCTTAACGAACGAGGGGTAGGTAGACTCAGGAGCGAGATAAATATATGCCCACCGAGGAGTATTGGGGTGGTTTACTGAAAACGGGGATGGATCCTAATATATGCCCGGAGAATTTGAAGGTCAAGGTTAGATGAAGAAGCCGGCTGAGCCAAGTGGAGTTGATTGAAACCTGAAAGTCTTACGTGAGGAGGGTTCAAAATGGGCATGGGAAACCATAGTGGAGAGAAACGATGGAGAAAAAAGAGAAAAGAAGTGGAGAAAGGAAGTACAAAAATTGAGATGTATGGCAAGGGCTTGTAGCTTACTACTCTGTCTATGTGGTACACCAAATTATTGTCAACAATATCTAAGACGACACTAGCAAACTAAGATGGGCGGAGGAGCGTGCGGTGATAAAAAGGCCAAAGGGGTATGTACATTGAGAATTAAAATGAAACAAAAGGTGTGACTCAAACTCACATTTGTTCAATATTCTTGTGATCAGGAGATGAGTGCCGAAGAGTCAATATCCGCCAATGTCTTCCATTCAGTTCGGTCTGACAGCCATCCGTCGAACAGAACAGGATGGTATCGGGCGAAGTGCCAAGAAACGCCGTTGAAGCTTCTAAAATGTTTTGTTTCACACAGTTAGTTCCGACCGATATAATTTCAAGACACTCCAAACCAGAAGATGAGACCGTGCCAGAATGAAAGATTTATTTACAGCCTTTTTGTATTGCGCGGTGGTGACGACCAAAACGTTTGTGTTTTTCATTGAAACGTCGGTACAACAAAAGGAGTGTCGCACAAAGGGACTTTGAAAATCATGGAAAAGTTGGAAATTTACAGGTACCTACAGGCTTGGGTGGCCATGAAACGTGCCTCACTAAAGTAAATGTAAGGTATCAATTTGACACTAGGAAGCTAGAAGTGCAAGACGTAAAGATTTGGTCAGATGGAAACAGTGGTTCGGAAGGATCGAGATACTGTAAATGAGAGGCACAGATATAGACAAATTGTACGCATATCATAAGAGGCGGCGGCATGGTGACAAAAGAACTGGCCGGCAATGAACTGGGGGATGCAGAGAAAGTATGTGGAAGTATATATATGGCGGAGCAGGTGGAATTGGCAGTGATTTGATAGAACATGAAAGCAGCAGGGCCTGAAAGTGACAGGTAGGGTTGGCCTAAAGGTTACAGAAATAACTTGGATAAACCCTGATGAACTTGTCTTTGGCAGGTGAATATGAGGGCTCAATAGAGCTGGAGAAATGGCTTTGGAAGCGTAGAAGCGATGGTTGTGAGTAGAAGTTCATGAAGGAGGGAATATGAAGCGAAGTATCGACGAAAACGGACAAGAATGAATGTCACAATCTGATAAACGCGGGTGTGAAGTGTGGTGACCGTCAAAAAAGGGAGAAACGATGGTTAATGGAAGTAAACTATACAGCTAGAAGAAGGCCGTAAAAATGGCTGGAGAATGCAGGGAGAATAAAAATACAGAGTGGCTGGAGTAGTGTAAAAGATCAGCGGAGAACGGCTACTTGGAGGTTAGACGAACTGTAGTGACAAGATGCAGCACGCATAAAGGCTACCTACGTAGGGAAGGAATGAGGAAGTGGGGAATCAGAAAGGTCGGATGGTGACAGACTACATAGTTCAAAATCGTACATGAAAGTAGCGATATACGATGGCTTCAAATAAGACGAAACTCACGAAAGCAGCGCAGCCTGTAGGCACACCAAAGATGACTGGGTTGTGAGGTATACGAAGCAGACGAAACTAATGACCGAAGAAAACCGGGTAAGAGGTGACCAATCAGATAGCTTCGAGGCAAACGACGCAGGATGAAGACGGAGAGGAAAAACAGAAAAGAAGATGTACCCGTACAGGAAAGCCTGTGGTCGAACTAAAAACACGGGAAATATGTGCGCCTTGGAGTTGGGAGAATGGGACTAGGGAGCTGCGTGCCTGCAAGCGACTGCACAAATGGATTAGGCCAGAAGTTGCTAGCCTGAGAACGGCTTATAAGGAAAGCCCAGGGCAGAATGTACGAATCAAACATGGAAGATATGCTGGTGGTGAAAAGATGATAAATTTGATCGTAAAAAATATAAAGTTGGAACGGCGGGCTCTTATATGGTGGTTGGTCAGAGTACGGATGAGCCTGACGCTTAATTTTGAAAGGTATGAGATGGAAGGACGATAAAGGATACGACAGAAATTTAGCTAGTGAGATATGCGATCATTGAGCTTTACGACTATATGGAGGTACCAATAGAACGGATATTAGGAGCCAGCAAGGGCAAAACTGATGGAAAAGTAAATATTGCGGGCTTGGGCAGGGTAAAATTGATAGGACGAAAGTGATATCACACAGTGAGGGCTGCCGTGGTGAAAAACGACAGGAACAGGGACAGAATGGGTAGGTGAGCGTACGGATGTAGAATGATACGGAAGGGAGGTCATAGAAGTGCTGACAGGAATGATGGATTTGCAAACTGTGGAGGAATAACGATGGGGGAAGCATGAGACCTGCAAGGGACAACATTAGATGCTGTAATGCCGGCCGAGGTGGAGGGTTCAATCCGCAACCGGTGCTAGTGGGATCGGCTGATCACACGCTGGACACTCAACCTGCAAAACACTTCGTAAAGTGAACGCAGGAGGTGTTATCCACCAGCCCAGTTGCACTCGCACACTGTCGCAGACGACGTGCACGCCCGATGTGCCCCGGCCAAGGCGTGGGATCTTACCGCGGCCCGCATCGTTGGTATTGACGCAAGTGATCATTGATGACTGTACAGGGGACAGAGGAACCGCGATAAGGGTATACGATCCAGGATCAATTGATCAGGTTTCGAGAACCAGGATCACAGAGCCAACGGTAGCGGCGAGTGGTATACGGCCATGTAGCACTACTATCAAAGTGCACCAGCCAGGGAGATAATCAGTGCAGTGCCCGAGGTGGTTGACCGGCATTGAGGATCACTGTAGAGGGAAATGAGATAGAGAAAGGATGCCTGGGTATGACCCAGCTGAGGATCGATGGTTAAAGGAAAGAAGAACAAAAGTAAAGCACGGGTTCATCGATGGAGCGGGTCCCCAAGAAAAATAAGTCCATGGAAAGTAGTGCCAAGAAAGGAAACGGATAGGTTAGAGCTATAAGATTTAGTAATGAGGTTAGGATGTGACAGAGTGATTATTCGATAGAAGAGAAAACTCAATTCTACCTGAAACTAAGGAAAAAGCTGAGCTGGGGATGGAGTGGGGCAGAATGGATGACGTCGTAACCGGATGTTGGTTTCGGGTAATGAGCCACGTCAAGTGAGAGAAATGAAACTGAGTTTTTCGGTCCAAAATAGTTGAGAGTGGTGAGAGCAAATGTGGTGGGACCTGATATGGAAGAGAGGCAACGGAAGCAAAAGATATCGAGGAGATTTGGGTCACTTACCATGTTGTGCTAATAATCACACGACAGTAACGCATATGTATATGAGCATGTACCTAGATATATGTATGTATATATAGTGGACCAGTTAATAGTTGTTGATGCGGTCTCTGTAGGTTCGTTGAGATTAGTTTCAGGGCCGCAGACGTGATATAACTGAATAACGGTAATGAGCTGTGGAGCAGATCAGACTTATTGACAGAGTAAGAGGAGTATTACGGGGGCCTTCCCAAAAATAATTGGCTAGCCAACCTACTGTGAGTATCAGTTGTTTTACGTACCGTATTGTTGTAAGGGTCACGCTAATGAAGCAACTGAGCCTATTTTTGTTTTGCCCAGGCTAGATGGATTTCAGTAACAGGGGAATACTCTGAAACAGAATTTTCGTGGAACTCGAGATTGTTCCAGCTGTAAATACATATATGATAGGTCTTTAATGATTCTGGTGACGACGAAAGTCCCAATCCTTCAGCCAAGGAAAAAAAGCGTGTTTGGCTCGCGCAACATAACTGGGCAAAGCAGCCCTTTTAAGTTATGTAAAAAATCTCGTGAGAATAGTAAGAGGATTAGGTAAAGGTGTACAAAAGAAGCGGATGGACACTGCGGACAGCATTACTGAAGCTGGGGGTGAACCCTCGTTTAAGGATTTCTTCTCGTTCGTGGGACGGCGTCTCATTTTCAAACAACTTATACGGTTGGCTTGCGCTCGAGAAGAGTGACTGACTTCAAGGTTGAAAACACACTCAGTCATATTGAGGCTTATCTTAATACTAGAATTTCCCATTCAAATGGCTATTACCAACGGTGCCCGATTGGCCCTAGGTGAGTGATTTGGCCAACCTCAAAAGTTTTTCTTGTATAGTTGTCTCTGAGTGCCAACTACTGACGAAACCCAAAAGTTATGCTCCTTACTTGAAATCCAACTACTTGATTGTTTCCCGCCAGCCTGATTTTTGCTGCAGCGAACTCGGAAGCCAACGTTGCGGTTGCATTCTAAAGCATGAAGAAATGATTCCATCGAGATCAGACCAGGCAGAACAAACTGACTGTAGTTCCGCGGCCTTTTCGGCCACTTCCATGCAAGGTTTTGCGGCCCGTTAGGGTCAGCAAAAGTTAACTCCTTTGTAGAAAATGGGTCAAAGGTGGCCCACATCAGTCAGAACTTGGCACATGTTATCGGCTTAGATGGTCGTGAAAGATAAGTCGTTGTTTGCTTTCTTCATTGTGTGGAGACGGCATTGTGCAAGAGGGTATGCTCATTGACGGAGTCCGTACAGGGAGACTTTCTTGTGAGAAGTGTTGGAGTCTGCACTTTCGTCGATTCTCCTTCCAAGAAGTCGATGGGTACAAAGTGAAAGCGGTGCCGAAAAAACTGTCGGAACCCCAATGGTAGCATGGTGTCTTATGATCCTCGGGCCAGGGATCAGGGAGAAGGCACAAGACAAAACCGTCACACTCCCGAAGGTGCCTAATGGAACAGTAAAAAGCACTAAAGTCAATAGATAGCCCACATATATGCCGGATTCCTTCTGACCCAGCAACTGGCTGCAGTAAGCGGTTGAACGAGAGTCTCACAAATGTTGCCTCTGTCTGATTCCCTGATCCACCCCCTGCCTTCTCCCACAACTCAAGGCCACCACACCCCTGAAAACAATGGCGTGTAGTATGAAGCAGCCTCACTACAGGGGAAAAAACTCAACTCAAGCAGTCGCAGACCCTATGGGTCATGCTTAATGAGGGGAGGAACAAAGAGGAAAGAGGAGACACCCTACTTGGTCAACAGGCTCCCCCTTTCCACAATAATGAAAAATAAAAATACATTTCTGGATTTGAAGGTTTTGGGCCATGCTCGCTCCTCTCTCTTATAAAAGATGAATTTTTGTGGGCGGTCTGTAACCGACCTTGCTTATGGAAAACCCCAAATAACAACAGCAATGTTAGTGCATCTCTTGAATGAACCGAGAAGCATGTATGGGTGAGCGACCAACGGGTAGAGCATCATTCAAAGGGCGGAAAAATTTGCGTAACTCAGCGGGCTTAGGATAGTGGTATCCAGTTGGCAACACTTTCCAGTGGCATTCAAATGATCTGAAACTATTTAGACTTACCAGCAAAATACAACTCGCATTAACTGTAGCAGCTTGGCACAGATCAAAAATTTAAAGACAAAAATGTGAAGCGGGCGATTAGGAAGTGGTATAGGAAATCAAAGCCGACCAGCAAAAAAAGAACTAAATACGATTGAGAAGTTTAAAAGGATCCAATGTGCTTAAACTATGTGCATCAGAGGGATAAAAGGACGCAACTAGTGCGAGGCCTTAAGTGGTTCAAAATATCTGAAGTGTAACCGGAGGTCAATGTTGTGACGATGAGCGAACTTCCGGATTATCGCCGATCAGTGATACCCCGAAGGTCCAAAACCAACGTAAAAGTAAACGGGAAAAGTGCGAAAACCGAATCCAGTCTCTGTGAAAAATGAACAATTTACAAGGCCCGAGGCAAGGAATATAATAATATTTATGATAAAAATGGTATATTTCTCGACCATGGTCAAGAGGCACGAGCAAGCGCATGATCATGGTGTACTACGTTACTCGAAATGGAGAAATATAAACGAATTTCAGGAAAGGGAGTCGAAAACGTCAGAAACAAAATAATATAGTCAAAAATAGTTTGAATGGATCGAAATGATAATGGTTTGCGCGGCAGATGCGGTTTGGTTTTGAACTCGAGTTGGTTGGTGGTGGCCCGTGGAAATACAGAATATGTCGTGAAAATATGGTGTCAAGGATGCGTTATAAACCAAAATAACACAAGCCATGGATAACAGAGGCCTATTAGAGTTCTTCGAACGGAGCAAGTTCTGAACTTGGAGAAACGAAAGAAATGTATGGGAGTACACTCGCAAACCTTGATGAATATGAGGAAAACGGCTCTCTATGAAGACTATGATTGTCCGGAATGACGGATATTCGCGGTTTCAATAAACGGAGTGCGTCATGAAACGGGGAGACAAGAACAAACTCTGTGGAAGTGCATTCGGAAACGTTGATGAATTTGGAAAAAAACAGCAATCCATATAAAAGGTGAGTTTAGGTTCAGGATCAATAACCCGCATCATTCAGAAAAGAGGGAGCGCAACCTGAAGGCTTTGAATTATTGGGAAATCAATTTCAAGCCGTGTACCATTTGAAAGAAAAATGAAATCTTGCAACAGAAACCTGAGTGAAAAACCCCCGCGTAGGCTCGCTCTTAATCGTTCTGCTGCGCTGGAAAAATACTTTGATTTATTGATTCTCAGTGATATTCGGCAGAAAGACTGGGGTGATTATCTCCTCACCCAGGACCATCAGCATGCTGCGGATATTTTCTACTCCTACTTTTCCGATTATCTGGAAAAATTGTCCAATACTGCTCAGGCTGTACCTAAAAAGAGGTCGTCTGTCTCGCCACTCCATAAGAAGTACCATAAACTTCTCAAACAACTACATAATTCCAACGACTTTTCAATTTTTATTCGTCTAAACCGCCTCTCCACACTTATTCAACGACAAGATAATACGCGACTTCGTGAACAAGAAGCTAAGACTTTGAGTCATCCTAACAAGTCGCAACTTCTTTCTATGTTGCATAAGTCTAGAAACGCTGATGTTAAGGCCGATCTCCAACTTCTGATTCTGGATAATAACTCATCTATCAACTCCCCACCTTGTATAGCCGAAGCCTTCAATGCATTCTTTGCTTCAGCCATGGCTCCAGCTACTGTCATTGCCCCGCCCCCATCTTCACCACTTCTCGACTCTGTCCTTTCTACGATACCCTTCGATGCCAGGAGTACTTCCAAGCTACTATCCAATAGCAAACCCTCCCCTCGATTAGGCCCCGATGGCTTACCACCAATTGCACTTGTCAATGGTGGACCGGATCTCCCCCTGTTGTTGCTTAACCTTTTCACTCTTTCACTTAATGGTAGCACCGTACCTGCTTATTGGAAGCGCTCGGTTATCGTTCCCATTCATAAAAAAGGACCTTTACATGAGGTATCCAACTATCGCCCTATAAACCATACCCCAATCTTATCCAGAATGATGGAAAAAATAGTTAAAGATAATATTATTAACTATTTACTAAGCCTCAGTCTTATTATTCACAACCAACATGGATTCCTCCGTTCACGGTCCTGCATGACTTGTCAGTATGATTTTCTGAATCTCGTCCCCGACTCTGCTGAAAGTGGGAAATCTCTTGTTGTTCTTTATCTTGGTTTATCCAAGGCATTTGATCGTGTACCTCACCCCCACCTTTTAACAAAGCTACGGTCATTTGGGATCGCCGATCCACTTCTTTCTTGGTTCTCGTCTTATTTATCTCATCGTTCACAAGTTGTCTTAATTAACGGGCACACCTCTAATCCTAAGCCTGTTACTAGCGGTGTTATTCAGGGCCGTGTTTTGGGCCCCCTGCTTTTCCTCCGATATATAAATGATATGTTTCTGACAATACTTACTGGCACGCCGTTTTTGTTCGCGGACGACATTAAAATAGTCTACACTTTTTCGCCTGGCAACCTCAGTACTACTATCCCTAAAATCTCTGCTGATTTAGCCGCTCTCGATGAATGGTGCTCAACCTGGGCGATGAAATTCTCCGCCGACAAGTGTATTCTCCTCACTTACAAATGCCAGGTTCCTCGCGGTTCTTTATGCATTGGCGGTTCACCCATTGACATCCAGCCTTTAGTAAGAGACCTTGGCTTAAGTTATTCATGCTCTTTCAACTTCTCGAAACATGCTGTCCTCCAAACGGCGAGGGCTAAAAAGTGTCTTGGTCTTCTGTTCAGATCCTTTCAGCTTACGCAGAGCATTCTGTACATGGACAAAGTACATGCCAGGCCCCTTCTCGAATATTGTCCCCTAATTTTCACCAGTATGAGAAAATCCGACAGGATTATTATCGAATGTATTCAAAGAAGATTCAAAAAACAGCTTATCGGTTGGTCGTCCAACATAAACTACAGGGAATGATGCTTATCTCTCAAAATCGACCCACTTTGGCTTCGTCGCATCAAGCTAAATTTGATATTTCTGTATAAGCTATTGACTAAGCAGTCCTATTCCTCCAACCAGTTGTGCTTCTCCCCGGATACTGGATATTCACTCCGGAATAGACAGTATACTATTACCACACCCTCTGCGAGGACTGTTCTACGCTCTAAGTTCTTTCTCTTCGCGTACTCCAGAATCCGGGATAAACTTCTCTTGCACATCAGATCTTCTCGGTCAAAGTATGCATTCGTGCATGCTATTGATAAATTCCTTACTGTCCCAACTGTTTTGCGCTTATTCAACGTTCACGTAACCGAACGTCAAGCTTACGAGATAGGCCTTGACTTTTGAAAGTTTTAGCCACACTTAGGCGTTTCCATTTTAGTCTCACGTTTCATGGCCTCAATGTGCCTTCGGAATCCGCCGCACCGATGAGCCCGTGCTTAACGTTTGTTCTTCTTTCCAATAACCGTTGATCCTCAGCTGCGTCACTCTATCTCATTTTCCTTGCCATAGTCTTTTGCGTCCGACCGCTTTCGCATGACCCGTCTGATGATCGCACCCACGCACACAGCAGTATATATACACACCTGTTCATATATATATATATATACCACTTCATATATATACATACATACGTGTAAATATATAACATTTTATATACAATATATATGTAAACATATATATATATACTCACTACTGTCCTATCATTATTAACACAAGCATGGTGAGTAACTCAACGCTCCTCGATATCTCTTAGCTTACAGTGCCTCTCTTCCGCACCAGGTCCCACCACATATACTTCCCTCACCACCTCTGCGATTTCGAACTGGAAAATCCAGTCTGATTCATCCCACTTAGCGTGACTCACTAACTGAACTCAACACCCAGTTATGACGTTACCATTTCTGCTCCCACCCTATCCCCCAGCTAAGGTTCTTCTGTAATTTCATGCAGAACTTGGTCTTTACTCCTGCTCAATGACCACTCTAGGCGAAATACTAACTTTCCCATTGAAAGTTCTAGCCACACTTAGGCGTTTCCATTTTAGTCTCACGTTTCATGGCCTCAATGTGCCTTCGGAATCCGCCGCACCGATGAGCCCGTGCTTAACGTTTGTTCTTCTTTCCAATAACCGTTGATCCTCAGCTGCGTCACTATATCTCACTTTCCTTGCCATAGTCTTTTGCGTCCGACCGCTTTCGCATGACCCGTCTGATGATCGCACCCACGTACACATCAATATATATATATACCTTGGCTATGCTCCACTCACTTGTCCCTTTTCCTAACTAGATTGTGCCATTTTACGACAAAATTTGCATATATATAAATAAAACGATTCCGTCCTTTAGCGATGGGTGCTCGCTCTCACCTAATTCCTGGCTCAGGCTAGAACTCAGCCGTCCCATCCTGCTTTTTTTGCGCCTTTCTCGTACACTGAAGCCTTGCCACACGGATTATCATTCCTTGGTAACTAGGCCTTACTTCTCTGCGCATATGCTCATGGTAAGTTAAGACCCCATTCCAACCGGAATCCGTATGCCCCTACCGAATACCAGCACGTTTGCCCCCACATGAAAAACCCTCATTCTAACACTCTGTTTTTCTCCTTTTTTACTGTTTTCCGTCCTCGACCACGGCTGGTGAGCTGACCGGACTGTTATTTTCCTATTTTCCCATTCTTCTTCCAGACCATACCATCTACTATTGTTTTATTCCTGGTTCCCAAACGGACACCCACTCCTCATCCACCGCCTACCTGATATCGCCCCAAATCTCTACTATCACCCAACTACCCTAGAAGGCTACCAGTCTCCGTCTAGGGATCCCTAATAGACCGGTCCACTAGCCAAATGATAAATAATTGTTCGGATAACAAAATGTTCATTTTCTTGCTTCCATATAAACGATAATCATAACCCACAGCTGGAACACCCTCCAGACTGCCGCACTCCTGATCTCTTCCAGATTGCATTGGTTACTTGGGTAGCCATCGGCCGAATGGACGTGTATTCCGGATTACCGTAAGGACTGGACGATTTGATCAATGGTTTAAACCTATACTCTCGCCCGCTGACGTTACATGGGGCACCGTACACGGATTACCAAAACCTCATGAAAATCTCACCGGATCGCAGAGGTGATTCGGACACCAACCATCAACACATCCGCTCAACGTCTATTCCCAAATAATCCAACCCAACAGTTCAATTCTTCCCGCGTTGCAGTACGGAACCAATGGCCGGAACCCAGCTTCGCAGCTGTCAACTTCGTCAAACCAGCCCTTTTTTACCTGCTTCCCTCAACATTCTACCTGCCACCACCTGCAACCAAGGTCTTTACGGAACAGAATACCAGCCATCTGCAGCCAACCATAATTTGATTAACAATTTTCTATCAAATACAAAAAAAACATTTTACACTCTTCCAACTCCTGCCTAGCCGAACCATTGACGTTTGTCTCCACTAATCCGTTTCATTGACGGCTTTTCTTTTCATTAAAAGTCCGTTATATGTCCATACACCATTCATGCTCTTCAAAAGTTCACTGAAGTCCCTGCGAAGCTTTTTGCCTTCATTTGAATTTCCATATGAAACTGTAATCACCTGCACAAAAGGTCCGTTTTATTATCACCATTGACTCACTTGCCTTTATTTCATATGCTTCCTCCACAATTAGTTACCCAATGCTGGATCAGTGTCCAATATCCCGCTGGTATCTCTGACTGCACTTTAAAAGCCCCACGCTTGCTTTACTTCTAACAATGTTCTTTGGCATCTCTTCCGTCCGGTTACTCGTTAGTGACCGTCCATTTGTCGCTGATATCAGCAATCCCACGACTGTCCAGCTATCCTCACCGCCCCCAGCGATTTCGAAACCTATTCGGAATTCCCGCCTCAACCATCACCACTTTTGTTCACTCAAACACTACATGATTTGCTGGTGTATTTCGGTTGCTGTGTGATTTATAAATTTAGAATTTGTGGATACCTCACATTGACGTGTACTGCTGTATACTCTGATCTTGCCTTGTGCATGTGTATTGACCACGGTCAAGAAATATACTATACTATACTATTATTGGAAACCACGGATGAGGGGGATAAGTGGACTCGCGTTCGGGCGGAGTAGCAAAAATTTATGAACAACAAATTCCTGTCTTGCGTATTCTGGCTCTGTTATTGTGTTGTTTTACATGAGACCAAGGTAATGTGCATCATCCCGTGGGAATGGTTCATCAGGCGGGGTAAGGGACGTGTCAATCAATCGGTAGCAGGTTGCTTGTGAACTGTTATTTGTGAAGACTCCAGCAGTGACATCAGTAGGAGAGGTGTTGCGTCAGAAGACACCTATCAATCTACTGGTAAGCAGTTGGGAGTGTTTTAGGTCGTGTGGCTCGACTGATATCCCATTTGGTATGGAAGATTCCATGTAGGTCTCTGTCGGTACGGGTCAAAGTGTGGACCTTGGTCATCGAAAGTGGAGCCCTAGAAAGTGGACGACGACAAACCTGAAATAAATGATGTTAGCAGTCTGGACGTGTTTCCAGCTGTGAGTTATGACAATGAGTGGCGACAGTTATTATTGAACCTTTTGGGTTCATGTGACATACATGGCGTCGTTGATGGTATCCGGCGTGGTGCGCGGTTGTGATTGGTTAAATCGAATCATTGTGTCAGGAGCCCGTTTGGTTAGCGGATTGGTTTGAAAGGTAGGATTTGGGTTATCTGTCAGTGGTCGACGTAAGAGGGGATGTGTGAAAGACTGATTGATTCATGGGCTCGTGCGTCACTACGGCACTGCCATGTCGGATGTGAGGGTCTAGCCATGGTCTAGTATTCACAACGCACCTTGTCCATGAATTGGAAGAATAGGGACTACAGCCTGGCAGTTGACATGTTTTTAGTGGGATTTAAGACCCCATGACACCTCACCTTTTTAGTCAGATGACCTGAAGCAGGGGCCCAGTCCTCGATTTACTTGGAATGGCACCCCTGATTTTTGCTTCTGGCTTGTTAGCCCGACTAATTGGGTGTCTGTTTTTCGGCTGGTAGTTTATCTCCTTGTTGTCAAGCTGTTAGGTTGAATGTATCCTACAACGGCTCCAACGGCGTTCCCGAAGCTGTGCTAGGTATATCCATAACTTCAGGAGAATTTCGACCCCTCAAAGGGCAAGGTCATCTTTGGGGAATTCGGCGTGATGGAGTTGGAGGTATAAAGCTTGAGAAAAGGGCAACAAAAGTTTCAGAATAGGTGAATAATAAATGGCGGGGACAGTGGGGATAGAAACGAAGTCATCGTTAGTGGAATGTATGGTGGACATGATGGAATATGTGAAGTATAAAAATATTGTCCTGGAAAGCCAGAGCATGCCCTTGGAGGAGGGCTGTAACTTTTCGTGTCTCGACTGAGGGTTTTCAATTATAGCCAAAATAGCTCGGACACACGACGGCTCACTAAAGGGGGGGGGGGAATTGCGAGGGACGGTCGGGCTCGGGCTGTTCAGTCAGCAGGTGGTCATGGGGGTATTGATGTCTGATGAGGGCTGCAGCCTCGATAAACAGCTGAGTCCCTGGGTGGAAAACCACAACCAAAGGCAGTAGCAGGTGAGAGTAGGTCGAACAGGGGTCTAAGATGTCCGGAGCAGTTGGGTGCTGGCAGGTGGTTATGAGGTCCGCTATCACGCAATGTGGCTTCGGTACCGTAAAGGTCTTGCTCCACTCAGTTCCCAGTGGTCCTTGGCAAAATGTTTGGGGCAATAACAGGACAGCTTGTGGGTGTAACCGGGTAACCGGATTGTACTCGCATTGACTAGCAATGGGCAAGGTTGCAAACGGGAGGACAAGGAAACCAATGAGATGAGCATCGTGCATGATGTATTACAGCCAAGTGGTATGACCGCTGTGACTCTTGCTCGCGAGTCAACTATACTGAGACATATTCGGAAGAAGGGCGTCCTCGAACCTGGGCCACTCGTTATTGAATTGGGTGCCCTTGCTTAACGGCTACAGTGGCCTTGAAGCCAGAATCACCTGGCCGTAAGAAGTCTCCAGTAAACCTTATGAAAGAGTGTGCGGCAATGTCAGAACTATGTATGGGTGAAACCTGGTAACCAAACCATATTCGCGGAGACCAGCAACAGGCATGGCCTCAAGCGGGCAGAATGGAGGGTAGGCTCTCCGCCTGACCTGTTACCGCTAATCGACAAGATGATCATGAGATTCCTAAACTGTAAAGAGAGGAAGAGTAGCAGTCTGGGGAGGAGGTCCAGCTAGGGGTTAACACGAGCAAAACGGGGGGTGGAAATTTGAAAGATGAAAAGTTTACCTCAAATAAAAGGTTGGGTAAAACAATTGGGGACTTCTTACTGACCTATTGCCTGGTCATAATTTTTTGCTTTTACCTTTTTCAAACCTGCTAAGGTTGGTTCTTTCCCCGCTTTCTGACACAATGATGTCCAATAATTTAGACAGGCTTTGCTATAAGTACACCAGCTTCCAATGGGGTTCAAAAGGGATTGAGCTATAGCAGCAGTGTGGACGATGTTCCAGCTGGGGATTTTGGTGAACATATTAAGAGGAATCCGCTAGTTCCCATTGTTTCAGAATTAAAGGCACAATCCAAGAAGAGGCGATCCGCTTTTTGGCGAGCCACCCAAGCTTTCAAGGTTGTAGAGCAGAGTTTAAGTTTTCAAGTCGATTTTCCCCTGTCTAGTTAGCACTGTAATGCTTAGCATCTCCACGGAATAGGGGTAAGTTGTCGGACAGACTGCCTAGTCACCTGATTTGGTCAAGCGGTAATCTCTGTCTTAGGAGGGTTTCTACCACGAGGTTGATTAGCACAAGAACGATAAGTAAGTAGTTGCCGGAGTTGCAAAGTTTTGGAATTTGGGGTGCCCCAAGGGTAGCAAATAAAGAGGTCAATAAGCTGGACTGAAGCAGATAGCTTAGGAGGCGGAAAGTGAAATAAGGGTTAATATTTTTGATTTCACACATGGGTATTGTTTTGCTGTGGCGGTCGACCTAGGACCATGGTGGTCAGAAAAATTATCGACCGTAGCGGTACGTTGGTCTTTACAAGTGGTGATCCAGGCAGGGATATAGGAACCCTCCTGGAACGCGTATACTAGTGGGACTTAATATTCAACTCTGGAAAAGCCACTATTAGTTAGGGGTAATCAAATTAGCAGCTGTTACTCATGGCCGGGGGGTTTTCACCATAGTAGCAGCAAGTGGGGTACAAGACCCCGGGGATATTACGGTGATATTTTACGGTTGGACCAGCGCGAAGATGCTGCAAAAAAGCTCGTGGTGAGCTTCTCAGGCTTCGATAGGAATTCCCGCGCAGGCAACCGGTTGTTTTCATACCAGTTTACATGGATGTGGTGGAACCTCCCCCATAAGATAGCGTGCAGGCTCGGCCACTTTTCCACAAAGAAGACTGCGCCTGTTTGGAGGAAGGTCTGCTTCCTGAGACACGAATGTACGGGGGTTGAGGGGCAAGACATACAAAAATAGACTGTGCGACCTCGAACTTTATCTTTTAGAAGATGGAGGCTTCGAGATCTCACGGAAACATTCAAAATATTGAAAGGTTTTTCTGACCTTAGACCGGACAGTCTATTACAAATAGCTTTAGATTCCGGAACAGGTAGAAACAAGAAGCCGACAAAAGTTCGAACCATACTGACAACCAGATCTCATGTCTTGGCAACAGGGCAGTGTACATTCGGAACACTGCCTGGGAAAAAGATAGGCCTGCTGACAATCCGGTCGTTGTAGGCGGTCGAAGATCGTAAATGGCACGAGATTATCCGCGGTAGTGAGTTCTGAGTGAGTTTAATAGATGACTGAAGTAAACACCACAGACATTCAGAAGCGCATTGTACCTGATCTCTTTGTAATATAGTTAGTGGTTTGGCTTTCCTCTCCCGTTACCTTTATATCTTTTCTCTACGGCGTTCGGACTACTTTTACTTACCATTCTCTTGCTGATACTGTTTTATAGTCGTCATCTCTTCTGTAGTGGAGCACTTGCTTTTTTCTTTCTTGGTCGTGCTTTCCTTGTGATATAACTTTGGGCAGTTCGTATGTTATCGGGTCGCAGTGACTCAAGGTAGCTTGTTTTATTATGGTTCAGTTTCATTTCTTCGCGTACTTTGACGGCCCGTAGACGTTAGGTTTGTTTACTTTAAACTTTCTGGCTCCATGCTCAGAAAATTGTTCTTTAGGCCTGAATAAACTCAGAGAAGTTACTCCATTTGTTTGGACAGCATGACAGGTAGTTTCTATTTATTTTTTCCTTCGACGGTTTTCTTCGTACAGATTTTGCCCTGATTTGTACTATCTTTAGGCTGGATAGTGACTAAAGCTCACTGTAAAAGGTATTATTATTATGTACCTGTATTTGAACTCACAAAACCTACCGCAGAATTTGCGGGGCAGTCTTGTTTTCATTTGGATTCCACAATGACCCGGGCCACGCGTTGATTTGAGGTTCCGAGGCGCTATCCAGAAGAAATGGATCGATGAATGAATCATTGGTAAGACTTTACCATGACAAGGACTAGCACGTTTTTGATCCGTACAGTACTTTGACATGCCGAATACAATGGGTTTGAAAAAGCAACGCTGTGTAGATGGAGCTGGGCTTGGATGAAAACGGGAGGTTGAAGACAAGTGGCAAGTTCCTATGAGTTGTTTTGCTGTCCATGGCTTCAAAGCTAACGACTCTGGTCGGTTTTGTAATAAATCTAAAGTTAGTGCTTCGAAGATTGAGCTTAAGAAGCGCCACTCAAGGAAGTGAACGTGACAAGAAATTAAAGGGTTGCAGGCGGATCAGGCAAACCAGCTGTCAGCAGTTTGTCAAGAGTTGGAAACGGCAAAACTGGCAGAAAGCTCAGAGGACAATTTATGCGTGCTTTCCGAACAATGGAACGAAAAGGGGCGTCTGCCAGTGCATTCATAACCAGAAAGACTGGAATGCGAAGTCCGCAGGATATCATGACCCGGCTAAGAACATCTAGTTGGATGGGAGAAAAGAGTTAAAGGCGGCGAGGACGAGCACATTTTCGGAAGTCCTCTTTAGTATGGATCTACCGAGAGTCGATCTAATAACATTTGACGGGCGGCTTTTATTGCACTGGAAATTTATCCGACAGTTTTATACTCAGTTAGACTTAAAAACCGGGGATGGCAAGCAAGTCCGTTATAGTCACTGCATTACTGCAAGGGTAGGGTGACGGAAGCTATGGAAGAGTGCGTTATGATCCCATCAGGTGCAGAACACAGGAGAGCTTGTGAAATACTGAGAGACCTTTTTGGGCGGTGACATAAGGTGACTCGGGCTCTGTTGGATGGGCTGCCGGGAGGGATAGATACAGGTCAAGTAGAGGCTGATGGTGCTTCGTTCCTGGCCGTTCGTATGTGGAGCAGCAGTGCAGCTTTGGAGCAGATGGAGTATACGGCAGACCTAAACTCCTTGGCAACTTTTGAGAAATGGTGGAGCATCTGCCGTTTGCCCTACGGTACGACTTGGCTAAGACCGTAGATAGGGTAACCCAAGACGGCAGAGAGCCTACTTCAGGAGAACTAACGGAGTTCGGGTCATCCATGACCAGAATAATTCTGAGTCGCTTTATGCAGATGGCAGAGCGAAATAAGGGAAACACTCGACCAAACCAGATTCCGCAGGCTTGCCTTTGCTATCCTGGACAGAATCACGGTGTTAGCCCGGTGATACAAGGTAATAATACTAATATTTTATTTCGGATAGCTCTGAGGCATGTTGCAAGGCAAGATCAAACAGTACAGTTGAGAGCCGATTAAAAGTTACAGAAGGATTGTAAAATTATGTCAACACGATTGAATATAAGAGAAAGCATTCAAATCAATTGTTGCAGTACGGCCCGGTGAATTTAAACTAAAGGTCAAGTGATCGATTCAGCTGAAGGTAGGTGTAGTTATTCTGCCAAAGTGTGGAGTGGGTGGGGAGTGGTACAGAATCACACAAATCCTACAGAAGGAAGACTGTCCTGTCGGAGAACCAAACTAGATTAACGGATGCGTGGATATCGTGAAAAAGAAACATTCCTGAAGGAGACGTATTCATGCAATAGAGATTTGCAATGTATGAGAGGGGTTAAGATGTGAAATTAGACGATAAAAAAGTGTGGCAAAACACATAAAGAACAAGAAAGCCGGTCGAGAATTACAATTTTGAGGTCCAATCATCGTATATCGCTTGAGCCAGTTAAAAAGCAAGACGGACAACACACTAGATTGTGTGTGTCAAATTGATGGTGAAAGAAGTGACCGGATAAAACATATAGACTTTGAGCGGATTGTTTTGCTTTTAGATAAAAGAAATGTGATGCATACGCATGAAACTGGTAACTGGCTAAAAAAATCGACATGTGGTGCGTAGCTACGATGGTGGCAGTAACGCGGCTTCAAAGAGAAGTGACCAATAAATGACAGATAAGCATTTACATGCTGATAATTCTCAGAAAAGACTTCACGTGGAGAAATGAGTGCATCAAGCATCGGAAGTGTCTGAGACGATCTATCGGAATGGAGCATGGGAAAGGAAATACAGAGAACAACCGATGAATAGGTTTGCAAAGTTCGGCAGCCGGATACGGGCGGATTGCTTGATAAACCAAATGGACTACACATCTGGACCGTGGTTGCCGAAGTGATGGTGAGAGAAGTGACCGGATAAAACATACAGACTTTGAGCGGATTGTTTTGCTTTCAGAAAAGAGAAATGTAATGCATCAGCATGAAACTAGGAACTGGCAAAAAAATATCGACGCGTGGCTCTCAACTACAACAATAGGATGGACACAGCTGGCAAAAACGATGCAGTATGGGTAGAAGGGCATCAGCTTATATTTGATACAGAAGGTGGACTACTTTGTGGCGACAGAATAGAACTCTGCGGCGCAAGAGGTTATCAGATGTGCATAGGTGGGACACGATACCTTGCAAAATGAGGACATTGTAATTCAACAGCCCTCAGTGTGCAGACAGCGGAGCTGGAAGAGAAAGCAAACAAACACGGAGTCATCGATTATTGAGAATCTCTAGAGATAAATTTCGCAGTGTCATATACTGTCTGAACATTTTGGTACGGAAGTAAATGACAGCAATAAATGCGTTAGTTCTTGAGTATATCGGTAAAAGTAGCACAAAGAGGTGGGCTTTATCTTAGACAGGGGTTAAGTTTGCAAATAAGACTAGCGAATAGTTTAGCATGGAACCGCGAGAAGTGGACCGGGAATAATGAGCCAAGAGTGTTGATGGGTTTTTAAGTATGCGATAATTACGCACCAAAGAAAGTAAACCTTGCCGGGCGGAAAAAGCGCTAGGTTATGAAGGCAAATTGGAAGCGAGCACGACAGAGAGTCCATGTTAGCTAGAGGAGACAGCGGCGTTTTGAGTATATGAATGGTGTTCTCTTTGATTTTATTTTTTCAATCCGCAAGGATGGTCGTACAACGCAGCTTTTTATGTACGGAACGACACAATGTAGCAGAATGTCCCAAGTTCTTGGAGATGAAAGCCACGGCGAGTTGGAAGAAGGCTTGCAGACATGGTCTGTGTTGCGTGTGGCTTAGGGGAGGTCATCGAGCAAGTTACTGCAATAAAACACCAAGTGAGATTTTAAGGGCTCTTTAGGCTAGCACCATCGGTGGCTGCACATACACGGTTCAGGTGACAAGCACCCACCGCCTGGAAACATTTAGTTTCTGCGAGTCAACTAAATCTCAAGGTTTTCATGTATCCGTGGGTTAGATTTCGGTTAAACTGAGGGCTAAGGACCAAGTTGTAAGTGAGTGCTCTCTGCTGGGCAGTGGATCCGGTAAGACCACCATTATATCGGAAGTGGCACAACAGATGGGCCTAGGTCAGCGAAGCGCCCAAACAACGATAACAACCGTTTGCGAGACCACAGTGACTGGTTCAGTTAGTGACGCCTGTAACACACGTCTGAGCAGTGCATAGTCAAATTCGCAACGGATCCCAAAATCAAAAGGCGATTATCCGTGATATTCTACGATACTGAATTGTTGAATAAACAATGACACCAAACAGGTACAAACCTCAATAATGAGATCACGAAGACTCAACAAACGAGAAACTGAATTGCGGCGTGCGAGTAACAATCACGTGCGTCAAGCAGGTCCAGAACAATGATATGACAGAGTAGCGATCTGGGAGCAAACAAACAACAATTGGTCTATAAAAACAAACAGTGCGTAAAGACACGTCAGTAGTGTAGGCAAGTGAGTGAAGTTAGAAAACGGAACTGCAACGGTTTAAGGGGATTTCCACGACCGGTCGCTACAACGCCTGTCGAGTGTTTTAGACGGACGTAAGGGGTTTCGTGAGCGCGGAACAAGCCGTAGTAGTTAGAGAACTACCCGTGGCCAGACCGATTGGTAAAGGGTCCGGCGGAACAAAGAGATGGTCACACACTGCCGATTTTTTGGTTGAAGAGGGCGATGGAGAAGTGTTAATATCGGTTAAATGTGAAGCGTCAAAAGCCCATAGGACTCTAGACCAGAGACGTAGTGGCCGGAAGCCCCCGCTTACTGCACGCACCTTGTCAGGTTCGGTGGAATACTGACCCTCGAACCATCCAGCTCACGAGTCGAGTTCCGTCAAGTGCATTTCATCGAACAGTCCTGGGTTAACGGATTAATTGGCGAAGATGCACGGGGCGAGTTTCACAGATATGCATTCCTTGGATAGGGGTCTGTCGATGGAGGATGCGAGGCTGCCGTAGTGGAACCAGGCACATTGTTCGTAGATGGCCACCTTGCGGTTCCCCTGCCGTGGAGGAAAGGTGCGAGAACAGGGCTCGGTAACTTTACGTCTGTTCCCGCACGATTGTGACTTTTGGGGCGGCGACTGCCTCAAGATGAACGGCTGCGTGTGAAATATGCCCAACCGATGTGAATGTTTGTAGCAAATGGGGCTTGGGTACCATACACGGTGACATCTGCCGCACCAAGCGGTTTTAAATCCAGGAAAGCCTGATGAATTGCGGGTGGTCTTAGACTGGGCTTAAAGACTCCACGGGAGATTGTTAAACAATGTGCTGCATCAAGGTCCTAACACGACTGCCGAACTAGCAGGGTTATTGCCGGGATTTCATAAAGATCGGATTGTGGTAGCAGCTGATGTGGAGGAAATATTCATGCAAGAGAATTTGCCCGAAAGTGACCGGGGGCTCTTCGGTTCCTGTAGCTTTCACATGGAGACCTAGCCTCCGAATCCTGCATATACCGAACGACGGCACATCCGCTTGGAGCAACTTCATTACTTCTTTCCGCCGATTTTGCACTACGACAAGCAGTCCGTTTATTCCAAGCGGGCTATGGCCAATTATGCTAGACGCGGTAGGCTGCACCGCCTATACAGAGGACTGCCTCTCGTTGCTTGCTGCCTTGACAAAGCCAATAGGTTTGCGTAAGAGGCGACCCAACTGCTGTCGAGGGTATGATTTAAGCTGAGGAAATGGACGCCCAGTTCATCTGGGTTGGGAAACGTTTTCGAGGTAAAGCAGGTGCCGAACGATTACTCCCGTCCGTCACGGGCAGATACTAATCGTCAGCAAGCTTGAGGAGTACGGTGGGATACCAGATCCGATATCTTTACTCTTCGGTTTCGGTGACTCTATGAACCAACAACTAGAGGAAGTGCATCGTCAAACCTGAGTTCTTGGTATGACCCTTTGGGCCTGGCCGCACCATCGTGCCTACCTGCGAAACAGCTTTTGCATAGGCTGCGCAGGGAAAAAGTGGATTGGAATCAGCCTCTGGACACTGTAGAGAGCGAAAATGGCAGGACTGTGTGCGCTTATTTCGGGGTCTAGATGCTATTAAGTTCCTCACACTCTTGTGCAACGAAGAAAAAAGTACGGCTGGCTCGACCAAACTTCATGTATTTTGTGACGCATCCAAAACCGGTTACGGGGTAGTTACCTACGTGTGGATGGTCCCGGGGGACAAACCGCCTAGCAGTTCATCGCTGTTTAGTAAATCTCGCGCAACTTCCTCGAAAACTGTTACTTTACTTCAACTGGAATCGTCTGCGGTGGTGCTGAGTGCCAAGAGAGAGGAAGTTGTAATAAATGCCTTGCCCGGATTGCTTTATCACACCTGATACTGGGCGGATTACATGATATTATGGTGCTTCAGGGAAGACTCGTCTCCCCTTTCCATCACCTTTGTAGCGGATAGATTGGCTTTCATACTTTACTCCTCTGCAAGGTTCCAGTGGCGAGACATAAGGTCAAAGGAAAATTTGGCCAACTCTACCTCGCGAGGTTTACCAAGGAAAGATGACCTGGAGCTTTGGTTGGCTGGCCCAATCTTTTCTCAACTACGCCGCCACCGACTTACTCATCTTGGTCTCAACTCAGGGGTTGCAGATAAGAAAATCCGTGACTGCCGTCACTCTGGATAAGTCAGACAATCATGGGTAGCTTTTGTGCCGTTATTTGGGTTAGGCAAGGCTTTTAGAGCAGTGGCATGGATAACCGGGCTTGTATCCCATCATACACTCTTGTGTCATCCAAGGACTGGGGGCGTAATAAAGGAAGAAGGCTTACCTTGAACGAGCCAAGAGAAGCCAGGGTGCGAACTTTGATAATGACCCAGGGGGAGGCACTTGGTGGCACAAAGCAGGCAGTGAGCGATAACCCAGAGTGTCCACTAACAAAACTTTTCCCCGTAGTGCTGAGTGGCTTGTTGTGTTCGGGTGGGGGACTGACTCATGCCAATTATTCCAGAGAGTTTAGGCACACAGTAATACCGCCCAACCGGCATCACGTAAATGATCTAATCATGCGTCACTGCCATTGTAAAGAAGGTCACTGTGGTACCCCGAAGGTTCTCCGGGACATCCGTGCGAAGTGCTGGAAAGTGAAAAGAATTAGAACCGCGAGAAGAGTGATTAGAATGTGTGTCATCTATGTGAAAACGACTGCAGCTTGTGGTCAGCAGATGATGGCGCAGCCGCTGTTATGCCGTGCGGAGAAAGGTCGGTGGAGCTTCTCTGTTGTGGATGTTAATTACTTCCGCTCATTTTGAGTGCCACGGCAGAAGTTCGGAGAACAGATACGGTTGCCTATTTGTTTACCCTCAGACTCGGGCGGTACAAACTGAAGTCGCCTTCAGGCTAGACACCGATTCATTCATCATGGCACTTATGCTTTTCCCGGGTAGGATAGGCAAACCTAAGAAATATACAGTGACGACGGACCAAATTGTTTTGGGTCTGTCTCCCAGTTAATGGGGCTTGTAACTCGTTTGGGCCAGAATACCATTTGCATCCGGTTGTCCGTTGAAAGAATTCAGTTGCATTTCAACCCCCTCTCCCCGCGTCTAGTCATCGAGAAGGGGCTTGAGAGGGCGTGATAGGATCTGTGCGTAAGTTGCTCTCAATTCTGACCGGGAAGCGGATGATCATTGATGGGATTTTGCTTCTTAGATGCTGGTCGGACCCTCGGCAACCAGCTGTTGGTGCCCGTGACTTTAGACACGAATGGGAAACCAGCTCTTACACCAAACAGCCTGCTCCTGCTCAGCAGCAGCAATAGCATGCTAGTAGGAAGTAGCATGGAAAATGGCTGTCCAGTCGGGTGAAAGCAAGTGAACAACTTGACCGAGGCATTCTGGCGTCGTTGAGGGAAGGAATATTTATTTGTATGGCAAACTAGATAACGGTGGGAAGGCAGGCTGAGGAAATTGAGGAATGTTGATGTAGTGCTCGCATCGTCTGAAGAATCGAATAGGGGGCAGTTGCCCCCTAAGGGTGGTGAAGGACTCTCAACCTAATGCTGATAGGCTGGCCCGAAGGTTCGAGATGACATCAGCGAAGAGGGCAGTGTGCGTTGACTAGTGAGGTCTTCGCTTGAGGGGGCCGACTGGTAGCCGGGTTCCTAAGCTAAGGGGCACATGGGTGTGCCGCTGTGAGTTCTCGTATACCTCAAGGGGAGAGAAATATCAGAGGAGCCTCAGGACAGCAAGAAGTTGGAGTCTGAGCAGGATGATATTCTGGGTTGCTTGCCACTAAAAGGAATTTTTGCGGCCGTCGTAACATCCTGACAGATTAAAAATTACTCATCTGTTACCTCTGTACTTTATGCGGATTTCGAACTAACCTTTCCCACGTTCTTCTCGCTGACCCATTTTTCAGTCTCCATCATTTCCGCCATCGAAGTAGTTACTTTTGCTCTCCTGGTCGTGAGGTATTTTTTGAATATTCAATGCGGCACTGAATCGCAGTGACTTAAGGCAGTGTTTCTATTGCAGTCCGGTTTCATTTTCTCGCTCACGCCAACGGATCGCGGGCGTTCACCTCGTTTACTTTGATTTTCGGCTGCCACGCCCAAAAATTGCTCACTGAGCCTGACTGAGCGTGCAAAACTTGTTCTATTTCTTTGGACTACGGGGCACTTCCCTTCCATTTATCATTTTTATCAGCTGCCTATTTGTACAGATCTTTCTCCCCGATTATGACTACCTTCTGGCTGGATAGTGACTAAGACTCACTGTCAAAGGCATGATTGACTTACTACTTCCGCTGGAATAAATAGCAAAAACCAACCCCATCCATCCCGCAATCCCACATCTTCAGGGTCTTCAATAAGTTTTCCCAGCAGCTTTCCACCCCCTCCGTTTAGTCACGAGACGACCAATCTACCAGTGCCAACATTTCTACAGCCTGGTACTTTCGCCTGAAGGCCTCATGATATGACTGCGACAATACTGCCGCCGCATATACTTGGAACTATGGCGACCAAGACTGGCAGGCACCTTTCAGCAGGCACGCAACCAACTAGCCCCCCCTAGCCACTATCAATTGCTACCGCCCCTCTCCCAACCCGGCCACCAGATCACCCCACTTCGCAGACCTCCCTTCTCAGATGCCATCAGTGGAGTTCAGGTGGGCCTCGGGCCCTACAGCCGCGAAGTAGGCACCTCGCCTTGGCTGCCCCTGACTAACAAGCCTGTTACCCTCAAGAGCTTACAAACCCCTTCCGCGTTAGAGGTCCTATCGAATCCACTTACGCCAAACCAACCCTAGGCAACGAATGGCATGCCATCACCATTCCTTAGACCCCCTTTTCCATGGACAAATCCTCTAAATCCCTATGGTAATAGCGCGCCCTGTAATGGCCATTTTTTCCTCGAGCACATTCACCACGGTTTGTGTCCGTGCCATTGACAGCGCTGCGCGTCAAAATTTCCGGTTGCCCATTCATTACCTCTACCTTCGTGCGCACATCTGTATCCCAAACCGGGGCTGTTAACGGAATACATTGCTAAGAAGTCTCGCATCTTGGACAGATGGAAACACCATAGTATCACCAGCCCTTCTTTTTCTCATAGCGCACCATACTACGAAATAGCTTACAGACCAAACCCTCTCACTCTCGGTATCAATTTGTCACCGGCATATGGACCTTTTAGTCAGACCATGAATCTAGACTATTCCAAGCTGCACAACCCACTTGACCGACCAAATTCCCCAAAACCAAATACCAATAACAATAACTCGCTGGTTTTTTCATTAG
Organism: Fasciola hepatica; assembly: GCA_948099385.1. Lineage (NCBI taxonomy): Eukaryota > Metazoa > Platyhelminthes > Trematoda > Plagiorchiida > Fasciolidae > Fasciola > Fasciola hepatica. The sequence continues at coordinate 345,619 of CANUEZ040000101.1, forward strand.
CCGATCCATCCAAATCAAAATTCGGCACTTACTGTATCCGGCCACTATTACCAATTATGATATAATCTTGATTACTGAAACTTGGTTAGCCGAACACAAACCAAAGGACCAGATTTCTCTCGTAGGCCACAATGTCTTTAGAGCAAGTAGGAAATTTCGGCGCGGCGGAGGTTGTTTGGCGTTTGTCAAGCAGACCTTTAATGCAACAACACTTCATCACTTTCTACCCCACTCTATTTCCAACTCACCTCGACTAACTGCCCACATTCCCGGCTCTTAACTTCATGTTTGGTGTGCTTGACTTCCACCCAGCGAAACTTCTGTAGACTTTCACACCTAACTGAGGCATCTGAATACCTATCCTTGCCACCATCAAGTGTAAAGGTTATTGGTGGTGACTTTAATCTACCTAAGATAGCTTGGCCATCTTTATCTGCACCCACTAACTCTCTACCTTTTACAAGTATTACCGTAGGAGAATGTGTACGGAATTTCCGCTCTCCTCGAGGAAAACAGCATTTTAGACCTTATTTTTACCCATGGCGTCCCTCACATAATTTTTTTAATCTCCCAAATTTTTGCCGGTAGCGATCACAATAATGTTGACTAAAGCACTACTACCCACCCACAGCCTACCCTGAAGTCACACTGCATCAAACTCTCCTCTCCTTGACTGAAAGGTCCTCCTTACGACCATTCGACAAACAGAAGGGAGTAAGGTTTTTTCTCTAGTGATCCACAAGGCTCTACCGATATCCTCCATGCACAGCTGTTAAGGTGTCTTGAGAAGATTGCCTACCGCCCCCAGTAGAGTGGTAACAGGAAACCCCGTATCACCTCTCTGTAAACAAATTATGCGAAACTTCGAAATGTTCGCAAAACAATACACGAATTTGCAACTCCTATTTAACGTTTTCGCCTCAAATCTACCATCGAAAAGCTTGAAGAAACCACACTGCGTAATCAGGGCCTGAGGGCTCTCGACACCCAAATAGATCTCTTCGACAGCTATAACGGTACTAGGCCAGAACTTCTCACACTCATGGAGGTATTCGGCACACGGTTTCAACGGACATTATGTCCGCCTCTACTCCCTTTCTGCTGCCCAGACCTTCAACTCATTCTTTGCCCCAACTGTGGTCCCTGTTACTAATATTGACCCTCCGCCTCTTCCCCAGTTACCACTTCACCTCTGTTCACAGTGGAACTTGACGCCTCAGATATTTTTCAATCATTGACTACTTTCGAGCTATCATCTCACCCAGGACCTGACGGTTTATCACCCACTGTAATAGTTAAACGCAGGTCTGACTTAGCTTACTTACTACTCTATCCATTTACCCTGTCAATGAACCCCGGTCTTGTGCCGACAAACTGGAAGTGCTCAGCCATAATCCAGCGCCGCAAGGAAGGCCCACTGAGTGAAATAATAAACCACCCTCCTATTAACCTTACACCTGTTATCTCCCGGTCAGTGGAAAAAATCGTAAAAGGACACACCTTAAAGTACGTATTTTAATTGGACATTAATAATCCTCGACAACAAGTTTTCCTCCGGATAAGGTCTTGCTCAGCCTGCCATCTTGCTTTTTTGGATCGCATTACTGGGACGGCAGACGAAGAAATGGCTGTAATAGCACTTTACCTGGATATGTCAAAGGCACCTGACCGAGTGCAACACCCCCACCTTCCGGCCAAAATCCGATCCTTTGGCATAACTGACCCTTTACTAACTTCGATCGATTCTCGCCTGTATAACAGCTCTCAGGTGGTCCCAATAAACTGGCACAGTTCCAGGCCTAAATCGGTTACAAGCGGTGTTATACAGGGTGGCATCCTTTGCCCTCTGCTGTTCCTCAATTATATAAACGACACACTCATCTTAGTGAGCTAAGGCACCTCACTTCTTTTTGCTGATAACATCAAGATCGTCTACTCATTCAAACCTGATTGCCTTTCTTCGGCTATCTGAAACATCTCTGCGGACGTATTCACGCCCGATAGATGGTGCTTAACTTGGCAGATGAATTTTTCCGCTGACAAATGTGAGGTACCTACACATAAATACAACCTATTTACAGGATCTTTAGCCGTTTGTGGTTCATCCATTGCCAGCAAACAAGTTGTTCGGGACCTTGGCTTAAGCTGTTCCTGCACATTATATTTCTTCAAATATTCGGCCCTCCAAGTCGCTAGGACCAGGAGGTTCTTATGGCTAATATTATGCTCCTTTCGACTTCAAGGCTACAATCTCTTCCTTTGTAAATCTCATGACAGGCCTTTTTTAGAATGCTGCCCGCTGATCTTTTATAGTGTACGCAAATCAGACAGAATTGGTATCGAATCAGTTCAGCGTAGAATTACCGAGCGGCTGATTGGGTAGGGCTCACCCCTCACTCATAAAGAAAGCTGCATATTTTTTGAACTAGTCCATTTATGGCTTCACCGTGTGAAAATAAAACTTATCTTCTTGTATGACATCCTCCACAGCCGGACATATATTTCTAATCCATTGAACTTCACCCCTGTTTCTAGCTATCCACTACTTTCTGGAATCCTTACTTTTCAATCCCCATAACCAACATCAGCCTACCTTCACGCATCTTTTATCACAGTGTACTCTAACTTATGGAATAAATTACTGTTAGACGCACGCAGTTCTACTTCCAGCCACTGATTTAGAAGTGCTTTGGAAAAATTCCTCACGGTTATCCAAACCTGACAGCTCCTCATTGTAGGCACACCCGATGACCAAGCCTATGAAAAATGTCTAAGCTCTTGAATCGTGTAAAAACAGGCGATCCGTGAGGGATGACGTCGAGTAAAACTTCTTGGTTGTCCCCTCTTCTGCTTTCGGAAAACTAGTCCCAGAGAGTCACTGTGTATTAATGTTGCCCCTTTGTACCGATTCCTATTTATCATCATCTAGGAGCATCCCAGACTGCTTTTCTCCACTTTTACTCCGTTTCCAGACCCTGATGCCTGGTCGCCTGATCGCGGACCACCCGACACCTACGGCTGTTTGACCCCACCAAGAAAACTCATGTCAATCCCAACGGTGCGGGGCGCCGCCAGATCCACCTCTTCGGCCGGCTCACATCGGGCGCGCTGGCTGTCTGCAACGACTTGCGGGTGCAACTAGGCTGGCGGATTGCACCTCCTGCCAGCAGAAGTGTTTTTCAGGTTGGGAGTCCAGCGCACCGCCGGCCTCACCCACTGGCACTAGTTGCGAATTGAAAAACGACGTCCACAGCATCGTATTGCTGCCACCAACTGCCTCCTCTAACGTTCCTGGACAAGATCTACCATGGGCCCGGCCAAGCCCCAAGTCGATATATGCACATATACTCACTCGGCTCAGAAGTGTACCCTTCCGTTTGCCACGTCCGACGTTTGTCTCCATCGACCTGCCTTCTATCCGCCCGAATCGACCCCATGTTTACCCTCATTTTACCTCGTCCATTTACCGCATTCGGTTCCCCGAAACATGAAACGGTTTTGTTGTTCAGATATCTTTGTTACGAACAGCGCAGCTCTTGATATAATATTGAAAAGGCCACTGATCTACTGGGCAAATCTTACATCACCACTCCATTTACCCAAACAAAACCACCATGTAAAGATTCGTTTCTCACCTGCCCACAGTATTACAAAACACGAAATGGTCTTCCTTCCAGCGTTTCATCAGCATGACAACAGCTGTCTGTCCCACTGTATCCTCCCCATCATCTCCTTTCGTTCAGAAATATGCCTTTTATAACAGTCTCATTGGCAATGAAACATCCACAATCCAGGATATAACTAGTTCGATTGCATTTCCAGTTTTCACGTCAAACTTACTGCGGCATAACCAGCTATGCAATCACCTGCACTTCCTGAGAGCTGTTCATGTGAACTACTTTTATGCGAATGTTTCAGTCCATTATGTGTCCGCCCCAGCGTCCGCTTTGTTATCAACTTTAGGCGCTCCCATGCTATTCCCCACCGAGCACAGACAAATCCATAATTGTACCACTTTCCACTCATCTATGAACCTCTGCCGCTGTTCCACCAAGTTATCATGGTCGGCCACCTGCACCACAATCCACTGGGCGCTTTTGCCATGTCTTTGGCTGAAAACCAACTACCCGTAGTTTAGACCATCTTTAATCTGTTTGTCCCCTCTAAGGTCTCAGGATGGACTTTCCTCAACCTACTCAGCCACACAATTATCTGAGCTTCTTGAGGGTTCCAATGATATACTGATTCTAGTTGATTCCGTCAGATATCAAACACGTACACCACTATTATGCCCACCTTGCTTTAAACGTCTATTCCTCATCTGCCAGTCTTGAAGCCACCCCCAATAAACCGGTGGGTGAACACCACTTCACCCTCTTTTTATCTATTACCACTTTTATCGTCAGTCCTCCACGACTGGGCTTCTACACCTAAGAAAGCCTCGAGAGCAGTTTCTCTGAACCTTTGCTGGAAATGAACTGTACGTATGCTAAGTTGTTGACCTTACGGTTGTTTCCCAAATGCTGTGTGTCAGACTCCCTCCAGCATAACCCGTTGAGCGACCGCCCACGTGTTCCAACAGTGTCACTTATACTCCACCCACATATGACCCCATAAGGCCGTCATACATCAACTCCTCCGTCCACCCTGCTGTCAACTTTTGTTCACTGATTAGCCTAAAACAAAACCTTTATTCGAATGGTATTTTACTAATCTGTCAACTTTCGTTACTCTGCTCAACCAAATTTTCAGGTTTGGGCATCCATACACACCTCTTTACGAGTGCTTTTTCCATAACTTCTTGATAAATAGTGAGTGCTGATTCAGTAACGAATCGGACTCTGCTTCGTTTACACAACTCCTGTCCCCAGAGATCACCTCGCAACTCCTTTGGTATCATATTTCTGCTATTTTCTGGGTCATTTGAGCTACTGGTTCAAGTGCACATCCTCATCACCGGGAATTTTTCAATTTGTTGTCAGTGATCTTGGATGGTTTTATTGTCAGCATAATCTCCCCTGCAGATTTACATCGATGCTATCCGAAATACTGTGCGTTTTTACACCATCCTCGCTTTACTCCATCACGTGCTCCTACCACGGGGCCCATTTCACTCACTACTGAAAGACGTGTCCACCTAACCTTCAAGTTTAAATTTGTCGGGCATTCATTTGTGCGACCACTTGAACCTGTACACCTTTTCGTGCTGCACATACCCAATTGAATATCCGAGAATTCTATTTGTGACCTCACTTGTAACATATGACATACAACCGGGCATGCTTCTGGTGTCCTCAAAAAATCCTTTATAATAACTATTTTTATTAGTATATGTTAACCCACAAACAGTACCCTAAGTTTTCGGAGCATTGTTGTTCACATTTGGGTTCCGTATCGACCTGAGATACTCGCTGATTTGAGGTTCCGAGGCGCTATGCAAAAGGCGTGAAGTTAATTATTCGTTGGATCCATCAGTGAATTTTTGGACAGGCCCTACCCTGACTAGGATTCGTGCGGCTCGTACCGACGCGTGCTCTACTGTCAGGTTCATTGTTTCTCGCTTCAAATAGTTGGCCATCAGAACTAGCTCCCCGGTATTATAAAAAAAACCACTCCCAACCCAGGCTAGCGCTTCTCTGGTTCCGACTGAACCAAGGGCGCAGTGCAGCAGGACAAATAGCAACCTCAATCCCGTTCCATATTCGACGGGAGCCATCTGGTGACACTCTGCCAGAAGGCCCTGGAGCCAGATCTACCCGCGAGATAGACAGGCGCTGGAAGACGGTGACTTTGTTCCACGTGTCTGAAGGGAAGCCATATAGCAAGTGACTGCAAATCAAAAGCTATCCGCGGCACTGGAAGTTGTGGCGGTCGGCATTGTTAACCCGTCCGTACGGCTGTGCCAAACCCTCCGGCGCCACCCATGGAAACGAGTGAGAACCTCTGTGGAGTAGCCAGGATAAAGCACAACGGCACATGCCTCGGACTACTGCCCGTGCGATCTGAGGCCAGAGGATGAAAGGTTTTGAATATGCCTTTCTCGGCAGTGTATTCGACACTACGCCCTCTTGAGCCGAGGCCATGCGACGCCCGCATTTAGGTCCGTTAAACAGCCAGTTGGCAACCAAGACCCTGGAAGGAGGGCTCGAGACAGTCAACTTGGTCAGTGATGCGCCCTAACTGACTTCACCGATCAAAACGGTAAATGAGGAAAGGATGCTGCACGTAAAATGTGGTGCACCTTAGGCTCATCGGGCCTAAGGTCAGGGACTAGGCGGTGGTTAACCCCGTACGCAGTTTGCGAGCTATTAGCCTGGTTAGTGTTTGGTCTCACAGCCTTCAAAAGCATCGGTTCTTAACGGTTAACTTGGCAAATCCCAGCTACCCACTACACAGAGAAGAAGTTCAAAGAATGCTTAGTTCGAAATTTTGGGACTTGCAGCAACCGGGCAAGAGTGTTTTGATGTGGGGGTGGAGGTCATAAAGTTTGTGGGGTTAAAGATACGGGTCATGCAGCGAATTTTATAGTATTGTGTATATTTCTAGACTTTCTTCCAGAGGCCTGCCGGTGAGCACAGTATCCACAGTCAAGCAGACTTTTTGGAACGCAGCAAAAGGTAGGTCACAAAATGTAACATCCGTGCGGCAAAACTGAGCGACGTTTAAATGAAACAAAATGACACCGGTCTACGCGGTTGACATGAACCAGTTCCGTTTTTGGGTACAAGCCATATTGAGAGTTTAGCCATTTAAACACGATGAATAGAAAATAATTCTGAGAAGCAGATCAGCCAGTACACACAGTGCTGGAGCAAAAGATGCTCGGAAAACGGTTTCTCTCAATATTAGAAAAAAAACGAACACAAAAATCAGAGAATCCACTATCCGCCTGTGACAAAAGTTATTGGAGCATAAAAAGGGAAGGCTGAGAAATCAGAATGCCCTCTATGGAGAAATAAAAGTTTTTCCGTGGGTGTGAACTACACCAAAAGCTGCTTGATTTATATGTAAATTGCTACGTGTAAAGCTGCCCCCATGGAGATCGCATTTTCCAGTGTTGATACAAAGATGAAGGGGCGAAAAATATAAAAAAATTAGTCCAATAAATTGTTCTGATATGGTCAGATAGTCTGAAAGTTCTACTTACGTGTGCATACGAAAACGTCGGGTGGGACAATCATGCACGTAGGCACATGCTTTGAAGGGGTTGTTGCTTCGCACGGCTTGGAAAGCCCTCCAAGGCGATGGCCAGTCCGTGGCTTCTGGCGAGTGGTACCACGTCGGAGATGGCCGACTTAATAATAATAATATTAATATTAAAATTAATATCAGTAACGATAGCAATAATAATAATAATAATGGTATATTTTTCGACTACTATCAAGGTACTTGCGCGGGGCATGACCAAGGAATACACCTTATCAGAACAGTATGACGTTCGCAAATTTCGAACGTTGGGTTTGTACATCTCAGCAACAGTACAATAGGACCAGACAGTGTTTAAATCAGTGAAATAACAGCGGTTAACGCGGAAAGTTCAAAGCGTTTTTGACTTTGGGAGCAGTGTGGGGAGTTTGCCAAATCAAAGCTGCTGGTTGGAGCGTTTATTAAGTGTGGAAAAGATGTGGTATATACGAGAATGGTTTTAAAATTGGTTCATCGAGAGATGAAGGATGGATTGGAAAGTACTCTGATCTTGCCTTGTGCACGTGTATTGACCACGGTCAAGAAATATACTATACTAAGAGCTCGAACGCTCCGGCTTGTTGCCAGAAGGATTGACGTCGAAGGATTGGAGGGAGATATACACGAATGAATATCCAAACTAGGTGAATAGTAAATCCAAAGTCAAGTTAGCAATCATCCATTTCAGCTGCGTGTTGAGTGGTATTCAGCCGAGGTCATCTGGACAAACCCTAAGGCCGGTGAACAATGGTATGGAAACCTAAAAATGAAGTTAGTGTGTGAGGTCAGAGAAGTTTATTTTGGTTGTATTTTTAGGTGATTCCGCTGCGATATGGAGAGAACGACGTTACTTTTGAAAGTAGGCATGGGGCGAAATAGTTCACAAAGAATGTAGTGCGCTGTCAAAGAGGAGTGAAAGATGGTCGAAAGCTTAGCCGGGGATTTCAAAACGAGTCCATTGAGAAGGCAGTCAGCTAAAAAGAGAAGATGGAGCAGATGCATCAAAGCAAAATGAAGAGATGAAATATGGGTACGCGAGTCCTACGGCAGTTATTTGCAGAGGACCGGACCCGAGGCGACAACGGATACTGTTGGATGTAACGATAAACTTTTCTGTATATACAACAAATTAATATAGAGAAGCTTCGGCCAACAGCGACTGACTGGTAATTCGTACCACGAAAATCAATTTTGCCACTGATGGAGGGCCACGAATTAAGGCCCGAGCTTGAGTAGGCTCGCCAGGCGCGACTGTCTGTTCGTGAGGAAAATGATTGGGCAGCAGGCAAAAACGGGCTAAGATGGCTTTGATGGGTGAAGTGGGAAAGTAAGTTGAAAATGCAACAGCGATGGTAGGATTTTGGTCATGAGTTGGGAACCACAAAGACCGATAAGAGGATGTACCGAAAGTAATCGTTAGGCCAGTGCGTGATATCGTTTAGTGTTGGAAATCTCTCCACGCGGTCCGTTGAAACTCTTGTGATGGCTTGTAGCCCGGGTGACTATTTTAGTCGCAGTGGCTTGCGAAGAGGCTTCACTTGGCATCGGCCGGCGTGAACTTAGGTTTGAACTATGGCAGCCAGGCCTAGAAAATAGTCCGGTCCGACCAGTCAGGCCCATTTAGTCCGTGAAATAGTCCATGACTAGCGCCTAGTGGACCAAAGGCTATCCAAGTAACCGGCGTGATCTGAAAGCAGACCGGAGATGTGGCAGTCTGGAGGATGTTCCAGCAGGGAGTTATGATTCGAGTATCACTATAAATCCAACGATTATAACTTCATGGGAGTAACCAAGGCCTAAATGCTGTGAAAAGATCGACAATCTGGAACCGGTTCCAGCTATGGGCTACGACAGCAAATGGAGGCAATGTGTGATGAGCTAGGTGCATAAATAAATCAGTTGTAAGGCTTCGTTTCAAGCTCTTTGGCGCATGCTTCATGTAATAGAGAGGACTGTGAGGTCAAGCGTTGATAGCAGAAGCTAGGAGGGAGTGTGCTGACGGGGAAGTTTTATTGTTTTGGCGGCACAAAAACGGCTGCAAGCCGATAAAGTCACGGTGTGCACCGCTTTATACGTGACCGGAGTTGTCTCAACAGGAGCTGGAGGAACACATTTTTGACGTGATATCAGGACGATGGAGAAATTGATGAGCTTGCCATAGACCATGACGACAATTCGGTAACAAGTCGACATTTGACAAAGAGCACGTACTCGATGGTGAGCGTCATGTTATAGGGTAATTTCGGTCTGCACCCCTTGTCGAGGTTTCTCACTTCAGCTGAATGTTGTTGGGGCGATACCAGATCATTTACCTGCACGCGTAGAGGAATAGACACAGTGCTAATAGGGACGGGTGCTAGGTTTAGAAATGGAGCCTCTTAGTATTGGATACTGTGGCTATCGGAGCACCTGCTTTGTTTGTGTGTGGTCGGCAGATGATCGTTTTGTTTCGCTCCGGTCATCAGCTCCTAGAGTCAACGGTGTTGAGGTTTATGTTCTTCATGTATGAGGTATAGGTGTTTTACACCTCCAGCAGTTATATGCTTGTAGGGTGAAGCCTGGGGCTGCCGTGCCGAAGGCCCGTACTCACACTTCATCTGGGCCAAAAAAACAAAGTAGGCTCATGGAAGCCCACATGGGTTGCAAAACTCTTATGATTAATTATCAGGGGTTGGCTTTAGAGTGAATAAACCTTCATAATGCTCTTGAGCTTTCACAGGTGTTGGAGCTAATCGGTCCATATATCAGTAGGAAGGACTTGGAACACAGCGGACTTCAAGCGGGTAAGACTTGGGAGGCTCGTATGGATAAAGTATTTTGGCATCAACAGACTGGTCGGAGAAGGAAAGGGGAACCCAAAAGCTCTTAAACTGAGAGAGGTGAGGTCGGATTATCTGTGGATAGCCCATTAGTCAAGCTTACTCCCGGTACACAAAGCAGTGAAGGATCTTTGGATAAGATGTGAACGGCCGCCCTCACAAGACGTAGAACCCAACCTCTATTTCGATGGCTGCCTCCTCCCCAACTAGCTCCGAGGCTACTTCTTTCACGAGATGAATTTTTGAGTTGTCGATGCATGCTTGTTTCAAGCTGAGGGTACAGGTATCCAACTCACGAAAGTTAGTGGCCTTACTCCCGGACCCTGATTCGAGGGCCAGTTTGATTCGGCTCCCTCAACAGAAATACTCCAGTCGGACAGCAGTAGACCTCCAGTGAGATGATTCGCCCTTCAGTTCCAGTTGCTTGATAGGCCCTTGAGGAGGAGGGACTTACTGTTGAACTTGTTTCTTATTTGACCACTTAGATCGGTAAAGTGGTCGCGTTAACAGTAAAGGCTGTTGATGCAGAGTTCACGCAGACCGAAATGGGGTTAGAATGGCCTACCCAGCCCAGATGATACCTTATCGTGAGAGAGCTGTGCATCATTTTTAAACCATGTTAATAAAATAAGGGTGACAAAGAGCTTATTAAATGAGACACAACAAGAGAAGGACTAAACTGAGTTGCATGTAATCAGTGCTTTAGAAACCGGGTAAGGTGCAGTGGGGTACGCAAGGCGTGGCCCCGTGGACAAATCCAGGTAAACCGCGAAAAAAGCTTATCAAGACCGTCTCTACCCTAAGGCTGAAGTTGGCGACTGCAGTCGTTAGTGCTCGATTCAGTGAGATGCCAGAACGGGGCTTGCCAGATTTTTTCTATGGGGTGCACCTCTGTACAGACTCAGTGGCCATGAGGTACCACAAAAGGAACCCAGTACGCGCTTCAATACACTAGTTGGCAACCTCTTGGCGAGTGTTCGTCAGAGTACTAGTGTCCCAAAAGCGGCACTTGCCATCGGGAGACAGCATTGCTGGTCTAGCCCCAAGAGGAATTTCAACCAAAGGGAACCAAGGACATGGACGAGAGGACTGTCACTTATAAATGACCATGCCCCGCCACCAGTTTTACGGTCAGCCTCACCAGGTGAAGTAAAGACTACGAAAGGACCTAATTTGGTGAATCCGGCCAACCTGCGCTCTGGCATCACCCTCCATTTTTTCCGCACTCTGACTGGTCTAAGCTCTTGAAGGCCATTGCCTGGCTCAGTCGGTTTACCTGTTATATCTACATTGCTTCCCTCAAGGAGCAAGGGTCTTTTGAAAGCGAGCAACCTGTCCGCCGAAGAGATAGACAAAACCAGAGCAAAAAGGAAAGGAAAGGATCAAAAAGATTCGTTCGGATAGCCTCTACAGCAAGGACCGTCTACAGGAGAGCCATACTAAGGCGCTGTGTGTTTCTTAAGAAAGCTACGCCGGTTTTGACAATGGTAAAGGTAATTGTTCATCTATCGCAAATGGATGAGATGCATGCAATAAGCGTGATCAGAGTTTACAGGTCATGCAAGTATACAGAACTGAACAAAGTTGTACCGGCAGTGTACAAAGTTGAGCACAATTAGATGTCAAATGAGATTTCCCTCCGGCTGAGATAAATTCAGAAAGATTTACCCGTCAAAACTAAGAGTCAAGTTTACTGCAGGAAAATAAATGGTGTAGGGGTCAGCTGACTGGGAAGTCGAATAATGCGGAAAATTGGCGTGGAATATGTTAGAAATGACCGGATAATGAGGTGGAGCCAGAGAGTCACTACTGAAATATGATTTCAAGATAAGAGCAGGTAAAGGTCTATTAAACTCGAAACTGGTAAGAGAAATAATATACAATAAGATTAGTTTAATGTTTTCCACTCGCGGGGTTGCCGATTCCTGCTCGGCGAACGCTGCAATGAAATGACCACTGCGAAAAGTCACTCGGAGCTTTATAGAAGGATTCAGGAAAAAAGCTGTTAAATCCTGTAAAGCTGAACTGCTGATCAAGGGCTGCAATGCGTGTATATGAGGGATACTCTGGAAGGTGCCAACGAACGACAGCTTTTTACGCCTTTCGAAAATTGCGTGTCAGGATGTGTCAGCAGAACCAAAATGAAAAGAATGTTTAATCTGCCTGGATTTTTCGTGGTGGTTTCACCATCGAATCGAATAAAGAATTGAATGCCAGTAGACAGAAGATAATTGGAGTTTGAGAGACGATGAGAACAGTTTCAAAGGTATATTCCGGAGAGGTTTGGGGGATTCATAAGGGGTATGGAGCAACTGATTTGTTTGTGAAATCCGTATGTAGTTGACCAATTTTCGAGATAATGTGATTTCAAATGCCAGCATTCTGGTATATGCCAACCTAGGGGGGCAGAAGTATCCCCGCAGCGTATTGAGCGGACGGATATTTCGAAAATTCCTTTGGTGGTCGACTTTCGTGAAAATTTGAAGGACTAATTTAACCTAGAAGAAAATCAAAAACAGCTGACTTCCAGATAGGTTCTAGCCGTGGTTAATTGGTTACCGGCGTAAAGTTCATCGAAAACCTAGACCAATTTCATGGGCCCCATCCCCCGCGATGTGAGGGTTGAAAGTGTGTATTGCTTAAAGTACTACGAAGAATTCATCTACCTCCTTCCTCAACGCTGACGAGTGATCGGGTGGACGAACTTCTGGTGGCATTTTATTCCAAAGTGAAGAGTGCTTCACTATGAAGAAGTGAGACCGCAGACCAGTCTCAGCTATTAGGACAGTCACAGAGAAACTGCTTTGTTTTGACGAGCGCCGCAGGTCGATGAGCATCCCGAGTTGTGGAAATGAGCCAAAACTCTAACTCTTGGTGGGTTAACTGAAGGAAGGCAGTTTAGGTTCTGGTCTGTGTGGCCAAAAAGGATCTAGATTTAGAAGATTGCAGCGTTGCCTACAGTTCATTGTTGAAAAATAACCTAATAGTTGCTTTTTGAATGTTCTTGGTATATTCTCAATGGATATTTGGTCGCTCTGTAGTATGTTGGAAAAAACTATTGACCCCAGCTCCAAAAATGGTCTATTATCGTTCTTATAGACACTGAGTTTGCTTTCCTGTAGTGAAGATATTCTATGAAGTAATCCGATCAGCCGTCAAAACCCCGAAAAGTGAACAGCTGTGTGTTCCGAGAAGTTGAACGAGCAAGAGTACCGAAGACCTTAATCTCGTATTGACGAATTATTCGCAACTGTTTAACCAACTACGCTAAGCAGCCCTGGTGGTACAATACATCTATAATTTAGAATACCACCTCTTTCAGCATAACACCTCATTGACCAAGTAGCACCCCAAGTGTTGAGTGGAGTGAGATTCTGAGATGTTACTCGTGCTTATGTTCCAAGAATAAGGTCAAAGTTATAAAGGATTTTAAGTCATCAGCAAAGAAGAAGTTTTGTGACGGACTAGGCCGAATATATCGTTTACACACAATAAAGAATACCTGTCCTAGAGCGCTACCTTGAACAACTCAGCTAGCTACAGCTTCCTGTAATGACCCTGTACCATTTACGTTTGTCGACTGATAGCGTGAAGAAAAATAAGATGACGGTCACGAATACAAATGGTCAAAAACATCTCAGGCTTTTACTCTGGCCAGAAGTCGGGAGTGAAAAACTTGGTCAAAAGCTTGAGCCATACAGAAAAAAATCATAATCATCCATTTGCAGTTGTTGGCAGCCATCGTTGTGAGATTTAAAAGTCAGTCATACCAGTATAGTATGGGCGGTTTTTAGGAAAGCCTTGCCGGCTGTATTGATAGGGATATTTTCGGGAAGGTAATTCGTAAGATCAGATTTATTCAGCTTTCCCGTTATCCTTGAGACAAAAGGGGTGTGACTGGCATGTCTATAGCTAGCTGGATCACATTTTGATCCTTTTTTATAAATCGGAATAATAACTGAGGTTTTCCTTTGGCTAGGATACAAAATATACTGCATACACACGTTAAATATGCTTAAAAATGAGCCTGAAATATCCGGTCAGCCTAACCTGAAGATGATCGTAGGGGGCGCATGAGGCCCCGGGTGGTATGATAGTCTAATACTTGACGACGAAGGTGATACATCGTTTGGGTTAAAAGAAACCGTAGGCAGACGTTCCAAGGAATTAGGTGCCAGAATCGAAATAACTGCAGGAGAATCGTTTGGTAACTTGGATGTGTCTTGTGTCTTGTTTACACAATCATTATTGTAGAAAAGAGGAGAAATAACTGAAGTGGTTTCAGTGTTTTTGAGTTTCAGTGAGTTAGCCAAAATCTCTAATCTTTTGGGTTGCGCTAAGCATTCTATCCTAGTTTTTTCTTTATTCATTCCAAATAAGTGATGGCATTTAAAGATAAGTGGAAGGATTTTACGTGAGGTAAGAAATCTCCTACTTTGAGAAGGGTACGCTGTAGTTTCGAAAGTCGCCGTTTCACTCCGGATACTTTGTTCGCTTTTGCAAGTTTAAAAGGATCATTTTTAGTTGTGATCATATCGAGGCAGAAGTTGGATATAGAGTAAAGCTCGTCTGTAGCCTTTTGTGGTTTGCAAGTTTCGAAAAATTCATCCCAATTCTTGGTGCCCATATGTAAGTGCCACTAGTCCCATTAGGCTAGATGCAGCCAGCCACTCACAGGTAGATTTTGGTGGGTTTTTACGAGGATTGAGAGCCTACAGGAGACCATGAAGTGATCACTTTCCGAAAAATTTTGGACAAAAGTAGACCGCTGGGTAACACCCAGAGTAAAGATAATGCCTGGGGTCGCAATTAATCCTATTGGTGAAGACATATTAAACCCATCCGCCAAGGCGGATAGTGGTCACAGGGTCAAGTTACTTTTGCGGAAGAGAGAATGATGATCAACAAACACCTGGCTCAATAAAGTCGCCGGCTGTGAGCTTGGACCTACCAGGGAAGCCTGCGAAGAAATTCAGTGCATCAGCGATAATAAGAAATTCACAGCTATTTGGGCCAGAAGGACGGTAAACACAACCAGTCAAAATCTCATTACGTTCAGTTTTGACGTTGAGCCACACTGTATCTTCCGTGCCGTCCACAATTGGATGCTCAAACGGATATGCAACAAGACTCTCGCTTACATAGATTAAATAGCTCCGCCCAAGCTGGTTTGATCTATTTTTCCTGAAGGTCACGAACCTACCACAGCAGTGTCCTCGATGGGAGTAGTATCGGGCGGCTATGTTTTGGTTATCAAAATGAAATCATAATCTTCTGTGAGGGCCATAGGGTGCAATGAGTGCTTTTTGCTTAATACAGCTCGAGCACCGAATAATATAAAATACAAGCCTGGTTTTGAATTCATTACTGTGAACGCTAACAGATGCACCATCAATCATAGGACCACAGTGCAATTTCTGTGGGGGAGGTGAAAGTAGATTCGGTGGCTTAGACGGGGTTTGTATGAGATAAAAATAAAGGTTGTGGAGTGTCAAACTGGGAAGTATCCGCCAAAATGCCGAGGACATTTTTCTTTGGAAAGTTCAAAGCTCTGGGTGGTTAAGAAGCAGGTACCTCTGGAGCCAGCAGAGGCTGAGTTATAAAAAATTGAAATTGTTCCTGTAGGGCTTGATATGGTCACGTTTCATAGCGAGCCCAAGACTGTGTACGTAGTTGTTCTGTACAAGGAAAGTATAAACTTGATTAGTACTGACGAAAGGGGAGAGAACCTGGGAGCGTCAACAGGTTCGATAATGAACAGGGAAAATAAGATTGCTGCTCTAGCTTGCGTAAAATCTGTTCCCTATAAGAAGGGCAATTTAGAGCGGGAACTGGATAAGGAGGTGGAGGAAAGTTTAGAAATGAGCGAGTGGGAATAGTAAATGGAGAAGACCGAGGTCGTGGGGTAACTAATGGCTCGCTAGGCATTTGAAGAATCAGGCCTAAGGAGTTGTGCTTCTACCAGACAACAGAAGGTATGGGTGGAAACTGTTGGATAGACTGACAATAACAGGATGAATACCAAATGTTATCAAGAGTGCCCGGAGGGGTCATCTCTGAGTAGTACTTTTCTTTTTTAAACGGAAGAGTCTTTTTACTCCGGCACACTGGAGACCTGCGATGAATGACCGCATTATTGCAGTTCTTCCTCTCAGCCGCTAATTTGTCGCCGTTATTGGTTTGGGAAAGCCGACTGTGAGTATTGTTGATGTTACTCTAGTGGCTGCTTGAGAATCATTAGTCGTGGCAGAAGTAACCACTACCCAGTTCGCTGGCCTGATGGGTGAGCTCTAGTAGAAAGAACTTTTGAGAATAGAGGACTTCGCACAGCTCCGGCCTGGGGAGAAAGTAGTAGCCGTTAGATCTATTAGAAATCGTATGCTAGGTGGCTGTGCAGGTGAAGGTGATATAGATTAATCTAAGTCCTCCGGCACCAGTTGAGAGTTACGAAGTGAGGTTGGTAGGAAAGGAGAAACTCCAATGAGCGACGGCAGTTCTGAAGTTGACAGCTGGGGACCCGAGATAGTAGCTGATATTTTGGGGTTATTTAACAAACTAGTAACCTCTGTCTGCATGGGAGTTCCTTCAGCGGTTGTTTTAATGGAGTTGAACAAAGTATTACTAGCTATGACCATCTGTTACTGATAAATTTTGTTGCCACTTATTCATCTAAAAATCGGAAAAATATGGGGCAATCGTTGCTTCGTGTCTGTCTACGTAGCATGGTGCCATGACTCCAGTGATGTGCCGTATTCCAAGCACTGAGGACAGTATTTTTCATTGATGATGGAGGCAAACGGTCCGGAATATTGAAAGGAACCCTATTTTTGGATTTTTACGCGCAGATGTATTTTGGCAGTAGGTGTATCATTAAACTGTCCATCTGCAACTAGACTTCCAAAGTCTGGACATTTATCCGGATCAGTAACGTGTGTGGCGGGTCCCAGCTTCCTTGGCAGATATTCAGTTGATTACACCCGTCCAGGCATTTGAGTTAATTTTGGTTCTAATATACGGGCTTTTTGCTAGCCTGGTCAGATAAGTCAGCAAGAGCCACCCTGACGGGCTTGTCTGCAAACCCTCAGCAATCGTTGAGCTCTATGCTGGGAGGTGCTTGTATTTGTCTACGGCTCCTGGAAGAAGCAAACCGCGAGTTTAGAGGTTCAGAAAGCCTAAACGTCGATCTCGACATCAAGCTGGTGAGACTGGTCTTCGGAAGGATATCGATGAAGTAATCAAGTATGCAGCGACTTGAACTATCGTCGGGTTAGATTTTACATGTTATATGCCAGCTTTTCGAAAGAGATTTTCACAAGTTCAGTTCAGTTCAGTTAGGCTTGCGTAGGACAGGTAACCGACACGGCCAATCAATCGTCCAGAATTCTTTCGATGGTATGCACACTAGTTACCCACCCAAAATTGCCAAGCATATTTCCCCTAACCCCAGCTAAACATGAGAAGAAAACGGTTAACGTCGTCCCACATCAACTGCGAGAGACACTATGCGTCGTGGGCTTTCAACGGAACAGCACGCAATATAAGAAGAAGTCGATTAGAGCACACATCAGGCGGACCAAAGTGCCACCAGTCATCGATTTACTAAACAAACTCCATACTCACTAAAAGGAAATGTATTGCACCACCAACAATCAAGAGCACAAATGGAAAACTAGACGGTCTGCAGGTCTAACATTTCACGAGGCAGACCAACACAACAGTTTACTACCAATAAACTACTTGGTGCTGGACCAACAGCCCTTAGTCTATACTCGTCCGGCACCTTTGACATCCACCCTTGGTAATTTGAGCCACTACTGCTGCCCTCGCCAGCAGTCTATCTAGGGTACCTCATCAGCGAACTCCACTAGTACTGGTCTCGCACGATGTTCGCCTTTGGTCGCAGGTGCTGACTTCCATCTCCCCGCTCTGTCCGCTCTTCTTAGATTAGTATGGCACGGAACACCTGCAGTTCGCAGTATGTCTTGGACCCTCCTCCTATCTATGTCTCGCCTAACTTTTGACTCATTTATGAAGGGTTCTTCCTGATTTAGGAGCAGGAGCCTGCTGCTTGAGACCTTGCCTATCGACAAGATCTGCCTTTGCAGACCCTTCACTTTGTCTTGCCGGTCGCAAGTACAGCTCTTTGACACAAAGGAACAAAACCTTCAGGCTGGAAAAGATCGCTGCACAAAAACACCGAATAATACTCGGCAGTGCTAAGAATAAAAAATATTCGCCGAATAAGAAGCACCTAACTGCAATCTTGCTACGCTCAGCAACGTGAACTAACCTGGTTTATTCACAAATCTATTCAAAAGCTCGTTTTAAATGCGAGGACGCCAGGAATTCAAACTGCGCGGTACTCACCATAAGGTCAGTTTGTGTGACAGCCACCATTAGATAAATGTAAGTCCGACGTTCCGTCGAAGTTTTGTTCACCTTGGCTTTTTAATTTTCCGGGCATATATTTTAATCTACCCATGAGTAACTTAATCTCCCCCATTATTCTTTAGTGTGCTAGCATTTACCCCCCTCTCACCTCCTCCCTAGCCCTACCTACCCTTCGTTTGTCTTGCACATTACTGAATTTTTCACAAATATTTTCTGTCCACTTTGTCGCCTGTAAATCATGTGATCTTGCGTAAGGCATGCTTCGGGCGTCTCCGAAATAAACTGTTAATATCATTATAGAAAACTTCGATGTAGAAGACATTTACTTTTGTAAAATAAACCACTTCGAAGAATGCTCCTGGATTTGTACATTAAGGATGGATTTCCAGAATATGGGGTTGAGTATGTCACCTACTGGACGTGATAAGGTTGAGAATCCGGTAAGGTTTTCTGATTGGGGCCGTTCAGGAGGAACTTTGAGAGGCTTCGGGCTTCCAATGTCGCGAAAATACCTAAGTAACCATTGCGCGATAGTAAATTGCAGCCTCGCTGTCGAGTGGCGCAAGTACTAATGGCTCTAAATAACCTATTCACAATATTTAAAGACGACGCTTGAAATTTTACAAAACTAAGTCTGAACGCAAAAAGCACGAAAAAAGGACAACACAACTTGATTTCAACATCTAGATGACTGTGACCAGCAGTGGGATTCGTACACTCCGAAACATTCTGTATCGGTGAAACGCTAAATGATGCTAAATATCCTGATGCCTTTAAACACCTGGTTATTTTGCTTAATAGATACCGGGTGACATAACTCCTTATCCGCCACCACCGTAGCATAGAATGACAGCTGCACAGCTAAAGTACCGGCCGAAAATCATGAGAGATGCCGGATTGCTAGGAGAATCGGGGCATTAAAACAGTTGGTAGGACAGTGCATGACTTGTCGTAGACTGGTCGCTGTCGCCGGTCAGCAGTTAAAGGCTTTTCTTCCCCCCCTCCCACCCCCGTAGTTTTATTTCCCAGCTTACGCCGGGATCCAGTCGGGGGAGATTGTGGTGCTGAGAACTTGGATCAAGTTTAAGGTTATTGACCTTCATGCAATTTAGGAGAATAGAGTAGTTCAAGGTTGCCAAGATGGGAGTAGTGAATGGGGATGCTTGCGTCATTGGAGTTATTTCAAGCCGCTTAAGGTATGCGTCAACCACGAACAAAATGCACTGATTATTCACAGGTCCGGCACGGTCTGCATGGATTCCTACCCAAGGCCTAGAAGGTAAAGTCCATATTTGAAGCACATATTTCACAGGTGCTTTGGTCGCTAGCCAGCATTGCTCCCACTTACGGATAAGTTAGACATTGTCCTAGTCTATGTTAAGAGAGTATGTGTAGGAGCTCACGGTGACTTCCATTCGCGTTATCCCTGGACAACCTGCTTGTGGTTGGTGAAGGGCGTTTGTTCTAGGACATAGGGAAATTACTCAAACGTAGAACAGTATCAGGCAGTCATTACTGTGGTGAGTACATCTTTCCGTCGGCGGAGCTGCCCAACTCCAGGATCCGCTATATTGGCCGGCCAACCTTCTCTTAAGTAGGCATGGCGCGCCGCATAGTGTGGTCAATCGCGTGTTGCATTGCGGGCGGAGCCAAAAGTGGCTGGTGGATTGCGTGTGAGATCTCGAAATACGTGCTCAACATCTGCATTTTAGCTTATCACCAAAATGATCACTTTGTCCCCTGGCAGACTCTGTGAGTTTGTAGCTATCAGGCCTGCTGAGGCATCAGAGTGGCCAAAGCTATCTGTTCGTACGTATAGTACGTCAAAACCACAACCAGTTAGCATATATTCTCAGTGTTGTAGCCTGTTAGCCGTACGAGCAGGTGGGCTTTTTTGGAGGATACAATAGTCAGTGAAGGTTCGTGATTAGTAAATAACGTAAAATGGCATCCTTGTAGCATTCTGTGGAATGTTTTCCGGCAAAAGTTATTGCCGGGAAATACAGCCGATCTGGCTGTATTTCTCCCCAGCTGTGGTCAATACAAAAGACACGTGACGTACAGTTTTCTGACTACCATCTGAGAATTTGCGCAATTGAACTGCACCTATGCCGAGGTCACCAGCATCCTCGGCACTAATAATAGAGAGAATTGGATTGTAATGGGTCTGAGAAAGATCGGTTGTAAGTATCCTTTTGCTTTTCTTAAACGGGTCTCGGCAGCCTGGTAACCAGAACCACCTGGTGTCCTTTTTAAAAGATCATTTAAAGGTGGATGTAACTGCTGGATATTTAATATAAAATTGCTAAAATAATTGACCGTGCTTGGGGAAGATTAAAACCTGGTCTTGTTCGTGGTAGCAGGCAAATTTCGAGTCCTTGTTATCTTCGTTAGATCCGGATGTTGACCGTTGTCATCTACTTTATCCTCAAGGTGACTGATACGAAGTAACGGAAACACATTTTTGCACTTGGATAGTGAAACCATATGATTGAATGCGTCCGAAAACCTCGTCCAAATGTACTGCATGTTCACCTACGGAAGTACTGACAGCGATGATACCGTCCATGTACGTCATGGCTTATGACAGACCGCTCAGCACTGTGCCCATTATCTGTTGGAAGATTTCTGGTGCACACTTAACGCCAAGATGAAATCAATTATACTAGTACGAAGCTCTGTGTATTGGTTGTCAATGATTCCTTGCAGGAGTCTTCTACTGGTACTTGCTGGTGAACATCTGAGAAGCTCAGTTTAGAAAAAAGTGCCCCTCATTCAGTTCGGCTGAAAGGTCCTTAGGGACCGGGAATGGGTACTGATGCGTTCGGAGTGCATTGCTTAAACCCGCTGAGATATAGCCACAAGCACACAAGTCGCAGTTTGCCTCTCTAGAAGGCGCTATTGGGCTCGGCTCAAGAAGAATAGGTGGCTCTGCTTAATAAATCTTACTGTTCCAAACGATTTAGCTCGGCCTCAATTTGTGGGGTGCTTGCTTAGGAGACAGGTCTTTTGGGACGAAAAGTGTGCGCTCCCTGAAAAGATGTGAAAACTTGCTTCTGATTTTGTGATCAACCCAAATCGGGTTTGAAAGGGTCCAAATATTTCGCATTTAATGTTGACGCAATGTCCTTCTGTGGATGTAAATTGACAGTTGCAAAATTAACGGCAGGTGAAAAACAGTAAAAATGGGGTGGGTGAATCAAAAGCAGACTTAATAAGGACCGCCCAAAGATGACGTTGTTTTATCTAGTCAAGTCATAATAAGTTAGGGACATTTCAAGACGTAACAGAAATAATATCAGTGCCTTGAATGTAACTGAATGGAAACTTACACAACGACTCACCAAGAAATAAAATGGCTTGCTCTGGGGTATTGCTTGCTAAGCCGCTCGTGGGTTTAAGTTTGGAGCTGCCAGTAGTTTGCCATGTAGGGTTTGAAATGATGGCAATGTCTAGGGTGGCTTCATTTCACAGGGTCACAGGGAAGCATCAATCCAAAGAGTGATGTATTTCATCCACTGAGGCATTGTTTTGTTGAAGGTAGTAAACACAAGGTTAGATTGCTCCTTAGGTTCCAATGACTGCCCTATAGCGACTCGTTCGTCTGCAAAAATATGCACAATGACCTTTTGCTTGCCCATGTTTGCACAACGTTCTCATTTTTGGCTCCGGAACTGAAGAAACCGCACATAAAGCTATGAACCACAAGAACAGCAAGCTGAAGGTAGTCGATGAAATTCTGGCTTTATTTGAATTTTCCGAGGTGAAAGGTTTGGCTGTTCCGCTCCGCCATTCCATCTCCAGACTGTTAAAGCCGGCAACTCGCAAATCAAAACAACAGTGGTGCCCAGCAAAGCTTCATCAGAAAAATGAACACACTGCCGCGTCGCCAGGCACTTCACCTTACTACGATACAAACATTATTGTGAGTGGCTAACTGAGAACTAATAAAATCACAGCAACCCGGAGCCATTCAGTTATCGATTTATTGTTAGCCGAAGAAGGGTCAAGACAAAGTAACACGAAGGAAGTGGTTGAATACTGGTTATGCCAGTGCTTTTGTAATATCCGTAGCGGCTTGGACATGAATGCGTCTAAATGTGTAAAGTCATAACCAAAAATTACTTCAGGCAGACATGACCAGTTAGCACTTAGCTTTGAGCTGTTTCTGAGTTGCTCTTTGCTAGAGGGCTGTGCGCTGTTTGTCTACTTGCTGTGGGGACAAATGGTTTTTTACATTCGGAAAAAACACTTTTGACTGCTCTGCTGACGGACAATTAAACCTCTAGCTCTCTTAGCTAGTACCGCGTCCGGAGTCGCTCCCAAAGGTAGACGCGGCCGGCGTTGCTACAATACAAACCGTTCCTCGCTATTCCAATGACTTCAACCTCCTTTTGGTACGCTTCGGAACTTTTGGCATGCTGTCCTTTCCACAGGCTATTCTCGGGGTCTGGTTGGTGCCTGGTATCCTAGGTACTAAGAACGTACCCCCATCAGCTACCTCAACTTTCACGTTCTCCGCCAAAATAAATGCCACTAAGTTCACCAGAGTCGTACCTATGGAATATGGCTGTTAATCACCGCCTGTTCTCAGGTTTACGTACAGTTTTAGACGAATGCATCCGACGGCAAATGGACTAGTCTATAATATGAACAGTGTGACGCTTCTTAGTCAACTTCAGGAGGTACGCATAAAGGCATTATCACAATGCGGAACTTCAATCGAAAGAAATCAATATCCACAGGTTTTAAATTTAAGAGACGCTGATCTCAGCAGCAGTAAACTGGTGTTGGGCGTAGCCTGAATGAAGTAAAACGGTTAAGATTTGCGGGGAATCCCGGGTGAGTATCTATTTCGGAAATGATTAAGCGGATAATTTCAATGTGGATGAAACAGGATAAAGACCGAGAATAAAAAGGGGAAGAAGTGTTCAGACAGGTAAATCTGTGATGGAACGAAAGGCACTAGAAATATATGCGCCTCGGAGTTGGGGGAATGGAACTGGAGAGCCGAGCACGCGCAAGTGACTGCTCAAATGGATTGAGCCACAAGTTTCTAGTCGGGGCAGTGCCTGAGGGGAAGATCCACAGAAGGATTGCGCAGTCTAGCAAGAAAAACATGGTGGTGGTGAGAAGATAATAAGTGTGGCTGTGACAGATGCCAGGGTTGAAAGGGCGAGTTTTCTTACGGCGATTGGTCATGGGTACGTGTGGGTCTGGTGCGCAATGGCATGAAGTATAGAATAGAAGGTAAAACGTGTATGACAAAATAAGCCTTTTGAGTATGAAGAGGTAACAAATGAATATGGGTTAGAAGCCAACAAGGTGACGTAGGTGAAAAAAGAAATATTGCGGGCTTGGGCAGCGAAAGTGGACAGGGCGAAAGTGACATCACTCAGAGAGGGCTGCCATGGTGAAAAACGACAGGAACAGGGACAGAATTGGTAGGTGAGCAAACGGATGTAGAATGATACGGAAGTGAGGTGATAGAAGTGCTGATAATAATGATAGATGAGTGAACTGCAACAAAAGAAGAACGGTGGAAGCAAGCAATATGCATCCGGCAGCACTGGATGCGGTAGGGCGAGGAGAGTGCAACGGCAGGTCGTGGAAAATCCCTCAAACCACTGCAGTTCCATGTTTCCTTAACATCACTTACTTATTTACCCTATTGACTTGTTTTGTGCTCTGTTAGTTTTTACGGACCAACGCTTGTTTGTTCGCGTCCAGTGCACTGCTTTGACATATCCTCATTCTGGGCCCGCGTGAAGCACGTGCTCCTTTCTTGTGCGCCACAATTCGATTCCCGTTATGAGTCCTCCTTATTACATAATCGAGGTTTGTATCTGTTTCATGTCATTGTTCCCCCAATAATCTAGTATAGTAGAATTTCACAGAAAATCGGCTTTTTCGATTTCGGGATGCGTCGCGAATTTGGCTACGCATTGCTCAAAGGTGTCTTGCATACCTCTTACCCCTCTGCCCTTCATCCATTCGCGTGGCAAGATAATGAACTGCCTCGAAGCCGGTGTCCTTTTTTAAAAGGGTGACCTATTCTGTACGCTGCCTTCTAAGTGAGGTCGTACTATAGCCATGTAAATAAGTACGAATATATCCGGCTGTCGGCTGGTCACAATCTAAAGAGTACACCACCAGCCCTCTGTGCAGCAGCTTTGCACTGCCCCGACCACTTAGATTCTCTGCTGATGGTGGGGGTCTCCAACCCTACTGACTGCTTCTGTGGTGAACAGCCCTTGGTCATGAACGACAGTCAGGCTTTCCGCTGACCTCAGTGACAAATGGCTTTTTCGGCGTTCAGGAGTAAGCCCCATTTGTATGCCCAGTCCAGGAGGGTTCCTATATCCCTGCCTAAGTCGGCCCTACCCTCAGATCCAACGATCTTCACATCATCCGCAAAAGTAAAGCCAAGCGATTGGGGAGCGGAGGTCAGGTCGTTAATAAACAACGAGAATAGGACCGGGCCTAAGACGGGTCCCCGAGGTACACCGCCGGCGACATTCACCAAACTGGAGCATCTGCCCCCTACTTTGACGTAAAACTTCCCGTGGGAGAGAAAGCCAGCCGGGAACCTATGCACTGGCCCACCTATACCGAACGCCGCCAACTTGCATAGCAAAAGACGATGACTGCCGAAGTCGAACGCCTTGCTAAAGTCCAGGTAGCATACCTCAGCCTGCTTACCTTCGTCGAGTCGTCGAGTTGCTTCATCTAAGAAGCACAAGAGATTAGTCAGACAAGATCTCTTTTTCAGGAATCCATGTTGCGCCATATTTAACATGGAGTGCTCCAGTAAGTGCTGGCAGATATGGGCACGGATGATCTTCTCCAGGACTTTCCATAGGATGCTAGTTGGGCTTACCGGCCTGGAGTTATGCGTGGCCGACTTGGGTCCCCCCTGTGTATTGCCACGACGGCCGCGACTTTCCAGTCCTGAGGCAGCTTAATCTGATCCAACGTGAACCTGTACAGCCTGAATACCGATGGAGCTATGATACCCGCCAACGGCTTCATGATAGCTGGGTGGATGCCACCTAGGCCCGCTGACTTGTGGCTGTTTAACTCCTGTAGGTACTTACGGGCCCTTTCCTCTGAGAAGTTTAGCCCGTTTAACTGAGGAGAAGGATGCACCAGAGTCAGATCTACTCCTACCCCACTATCTATTCTATATAGACTACCAAAGTATTCTCCCAGGGAGTCTGCCTAGCCCTCGTCATCTGTGGCAACGCTCTGGACCCTAGGGGATAGTGGACCCAAGGCTTTCTCTGTTCAGCCTTTTGACTGCACATAGCTATATAATTTTGTCGGCTGCCGTCTTACACTCTGGGCCAGTCTAAGCTCAAACTCTTGCTCCGAAGTTCGCAGAAGGCTCACAGTTCCGTTTCTAAGCTTTGTATAGCGCTTCCAGGCTAGCCGACTGCCGGAAGTTTTGTACTGGTTCCAGCTGCAGTTTCTACGTTTGATGGGCTTGATTATTGCAGCCTTCCACCACATGAGTTTGCCCTCCCCAATCCTTCGTTTCAAGGGTGCAAACTTTTCCTGTGGGGTAATCAGGGATCCCTTTATGACCCGCCAGCTCTCCTCGACAGTCGCCTCTTTTACCGTGTCCCTATTACGAAGCCCATCTATGTCCATACTACCGAAATTTCTAACCATCCTTGAGAGTACCTCGGGTTTCCTCATGCATAGGGCGATTTTAACGCACACGTGGTTACTGTTGCCCAACGGTGTACAGTAATGCATTCCAGACACGTCGTAGTGGTGCTCTGTTGCTGATAGATCCAGCAAGGATGGAAGGCATCCAGTCCTATATCTGGTATTTTCCCTAACATACTGGTGCAACGCACTGGCATGCAGCCATTCTAAGTAGGTTTGCTCCTTCGATCCCGGCACGCAGACCTCAGGCGTCCAGTCGATGTGCGGAAGATTGAAGTCGCCCATTATGAGGGTCTTTTTGTGCGCCCTCAACTAGTTCAGTCAAAGTCCGGGGTAAACAAACGTCCTTTTCGCGGTTTGTGCTTGGTGCCCTGTGAACACAGACAATGTTCACCCTTCTGCCTGGAAGGATGATCGTGACTGCGCAAAACCGGACAGTGCGAGTGCACACCTTGGTTTGCGACTTGGGGTGGCGTGTACCTGACCTAATGAGGATGGCTAGTCCCCCACCAAGGCGATTGTGTACTCTATCCTGCCTGTATACAGCAAAAACCGTTACGTATTAGTCCCGGCACGCGATCTTTAAGAATCCACGTTTCTGTAACGGTATCTATTGACACATTGTGCTCCCCAGCGGTTTTGGCGAGTCCTGTCCATTTGTTTCTGGTCCACACTCGTTCGCATACCAAACCACCTCGTCTGCTCTGTTGCTTAGGTGTCTCTTACTGTTTACTCCTGTCTGATTCTCAGGTGGAACGCTTGAAATGGTGAAACTTTTTCTGCATCGGTCGTCCCCACTGATGTGCATGGCACCGGCTGACAATCCAGAACTTCCAACGGCTCCCAATCGACCTCTGTAGGAGCAACCACAAAATCCAGGATGAAAAGTGTCGCGCTGTCCTCCACCCTCGGACAGCACATACAGTTCCCATCTTTCAGCAAGTCTTCAGTTACAACCACTTCCAAACCCGCAAGCGGTTTCTTCGCTGTTGTCACGGCCGGGTCCTGACAGCCGAATAAAGCCTTCTGCTAAGCTTGTTGGATTGTCACCGGTGCCCCGGCTGGTCGAGCCAGGACACCCTCGGGTGCTAGACCAACAGCCCTTAGTCTATACTCGTCCGGCACCTTTGACATCCACCCTTGGTAATTTGAGCCACTACTGCTGCCCTCGCCAGCAGTCTATCTAGGGTACCTCATCAGCGAACTCCACTAGTACTGGTCTCGCACGATGTTCGCCTTTGGTCGCAGGTGCTGACTTCCATCTCCCCGCTCTGTCCGCTCTTCTTAGATTAGTATGGCACGGAACACCTGCAGTTCGCAGAATGTCTTGGACCCTTCTCCTATCTATGTCTCGCCTAACTTTTGACTCATTTATGAAGGGTTCTTCCTGATTTAGGAGCAGGAGCCTGCTGCTTGAGACCTTGCCTATCGACAAGATCTGCCTTTGCAGACCCTTCACTTTGTCTTCCAACACCAAGAGCGCGGAATCGCTCGCCTTAGCTGGCCCATCCTTCGTCACATTACAATGACTCTTCCTTTTGAGCTGCCTTGCCCTTCTGGGCTTCTGCTCAGTCCACTGGCCCTCGCCTGTCTGCTTCAAGGAAGTTGAGGCAACGACCGCATGGCAAGCTCTTGGAACTGGCCCACTTGCTCTAATGATTGTCCTCGCAGGTGTGCCTACTTCGTCCGCAAACGATTTCTTGCCACCTGATTGCGGTGTTTTGGGGCTTATGTCTGTGGCACTACTTGGTGGCCGCCTCCTTGCAAAAAGCGCGGACCCGTTCGGCCCTTGGGTTTTCCGTATGAAGGGCAAAGATGTCCTTCGCTATTCCTGGACGCTTTGGGTGAGCCAACCTCTCACACACCTCGCACTCTATACCATTTACCTCATGCTTTCCGCAGTTAGACGCAAGACACGGATCAGAAAAGCGTGGCATACCGAAAATACACAAAATTTGGGTGAAACAGTCTAAATGCTCTTCAACAAAAAGCAAAAGAAAATTTGCCGGTCGCAAGTACAGCTCTTTAACACAAAGGAACAAAACCTTCAGGCTGGAAAAGATCGCTGCACAAAAACACCGAATAATACTCGGCAGTGCTAAGAATAAAAAATATTCGCCGAATAAGAAGCACCTAACTGCAATCTTGCTACGCTCAGCAACGTGAACTAACCTGGTTTATTCACAAATCTATTCAAAACCTCAATTTATGGGCGACAGCCCTGTGAATTCCAAAAGCGCGGCACTCACTAGGTTCAGTTTCCCTCCCATAAGTGAAATTTCTTGTTTGCAAATGCCTGGTTCGTCCAGGTTACTTATGCATAGGCGGTTCACCCATGGACCGCAACTGTTAGTAATTGACCTTGGTCTAATTATTCTTGCTCTCTCAATTTCTCCGAACATGTTATCTTCCAAACGGCTATAGCTAAAATGTGTCTCGGTCTTCTTTTCGGATTCTTTCAACTTCGGGAGTGCATTTTTTACATGTACAAGGTTCGCGTCCAGCCCCCTCTCGAATAATATTCCTTGACCTTTCCTAGTACGGAAAAATCTAACAGGATTGTTACTAAATGCATTCGGAGAAGATTCAGAAGAGCAGTTTATTGGTTGGTCGTCGAACCTAAACTAGGGGGAACAATGTCTATGTATCAAAATCGAACCATTAGAGCTTCTCCGCATCAAGCTCAACCTGGTATTTCTGCAATCTTAATCCTCCAACTAGTAAAGCTTCCCCGTGGATACTGGATATTTCCTCCGTAATAGACATTATATCTTTACTACACCGTCTCCCAGGACCGCTCTGGACTCAAAATTCTTTCTCTTCACGTGTTCCAGAATCTGGAATAAACTCCTTTTACGAGTCAGATCAGCCAAGTCGAAGTTTGTTTCCTGCATGTTTTAGACGGATTCCCTCCTGCCCCAACTGTTCTGCGCTTATTTTAAGTTCGCATAACCAAAAGTCATGCTTACGAGAGAGGCCTTGACTCTTAAGCCATTACTGTGCTTTTTCAAGTTACCTAGCCTTCTAAGGTCATTTGGTATATTTTTTCCTTCTTGATGTTGACCGATTTAGAAGTATAAATGTTCTGTTTGACCGTTCTTCTTTAAACTTTGCCATTGGCCGTTTGAAACATGACGGTGTCCACTAATAGTTTTTCCATAACGACTCACTGAATCCTACCAAGTTCACTTTATAATAAGCCCTTCAGGATGTGCCCACATTTTGAAAATGGCAATCGTAGTGCTTCTCACGCACTGTCAATATATCTCATATGTTCCGTGAGTTGTTACCATTATTTAGTAATAGCAATTCTGCGGCCCTAAAACCAATCTAAAAGAACCCACAGGAACTGCATCTTAACTACATGTGGGTCTGCTATATTTACACATCTATATATATATATATATATATATATATATATATATATATATTACTGTCCCGTAGCCAATAGCAGAAGCTTGCAGGTAACTCAGAGCTCCTTGATATCTTTTGCTTTCGTTGCCTCTCTTCCATATCAGGTCCCACCACATTTGCTCTCACCACTCTCAACTATTTTGGACCGAAAAACTCAGTTTCATTTCTCTCACTTGACGTGGCTCATTACCCGAAACCAACATCCGGTTACGACGTCATCCATTCTGCCCCACTCCATCCCCAGCTCAGCTTTTTCCTTAGTTTCAGGTAGAATTGAGTTTTCTCTTCTATCGAATAATTACTCTGTCACATCCTAACCTCGTTACTAAATCTAATAGCTCTAACCTATCCGTTTCCTTTCTTGGCACTACTTTCCATGGCCTTATTTTTCTTGGGGACTCGCTTCATCGATGAGCCCGTGCTTCACTTTTGTTCTTCTTTCCTTTAACCGTCGATCCTCAGCTGGGTCATACCCAGGCATCCTTTCTCTATCTCATTTCCCTCTACAGTGATCCTCAATGCCGGTCAACCACCTCGGGCACTGCATTGATTATCTCCCTGGCTGGTGCACTTTGATAGTAGTGCTACATGGCCGTATACCACTCGCCGCTATCGTTGGCTCTGTGATCCTGGTTCTCGAAACCTGATCAATTGATCCTGGATCGTATACCCTTATCGCGGTTCCTCTGTCCCCTGTACAGTCAGCAATGATCACTTGCGTCAATACCAACGATGCGGGCCGCGGTAAGATCCCACGCCTTGGCCGGGGAACATCGGGCGTGCACGTCGTCTGCGACAGTGTGCGAGTGCAACTGGGCTGATGGATCACACCTCCTGCGTTCACTTTACGAAGTGTTTTGCAGGTTGAGTGTCCAGCGTGTGATCAGCCGGTCCCACAAGCACCGGTTGTGGATCACTCCCTCTAATTCTGCAAAACACTTTTGAGCAATGCGTAGCCAAATTCGCGACGCATCCCGAAATCGAAAAAGCCTATCTATATGGAATAGATAGTGGGGTAGGAGTAGATCTAACTCTGGTGCATCCTTCTCCTCAGTTAAACGGGCTAAACTTCTCAGAGGAAAGGGCCCGTAAGTACCTACAGGAGTTAAACAGCCACAAGTCAGCGGGCCTAGGTGGCATCCACCCAGCTATCATGAAGCCGTTGGCGGGTATCATAGCTCCATCGGTATTCAGGCTGTACAGGTTCACGTTGGATCAGATTAAGCTGCCTCAGGACTGGAAAGTCGCGGCCGTCGTGGCAATACACAGGGGGGACCCAAGTCGGCCACGCATAACTCCAGGCCGGTAAGCCCAACTAGCATCCTATGGAAAGTCCTGGAGAAGATCATCCGTGCCCATATCTGCCAGCACTTACTGGAGCACTCCATGTTAAATATGGCGCAACATGGATTCCTGAAAAAGAGATCTTGTCTGACTAATCTCTTGTGCTTCTTAGATGAAGCAACTCGACGACTCGACGAAGGTAAGCAGGCTGAGGTATGCTACCTGGACTTTAGCAAGGCGTTCGACTTCGGCAGTCATCGTCTTTTGCTATGCAAGTTGGCGGCGTTCGGTATAGGTGGGCCAGTGCATAGGTTCCCGGCTGGCTTTCTCTCCCACGGGAAGTTTTACGTCAAAGTAGGGGGCAGATGCTCCAGTTTGGTGAATGTCGCCGGCGGTGTACCTCGGGGACCCGTCTTAGGCCCGGTCCTATTCTCGTTGTTTATTAACGACCTGACCTCCGCTCCCCAATCGCTTGGCTTTACTTTTGCGGATGATGTGAAGATCGTTGGATCTGAGGGTAGGGCCGACTTAGGCAGGGATATAGGAACCCTCCTGGACTGGGCATACAAATGGGGCTTACTCCTGAACGCCGAAAAAGCCATTTGTCACTGAGGTCAGCGGAAAGCCTGACTGTCGTTCATGACCAAGGGCTGTTCACCACAGAAGCAGTCAGTAGGGTTGGAGACCCCCACCATCAGCAGAGAATCTAAGTGGTCGGGGCAGTGCAAAGCTGCTGCACAGAGGGCTGGTGGTGTACTCTTTAGATTGTGACCAGCCGACAGCCGGATATATTCGTACTTATTTACATGGCTATAGTACGACCTCACTTAGAAGGCAGCGTACAGAATAGGTCACCCTTTTAAAAAAGGACACCGGCTTCGAGGCAGTTCATTATCTTGCCACGCGAATGGATGAAGGGCAGAGGGGTAAGAGGTATGCAAGACACCTTTGAGCAATGCGTAGCCAAATTCGCGACGCATCCCGAAATCGAAAAAGCCGATTTTCTGTGAAATTCTACTATACTAGATTATTGGGGGAACAATGACATGAAACAGATACAAACCTCGATTATGTAATAAGGAGGACTCATAACGGGAATCGAATTGTGGCGCACAAGAAAGGAGCACGTGCTTCACGCGGGCCCAGAATGAGGATATGTCAAAGCAGTGCACTGGACGCGAACAAACAAGCGTTGGTCCGTAAAAACTAACAGAGCACAAAACAAGTCAATAGGGTAAATAAGTAAGTGATGTTAAGGAAACATGGAACTGCAGTGGTTTGAGGGATTTTCCACGACCTGCCGTTGCACTCTCCTCGCCCTACCGCATCCAGTGCTGCCGGATGCATATTGCTTGCTTCCACCGTTCTTCTTTTGTTGCAGTTCACTCATCTATCATTATTATCAGCACTTCTATCACCTCACTTCCGTATCATTCTACATCCGTTTGCTCACCTACCAATTCTGTCCCTGTTCCTGTCGTTTTTCACCATGGCAGCCCTCTCTGAGTGATGTCACTTTCGCCCTGTCCACTTTCGCTGCCCAAGCCCGCAATATTTCTTTTTTCACCTACGTCACCTTGTTGGCTTCTAACCCATATTCATTTGTTACCTCTTCATACTCAAAAGGCTTATTTTGTCATACACGTTTTACCTTCTATTCTATACTTCATGCCATTGCGCACCAGACCCACACGTACCCATGACCAATCGCCGTAAGAAAACTCGCCCTTTCAACCCTGGCATCTGTCACAGCCACACTTATTATCTTCTCACCACCACCATGTTTTTCTTGCTAGACTGCGCAATCCTTCTGTGGATCTTCCCCTCAGGCACTGCCCCGACTAGAAACTTGTGGCTCAATCCATTTGAGCAGTCACTTGCGCGTGCTCGGCTCTCCAGTTCCATTCCCCCAACTCCGAGGCGCATATATTTCTAGTGCCTTTCGTTCCATCACAGATTTACCTGTCTGAACACTTCTTCCCCTTTTTATTCTCGGTCTTTATCCTGTTTCATCCACATTGAAATTATCCGCTTAATCATTTCCGAAATAGATACTCACCCGGGATTCCCCGCAAATCTTAACCGTTTTACTTCATTCAGGCTACGCCCAACACCAGTTTACTGCTGCTGAGATCAGCGTCTCTTAAATTTAAAACCTGTGGATATTGATTTCTTTCGATTGAAGTTCCGCATTGTGATAATGCCTTTATGCGTACCTCCTGAAGTTGACTAAGAAGCGTCACACTGTTCATATTATAGACTAGTCCATTTGCCGTCGGATGCATTCGTCTAAAACTGTACGTAAACCTGAGAACAGGCGGTGATTAACAGCCATATTCCATAGGTACGACTCTGGTGAACTTAGTGGCATTTATTTTGGCGGAGAACGTGAAAGTTGAGGTAGCTGATGGGGGTACGTTCTTAGTACCTAGGATACCAGGCACCAACCAGGCCCCGAGAATAGCCTGTGGAAAGGACAGCATGCCAAAAGTTCCGAAGCGTACCAAAAGGAGGTTGAAGTCATTGGAATAGCGAGGAACGGTTTGTATTGTAACAACGCCGGCCGCGTCTACCTTTGGGAGCGACTCCGGACGCGGTACTAGCTAAGAGAGCTAGAGGTTTAATTGTCCGTCAGCAGAGCAGTCAAAAGTGTTTTTTCCGAATGTAAAAAACCATTTGTCCCCACAGCAAGTAGACAAACAGCGCACAGCCCTCTAGCAAAGAGCAACTCAGAAACAGCTCAAAGCTAAGTGCTAACTGGTCATGTCTGCCTGAAGTAATTTTTGGTTATGACTTTACACATTTAGACGCATTCATGTCCAAGCCGCTACGGATATTACAAAAGCACTGGCATAACCAGTATTCAACCACTTCCTTCGTGTTACTTTGTCTTGACCCTTCTTCGGCTAACAATAAATCGATAACTGAATGGCTCCGGGTTGCTGTGATTTTATTAGTTCTCAGTTAGCCACTCACAATAATGTTTGTATCGTAGTAAGGTGAAGTGCCTGGCGACGCGGCAGTGTGTTCATTTTTCTGATGAAGCTTTGCTGGGCACCACTGTTGTTTTGATTTGCGAGTTGCCGGCTTTAACAGTCTGGAGATGGAATGGCGGAGCGGAACAGCCAAACCTTTCACCTCGGAAAATTCAAATAAAGCCAGAATTTCATCGACTACCTTCAGCTTGCTGTTCTTGTGGTTCATAGCTTTATGTGCGGTTTCTTCAGTTCCGGAGCCAAAAATGAGAACGTTGTGCAAACATGGGCAAGCAAAAGGTCATTGTGCATATTTTTGCAGACGAACGAGTCGCTATAGGGCAGTCATTGGAACCTAAGGAGCAATCTAACCTTGTGTTCACTACCTTCAACAAAACAATGCCTCAGTGGATGAAATACATCACTCTTTGGATTGATGCTTCCCTGTGACCCTGTGAAATGAAGCCACCCTAGACATTGCCATCATTTCAAACCCTACATGGCAAACTACTGGCAGCCCCAAACTTAAACCCACGAGCGGCTTAGCAAGCAATACCCCAGAGCAAGCCATTTTATTTCTTGGTGAGTCGTTGTGTAAGTTTCCATTCAGTTACATTCAAGGCACTGATATTATTTCTGTTACGTCTTGAAATGTCCCTAACTTATTATGACTTGACTAGATAAAACAACGTCATCTTTGGGCGGTCCTTATTAAGTCTGCTTTTGATTCACCCACCCCATTTTTACTGTTTTTCACCTGCCGTTAATTTTGCAACTGTCAATTTACATCCACAGAAGGACATTGCGTCAACATTAAATGCGAAATATTTGGACCCTTTCAAACCCGATTTGGGTTGATCACAAAATCAGAAGCAAGTTTTCACATCTTTTCAGGGAGCGCACACTTTTCGTCCCAAAAGACCTGTCTCCTAAGCAAGCACCCCACAAATTGAGGCCGAGCTAAATCGTTTGGAACAGTAAGATTTATTAAGCAGAGCCACCTATTCTTCTTGAGCCGAGCCCAATAGCACCTTCTAGAGAGGCAAACTGCGACTTGTGTGCTTGTGGCTATATCTCAGCGGGTTTAAGCAATGCACTCCGAACGCATCAGTACCCATTCCCGGTCCCTAAGGACCTTTCAGCCGAACTGAATGAGGGGCACTTTTTTCTAAACTGAGCTTCTCAGATGTTCACCAGCAAGTACCAGTAGAAGACTCCTGCAAGGAATCATTGACAACCAATACACAGAGCTTCGTACTAGTATAATTGATTTCATCTTGGCGTTAAGTGTGCACCAGAAATCTTCCAACAGATAATGGGCACAGTGCTGAGCGGTCTGTCATAAGCCATGACGTACATGGACGGTATCATCGCTGTCAGTACTTCCGTAGGTGAACATGCAGTACATTTGGACGAGGTTTTCGGACGCATTCAATCATATGGTTTCACTATCCAAGTGCAAAAATGTGTTTCCGTTACTTCGTATCAGTCACCTTGAGGATAAAGTAGATGACAACGGTCAACATCCGGATCTAACGAAGATAACAAGGACTCGAAATTTGCCTGCTACCACGAACAAGACCAGGTTTTAATCTTCCCCAAGCACGGTCAATTATTTTAGCAATTTTATATTAAATATCCAGCAGTTACATCCACCTTTAAATGATCTTTTAAAAAGGACACCAGGTGGTTCTGGTTACCAGGCTGCCGAGACCCGTTTAAGAAAAGCAAAAGGATACTTACAACCGATCTTTCTCAGACCCATTACAATCCAATTCTCTCTATTATTAGTGCCGAGGATGCTGGTGACCTCGGCATAGGTGCAGTTCAATTGCGCAAATTCTCAGATGGTAGTCAGAAAACTGTACGTCACGTGTCTTTTGTATTGACCACAGCTGGGGAGAAATACAGCCAGATCGGCTGTATTTCCCGGCAATAACTTTTGCCGGAAAACATTCCACAGAATGCTACAAGGATGCCATTTTACGTTATTTACTAATCACGAACCTTCACTGACTATTGTATCCTCCAAAAAAGCCCACCTGCTCGTACGGCTAACAGGCTACAACACTGAGAATATATGCTAACTGGTTGTGGTTTTGACGTACTATACGTACGAACAGATAGCTTTGGCCACTCTGATGCCTCAGCAGGCCTGATAGCTACAAACTCACAGAGTCTGCCAGGGGACAAAGTGATCATTTTGGTGATAAGCTAAAATGCAGATGTTGAGCACGTATTTCGAGATCTCACACGCAATCCACCAGCCACTTTTGGCTCCGCCCGCAATGCAACACGCGATTGACCACACTATGCGGCGCGCCATGCCTACTTAAGAGAAGGTTGGCCGGCCAATATAGCGGATCCTGGAGTTGGGCAGCTCCGCCGACGGAAAGATGTACTCACCACAGTAATGACTGCCTGATACTGTTCTACGTTTGAGTAATTTCCCTATGTCCTAGAACAAACGCCCTTCACCAACCACAAGCAGGTTGTCCAGGGATAACGCGAATGGAAGTCACCGTGAGCTCCTACACATACTCTCTTAACATAGACTAGGACAATGTCTAACTTATCCGTAAGTGGGAGCAATGCTGGCTAGCGACCAAAGCACCTGTGAAATATGTGCTTCAAATATGGACTTTACCTTCTAGGCCTTGGGTAGGAATCCATGCAGACCGTGCCGGACCTGTGAATAATCAGTGCATTTTGTTCGTGGTTGACGCATACCTTAAGCGGCTTGAAATAACTCCAATGACGCAAGCATCCCCATTCACTACTCCCATCTTGGCAACCTTGAACTACTCTATTCTCCTAAATTGCATGAAGGTCAATAACCTTAAACTTGATCCAAGTTCTCAGCACCACAATCTCCCCCGACTGGATCCCGGCGTAAGCTGGGAAATAAAACTACGGGGGTGGGAGGGGGGGAAGAAAAGCCTTAAGCTGCTGACCGGCGACAGCGACCAGTCTACGACAAGTCATGCACTGTCCTACCAACTGTTTTAATGCCCCGATTCTCCTAGCAATCCGGCATCTCTCGTGATTTTCGGCCGGTACTTTAGCTGTGCAGCTGTCATTCTCTGCTACGGTGGTGGCGGATAAGGAGTTATGTCACCCGGTATCTATTAAGCAAAATAACCAGGTGTTTAAAGGCATCAGGATATTTAGCATCATTTAGCGTTTCACCGATACAGAATGTTTCGGAGTGTACGAATCCCACTGCTGGTCACAGTCATCTAGATGTTGAAATCAAGTTGTGTTGTCCTTTTTTCGTGCTTTTTGCGTTCAGACTTAGTTTTGTAAAATTTCAAGCGTCGTCTTTAAATATTGTGAATAGGTTATTTAGAGCCATTAGTACTTGCGCCACTCGACAGCGAGGCTGCAATTTACTATCGCGCAATGGTTACTTAGGTATTTTCGCGACATTGGAAGCCCGAAGCCTCTCAAAGTTCCTCCTGAACGGCCCCAATCAGAAAACCTTACCGGATTCTCAACCTTATCACGTCCAGTAGGTGACATACTCAACCCCATATTCTGGAAATCCATCCTTAATGTACAAATCCAGGAGCATTCTTCGAAGTGGTTTATTTTACAAAAGTAAATGTCTTCTACATCGAAGTTTTCTATAATGATATTAACAGTTTATTTCGGAGACGCCCGAAGCATGCCTTACGCAAGATCACATGATTTACAGGCGACAAAGTGGACAGAAAATATTTGTGAAAAATTCAGTAATGTGCAAGACAAACGAAGGGTAGGTAGGGCTAGGGAGGAGGTGAGAGGGGGGTAAATGCTAGCACACTAAAGAATAATGGGGGAGATTAAGTTACTCATGGGTAGATTAAAATATATGCCCGGAAAATTAAAAAGCCAAGGTGAACAAAACTTCGACGGAACGTCGGACTTACATTTATCTAATGGTGGCTGTCACACAAACTGACCTTATGGTGAGTACCGCGCAGTTTGAATTCCTGGCGTCCTCGCATTTAAAACGAGCTTTTGAATAGATTTGTGAATAAACCAGGTTAGTTCACGTTGCTGAGCGTAGCAAGATTGCAGTTAGGTGCTTCTTATTCGGCGAATATTTTTTATTCTTAGCACTGCCGAGTATTATTCGGTGTTTTTGTGCAGCGATCTTTTCCAGCCTGAAGGTTTTGTTCCTTTGTGTTAAAGAGCTGTACTTGCGACCGGCAAATTTTCTTTTGCTTTTTGTTGAAGAGCATTTAGACTGTTTCACCCAAATTTTGTGTATTTTCGGTATGCCACGCTTTTCTGATCCGTGTCTTGCGTCTAACTGCGGAAAGCATGAGGTAAATGGTATAGAGTGCGAGGTGTGTGAGAGGTTGGCTCACCCAAAGCGTCCAGGAATAGCGAAGGACATCTTTGCCCTTCATACGGAAAACCCAAGGGCCGAACGGGTCCGCGCTTTTTGCAAGGAGGCGGCCACCAAGTAGTGCCACAGACATAAGCCCCAAAACACCGCAATCAGGTGGCAAGAAATCGTTTGCGGACGAAGTAGGCACACCTGCGAGGACAATCATTAGAGCAAGTGGGCCAGTTCCAAGAGCTTGTCATGCGGTCGTTGCCTCAACTTCCTTGAAGCAGACAGGCGAGGGCCAGTGTACTGAGCAGAAGCCCAGAAGGGCAAGGCAGCTCAAAAGGAAGAGTCATTGTAATGTGACGAAGGATGGGCCAGCTAAGGCGAGCGATTCCGCGCTCTTGGTGTTGGAAGACAAAGTGAAGGGTCTGCAAAGGCAGATCTTGTCGATAGGCAAGGTCTCAAGCAGCAGGCTCCTGCTCCTAAATCAGGAAGAACCCTTCATAAATGAGTCAAAAGTTAGGCGAGACATAGATAGGAGAAGGGTCCAAGACATTCTGCGAACTGCAGGTGTTCCGTGCCATACTAATCTAAGAAGAGCGGACAGAGCGGGGAGATGGAAGTCAGCACCTGCGACCAAAGGCGAACATCGTGCGAGACCAGTACTAGTGGAGTTCGCTGATGAGGTACCCTAGATAGACTGCTGGCGAGGGCAGCAGTAGTGGCTCAAATTACCAAGGGTGGATGTCAAAGGTGCCGGACGAGTATAGACTAAGGGCTGTTGGTCTAGCACCCGAGGGTGTCCTGGCTCGACCAGCCGGGGCACCGGTGACAATCCAACAAGCTTAGCAGAAGGCTTTATTCGGCTGTCAGGACCCGGCCGTGACAACAGCGAAGAAACCGCTTGCGGGTTTGGAAGTGGTTGTAACTGAAGACTTGCTGAAAGATGGGAACTGTATGTGCTGTCCGAGGGTGGAGGACAGCGCGACACTTTTCATCCTGGATTTTGTGGTTGCTCCTACAGAGGTCGATTGGGAGCCGTTGGAAGTTCTGGATTGTCAGCCGGTGCCATGCACATCAGTGGGGACGACCGATGCAGAAAAAGTTTCACCATTTCAAGCGTTCCACCTGAGAATCAGACAGGAGTAAACAGTAAGAGACACCTAAGCAACAGAGCAGACGAGGTGGTTTGGTATGCGAACGAGTGTGGACCAGAAACAAATGGACAGGACTCGCCAAAACCGCTGGGGAGCACAATGTGTCAATAGATACCGTTACAGAAACGTGGATTCTTAAAGATCGCGTGCCGGGACTAATACGTAACGGTTTTTGCTGTATACAGGCAGGATAGAGTACACAATCGCCTTGGTGGGGGACTAGCCATCCTCATTGGGTCAGGTACACGCCACCCCAAGTCGCAAACCAAGGTGTGCACTCGCACTGTCCGGTTTTGCGCAGTCACGATCATCCTTCCAGGCAGAAGGGTGAACATTGTCTGTGTTCACAGGGCACCAAGCACAAACCGCGAAAAGGACGTTTGTTTACCCCGGACTTTGACTGAACTAGTTGAGGGCGCACAAAAGACCCTCATAATGGGCGACTTCAATCTTCCGCACATCGACTGGACGCCTGAGGTCTGCGTGCCGGGATCGAAGGAGCAAACCTACTTAGAATGGCTGCATGCCAGTGCGTTGCACCAGTATGTTAGGGAAAATACCAGATATAGGACTGGATGCCTTCCATCCTTGCTGGATCTATCAGCAACAGAGCACCACTACGACGTGTCTGGAATGCATTACTGTACACCGTTGGGCAACAGTAACCACGTGTGCGTTAAAATCGCCCTATGCATGAGGAAACCCGAGGTACTCTCAAGGATGGTTAGAAATTTCGGTAGTATGGACATAGATGGGCTTCGTAATAGGGACACGGTAAAAGAGGCGACTGTCGAGGAGAGCTGGCGGGTCATAAAGGGATCCCTGATTACCCCACAGGAAAAGTTTGCACCCTTGAAACGAAGGATTGGGGAGGGCAAACTCATGTGGTGGAAGGCTGCAATAATCAAGCCCATCAAACGTAGAAACTGCAGCTGGAACCAGTACAAAACTTCCGGCAGTCGGCTAGCCTGGAAGCGCTATACAAAGCTTAGAAACGGAACTGTGAGCCTTCTGCGAACTTCGGAGCAAGAGTTTGAGCTTAGACTGGCCCAGAGTGTAAGACGGCAGCCGACAAAATTATATAGCTATGTGCAGTCAAAAGGCTGAACAGAGAAAGCCTTGGGTCCACTATCCCCTAGGGTCCAGAGCGTTGCCACAGATGACGAGGGCTAGGCAGACTCCCTGGGAGAATACTTTGGTAGTCTATATAGAATAGATAGTGGGGTAGGAGTAGATCTAACTCTGGTGCATCCTTCTCCTCAGTTAAACGGGCTAAACTTCTCAGAGGAAAGGGCCCGTAAGTACCTACAGGAGTTAAACAGCCACAAGTCAGCGGGCCTAGGTGGCATCCACCCAGCTATCATGAAGCCGTTGGCGGGTATCATAGCTCCATCGGTATTCAGGCTGTACAGGTTCACGTTGGATCAGATTAAGCTGCCTCAGGACTGGAAAGTCGCGGCCGTCGTGGCAATACACAGGGGGGACCCAAGTCGGCCACGCATAACTCCAGGCCGGTAAGCCCAACTAGCATCCTATGGAAAGTCCTGGAGAAGATCATCCGTGCCCATATCTGCCAGCACTTACTGGAGCACTCCATGTTAAATATGGCGCAACATGGATTCCTGAAAAAGAGATCTTGTCTGACTAATCTCTTGTGCTTCTTAGATGAAGCAACTCGACGACTCGACGAAGGTAAGCAGGCTGAGGTATGCTACCTGGACTTTAGCAAGGCGTTCGACTTCGGCAGTCATCGTCTTTTGCTATGCAAGTTGGCGGCGTTCGGTATAGGTGGGCCAGTGCATAGGTTCCCGGCTGGCTTTCTCTCCCACGGGAAGTTTTACGTCAAAGTAGGGGGCAGATGCTCCAGTTTGGTGAATGTCGCCGGCGGTGTACCTCGGGGACCCGTCTTAGGCCCGGTCCTATTCTCGTTGTTTATTAACGACCTGACCTCCGCTCCCCAATCGCTTGGCTTTACTTTTGCGGATGATGTGAAGATCGTTGGATCTGAGGGTAGGGCCGACTTAGGCAGGGATATAGGAACCCTCCTGGACTGGGCATACAAATGGGGCTTACTCCTGAACGCCGAAAAAGCCATTTGTCACTGAGGTCAGCGGAAAGCCTGACTGTCGTTCATGACCAAGGGCTGTTCACCACAGAAGCAGTCAGTAGGGTTGGAGACCCCCACCATCAGCAGAGAATCTAAGTGGTCGGGGCAGTGCAAAGCTGCTGCACAGAGGGCTGGTGGTGTACTCTTTAGATTGTGACCAGCCGACAGCCGGATATATTCGTACTTATTTACATGGCTATAGTACGACCTCACTTAGAAGGCAGCGTACAGAATAGGTCACCCTTTTAAAAAAGGACACCGGCTTCGAGGCAGTTCATTATCTTGCCACGCGAATGGATGAAGGGCAGAGGGGTAAGAGGTATGCAAGACACCTTTGAGCAATGCGTAGCCAAATTCGCGACGCATCCCGAAATCGAAAAAGCCGATTTTCTGTGAAATTCTACTATACTAGATTATTGGGGGAACAATGACATGAAACAGATACAAACCTCGATTATGTAATAAGGAGGACTCATAACGGGAATCGAATTGTGGCGCACAAGAAAGGAGCACGTGCTTCACGCGGGCCCAGAATGAGGATATGTCAAAGCAGTGCACTGGACGCGAACAAACAAGCGTTGGTCCGTAAAAACTAACAGAGCACAAAACAAGTCAATAGGGTAAATAAGTAAGTGATGTTAAGGAAACATGGAACTGCAGTGGTTTGGGGGGATTTCCCAAGACCGGCAGTTACACCGCCCACCAATATCCTCCCGGATCTTAGCAGAATCAAGTGTTTGGAACAAAGATACTGATTCTCCCTACCTACGTCAGCCCTGCTGTCAGTGCGCGTACCTAATACCTTGTCGTCAAAGTTCTACTCACGATCGCACCTGATCCAGTGGCCAAACCGACGCGATGTTATTCTGCATTCTCCATGAGAACGGCTGATCGATGGCCGGCTTGAAGGGGAAGCACAGCTGCTGTCCTCGGGAGAGCCGTCGTGCACTGGCTGTATGTGCTCGTGTGTGCATGTCCGGATGTGTGATAGAATCACAGCTACTGCCACAAATACGAAAGGCCTTCCGTAACGTCAGCGAAAAACGGTGAGCACTACAACGTGTTTGCTGGGGGTTATAAAGTATAAACACTTGCCTTTATTTCACATGTTTCCTCCACAATTAGTTGCCCAATGCTGGATCAGTTTCCAGTATTCCGCTGGTATCTCTCACTGCACGTTGACAGCCTCATGCTTGCTTTACTTCTAACAATGTTCTTTGGCATCTCCTCCGCCCGATTACTTGTTAGCGACCGTCCAATTGTCGCTTATATCAGCAATCCTACTACTGCCCAGCTATCCACACCGACCCCAGCGATTTCGAAACCGATTCGGAATTCCCGCCTCAACCATCACCACTTTTGTTCACTCAAACACCACATGACTTTACCGGTGTATTCCGGTTGCTGTGTGATTTATACATTTAGAATTTGTGAATACCTCACATTGACATGTACTGCTGTATACTCTGATCTTGCCTTGTGCATGTGTATTGACCACGGCCAAGAAATATACTATGCTATACTATATACCATGTAAGTGTATACGTGTCCGGGTGTGTGATAGTTCGATACTTTAGTATGTAGTTATTTCCCCCACACATGCGGGTTCCCTTGACCACCTGGAAGACGAATGAGGAAAAGTACACTGCTTTTCCGTGTTGTTGGCTTCTCCGTCTTCACTCTCGAGTAGGCTGATACTGCCCAAGTCGCAAATTAACTTTCATTTGGCGGTCTTCACCTTCACAGTCCTTGTCATTTGACGATAATGGATCATTTTGGATGACCCCGAGGCATGCTGTAAGGCAAGATCAAACGGTACAAATGGACAAACAGTCCGAATTCCAAGAGGATGATTCAGGTATGTGCACTCGATATAGTACAGGAGAAAGTATTTAATTTACTCTTTAAGGCAGCCCCCGGCAAATTTGAACTGAAGGTCGGGTGGCCAAGCTGGCCAAGTCAGGGTAAAGCTGGTCGGAGGTAGTAGACTCTTCAGCAAATATTACAAAAAGAGGCACTGTACAACGAGAGAATCTAACAGAATTGACGAAAGTTTTGTTCACCTTGAGGAAGAATAATTTTCCAAGAGAGACATGAACCAGTTATAGCGCTCCGCGGAGTACGGCACGGCTTTTAATTAGAAATCAGACGATGAAAGGAATGAATTTGCAGACAAAGAACAAGCAAAATCTTTCGCAGATTTCCCTTGTAACGTTCAGCGACCAAATATCGGCTGAGTCAGTTGAATACCCAGTGAAGGACTCATTTGTAGAGAGAGACTGCCCAGGCGATGGTGAAGGAAGTGGGCGGATGTAAACATGTAATCGTTGCTCACATTGTTTACTTTCAGGAAGGTGGAATGTGACGCATTAAAATGGAAATAGGAACTGGGCGACAAATCAATTTGTGATGCGTGACCATGATAGTCGCTGATACATGGTTTGAAAAGATAAGTAGTTAAGTGACAGATAAGTATATACGTTTGATAGACGTCATCTAATGGCTGAACATGAAGGCCAGAGAGATGCAAGAATCAAAATTTTCTGAGAGGGTTTACGATGATAGAACACCGAATATGAAAACCCACCAACAACCGATGAATACGTTTGCGAAGTTGGGCGGTGGAGTAGTCGACAGGTAAAATACTATCTGCTGGTATTCTTTGTAAGAGATGGATCCTGTGATGGCAAAAGATCAAAACGCCGCGATACAGGTGTCTCTCAGATGTGAATATATGTGGAGGGCATGAGTCTTTGCAAGGCGAGTATATTGCAATGCTACAGCCGTGTGGGCGAACGGAAGAACTGATAGAGAGGGCAAACTATCACAACATCGCCGACTGTTGGGATGCTCTGGAGACAAATATTCCTCAGTGAAATTTACTGTTTGGACTATGTGGGACGGAAGTGTATGGCCACATTAAATGTGACTTTTTGAAAATATATCGGTAACTGTGATAAAAAGGGCGAGTTTTATCTCGGGGATTGGTTAAGTTTGTGAATGGGACAAGCGGGTGGTTTGGCAAGGAACCTCGGGAAGAACGATCAAGAACGGTAAGCCGAGTACGGAAACGGTCTTTTAACCCCGCGATAATTGTGTTAGGGAAAGCGGATTTTGCCGGGCGTAAGAAGTGGTAAGTTAAGGTGGCGAAGATGGAGACGAGTACGATGAAAAAAGGCCAGAACTGGGGAGATAATTCAATATTTGCAGCATTTCGGGTGTATAAACGTTTTTTTGCCAAAACCGGTGGTGGTAGAAAGGGCCGACCGTGCTCTTGACACCCAAACTGAAAACCATTTTCGTTGACAGGAGGTGCGATCCGCCATCCTAGCTGCGCCCGCACATGGTTGCAGACGCCGGAGCATTTGACTGCTTCCAAAACCATGCCCAAAAGCCGGGTGCTGAAATGTGCGCGTTCGTCTGCGAACATCACCTGTCTTGATCCGCCACTCCTGT
Source organism: Fasciola hepatica (assembly GCA_948099385.1). Taxonomy (NCBI): domain Eukaryota; kingdom Metazoa; phylum Platyhelminthes; class Trematoda; order Plagiorchiida; family Fasciolidae; genus Fasciola; species Fasciola hepatica. Next base: position 390,402 of record CANUEZ040000101.1, read on the forward strand.
CGAGCTTGTAGAGCCGGTAGGTACTCCCGAAGCCATCGCCTAAAAAAACCTTGGCAAGATAATTCGCCCGCTTCCATCCGTGGAGGTAGCTTCCACGAAGGTTTGTCGGTCCTTGGAAACTGTCGTTCGACCTTAACGTCAATAAGTCGTTCCGGGTAAGCGCCAGATGGGTGAGGTCACCGTTGGTTACCGGAACCAGTGGGCGGTTGTTCAGAACTCTCTCTACCTCGGTCATGACGGTGCTCGCTGTTTCGTCGTCGGGCGGCTGTTGCTCCATGATCGACAGCAATATCCATCTGCCGGGCCGGACTATGCGTTCCCATACGCCGCCTCGTTGACTGGCCTGTGGGGGGTTGAAATGCCATAGTATGCCGTAGGCCACGGTTCGATCCTACAGTTCGTCCCTGTTTATGTTTTCGTGCCAACGCTGCAATTCCCGGTGAGCCCCCACAAAGTTCTGAGTATATATCGGCTGGTACGCCTCCTCGGTTGGTAAATCTCTGCAAGGCCTGTAGGAAAGAATCGGTCGTCATCGAATGTGCGAATTCCAAGTGTACCGCGCGTGACTTCATGCACGTCATGATACACCCATATCGTTTTTCCAACCTCTTTCCACACTTGATCCACAAGGGCCCGAAATAGTCCAACCCGGTGTCGCTGAATGGCCACCAGCCCGCAGTCACCCCGCATTCTAGTAGCGGGGCCATTTGTTGTTTGCCCGCCGTGGCATTGCGTCTCCTACATTGCACACAACGTCGGATTACTCGTTTTACATTCGCTCGTCCTCGCAGCAACCAAAGGCGCCTCCGGATGGCGCCCGCCACGTAACCTTCCTCGGTATGTCCCTCCACGGCGTGGAAGTGTTGGATCATTGGCTCTACCACAGGTTGTCGAGCCGGGAGCAGTATGGGATACTTTGCGTCGAAGCTCAGGTGGGCGTTGGTCAGCCTACCATCCACCCGCAGCAGTCCATCAGTGAGTTTGGGGTTTAAATGCTTCAAGTCGCCTCTTGGAGATGATATTTCCTTGTTGATTGGTCCCACTTCTTCCGCCCTCTCGAGTTCTCGGGCGAAAGCCTCGCGTTGTATCATTCTGAATATATCGTGTTCTGCGGCTCGTAGTCAATCGGGGCCCATCGGACCCACTCGTATCCGGCCTGAGAGGCGGATCCCTTTCATGACTAACGAAAGCCTCTTGAAACTAGCCAACCAAACTGATGCACGAAGTGTCCTCATCCAGGAAGAAAATCTGACCACTCAAGACAAAATAAATGTCGCGTCGACGACGTTGGCCGTCATCACTAAGCCTTTGGTCTCCAGTCCCAATTCTAGATTGGGTTTTAGTTCACACACAGGCCAGTCCTATTTAAGCGTTTGTGGGAATTTCTCTCCTTCCGCCTTCGTGTCGAGTCGTCGGATGTTGGTCGCACCTCGGGAGCACAGATCGGCTGGATTATCGCCAGACCGGACATGATTCCACTGGTTCATGGCCGGTTCGTCGTGGATGATTGTGGGTCGGTTAGCATCCAAAGTAATTGACCGGCTTCCGGCATTGTTAATGAAGTACAGTAATATCGTCGAGTCCCCCCAGAAACTAGCACACCAAACGCAGAAGTTGAGACATTCCTTACCGCTCGTATAGCCCTGACTGCTTACACGGATGCGCTGGGTTCAAGCAGCGGGATCGAGACCGACTTCAGTGGGGCAACGCAGGCTTTGGTGAACAGCATCTTCGCAGTGTATTTCCTTTTATTCTCTATTGTTTTTTTCTTCGTGGTTTCTCTTAGCGATAGTTTCTCGTGTCGATTTTCAGTCCCTCTCATGTAAAGCCCCGGGCTCCGTTCTCCCCCACTTGGCCCATCCAGCTTCTCCATCTGACGTTGGCCTTAAAACTCACCGGGCCCATATTTATAATAATAATAATAATAACAGTAATAGTTTATTTCGGAGACGCCCGAAGCATGCCTTTTGCATGATCAAAGTTTTACAAGCGACAAAACTCACAGACAAAACTCATGAAAAATTTAGAAATACGCAACACAAAGGGGGTAGGAAGGAATAGAGGAGATATGGGAGGGAGATAATGTATGCGCACTAAGGAGTAATGTAGGGCTTTTAAGTGAACGCGGGGATGGATTCAAATTTGGGCCCTGTGAATTTGAAGGTCGAGGTCAGATGAAGCGGGTGACTAAGCCAAGTGGGGGAGAGCGGGACCTGGGAGTTTTACATGAGGATGACTGAAAATCGACATGAGAAACTATCGTTACGAGAAACAATGAATAAAAAGGAAAAAAGAAGAACACGAAATTGTGTTGTATAGCTGGGGACTACGTAACCATGAACCTTGCATTGTTGCAATAAACGGACGGTGTTAATTTAAAAACAGGGGGCTGGCATTCCATCTCCGAGTTCACCTAACTCCCTACACTACTCCTTAGTGTGCATACATTTATCTCCCTCTCATCCCCCTTCTACTTCTTCCTACCCCCTTTAGTGTTACGTATTTCTAAATTTTTCATGAATTCTGTCTGTGAATTTGGTCGGTTGTGAAATTTTTTTCATGCGTGAGGCATGCTTCGGTCCTCTCCGAAATAAACTATTATTATATTATATCTCCCGTGCACCATAGTCTGTATACCACAGCTCCGTAACCGACCTCGGATGCGTCAGAAAAGGCATGTAGTTCTCCCATCGGTGTCGCGTGACCAGGGGCAGGCCTCGTGGAATCCGCATGTCCCCTAGTTTTTAATGCTTTCAGAAATTCCTCCCATTCCAACCGGCCTCCTCGGTCCCAACCGACTTCCTTACGGCCCAGCCGCTGCAGCAGCATCTTTTCGGGTCTCAGCCAGGAAGAGACGAAACCGGGCGGATCGAACAAACTAGAGATGGCAAAAAGTATGCCACGGCGGGTTACTAGCAGCCCGGGAAGGTTCATCTCAAAAACATAGTCGTCCGTTTCCGCATTCCATTGTATCCATAGAGTGCACTCGGTAGGCAGTGGCGAGCCTCCCAGATCTCTAACCCTTTCGGCCCTCTCGTGGTACGGAATGACTTCGAGCAATTCTGAGGCCTTCGACATCCATTTTGTCAGATGGAATCCGCCCTCTTCTAGCAATCTTGTCAGGCCTCTGAACTGCGCTAGAACCGAGCCTACATCATCGAATGACCCAAGATATTCATCGACGTAGAAATTTCTGCTGACACTATCTACCACCGACCGATGGACTAGATCTCCATGTTTGTTCGCAGCTTCCCGAAGGGCGTAGTTTGCACAAACCGGTGATGATATGGCTCCGAAGTGGTGGAAGGTCATCCTATAATTTACCACTACGTTGTCCCGGTTGTTCTCTTCCTACCACAAGGAACGCAAAGCAGCTCGTTCTCCTACCGGTATTTTACCCAATGAAACATTTCCCTAATGTCGGCGGACAAGGCCACTCTACCCACTCTGAAACGGCACAAAACTTCGATTAGTGGTGTGCTCCAGTCAGGTCCTTGTAGTAGGCTATCGTTTAATGACTTGCCCTGGAACTTAGCTGCACAGCTAAAAACCACCCGCAGTTTTTCGGATTTCTTGGGGTTGATAACCGGGTGGTGAGGTAGATATCAGATCCCCTTCCGGCAGTTGGCGGTAGCAGGCACCCTTTCAACGTAGTCGAGAGCTTCGTTTCGCTTCATTAATTCTGCATGTCGTCCCCATAGACCCTGGTCCCGAACGAAGCCTTCTTTCAGTCGAAGTAGTCCTTGCAGAGCATAGTTTCTGTTATCAGCCCAAGGGTCAACCAGTGTGCTCCATCTTGCTTATCTCGTGGTTCACAGGCTAAAGCGAAGTCTTGCGTTACACCACTTCGTTAAGCTTGGTGTTACTGGTACAGTTTCCACTAAGGTTTCTAGGAAAATAACCCACAAGCAGCCCCCCACCCCAAGATACCCCCAACACTTAGTATAAATCAGGGTGTTTTTTCTGAATGACAAAATCTGAGGTTAGCGCCAGACTTACAAAGCAGCTTCTGTCAGAATTCTAGGAAATATCATGCCTTCACTTTCCACCGATGGCTTCGTTCACCAAGTGACCAACCGGGTTCAACCTAGAAGTTTTAAACGCCCTCGACTTCCTACCTCCTCGGTACCTTGTTGAGTACCACTGGTCGATATATACAGTGAGGCCAGTAACAAATATAATGCTCTTCAGCGAAACCTGTTGTCCTTAGAGAAACAGTTATGATCCATGGAAGATGCACTGACCACGCAATTGCCACTTGCATATATCGTCAATCCCTAAAAGCTTCCGAACACTGAAGGTCTCCTATCAGCTGGCCACTTCCTGGACTCAGTTGCGTCTGAAGTCCATAGGAGGGTAAAAATTCCAAAAACGCCGTAGTCTTTATTGGCCCAGATCTTTTGCCCCTTTCCTCGGTCAAATTGTCCATGCTCATGGCCTGTGGTATATTACACGGCGAGTGCCCCTGCAAAAGACTCAGAAAGCGGTCACATCGAAACATGTGCCCGCCAGTGTTTCAATTCCTGGATGAGAGGGCTGCCATGGAATTCGGTAGAAAGAGAGAGTCCATCGCAAAGTCCACCTCATTTGAAAATGTAAAAATTACTTGTGACAAAAATCCCGCTCCAGAAGGAGGTTCTTAGATCAGTTTTCGGCAACCAAGTACTCCCACCACCCACTGATCCAATGCCACCCAATCACCCTGAACAATTTCACACCGTCAATAACTCGCCGTCACTCCAGCTGACCAGTACACCAGTGCAAAACGTGGACCTAGATTTGTCCCGTTCGCCTCCAACACCACAGCGTCCCTCTAAAAGGCTCCATGATGCCCCTCAGTCTCCACCACTGCCTACCCACGGGCGACCAACACAGTCCCTCCTCTGAGCCAGCAACTATTCACGCCAAGTTCCATCCGATAAACGAGCCAACAAATCGCTATGTTCCAAAGCGCTACCCAGCACCGAAACGCCAGCTGCAACGTCGTCTCCTATTGCTTCGGTCACACCGTCATCCCCGTCACCTGTTGCTCTTAAGGGCCAAGAACCCCTGTACTGACATCATCGTGCCCCCGTTTCCAATCGACAGTTGACCTATGACCTCTAGTGCTCCAGCTAACCGGCCTATTACCCACCAGGGCCCTCCTCCAAGGCCGTACCTAAGAAACCGCATCGCTCACCCTGGTGTTAGCCGGTTAGCGCATCTGTTTGGCCCTACGGAGATCTGCGTGTCCAACTGCTACATACCGTATCCATCAACTCAGACTCCGCCGCCATCACGCCTACAGATGCAGTACCACATAACAAACCTTTCACTAAGTTTGCCGCCTCCATAGCTAGCTCTACCAAACCCGAATCACGCAGGAAGTTTACCAGCATGGATGCTAACGAGTACCATAGCAAGTGGCCCGCTCCTGACCCTTTTCTGCTCCGTGGTATACCCCATTTTACCCCTCCGCAAAACCAATATCCTCTGCCCCCTCACCACCATACATTACCGTATCCTATCTGACCCCACTGCACACTATGACAACTGACCTCACACACCAAAGCTTCTTTCATCAGCAGCCCTTTCGCCACTACTCCACCCCCTCATACTCATTTCGTAAAGCCCTGTGAGATTCCCGCCGCTTCCAGAAACTCCACCCATAATGTTATCCCGTGTCACCGCAATCCCACTTACTCTGCCATTGGCCACCTCCCTCACTAGGCCGCTATCATAACTATGGTTGCGCCTCCACCTCTGCCCCCTACCCCATACTGACCCCTAGCATCCCTATTTACTCTCCCCCGATTTATACATGACTAGCCCCAAAGGCCCCACTTAGAGTCACCATGTCCTCCTCCCAATCTATTATCAGGCAAAACTAAATCGCCTCACTATCCAGTAATAATCTCTACTGGACTTCGTGAGATTTTATCGGTCACAGACGGTATTCCTAATGAAACTTTCCGCCCCCATACCCGCCCACTATCATCACAAATAACATTCCTCCGATTTTTTCAAAGTTTTTCCCCAAAAGCTCCATCAGACACCGTCTTCGTACCTCTCGATCGATTACCCGGGGCCACTCACCCGCCACTGCATCCAATGCTGCTCCCCATTAGTCATCCAGAGTGTCTCACCCAACTTGCATCCAAAGGCGGTCACCCTCCTGATGTCTCCATATACTTGACACCCTTTATTCAGGCCTCCTATATAGGCGACCACGCCGTACCCTACAAACCACTACCGTATAACCCACCTGCTAATCTCCCCAGCATAGTTACCACCCCCTGTTGGCACCCTCCTGGTTGACATCGGCTGCCGGAAGCTTACTCGGTCCCAATAGCCTTCAACTACCCTCACGCGGAGCCCTAGCGCCTTGTAACCTCAAAGATACAGGCAGAGTTTCCCTCCTACTGTTGAATTCCCGTTCGCTGCTGAATAAAATTAATCACTTGAGGAAACATGTAATTGCATCTGGCTTTGACATTGTTCTGGTTACAGAAACATGGTTATCCGATCACATCGCAACTGACGTTGCCTCGTTGGTAGGATATAACTCCTTTCGAGTAAGCAGAGTGGACCGCTGAGGGGATGGTTGTCTTGCATACAATAAACATAAATTCACTGCCATCTTCCTCCACCACCCAGTGCTTGACGGTATCCCGACTCTCTTTGGATCTCCATCCTTATTCCTGGAAACGTGTTGCATATTGGGTGCGTCTATCGAGCCCTGCTTCCAGCTACTCTGATTTCCCGCATATCATTAGGGCTTTCGAGTACATTTCTACTCTATCCTTAGGTCCAAAGATCATAGCAGGAGACTTTAACACTCCGGGTACTTGTTGGAATGCAGTGACTGCCCCTCCCATTTATCCGATTTCTTTCTGGACACCTACGCTGCAGGATGGACACAGCTTGTCTCTACTCCAACAAGGCACAACAATATCCTCGACTTGGTGCTCATTCATGGCCTCCTCGAAGTGAACGCCTCCGTCACACAAAACCTTCCCGGTAGTGACCACAAGATGGTCATATATCACTCCACCGTTGCGCAAGAATCACGCCTACCTGAATTTATCGAAGTCCAAAACCAAAACACCTATAGACTGACTAACTGGGCCCAGTTGCCTACCTCCCTCCGGGGCATTGACTGGTCTGATTTCTTCCTCACATCTGATCCGCAAAAAGCGGCTGACATGTTCTAATCTTAAGTTGCCTTACCTCAACCGTTGGGCATATTAGAACCAAGACTACCAAAACTGACAGACTTCGACAAAAGATTTGTAAGCTTCAGAACTCATTCCTCAGGAATGGAGATTTCTCTCTGATACTCAGAATAAGCCGGCTCTCCTGTGATCTCTAAGCAGCAACCGAGAATAAACTCAAAAAGCAAGAAAGGACTGCACTACAGCAGCCTCATAGTAAGAAGCTTCTTTCTAGGCTGCTGAAATCTCGCAACTCAAGTAGCAGTGACAACAACATTCCAATCCTTATCCAAAATAGCATTTACTTTGACTTGCCAGAAGATATGGCTCAAGCTTTCAACTGCTATTTCGCCTCGGCTCTTATTACGGACACTAATTCTTCACCATTCAGCTACCCGATGCTCACACAAGACGCGATATCAACCATAACATTTGCCTCGGCCAACGTCAGGAAATTTATGGCCAAAAATAAACCCTCGTATCATCCACGGCCTGATGACCTTGCACCTGTCCTACTTCGATTTGGAGGGCCTCACATAGTGCCTTTATGGCTGAACCTCTGTGCATTATCCATGTCGTCTGGAATCTACCCGGCTCAATGGAAGGCGTTCTGTATAATTCCACAACACAAAAGTGGGCCTTTGCATGATCAGGGGAAATATCGCCCCACTAACCACACTTCCATTGTTTCCAGGTTCATGGAGAGGATAGTAAAGGACCAGCTTGCAAACTTCCTGACATCTCGAAACCTTTTCAACCCAACTCAGCGTGGGCTCCTAAAGTCCCGTTCGTGCCTCACTTGTCAGATAGACTTCTTCAATTTAATCACTTCTAAAGCAGACAGCAACAAGTCAATCATCGTCATCTTTCTCGACCTGACTAAAGCTTTCGACCGCATATCTCACGCCAGCTCACTGCCAAATATCAAATCCTACGGAGTCGTCGACCCCCTTCTGCCTTGGCTATTATCTTACCTCTCCGAAAGTTCTCAAACCTTCACCGTCAACGGGATATCCTCTCGGCCCAAACTAATTAATAGTGGGGTCGTACAGAGTAGCGTTCCAGGTCCTCTCCTATTTCCTATGTACATAAACGACGCCTTCCAAGTAGTGCGTCATGGCATGACATTCCCCTTTGCTGACGACATAAGACTAGCCTAAACTTTTGAGGCGAAAGCCCTGCACTCAGTTGTCAGTGATACTCTCTCAGACTTGAAGTCCCTTGATGAACGCTGTACTCGATAGCTGATGAAGTTTTCGGCAGCTAAGAGCTCTCTTCTATCTTACAAATGCTACGTTCCGCCTGGCTCCCTCACACTAAACGGTCTACTGATTCCCACTACTCACACGGTAAGAAATCTGGGCCTGCACTATTCATGTTCCTTCAACTTTCATGAGCAAGCATTGACCAAAATTGGCAAGGCAAAAAGGATGATTGCACTTATCTTCAGGAGATACGGTACTCAGGAGAGCAAGCTCCTGATATTCAAGACACACGCCAGGTAGCTGGTGGAATACTGCCCTCTGGTCTTTACCTTGATGTGAAATGCCTACCGGGTCAATATAGAGAAATTGCAAAGCTCCTTAACCAAAAGATTACTTGGCACCTCTTTCAACCTTAACTACAGAGCTAGGTGTGAACCACTCCGGCTTGAATCTCTATGGTTACGTCGTATCAAGCTCAACCTTTCATTTCTCCTCAACCTCCTGCACTCAAAAGTCCACTCATCCGATAACCTACTCGGTTTCTCTAGTGAGACTCCCTACTCCCTCCGTCACAGACAATTCACCATTACAATTCCTTGGATCTGAGCTCACAATCGGATCCAGATATTTCTCGGTTATCTACTCCAGCCTCTGGAATAAGCTTCCAGATGCGCTGCGATCGTTTCGCATGCCAAAACAATTTAAAGGAGCACTATGCAGAATCCTAGGCGCTTCTTCTGTAATCAGCAGGACCCGCGATAACATTAACATAGACGAGGCGTTTGAAGACTGTCTTGGTTATAAGACCACATCGAGCCACAGTTTTTTGCTTCCGACCTCTTCCTCGTGACCAGTCTGATAATCACACCTACGTAAACAGACATATATATGTTGATAGTAAGTAGCATGTTAAAGTGTGGAAAAACTTTCCCCGGAAGCACACGACCGGTTTTGCCGTTGTTGCTGCTCATCAGGTATGCTTACCCGGCACTCACATATGCAGAAAATCTCAATTTTGCAATCTTTCAACTTCCTCTGTTCCCTCGGGTCTGGCCTCTCCCAGTTACAGCTCTTTCTTCTTCTTCATCACCTGTGTATATTTGCCTGGTTGCATCGGCAGCTTTTGTCCCCAACAGTGCCCCCTCGACGGCTTCTCTTTGAGTTTCTCTGTCCTGTGTCCATCCACCATTCACGCCCCTTAAAAGCACACTGCATTCCTGGTGAGGGTTTCTGCCTCCATATGACCTTCCTTATAATATCGGAATTACCTCTACAGAAAGGTCAAGCTGATTATCCCATTCGACCCACTTGCATCTATATCACAGGCTCCCTCCCCAATGAGTTATCCAATGGAGGATCAAGCTTTTCTATATCCGCAGGCATCTCCGACAGCACTTTGATAACACCATGTTAACTCTATTTTTAATTTTGTTTTGGTAACAAAATCAACCACTTTCTCGATAGTGATTCCTCAACTGTCCCACTGGTGCCACGCCGCGACTCCTTCTACACTTCCCGACTCTTCTTTGAATCTCTCACTCCACCGCTCTCTCTATCTTCACCCACTGCATACCAAATTCCGTAGATTGCCGTGATCCATTCTGAACTACCGGATCCGTCGTAGACAGTTATCGGCACCCATAAGGCAAATTGTGCATTATTCTTGCCCCAACTCCCTGTTCATGTTGTGATGTCCGACACCAGTTGCTTCATGGGTTCTTGCAAACACTGCACTTTTACCCTTCTTCCGTATCGCTTTTATCTGCGTTCCTACGTCCGTCCGGCTAACCATACCGTCCCCGTCCCGAATTCGAAACCGATTTGCAATTGCCGCACCCTCTCCTCTTTAGTTCACTTAAGTACCGTCCGGACTTATTGTTCTATTACTGCAATTGTATGAATCTTGAACTTTAAAAGTGTGATCACCCCACACTGCTGTGAACTGCTGTGTTCTCTGGTCACGCCTTGCGCATGTGTCTTGGCCATGATCAAGAAATATACCATTATTATTAATAATATCACTACTCTGCCCACTCGTCCTCATACTTGTACACTCCGATGTTATATGTTCACTGAGATCTAATTTGGATCGTCTGGAGCGTGAATGGATACTCTTCATTGAAGAGCCCAAAAATGAATCACAACTGTGATTTCTCTTAGTTATTCGTGCCTGGGTCACTGCTAACCCAAAGAACAACAAAGCCGCATGTACAAGCTCTCCAGACGATTCAAATAAGATCCTAGTGAACATATAACATCGGGGCGTACAAGTATGAAGACAGGTGGGCAGAGGAGTACCGGGTACGCATACCTGATGAGCGGCAACAACCGCGAAACCAGTCGTGTGCTTCCGGGGGAATTTTCCCACACGTTTACACACTATTTACTATCAATATCAGCGCTTGTACATGCAGTCTCGTTGTTCGTTGGGTTAGCAGTGACCCAGACACGAATAACCAAGAGAAAGCACTGTTGTTATTCATTTGTGGGCCCTTCAGTGAAGAATATCCATTCACACTCCAGAGGATTCAAATAGGATCCAGATGAATATATATGTATATACATATATATGTACGTACATATATATATCTTGGGTATGCTCGACTCACCTTCCTTCTCCCTCCTCATCAGATCGTGCCATCTTACACCATAACTTGCATACATATATTTCGCCCGCGATTAAAAACCAGATCAAAGCTCCGTTAGAACAATGCCAATCCGGCAGACAACACCTGGCTTTGACTCACTGTTATGCCTGGTGCTCGGTTCCTACATATGCTTGCCTACCCGCCTTCTCCCGTTTCAACCTATTTGGGTCCCCTGTAAAACCATTAACCAGCTAGCTGGTTCCCAGTGCAGTGGCAGATGCACGAATGGGACAGTTATACTATGCGGCTCTGACGACATTCCGGTATTGATATGCCTACGGTTCACACCTATGGGCCAAACCTCACCTGTACTGGTTGACGGAATGAGAAAAGTAACCATCGCACTTCTATAGCTTACCATCCAAAACATCAACTTTTCTATGTCCTTCTCTAGCCCACGCACTAATAGTGATGACAGTAGTCAGAGGTGATTTGTCTGCTACGTAGCTGACTCACCTACCCATCCAAAATGTCTACTGACACCAGCTCCCTTTAGAAAAACCGTTTTGTCTTTTAATGATAGGTGCTCGCTTTTACTTAATTCCTCTGTCTCAGGCTAGAAATCAGCGGTCTGATCCTGCTTCTCGTGCGCCTTTCTCGTATACTGGAGTCTTGTCACGCAGATCACTATTCTTCAGTGACTAAGCTTCACTTCGCTGCTCATATGCTGGGGGCAAATTAAGACCCCATTCCAACCGGAATCCGCATACTTCTGACATCTCATGACCCAGCGGAATACCAGCACGTTTGCTTTCACGTGAAAATGCCTCAACTTAACACTGAGTGTTTTCCTTCCTTTTCACTGTTTGCCGTCCTCGACCACAGCTGGCGAACCAACCAGACCGGAATCTCCCTATACTTCCCCCAGATTATACTCTCTACTATTGTTTTATTGCTGGTTCCCAAATGGACCTCCTCTCCTCATCCGCCACCTACCTGATATCTCCCGACATCTCTACCATCACCCAACTACCCTAGAAAACTACCAGTTTCTGTCCAGCGGTCCCTAATAAACCGGCCCACTGCCTGAATGATAAAGATGTTCAAAGGTGTGTTACAATACTCAACTGATCAACTTGGCACGAGAAAGTACGCAACATTCCAAGAAAAGGATCGAAGACATTGGAATCTGGACAGGAAGTATTACGGCAAGTCACTGGGGAGGTTTTGGGTACCTTTGATTTTTTAGTTAATGCTAGGTTAACTAGTCCTGTCATTGCTAGCTCATGTATTACTGAGGTTAATGTGGATTATAAGAATGTTGATCTATTTAAGCTAGGAATATTAGACCAGGAACAACAACTGTTCTCGGCCAGACAACAGGCCCAGGAAGCAGAAAAGAGGTGTAGACGGAAAGAGCGTGAGCAAAAGACCGACGACTGCGGCCTGCCTGACAGATGAGGACAAATTAACATAGGAAACTCTGCGCCGCTCGTCGAATATAAAACAATAATGCCACCAACGATGGATCTGCCGAGAGTAGAACTGGCAGTTTTCAATGGCCGATCTGAACATTACAGCAAGTTCATCAGGCAGTTCGCAACTTTCGTCGAAAGCAAGATAACCGACCCCGGGCAAAGGCTTCTCTGCCTTACTCGCTACTGTCGAGGCCGAGCAAGGGAAGCTACCGATGTGTGTACCATGCTCGACCCGGAACAAGGTTACACCCCAGCAGGGAAGATTTTGAGGCACATGTTTGCCAGCCTTTAAAAGTAGCCCGTAACCTAATAGAAGGCGTGATGGCAGAGGCAAAACGAACTAAGGGCGATGTCTACACAATGGCCGACATGGTGATCAAGATGCAGAACTGCTCAATAGCCCTCCACCGTTTGGGTCACAGGGCTGGCCTCGATGCAGTGCACACCTTGGAGAGCACAGTCCGTCACCTCTCCCCCGAACTACAGGGTCGGTGGGCGGAAGAGGCGGAACGGGTAAGCCGAGGCGACTGTGAGGCTAACTTCGAAGATTTGACCGAATACTTGGACAGGCAAGCCAAGATGGCCGACAGTATGTTTGGTCGGCTCATCCGGGATAGTAACCGAGTAAACAAATCTAGCACTAGCCAGGCCCAAACCACTTCACGGGAACAGCCGAAATATCGGCCTTGGACCAATGCACACGCCTTTTCACGCGAGGCTCTGGCACATCCAAGTTGCAGATCCTGTGACACTAGCCATGGGCTAGTAGAATGCTCCAAGTTTATCAACGACACAATAGACGAAAGTTAAGGAATGGTGAGGACGACAGGAGCGTGCTTTAAATGCCTCAACACCAGGCACCGAGCGGCAGCTTGCCGAACAAGAACCAGATTAGGTCACGAGGGTTGCGCGGGCAGACACGTTCGATTGTTGCACCAGGCGAGAGAAACTACGCCAGAGATGAACACCGAGCCCAGTGTGATTTGTTCAACATCGCGGTCTGCCAGTGAACCAGTACGTTTAGGAGTAGTTGCCTTGGTAGTGGTGACCACAACTGGAGTGGTCAAAGCGCTGGCTTTCGTCGACAGTGGATCGGACACCACTCTAGTGAAAGAGCGGCTCTCCGACAAGCGCCGGCTAGCTAAAAGTACGGCGTCGTTGGCAGTGAACACAAGTAATGATTGCCGGCTGGTTGAGGTAGCGACTCATCTCTTTAGACACTAACGAGCAAGTCGAACCAACGGATGCGTTCACATTAGCTGATCTCCTCATGCGAGCACCAAGGTCGGCCAACGCAATTTTGTCTAGGTGGCCCCACCTGCAGGACATAACCGTTGTAGACCAGGAAAAGGACGAAGTGGATCTCCTCATCGGCTGCGACGTGCCAGAGGCGCATTGGGTACTTGAGCAGATAGTGGGTGACCGCCAGGCACCTTATGCCGTACGCACGGCTCTGGGGTGGATGTTATACGGTCCAGTAGGTAGACGTGGTTCCGTGAATTACGTATCAGCCGGAACGGAAATCATAGAGTATCATCTGCAGCGGCTGTATGAAAAGGAGTTTAGCGACATCTGAGACGAAGGACCATCGTTGTCTCAAGAGAATCATTTCGCCTTACAAATTTGCAGCAGGGCACCAGAGGTCTTAAGAAGAGGTTCTAGGTTCCCCTCCCACGGAGCACACTTGCAGACCCGTGGACTGATAACAGAAACTATGTTCTCCAACGACTAATATGACTAAAAGAACTCTTCATTCGAGACCAGGATCTGTGGAAATGATATGCACAATTAATGAAGCGAAACGAAGCTCTCGACTACGTTGAAAAGTACCTGTCAAAACCAACGGCCGAAAGGGTATCTGGTATCTACCTCACCACCCGGTTATCAACCACAAAAAAGCCGAAAAATTGCGAGTGGTTTTTAGCTGTGCAGCCAAGTTCCAGGGCAAGTCGTTAAACGATCACCCACTACGAGGACCTGTCTGGAGCATAGGACTTTGTTCACGGTCATCGTGAAGGAAAATCGGTTTGTCTCAGGTTTTTGCTTTTTAGCGTTGAGATCAATAATTTTGCTGTGACTATTATTTATTGCTATTCAAACTGATTTACTGATCCGATAGTGGCAATAACTGCGGCACACCAGCCTGTTGGCGTCAGTTATTATGGCAAACCAGTGCAATGGAAAGTTTTAGAGATTCATGGTTTCCAACTAACTTAATCAATTGTTAGAAACCCTCCCTAAGTATTCTCTTTTTATCCGGCCTCTCAAAGGTAATTAGTCACTTTTTCCCACACTTTTGATACCTCGCAATTCACCATAGTCCGTTAACCCGCCCATTATCTGTCAGCTGTCACCACTATTCTCGAGGCGATATTGCGCCGAATTAACTACCAATCGCTCCAACAGCTTAGTTGTGCGTTCCATTGCTGCCCACCGGCCCAAAATTACAGCAAGCACTTGCCGTTGTGAGAACCCTCACCTCCAAAGCAAGCTCAAAAGTTGTTCAGCATCCCTCATTGATATACTTGCAGACGCTACCAAGGCAACTGCAGAAATAAGCAAAACCATGAATAGTTTTTCCTCTCAGCTTGACGCTTTTGACCAAACCATCGGTCAATTAGGTCCATTATCATTCATGCTTGACCGATCGTTACACCACACTCAGGCAAACCTAATCTCAGCCGCGAAGTTCATTGATACCGTTGCCTCTGAAATATTTAGACGCATCAAGAAAGCCAACAATGTAATAGTATTCAACATTCCGGATAAGTTACCTCTCTCAACTGCTAGGAGCTTAATCTTAAAGTCTTGCAACTTGGATTCGCAACCTTGCTACTGTGTCAGACTCCGCAAAACTTCACCATAAAATACATGCCCATTCCTGTTTCAGTTTAATACTGGAGTTGCTGCCGAAGAATTTATTAGCCGACAGTCTTTTGTCGTTGCCAATACAGGTTTCAAGCGGGCAAAAATACTTCCCGATAAAACCCCCCTACTAAGGGAGGTTCACAAAAGCCATGGGAAGAACCATAACCCTGGTAAACGTTTAGCCACTAGTCCCTCTCAGGTGGTCGATTTACCAAGCGTCGGCCATCGTGCGAAGACCTCTTCTGTGGTTAGTCGCGAAATAGTTGTTGACCTAGATAGTTCATCAGTCTCCACTCCATTAGAGCCGAGTCGCAAACGTCAAAACCCGCAGAACAGTCTCAATGAAACGGTCCCAATTAATGTACCTCCTGACGTCCGCAAAACTGATAAAAGTCCCCATGACTCCAAGACTAGTAAAAATTACCATACAAAGCCCCGGTTGACATGATTCCTTCAACTAGCTCAAGAAGTGTCTGGTCAAACCTACAAACTACTCCCACAGAATATAGTTCGAAAAAACGAACGCCGACTCTTGCAGAAGTCCAAAATCCGAAACCGGGTCGGGAAAACGGCCCAATACCTGAAGTAAAATCAGTAATCCCTCAACTGCTGACGTCAGAACTAGCCATTCCTTGCATACCACAAAAAGGAGCGAGACTAGATGTATTTGCACCTGTACCCGTAACGAAGTCGAAAATAAATCGAGTAGCTTTATCGGCAAAATCAATCATCTCAACTCGGGGACCAGGACCTCGCTCTCCGAACCCAGTTAGTCTGTTGCCTCCATGTAGAGTGAACCATAAAAACACTTCTTCCAACGACAAAAAAGGAAGTCTCGGCAAGACTGTTCAGACCGTTAAGCCAGTACCTTATCCAAATGCAGTTCCGGTCTACTACTTACAGCCTACCGAACCACATGCATCCTGCTCCCCAATTCCAAATAGCCGCGAGCTTTCGGACTTAATGCTACCCCAGCCGAATTTGCCGGTTTTTCCGTTTCCTCTGAGCGTTCCGCCTCCTCCCATACCATATCTCCCCCCCCCACACCATCGAACTGTCCGCCAGTGGCTACAATTTCTCCAACCCTGGCAGCCACCTTGAGGGGTCATACGTACCATGTACGTCATGGCCACGATAATGATAGATTCACAATTGCACTTTTCAATGCTCGCTCCCTTGTGAGCAAACTTACATCCGTCCGCTCCTTTGCACTGCAATCTCACCCGGACGTAATCCTCGTGGCTGAAACCTGGCTCACTGATAAAACTCCTCTCCGACACATCTCCATACCCGGTTATAACATATTCGCTGCGAACAGATCTCAGAGACGTGGTAGTGGATGTCTTGCTTATAGTAAAAGCAGCCTTGGAACACACTTACTCCAACTTCCTGTGCTTGACAAGGTCCAAGACTCTGCTTGGATCTCTATACCGCGGCTTCAGGGGCAGCTCGTCATTGGTTGTGTTTACTGTCCGCCGGGCTACAACATAAGCGATGTAAATGCAATCACGGATGCGTTCTGTCACGTGGCTGAAATCCCACACGCTGCTAGAATCATAGGGGGGGGCTTCAACCTCCCTGGCATTTGTTGGACAACCCCGAATTCCTCTCCGAAGTTCTGCAGTTCTATCTCACGTATTCGTGCCGGCGGATGGACACAACAATCGAAATCACCAACCAGAGGGAACAGTATCCTTGACCTTATCTTTACTTCAGGCCTCCGAAATATAAAAACAAACGTCCTTAGCCATTTTCCTGTTTGTGATCATAGGGTCGTAACATGTGAATTCTCCGTTCAAATGCATCACCAGGAAAAACCTCAAAATCAAAAATCTTTCCGAAATCCAATTTGGGATACTTTTCACCATCCTGCCTAATCAGACCTGGGATGAATTCTTTCGAACATCTGATCCTCAGCTGGCATCCGATGTGATGTACTCTAACTTATTCTGTTTTCTTAACATCACATCTCCCGAGATAACCGAATTCAGTGGGAGAAAGACCTATCGGCAGTAAAAGTTGCAAGGTAAGTTCGAGACGTTGCAGCCTGCCTACGAAAGGACCAACGACCTTTTTGTCTTCCTCTGCCTCAGCCACCTCTTCCGCCAGCCACTAAAAGAAAATAAGAACAAGCTGGAGAAACATGAACTGTACGCTCTCAACCAGCCGAATAAAATAGCCCACCTCTCTGGCCTTAATAAAACTCGAAACCCCCACTGTACAACCAAAATACTATATTTGCTCCTATCGGAGAACATTTATATTAGCTCGCCTCAGTTAATCGCTGAGGCATTCAATGATTTCTTCGCTTTTATCTTCATAACGGACCGCAATAGTCCGACCCAGGATCTCACCTCCTTGACTGCCGGCACCTTTTCAACCGTGGTACTCTTAGCCAACGAAGTCAGAAAGCTGTTAAATACCACCCGGCTCTTGGCCCTCCCTGGACCCGATGGCATCCTACCAGCTGTTTCGTCTTGGCAGCCCGGACATTGTGATGCCTTCGATGAACTTATTTAACCTCTCCATGTCACAAAGCATCTTCCCATCCCAGTGGAAAACTTTCGTTATCATTCTCCTCCATAAGAAGGGTGCCTTACATGACCCTGCTAATCACAGCCCGATAAACAACACTCCCATTATATCTGGGATAATGGAACGAGTAATTAAAGATGAGATTGCCAATTTTGTCCTCACCCGTGGGTTGATAAATAAAAACCAACACGGCTTCTTAAAGTCTAGGTCGCGACTGACTTGCCAACTTGATTTCTTTAATTTAATCACGTCTGCTGACTTTGGAATGGCACTTATCGTTATCTTCCTAGATATGACGAAAGCATTTGACCGCGTGCCTCACGCCCGGCTGCTAACCAGGGTTAAATCTCACGGCGTAACAGACCCACTCTTTTTTTGGCTGTCATCCTATCTTAGCATGAGATCGCAAGCAGTAAACATTGAGGGCTACCTTTCATCACCCCAGCCAGTCACAATTGATGTTATACAGGGCAGTGTGTTGGGCCCACTCTTATTTCTTCTCTACAATAACGACGTTTTCAGAGTGATACGCCATGGCACCGCGTTCCTATTGCGCCGATGATATCAAGATTTTATATTTCGTTGAACCCCATACCTTGACCTATACCCTCACCAAAATAGCTGACGACCTGAACGCCCTTGATATATGGTGCAACACTTGGAAAATGGGGTTCTCCGCTTCTAAGAGTGCCATTCTCACGTATAAAAGTCAAATTCCTCCTGAATCCCTCGCCTTAAACGGCTCGTTCATTCCTACTGCTTCGCTAGTACCAGATCTCGGTCCACAGTATTCTTGCACGTTCACCTTTCAAGAACAAGCCACCTACCAGGTAGCTAAGACTAAGAGAAAGATAGCTCTCATCTGCAGAACTTTTAGAGTGCGCGACAGCCAGCTTCTGATCTTTAAATCCCATGCCAGACCGCAGCTCGAGTACTGCCCTCTGGTATACAATCACATGAGCAGATCTGACAGACTTGTGATCGGAAGAGTTCAGCGATCCTTCACCAAGCACTTACTCGGCTAACCATTCCCCTTGAATTGTAAAGAGAGATGTAAACTACTAAGGCTTGAGCCCATATGGCTACGACGTATGAAACTCAATCTTTATTTTCTATTCAACCTCCTACATTCTGGAGCGCATACACCCATCACTGATCTATGTTTCGCTAAAGACGCACCCTACCCTCTTCGTAACCGAAATCATACTACTAAAGTCCCATACTCCAGGCCAAAACTAAGAGAAAGGTTCTTCATCACCGTCTATTTCCGCATTTGGAACAGACTGCCTGAAGACATTCGGGCCTGCCAGACACTAGACCGTTTCAAAATTGTCCTTACAAAACACTTAGATGTCGCTAAAGTACTACAATTAACCCATGTGTGCACCACGTTGGAATAAGCTTATGAGGGTAACCTAGATTTTTGAATAGAGAAAGAAAGCATGACCCGGTTAACATCCTTTGCAACGTCCACATCACCTACCCCATATGCCTTCTCCATCGCCAGCATATTAGTATCCCTTAGAATGACTTACATCACTGGCACTGCTCTTGTTAGATTCTCCCCAATTCACGCCCTCCATCGTCTCCTATCTATCTCCATCACACTTAATTCGCCTTATTCGGTCCGAACTGACTCCATTCCCCCATTTTTCTTTTGCCCTAACGTCCCAACACTTAATCCAATTCCGACAACCACCACTTACCTCTAAATCACCACTCTTATTCCTAGTTTTGGTCACTTTTTGTATTCCCATTCACTCCCAATGGCTCACAGTCCTTGTTCTTCCCAAAGAAGTCTGTGTCTACATTACTAGATTTCTCTTTTCACCACTGACCGTTGATCCTCAGCTGGGAGCATCCCAGACTGCTTCTCTCCGCTCTTAAACTTCCAGACGCCAACCGCCGCGCATCTCCCTTTTGATGTCTTGGAATGATCCGGAGATAACACCAGCGAAATATCTGGCCCACACGTCCGGCTGAAAATCTGATACCCGCCCATCGTTCCGTCACTAACTCATTAACCCTGCTCTCCAGGATCCCACGAATTCTCCTAGACTATTCCATCTCTACGTCTGCACGATCTCGATCAAACTAATCCTGTGAAAATCCCCCCGGTGCGGGGCGCGGACAGATCCCCCGCTTTGGCCGGTGCACATCGGGCGTGCAGGACGTCTGCAGCGATGTGCGGGCACAACTGGGTGGATCGCACCTCCTACCTCCAGAAATGGTTTTCAGGTTGGGTGTCCAGCGCACGGTCAGCTCCACCCACTAGCACCGGTTGCGGATTGAAAAAAAACAAAAAACAATAAAAAAGAACAACTTTCATTTACTCGAAATGCTGCCGTCTCCTCCAGCTACCATGGACTCTCCATCGTGCTCGCTTCAAATTTGCCTTCATAACCTAGCGCTTTTTCCGCCCGGCAAAGTTTACTTTCTTTGGTGCGTAATTATCGCATACTTAAAAACCCATCAACACTCTTGTCTCATTATTCCCGGTCCACTTCCCGCGGTTCCATGCTAAACTATTCGCTAGTCTTATTTGCAAACTTAACCCCTGTCTAAGATAAAGCCCACCTCTTTGTGCTACTTTTACCGATATACTCAAGAACTAACGCATTTATTGCTGTCACTAACTTCCGTACCAAAATGTTCAAACAGTATATGACACTGCGAAATTTATCTCTAGAGATTCCCAATAATCGATGACTCCGTGTTTGTTTGCTTTCTCTTCCAGCTCCGCTGTCTGCACACTTAAGGCTGTTGCATTAAAATGTCCTCATTTTGCAAGGTATCGTGTCCCACCTATGCACATCTGATAACCTCTTGCGCCGCAGAGTTCTATTCTGTCGCCACAAAGTAGTCCACCTTCTGTATCAAATATAAGCTGATACCCTTCTACCCATACTGCATCGTTTTTGCCAGCTGTGTCCATCCTATTTTTGTAGTTGAGAACCACGCGTCGATATTTTTTTGCCAGTTCCTAGTTTCATGCTGATGCATTACATTTCTCTTTTCTGAAAGCAAAACAATCCGCTCAAAGTCTGTATGTTTTATCCGGTCACTTCTCTCACCATCACTTCGGCAACCACGGTCCAGATGTGTAATCCATTTGGTTTATCACGCAATCCGCCCATATCCGGCTGCCGAACTTTGCAAACCTATTCATCGGTTGTTCTCTGTATTTCCTTTCCCATGCTCCATTCCGATAGATCGTCTCAGACACTTCCGATGCTTGATGCACTCATTTCTCCACGTGAAGTCTTTTCTGAGAATTATCAGCATGTAAATGCTTATCTGTCATTTATTGGTCACTTCTCTTTGAAGCCGCGTTACTGCCACCATCGTAGCTACGCACCACATGTCGATTTTTTTAGCCAGTTACCAGTTTCATGCGTATGCATCACATTTCCTTTATCTAAAAGCAAAACAATCCGCTCAAAGTCTATATGTTTTATCCGGTCACTTCTTTCACCATCGATTTGACACACACAATCTAGTGTTTTGTCCGTCTTGCTTTTTAACTGGCTCAAGCGATATACGATGATTGGACCTAAAAGTTGTAATTCTCGACCGGCTTTCTTGTTCTTTATGTGTTTTGCCACACTTTTTTATCGTCTAATTTCACATCTTAACCCCTCTCATACATTGCAAATCTCTATTGCATGAATACGTCTCCTTCAGGAATGTTTCTTTTTCACGATATCCACGCATCCGTTAATCTAGTTTGGTTCTCCGACAGGACAGTCTTCCTTCTGTAGGATTTGTGTGATTCTGTACCACTCCCCACCCACTCCACACTTTGGCAGAATAACTACACCTACCTCCAGCCCGATGGTACCGTCCAATCACTCAAGAAGTGCTGGTGTAAATCATCACTCAGCTGTTGTGACTTTAATGAGGAAAAGATGAGTGTCACGGTATCACACCATTTCCATAGGAATTGATAACTCTCCTTCATTGTAAAATGCTGACCGGTTTGACATCTTTCCTCTGTTTTTGTTTAGTCATGCTACTTAATTAGTTTTGGTGAGTTTTGATTGGCCCATCGGTCATATATAGACGTTCGTGAGCCGCGGTTCCGTCAGTCGGTTGCCGCGTGCTGGGCAGTGTGCTGGGTGGTCGGTCTCGGCGTATGCGGAAAGGAAGTCGTAGAGGGTCTAGGACGAGGTTCTTTAATGGGTCCGGTGTGCGACTTGTTGACAAAGGATATGTTTCCATCGCGCAGCTAATTGAGGGGACTGATTTGGTGGTAATTTAGTGGCTAAAGTCAAAAAGATCGTCAATACTGTGCCGGTGTTTTAAGCGACAGAGAGAAATCGGAGTTAGTGGCATGTTATGGATTTTTCTCAATGAATATCTTTACTTAAGGACGACGGGTACAATATTTTACTCATTTTCAATGCATAAATCAGAGCTGTCTATAACTATTTATGTATATATTCTGTCAAGTGTTCCCTTTCTTAATGAACGAAAAGACTATTTTTTACATGCTTTCCCTAGTTTCTTAAACTACAAGCCAAAGCAATACAGAAATTTGTAAACCCTACCTCCTCGGCATCAAAAAAGGGAACGGCCATTGGAAAAAAGGGAAAAACCATAAACCCAAATCAATCTTCCTCTACCAAAACACTCAGTAGTTCAGTTCCACTTTACTAATTTAATTATTCAATCGACCGCCCTTGTAGTGCACAGCAACCACTTAGAAACGGCCGTTGCTCAAAATTTTTTGCACCAATTTGACGCTACCCCAGCCGGGTCGACCACTCGACCTGGAGTTTAAATTCACCTGGCGGCATCACAACAATTGTTCAGTTCACCTCAGTTTGCGCAGGACAGGTAATGGCCACGGCCAATCGAGCTTCCAGAATTCCTCCGATGGTATGCACACCAGTTATGCACCCACCACTGCAGAGTGTATTTCATCGAATCCCCGCTAAAAATGAGAGGGAACCCGGAAACCTCATCGCAGATCAACTGCGAGAGACATTGTGCATCAATGGCTTCCACTGAGACAGCATACAACCAGCGAAAACGTCGACTGAAACATACTGCAGGAAGACCACAGTGCTACCCGTCATCCATCAAGTAAAAATACTCAACGCAAACTACAAGGAAGTATCTCGTACCACTTGCGATCTAGGGCACCTTTGAAGGATTGGACGGTCTGCAGATCTACCATTCCGCCAGGCAGACCGTTCCAACTGTTCACAACCCTGTTGCTGAAGGAGTGCGATCTAGCCATCAACCTAGCTCAGGCTTTTATCAACTTCTTTTCATGTCCCCTTGTTCTGGAGTCTACGGCCACTTGTAATAGACTATCTGGTCTAAGGCCAGAAAAGCCTCTCAATACCTTGAACGTTTCTATGAGATCCCCTCGACTTCTCCTCCTTTCCAACGAGAAAAGATTCAGGTCACAGAGTCTCTGCCCGTAAGTCTTACCCCTCTGCCCTTCAACCATTCGTGTGGCGAGACGTTGGACTTTCTCGAGGCAGGCGGCGTCCTTTTTGTAGAAGGGTGACCAAGCCTGCACGCTACCTTCTAAGTGAGGTCGTACTATAGCCATGTAAATAGGTACGAATACCTCCGGCTTCCAACAAGTCAAAGCTGATCACAGCCTAAGGAGCTCCCCACGAGCCTTACGAGCAGCAGCTTTGCACTGCTCCGACCACTTGAAGTCACTGTTCATGATGACCCCAAGGTCTTTAACCCTACCGACTGCCTCTACGGTGAACAGCCCTTGATCATGAGCGACAGTTAGGCTCTCCGTTGTCCTTGACAACAAGTGGCTTTTTTCAGCGTTCAGAGGTAAGTCCCATTTGTATCCCCAGTTCAGGACGGTACCTATTTCCCTGCCCAAGTCCGCCCTACCCTTAGATCTAACAATCTTCACATCATCCGCAAAAATAAAGCTGGGCGATTGAAGAGTGGATGCCAGGTCATTAATAAATAACAGGAATAGGACCGGGCCTAGGACGGATCCCTGGGGTACACCACCGGTGACGTTCACCAAACTGGGGCACCTGTCCCCCAATTTGACGTAAAACGTCCTGTGGGAGAAGAAGTCCTCCAGCCACCTATATACTAGCCCACCTATGCCGAACGTCTCCATCTTGCATAGCAAAAGACGATGATTGCCGAAGTCGAACGCTTTGCTAAAGTCGAGGTGGCATACCTCAACTCCCTTACCTTCGTCCAGTCGTCGAGTTACTTCATCTAAGAACCACAAGAGATTGGTCAGACAAGATCTCTTTTTCAGGAATCCATGTTGCGCCATATTTAACATGGACTGCTCCAGTAAGTGCCGGCAGATATGGGCACGGATGATCTTCTCCAGGACTTTACATAGGATGCTAGTTAGGCTTACCGGCCTGTAGTTCTGCACAGCCGACTTAGGCCCGCTCTTATGTTTTGCCACGACTGCCGCAACTTTCCAGTCCTGAGGCAGCTTACCCTGGTATGCACAGCCTGGACACCGATGGAGCTATGATACCCGCCAACGGCTTCATGATAGCTGGGTGGATGCCACCTAGGCCCGCTGACTTGTGGCTGTTTAACTCCTGTAGGTACTTACGGGCCCTTTCCTCTGAGAGGTTTAGCTCGTTTAACTGAGGGAAAGGATGCACCGGAGTCAGATCTACTCCTACCCCACTATCCATTCTATATAGACTACCAAAGTATTCTCCCAGGGGGTCTACTTTGCTCTGGTCATCAGAGATAATACCATATTCTCTAGTGGATAGCGGACCTGCGGCATTTCTTGTTGAGCCTTTAGACTGTACATGGCTGTAGAATTTTTCGGCTGTTGTCTTACAGACTGGGCTCATTTTGGCTCAAATTCCCGCTTGGAAGTTCTCAGAAGGCTTACAGTCTCGTTTCTCAGTTTTGTATAGCGGTTCCAGGCTAGTTGACTGCCGGAAGCTTTGTACTGGTTCCAAGAGCGGTTTCTACGTCTGATGGCCTTGGCTATTGCAGCCTTCCACCACATGGGTTTGCCCTCCCCACTCCTTCGTTTTAAGGGCGCGAACTCCTCCTGTAGGGCAGTCAGAAATCCCTTTATGGTCTGCCAGCGCTCCTCGACAGTAGCCTCCTCTGTCATGTCCCAGGTCAAACTCATGGCCCTATTACGAGGCCTGTCTATGTCCATACTACCGAAGTGTCTGACCAGCCTTGTAGGCACCTTGGGTTGCCGCATGCATAGGACTATTTTGACACACACGTGGTCGCTCTTGTCCAGCGGTTCACAATAATGCAGTCCAGCCACATCGTTGGGGAAGTTCGTTATAGCGAGATCCAGCAAGAATGGAACACATCCGGTCCTATATCTGGTATTTTCTCTAATATGCTGGTGAAACGCACTGGCATGCAGCCATTCTAAGTAGGTTTGCTCCTTCGATCCCGGCACGCAGACCTCAGCCGTCCAGTCGATGTGCGGGAGATTGAAGTCACCCACTGTGAGGGTCTTTTGTGCATCCCTAACTAGTTCAGTCAAAGTCCGCAGTAAACAAACATCCTCTTCGTGGTTAGTGCTTGGTGCCCTGTGGACACAGACAACGTTAAATCTTCTGCCTGGAAGGATGATCGTAACGGCGCACAACTGGATATTGCGGGTGCTCATCTTGGTCTGAGACTCAAGGTGGTTTGTACCTGACCTAACGAAGATGGCTACTCTACCACCAAGGCGATCTTGTTCCCGATCCTGCCTGTAGACTGCAAAACCGTTACTTATTAGGCCTTGCACATGGTCTTCTTCAGAAAGCCACGTTTCCGTGACGGTAACTATTGACGCTTTCTGCTCGTCAGCGGTTTTGGCGAGTTCTGTCCATCTGTTTCTAATACTACATGCGTTAGTATATAACACCACCACGTTTGCTCCGTCGCCTAGGTGTCTCTTGTTATTCACTCCTTTCTGTTTCCCAGGCGCAACGCCTGAGATGATGGCACGCTTTTTGTCTCTGATGTCCCCACTGGTGTGCATGAAGCCGGCTGACAATCCAGGACTTACGACGACTCCCAATCCATCTCTATAGGAGTTGCCACAGCATCCAGACTGGCTGGGGTCGCGCTGTCATCTATCTTCGGACAGTACTGCCAGTTCTCGTCCTCCAGCTCGTCTTCAATTACAACTATTTGCGACCCCGCACGTGGCTTCTTTACTATTGTCGGGGTCGGGGCCTGGGAGCCGAGTACGGCATTCCGCTGAACTTTTAGGTTTCTCACCAGCGCCCTGGCTGGTCGAGCAAGGTTACCTCCCGGAGCTAGACCACCAGGCCTTACTCTATGTTCGTCCGGCACAATCTGATATCTACCCTTGGTAATGTGAGCCATTATTGCTGCCCTTGCCAGCAGTTTATCCCGGGTGGCCTCATCAGCGAACTCCACTAGGATTGGTCTCGCACGATGTTCGCCTTTGTTCCCCAGTGGTGACTTCCATGTCCCCACTCTGTGCACCCTTCTTAGGGTAGTAGGGTACGGGACACCTGCGATTCGCAGTATGTCGCAGACCCTCCTTCTGTCTATGTCCCTCCTGGCTTTCGATTCCCTTATAAAGGGTTCTTCCTGGTTTGGGATCAGGAGCCTGTGGCTTGAGACCCTGCCCATCGACAAGATCTGCCCTTGCAGATGCTTCACATTGTTTTCCAATACCAGAAGAGCAGGATCACCCACCCTAGCCAACCCATCCTTCGCGATATTACAGTCACCCTTCTTTTTGACCTGCCTTGCCCTTCTCGGCTTCCGCTCAGTCCACTGGCCCTCGTCGGCCTTCTTCAAAGGATTTGAGGCAACGACCGCCTGGCGAGCTCTCGGAACTGGCCCATTCGCTCTGATGACTGTCCTCTCGGGTGTAGATACTACTTCCACAAACGGCTTACTGCAACCTGATTGCGGTGGTTTGGGGCTTATGACTGAGGTACTGCTTGGTGGGTGTTGGTCCTGCCCTTGGGCCTGTAGTTTAAAGGCCAGACTGGCCGCCTCCTTGCGGGGGCACAGACCCATTCAGCTCATGGGTTCTGTTTATAAAGGACAAAGATGTCCTTTGCTATTCCTAAACACCTTGGGTGAGCCCATCTCTTGCATACCTCGAACTCTATACCATTTATCAC
This sequence comes from Fasciola hepatica, assembly GCA_948099385.1. Lineage (NCBI taxonomy): Eukaryota > Metazoa > Platyhelminthes > Trematoda > Plagiorchiida > Fasciolidae > Fasciola > Fasciola hepatica. Next base: position 417,373 of record CANUEZ040000101.1, read on the forward strand.
ACGTTTTCCGCACTTGGGTGCTAGACACCGGTCAGAAACGCGTGCCATATCGAAAACCACAAAAACGGGGGTGAAAACAACTCAAGAGCTCTTTACCCAAACACAAAATACTCACTCTGATACTAGCAGGTAAAGCCCGCTAACACCAAAAAAACAAAAACAAAGACTAGAAGCGAGGAAAGATCGCTTCAAAAAACATCGAACACTACTCGGCAATACTACAAGGAGAATAAAAATATTCTCCAGATGAAGGGCACCTAAATGCAATTACGATAGGCTCCGTATTGTGAATTAAACTAGGTTAATTCACAAAACTATTCAAAAACTCAATTCAAAGACGAGAGCACTGTGAATTCAAACCGCGCGGCACTCCCGTCAGGCTGTTCGACTTGAGTGCTTTCTCTTATATTCAATCGCGTTCACACAACTGTACAATCCTTCTGTAACTTTCATTCAGCTTTCAACTGTACTGCTTGATCTTGCATTGCAGCATGCCTCGGGGTTATCCGAAATAAACTATTATTATTATTATTAAGTACAAGGACCTGACTGGAGCGCACCACTAATCGAAGTTTTGTGCCGTTTCAGAGTGGTTAGAGTGGCCTTGCCCGCCGACATTAGGGAAATGTTTCATCGGGTAAAATACCAGTAGGAGAACGAGCTGCTTTGCTTTTCCTGTGGTGGAAAGAGAACTGCCGGGACAACGCAGTGGTAAATTATAGGATGACCTTCCACCACTTCGGAGCCATATCGTCACCGTTCTGTGCGAACTACGCCCTTCGGGAAGCTGCGAACAAACATGGAGATCTAGTCCATCGGTCGGTGGTAGATAGTGTCAGCAGAAATTTCTACGTCGATGAATATCTTGGGTCATTCGATGATGTAGGCTCGGTTCTAGCGCAGTTCAGAGGCCTGACAAGATTGCTAGAAGAGGGCGGATTCCATCTGACAAAACGGATGTCGAACGCTTCAGAAGTGCTAAAGGTCATTCCATACCACGAAAAGGCCGAAAGGCACTTTAGGAATACAATTGGACGCGGAAACGGACGACTTTGTTTTCGAGCTAAATATTCCGGAGTCGTCTGTATTCCGTCGAGGCATACTATCCGCTGTCTCTAGTCTGTTCGACCCGCTCGGTTTCGTCTCGTCCTGGCTGCTACCCGGAAAGATCTTGCTGCAGCGGTTGTGCCGTGAGAAAGTTGATTGGGACCAGTCACTGGACCGAGAGGACCGGTTAGATTGGGAAGACTTTTTGAACACCTTGAAGAAATTAGGGGACTTACGGATTCCACGATGTTTGACTCCTGGCCATACGACGCGGACGGGAAAACTACATGCCTTTTCCGATGCGTCCGAAGTCGGTTATGGAGCTGTGGTGTACGGACGATGGTGCACAGGAGATGGGCAATATACTACGAGGATCCTGTTCGCTAAAGCCCGCGTTGCTCCACTGAAGTCGGTCTCGATCCCAAGCCTTGAACTCAGCGCAGCCTTGTTGGCAGTCAGGATGGTGCAAGCGGTGAATAGATGTTATGAATTCTTCATTTGGTGGGCTAGCTTTCGGACGGACTCAAATATAGTACTTTACTACATTAACAACGTCCGGAGCCGGTTTAGTACTTTCGTTGCTGACCGACTCACGATTACCCACGATGGATCAGCCATGAACCAGTGGAAGCATGTCAGGTCTGGCGATAATCCAGCCGATCTGTGCTCCCGAGGTGCGACCAACTTCAAGCAACTAGACACGTGGACGAGAGAGCCAAACTTCCTACAAGTGCCTAAACAGGACTGGCCCGTGTACGAATTGAAACCCCCTACGGAAGTAGAGCTGGAGTTCAAAGGCGTAGTGATGACGGCCAACGTCGTCAGAACGCCATCCGTTCTACCGCGATTCGTCAGATTTTCTTCCTGGATGAAGACACTTCTTGCATCAGTCCAGTTGGCTAGTTTCAAGAGGCTTTCGCTAGTCATGAAAGGGATCCGCCTCTCAGGCCGGATACGAGTGGGTCCGATTGGCCCCGATGGACTACGAGCCGCAGAACACGATATATTCAGAATGATACAACGCGAGGCTTTCGCCCGAGAACTCGAGAGGGCGGAAGAAGTGGGACCAATCAACAAGGAAATATCATCTCCAAGAGGCGACTTGAAGCATTTAAACCCCAAACTCACTGATGGACTGCTGCGGGTGGATGGTAGGCTGACCAACGCCCACCTGAGCTTCGACGCAAAGTACCCCATACTGCTCCCGGCTCGACAACCTGTGGTAGAGCCAATGATCCAACACTTCCACGCCGTGGAGGGACATACCGAGGAAGGTTACGTGGCGGGCGCCATCCGGAGGCGCCTTTGGTTGCTGCGAGGACGAGCGAATGTAAAACGAGTAATCCGACGTTGTGTGCAATGTAGGAGACGCAATGCCACGGCGGGCAAACAACAAATGGCCCCGCTACTAGAATGCGGGGTGACTGCGGGCTGGTGGCCGTTCAGCGACACCGGGTTGGACTATTTCGGGCCCTTGTGGATCAAGTGTGGAAAGAGGTTGGAAAAACGATATGGGTGTATCATGACGTGCATGAAGTCACGCGCGGTACACTTGGAATTCGCACATTCGATGACGACCGATTCTTTCCTACAGGCCTTGCAGAGATTTACCAACCGAGGAGGCGTACCAGCCGATATATACTCAGAACTTTGTGGGGGCTCACCGGGAATTGCAGCGTTGGCACGAAAACATAAACAGGGACGAACTGTAGGATCGAACCGTGGCCTATGGCATACTATGGCATTTCAACCCCCCACAAGCCAGTCACCGCGGCGGCGTATGGGAACGCATAGTCCGGTCCGGCAGACAGATATTGCTGTTGATCATGGAGCAACAGCCGCCCGACGACGAAACAGCGAGCACCGTCATGACCGAGGTAGAGAGAGTTCTGAACAACCACCCACTGGTTCCGGTAACCAACGGTGACCTCACCCATCTGGCGCTTACCCGGAACGACTTATTGACGTTAAGGTCGAACGACAGTTTCCAAGGACCGATAAACGTTCGTGGAAGCTACCTCCACGGATGGAAGCGGGCGAATTATCTTGCCAAGGTTTTTTTAGGCGATGGCTTCGGGAGTACCTACCGGCTCTGCAGACTCGACAGAAGTGGCTGGTGAAAACAAGACCATTCAAGGTTGGGGATGTGGTAATAATCACAGACGAACACGCACATTTCAGCGCCTGGTCCTTGGGGGTGGTTATGGAAACCATCGAAAGCACTGATGGAATGATAAGAACGGTGAAGCTGAAGACAGCTAACGGAGTGCTCATTCGTGACACACGCAGTATTAACCCACTCGAGGATGAAGGCGAAGAGGCCGATAGCGCTGAGGTTCAGTAGACTATTTCGCACTCGTCTTCGAGGTGGGTAAAGAAACTCCATATATGGGAGCATTCACGACACACTGACGTATCGAGCCACCACACACCCCAAGGCACACTCACCTACATTGCACTCATTATACCACCTGGTCTCCGTCAAAAACGTTACAGTGCCAAAAGTCTTTCGTTGACGTTGCAGAAAGTCCTCTCTTGATATGTGGTGGTACGTGATTCAACTATACATCCAGACAAATACGCACATACCCGATGCACACTATACCCCGTAACCCCTATCAAACATGTGAGTGTTCGCCGTTTGATTTTTTTGAAGTTACCTAATGTCTTTCGCATATGTAGGAGTAGCGGCGATTACATCATACTCACACACACTCACTCGTGCACATACAGCCGGGGCATGACGGCTCTTCCAAGGACAACATCTAAGTTTCCTCCTCACGCCCGACATCGGTCAGTTGTTCTCCTGGAAGATGTAGAATGGCCTCGCGTCTACGTGGTCAACGGACTAGGTGCGGCCATGAGTAGAACGTTGACGATAAGCATTAGGCAAGCGCACCGACAGCAGGGCCTAGGTAGGTAGAAAGAATCAGTACCTTTATAACAAACCTTTGACACTTCTAAGAATTCGGGAGGATTTTGGTGGACGGTGTAACGACCGGTGGTGGAAAATCCCCCCAAAACCTTTGTCGTTCAGTGTTTTTCTTAACATCACTCACTCGCTTACACTATTGACGTGTCATTACGCACTGTTTGTTTTTATGGACCAGTTTTTGTGTGTTCGCTCCCAGAGCGCTACTTTGTCATATCCTTGTTCTGGACCTGCGTGATGCAAGTGCTCCTTGCTCGCACGCCGCAATTCGGTTTCTCGTTTGTTGAGTCCTTGATATCTCATTATTGAGGTTTGTTTCTTTTTGGTGTCATTGTTCATTCAGTAATCTGGTATCGCAGAATATCAGGGATAATCGCCTTCTGCTTTGGGGATCAGTTGTGAATATGGCCAGGCATTGCTCAAACGTGCGTTACACTCGGGTGGCCATCGGCCAACTGGACGTTACTCCCGGACTAGACGGCTTGATCAATCGGATTGACAATGGCTTAAGCCTATACCCTCGCCTTCTGACGTTATAAGGGGCACAACACGCGGCTGACCATAATACTGTAACCGGAGTAGCAAACCCTCATGAAAGTCTCACCGGATCGCAGAGCTGATTCCTGACACCAATCATTACCCCACACCCGCCCAACATCAATTTCCAGTACTCCATTCCAACAGCTCAATTCATTCCGCGTTGCAGCGCGAAACCAATGACAGGAACCCAGCCCTAGCCGCTGCTTTCCCAACCTATTCTGCCCACTTCGTCAAGTTAGCCCCTTTCTGTCCGCTACCTTCACCATTCTACCTGCTAACACCCGCAACCAAGGTCCTTATGAATCAGAATACCAGCCATCGGTAGCCAACCAGAATTTGACTATTAATTCTTTTATCACATATACAAAACATTTTATCTTTACACTCCTCCAACTTCTGCCTAGCAGCAGCAGTAGCGTTTGCCTCCATTGGTCTGTTTCTTCGACGGCTCCTCTTTGAAAGTTCGTTCTGCGTCCATACACCATTCATGCTCTTCAAAAGTTCACTGCATTCCTTGTGAATCTCTTTGCTTTCATGTGAATTTCCATATGGCACTGAAATCACCTGCGCAAAAGGCCTGTCTTGTTATCACATTTCACTCACTTGCATTTATTTCACATGCTTCTTCCCCCCCCCACAATTAGTTACCCAATGCTGGATCAATCTCTATATTTCTCTGGCATCTCTGGCTTCACGTTGATAGCCCCATGGGGACTTTACTTTTACTTTTGTTCTTCGGTAACCCTCCCGCCAGGTTACTCGTTAATGACCGTCCAATTGTCCAGTTGGTACACCCTCTCGTCATTTTCTGGATGCTGTGACCCGTCGCAGCCAGTTTTCGGCACCCATAAGGCATATCGTCTATTACTCCTGCCTCAACTTGCTGTCCATGTTGTGCTATCCGAAGCCCATTATTTTTCTGGTCCTTGCGACCACTGCACTTTTTACCATTCTCCATTGTCGCGTATATCAGCATTCCCACGTTTGTCCGGCTGTCCAAACCGCCCTACCCGAATTCGAAACCGGTTTATAATTCCCGATTTACCCATTACCACTTCAGTTTACTCAAACACTACACGAATTTACTGTCTTATTTCCGTAAATAAGTGATTCTTGAATTTGAAAATTGTGAACGCCTCACATTGTTATGTACTTCTGTATTCCCTGATCTTGCCTTTTGCATGTGCCTTGACCACGGTAGAGAAATATACAATTATCAATTATCAATCATCAATCAATTTTCATCCCCGAACTGCTTTTAGGGCCTCTAATTCCTTGCCGCATAGTTTGCAAAGCGATGTGGCCCTCTTGCGACAACGATAGTCTTTCGTCTCAGATGTCGCTAAACTCCTTTTCATACAGCCGCTGCAGATGATACTCTATGATTTCCGTTCCGGCTGATACGTAATTCACGGAACCACGTCCATCTACTGGACCGTATAACATCCACCCCAGAGCCGTGCGTACGGCATAAGGTGCCTGGCGGTCACCCACTCTCTGCTCAAGTACCCAATGCGCCTCTGGCACGTCGCAGCCGATGAGGAGATCCACTTCGTCCTTTTCCTGGTCTACAACGGTTATGTCCTGCAGGTGGGGCCACCTAGACAAAATTGCGTTGACCGACCTTGGTGCTCGCATGGGGAGATCAGCTAATGTGAACGCATCCGTTGGTTCGATTTGCTCGTTAGTGTCTAAAGAGATGAGTCGCTACCTCAACCGGCCGGCAATCATTACTTGTGTTCACTGCCAACGACGCCGTACTTTTAGCTAGCCGGCGCTTGTCGGAGAGCCGCTCTTTCACTAGAGTGGTGTCCGATCCACTGTCGACGAAAGCCAGCGCTTTGACCACTCCAGTTGTGGTCACCACTACCAAGGCAACTACTCCTAAACGTACTGGTTCACTGGCAGACCGCGATGTTGAACAAATCACACTGGGCTCGGTGTTCATCTCTGGCGTAGTTTCTCTCGCCTGGTGCAACAATCGAACGTGTCTGCCCGCGCAACCCTCGTGACCTAATCTGGTTCTTGTTCGGCAAGCTGCCGCTCGGTGCCTGGTGTTGAGGCATTTAAAGCACGCTCCTGTCGTCCTCACCATTCCTTAACTTTCGTCTATTGTGTCGTTGATAAACTTGGAGCATTCTACTAGCCCATGGCTAGTGTCACAGGATCTGCAACTTGGATGTGCCAGAGCCTCGCGTGAAAAGGCGTGTGCATTGGTCCAAGGCTGATATTTCGGCTGTTCCCGTGAAGTGGTTTGGGCCTGGCTAGTGCTAGATTTGTTTACTCGGTTACTGTCCCGGATGAGCCGACCAAACATACTGTCGGCCATCTTGGCTTGCCTGTCCAAGTATTCGGTCAAATCTTCGAAGTTAGCCTCACAGTCGCCTCGGCTTACCCGTTCCGCCTCTTCCGCCCACCGACCCTGTAGTTCGGGGGAGAGGTGACGGACTGTGCTCTCCAAGGTGTGCACTGCATCGAGGCCAGCCCTGTGACCCAAACGGTGGAGGGCTATTGAGCAGTTCTGCATCTTGATCACCATGTCGGCCATTGTGTAGACATCGCCCTTAGTTCGTTTTGCCTCTGCCATCACGCCTTCTATTAGGTTACGGGCTACTTTTAAAGGCTGGCAAACATGTGCCTCAAAATCTTCCCTGCTGGGGTGTAACCTTGTTCCGGGTCGAGCATGGTACACACATCGGTAGCTTCCCTTGCTCGGCCTCGACAGTAGCGAGTAAGGCAGAGAAGCCTTTGCCCGGGGTCGGTTATCTTGCTTTCGACGAAAGTTGCGAACTGCCTGATGAACTTGCTGTAATGTTCAGATCGGCCATCGAAAACTGCCAGTTCTACTCTCGGCAGATCCATCGTTGGTGGCATTATTGTTTTATATTCGACGAGCGGCGCAGAGTTTCCTATGTTAATTTGTCCTCATCTGTCAGGCAGGCCGCAGTCGTCGGTCTTTTGCTCACGCTCTTTCCGTCTACACCTCTTTTCTGCTTCCTGGGCCTGTTGTCTGGCCGAGAACAGTTGTTGTTCCTGGTCTAATATTCCTAGCTTAAATAGATCAACATTCTTATAATCCACATTAACCTCAGTAATACATGAGCTAGCAATGACAGGACTAGTTAACCTAGCATTAACTAAAAAATCAAAGGTACCCAAAACCTCCCCAGTGACTTGCCGTAATACTTCCTGTCCAGATTCCAATGTCTTCGATCCTTTTCTTGGAATGTTGCGTACTTTCTCGTTCCAAGTTGAGCAAATGAATATTGTGAGGCATTTTCGAGCAACGCGTAGCCAATTTCGCATCGGATTCCGAAAGCAGAAGACGATTATCCGTGAAATTCCACGGTACTATGTTATTGAGGGAACAATGATACGAAAAGCATACAAACCTCAATTACGCAATAATAATAATAATAATGGTATATTTCTCGACCATGGTCGAGACGCACGCGCAAGCGCATGATCATTGTGTACAACGTTACTCAAAACAATGAACTATACACGAATTTCAAGAAAGCGAGTCGAAATAGTCAGAAGCGAAGCAATATAGCTAGAGTTAGTTTTAATCGACCGAAATGGTAATGGTTCGCGCGGCAAATACGGTTTGGTTTCGAATCCGGGTCGGTTTGTGGTGGCCCGTGGGAATGCGAAATATGTCGTGAAAATATGGCGCTAAGGATGCGTTTTAAACCAAAATAATGCAAGCTGTAGATAACGGAGGCCTATTGGGGTTCCATGAACGGAATAGGTTGTGAACATGAAGAGATGAAACAAATGAATGGGATTACACTCGTGAACTTCGGTGAATATTAGGAGGACGGCTCTCTATGAAGACGATGTTGGCCCAGAATGACGGATATTCCCGGTCTCAATGAACTGAGTGCGTCATGAAACGGGGAGATATGAACAACGTGTGGGAAATGGACCAGGAAAAGTTGATGAATTTGGAGGAAACAGCAATTCATATTAAAGGTGAGTTTAGGTTCAGGATCAATAACCCGTATCACTCAGAAAAAAGGGAACGCAACTTGAAGGCCTTGAATTAGTGAAGAATCAGTTTCAAACCGGATAACAATCGAAAGAAAAATCAAATCTTGCAAGAGAAAACTGAGCGAAAATTCTCCACGTAGGCTCGCGCCTTATTGTTCTGTTACGCTGACAAAAATATATTGACTTATTGATTCTCCGTGATATTCGGCTTCATTATTGGGAACCACGGATGGGGGGATAAGTGGACTTGCGTTCGGATGGAGTATCGAAATTTAATGAGTACAAAATTCCTATGTTGCGTATTCTGGCTCTGTTATTGGATTGCTTCACATGAGACCAGGGTGATGTGCAGCATCCGGTGGGTATGGATCATCAGGTGGGGTAAGGGACGTGTCAGTCAATCATTAGAAGGTAGCTTGTGAACTGTTGTTTGTGGAGACTCCAGCAGTTACATCCGTAGCAGAGGTGTTGCGTCAGAAGACACCTATCAATCTACTGGTAAGCAGTTGGGAGTGTTTTAGGTCGTGTGGCTCGACTGATATCCCATTTGGTATGGAAGATTCCATGTGGGTTTCTGTCGGTACGGGTCGAGGTGTGAACCTTGGTCATCGAATGTGGAGCCCGAGAGAGTGGACGACGACAAACCTGAAATAAATGATGTTAGCGTTCTGGGCGTGGTTTCACCTGTGATTTATGATAATAAATGGCGACAGTTAATAATGAACTGGTTGGGTTTATATAAACGGTCGGTGGCGCATTTCATATTTTGGTCTGGGTTTGAATTCGAGAGTTTAAATGACGTAGGGTTGATAATTACTACTATAGGCTTGCAAGATAGCGTAAACCGGGTGGGCTGCTGCGTCTGCATTTCAAAGGATAAGTGGTTTGCACGCAATTAGAAGTTCTGAAGAGCAATTAAGTAAGAATGCAGAAAGAACCACTAGGGCATCGGTGGTGATGCGTTAGAGAAAATTGTTATCATGCACAGAAACGCGGGCGTACGTTGGTCTGTGCTCCTACTCGGTAGTGCCGGCCTACTAAATTTAATTTGAATGTAAGCAGGGAAATCTCATGATTTGGTGGTTGCTTGAATATCATATTTGTTATAAGAGTGAGGAGAGATAGTTAGTAGGGAATGGAAAAATATGAACAGTTCTCCGTGTTCATTTTTTGTAGACTCAAGTGAGTCAGGTGTTCGTCATCTGTTGCCTCCATATGTTATCCATGTCAGTGGGCTTAAAGTCCAGGCTATGGTAGTGATTGTAGTTGGCAGGAGGCTGTGGTTACCGCTAGGTAGGGTTGTAAACCTAAAGGTGGTTTGGATGCTAGGACATCGAGAAGGCCGCTTTCTGAGAAAGATGACGGAAGATGGAGGGGTATGGATGGAAAGGATGACCGGTTTCCACTATGTTCTTTTTTCTACTTCTCCTTTTTCGGGCTTCACCGCGGCTGCCGTCTACATGCTGTCCAGGTCAATGGGTTGAAAGTCAGGGCTATGGTAGCTATTGTATTTGACGTCAACATGCATGCTAGGTGCGCTTAGGGGGGGTATGGGGTGGTTGAAAACTTAGAGCGGGGGGTGGGTAAACGTATGTGGAGAGTCCAGTGCACTGTCACCCCAGTCAGTCTCGTGCGTGAAAACCAATAGCTTGTCGAGCGAACAAGGGCGATGTGGGGTTCCCCCTTTCGCAGGAACTGGCCTGAGCTGATGGGAGATATACCCATAGAAGAAGGTTGTCCAATTCCTTCACAGCTCGATATCAGTGGTATTTGGAGATCGAATCGAACCCGCGGGGACATTTTTATTTTCACTTTTCTTTTTTCCAGAAACGGGAACCGAATTGCGGCGCACGAGGGAGGAGCACGTGCGTCGCGCAGGTCCAGAATGAAGATATGACAAAGCAGTTCACTGGAAGCGAACAAACAAACGTTGGTTCATGAAGACAGTGCAGAAAACAAGTCACTGGCGTAAATAAGTGAGTGGTGTTAAGGAAACGTGGAACTGCAAAGGTTTTGGGGGGATTTTCCACCACCAGTCTTTACAACGTACGAACAGAGACCGTGTGATCTGAATCTTTTCTCTCTGTAAAGGAGACTTCGAGGGTATCTTATAGAAAAGTTCAAGGTATTGAGAGGCTTTTCTGGCCTTAGACCAGATAGTCTATTACAAGTGGCCGTAGACTCCAGAACAAGGGGACATGAAAAGAAGTTGATAAAAGCCCGAGCTAGGTTGATGGCTGGATAGCACTCCTTCAGCAACAGGGTTGTGAACAGTTGGAACGGTCTGCCTGGCGGAATGGTAGATCTGCAGACCGTCCAATCCTTCAAAGGTACCCTAGATCGCAAGTGGTACGAGATACTTCCTTGTAGTTTGCGTTGAGTATTTTTACTTGATGGATGACGGGTAGCACTGTGGTCTTCCTGCAGTATGTTTCAGTCGACGTTTTCGCTGGTTGTATGCTGTCTCAGTGGAAGCCATTGATGCACAATGTCTCTCGCAGTTGATCTGCGATGAGGTTTCCGGGTTCCCTCTCATTTTTAGCGGGGATTCGATGAAATACACTCTGCAGTGGTGGGTGCATAACTGGTGTGCATACCATCGAAGGAATTCTGGAAGCTCGATTGGCCGTGGCCATCACCTGTTCTATGCAAGTTGAAGTGAACTGAGGACTTCATCGCCCGGGTTGAGCTCAATTCATCAAGAGCGTCTAAGACAGATGAGATTTTAGGGACTGTAGTACTGAGGCTGCCAGGTGAAAAAAGGTAGACTATCTTAATGTCGTCCGCAAACGAGGGAGGAGTGCCCTCAATTATGGTCGGAAACGTACCGTTTATGCACAGGAGGAAAGGGGCCTAAAACAACGCCCTGAATGACATCGCTAGTAACGGGCCTAGGACTGGAGGTATGCCCGCTAATCAAAACAACCTGTGAAAGGCGAGGTAAGTGAGATGAGAATCCATGAAGTAGTGGATTGATAACGCCAAATGATCACGGCTTGGGTAAAAGGTGGGGGTGAGACACACGATCGAATACCCCACTCAAAGGAGTGTGGAAGCGCGGAACCCAGCCGGGTTGGTGCAATCGAGTTCGAAAGCCACTCGGGGCGAAAAATATAGCATGGGCGAAATATAGAAATATCGGTAGCCAGAGACACTTCCTATGGTACAGAGCAATGAGGGCTAGGTTCGCGACCATGAGCATAGCTAGTCGTAAGAAATATGGAGGAAAACCGGCACGGAATGCCAAAATCAACCCCAAATCGCACCTTGATTACGTTCAGTAAAAGCCCGTCTTAGGGGGTATGTAGGTAATGTAAGGGACAACTAAGGCGGGCACACCGAAACCGGCTGTGTTAAGGCGGATGAGCCCATACTCCCCTTCCAAAAGTTTTATGGGGTGGACAGGGGAGTACCGGGTTGATCCTTAGACGATATGGCCGTGGCTCTGATCATAGATACCTCAGAGGTATCCATCACCTCGGGAGGTTTAGAGACATCCATAAAGGTAGGGCCCGATGGTATCCAGCCTGCCATCCTGAAGTCGCTAGCTGACGTACTTGCGGAACCTCTAACCGCACCGTTTAACATGCTGCCGCAAGAGGGTGTCATCACGAAGTGTTGGATGAAGTCCACAGTGTGCCCAGTTTCAGAAGGGTGGAAACGGAGAGAGTTGCCCGAACTAACGCCCCGTGAACCTCACCCTAGTTGTCATTAGGTCTACGGAAAGAGTTTTTATGGGCGGGATATCAACCCGCAAGGCAGCGAGTCATCTACTGAAGCCGAGCCTACATGGTTTGTAAGATGTCCTTCATGCCTGACCAACCAGTTGAACCTCCCTGGAGAGGTAACCGGCAGGCCAGATGGGGTGTAAATGTTACCTTGAATACAGAAAAGCATTCGACTCAGCAAAAAGCCGTCTACCACTTAACAAACTAGCTGCTTTCGGTTACTGATGCCTAGTAGAAACACCGTAGTCCGAGTAAATGCCACTGAGTTGCCGAAGGAGAGAGTAAGGGCTTATCTGAGAGCGAAAATTCCCTCCGTCGACGTAGTGAACTAGTGGAATAGACTACCGGACGAAGTGCGGGATTTCAAAGGACTGCTTGATGTGGAATGGAACGGCGTGTCTAACAAAAAAGCGTACCGAGTGGCAATATATTTATCTTGGGCTGTGCCTCTCACCTCACCCCCATTGTCAACCGCACCCCTCCACTGCCATCAAATTTATCGTTTCACATATCTTGTCACCTTTGAGCATCTAGACTTCAGTTGATGTGCGATGAGGTTTCCGGGTTCCCTCTCATTTTTAGCGGGGATTCGATGAAATACACTCTGCAGTGGTGGGTGCATAACTGGTGTGCATACCATCGAAGGAATTCTGGAAGCTCGATTGGCCGTGGCCATTACCTGTCCTGTGCAGACTGAACTGAGCTGAACTTCTTGTAACTCGTGGCCCCATGGGGGACTGGCTACCAGCCGCTAGCAGCTGGCAGCAATGACACCTTCCAACCGTCGGATCGTCACACATTAGCTGGAGGTCCTCCGTTTTCCATTTTCTCCTGTCATTCTACTGACGAATGCCTGGCCTTTTCGCTTGTCGCGGTGCCGGGGTATCCAGGGCCCTCAGAGTGCAAGGAACCGGAAACTTTTGACGTCCGGCCTTACACGACCCGTGAACCGAACCGAACTGATCTGAACCGAAATCCCGCTTCGAACTCCCGACAGAGCGCGACACCCGCGCACTAAAAATCCCGCTGCCATGCGCCCGATGGAATCTCTGTGTCGGGACTGTCTTCACTACTCAATGTAAACAGAATGTCGTCCTCCACCTTCCAGTGTTGTATCTTCCAGTTAGCCGGCAATACAAGACGAACAATACTGCCACGATTAGTATCCTTAACCCGTTCTTGCGGTTCAGTGACATGCCTTCCAACCCATCGGCAATAGCGGATGCTAGGTACTGTCAAGATTTGTACTTTGAATCCTCGATCTTTTTCCCATTGCCCCATTATCCGGAGAACTACCTTCCGGCCCACGGGTGGCATTCAGATAAAAAGGGGATCATAAGATCCGGGACCATTCGGACATCAGCCTCATACACGTGTACTACTTTAAGACGTCCATACTACCCTCTCGGACAGCGACCCCGATAGGTGTATTGCCTAGATGCTGCTAAAAAACAGATCCCAGGAATTCGAAGCAGGGTGAAATCTTGGGGCTTGCCAGCACGATAAAGTGGGCTATCACTGACGTGGCCTGTTCCTCGTGCGCTCTGATCCGATCTGGAAGTTTGTTTTAGTGCTCCTCCGCTCTTTCAAAACGGACCGCCGCTCGTTCGTTCCCTGCGCTGCGGCTTACGTGAGTGTTCGGGACCTTTGTCTAGTGTTGTGGTCGTACGCCTAGGCAGTTCACGGCATCCCAGGTGTTATACTTGATAAAAATAATGTTTATTTATGATAAATTCTATAATTAAACTACTCTCCCGGTGATTTTCGCCGTTTGCGGTAGCAGAGCAAATTTGCTCTTAAGTGGGAAATATTATCCTTTGTCTTTGAAATCACGACTTTAGTCGAAATAACTAAATGGTTCTCAGCTTCTGCTTTCCAGTGGCTGGTTCTGTGCAATATAGTTGTAGGATAGAAATTTGAGGTCTGGGCACCCAGTGCGGTCCAAGGAAGTTGTGGTGTTTGTTAACGGATTAATTAAATAACAACTGACTACTGTGAAATGTCCATGAAATTCGTTTCGTCCGTGGAAGCAACTTGTTTTAAACGAGTTTTCTGCAAAAGGTTGTATTTACAGCCCGAAGCCCTAATGCCATGTGCGTGCACGGAAACCACAGGCGAATAATCCGTAGTGATTTGGGCCGGGACCCGCAGTCGGAATTCCCGCTCAGTAACAATGACCGTACCAGAAGACACGCAGTGACCCCTCGTAAGGCGCATTCTACCGGCTTACCGGCCATCTATCGGTTGCCAATAGAGTGACCAACCTCTGAAATGCTTTACCGGCCGAAGTGGTGGCAGAGGAAACCGAGACACTGTTCAGGAGAAAATTGGATCATACCCCGAAGGATTACTGGCAGAGCACCGGCATTTAGCCGAGTCCATACAGTACGATACCATGGGGCTCATAAGGGGTGACTTCCCACCGCCCTTTACCTGAAGACTGACACTAGTCTTTATTCTAACAACTGATTGACAGTAGTCAACCCCCGGTAGTTCGTACAATTGGTAGATTTAGTACTCACTTTTGACAATGAAGGGGTCGTATAATGTATACTAGGCTCATTAAAATGCCCACAACACGTTCTTGAGGATAGGGCTTTCGGGGATGGCTTTATTTAAGTTAGTAACAGTTCAATTTCGCTCCGCATCCTGAGGATGGTTCATCTGCACCTAACCAAGCTTCCTGGATCATAATATAACACCCGCATGGTATATGAAAGTAACATTACGGGACGATTGTGAATTACTGCGCGTTTAATTAACCAAATGCGCATACGTTTCTGTACATCCAATCATGAGCCTGTGCTGCAAAATACGCCGTCCACTCGCGACTTAATCAATAGCGCGGGTGCTGTTTTGTTCGTACAGCGATGATCATCCAAACCACGATGAGCTCCCTCAAATGTCGAGACGTTGATGGTGTCGGAGAGGATCTGGGCACGGCCTCACTTGATGGTAGGCAGAAACCGACTGTCATCCAGCTCCTTATCATACCCAACCTATTTTGACCCTGTGGTTCTCCACTTCGGATCTTAAGGTCTGGTTGCCGATTGTCCCTCATAGTGTAGTAGACGTTTGAGACAGTGAACTACCCCTTCCTCTACACTTACGCGAATATATGTGATTTAGCACGTTTAAAAATCGCTGCACAGCCATTTAACCGTTTCTGCCTTCACGCTTTCCTGCATTCTCTTGTGTGATGCAGTAAACTTCCTGTGGTTCTTGAGGAATCTATCCATGCTGCTGTATTGCTTGATTTTTCGCTACATGCTTGCACATTAATATAGTGGAAGCGGAACACCACAACCTCAGAAGTCTATCGCAATATTAGGCGTAACCAACAACCAGGCCGTGAGACCGAGCGGAGGACCGCACAAGATCCCAGCAGGTCACGTGTGGCAACGAGCCACACGACAGTGGCTTACTATCTACCACCAAAGTGATGGGCGTTGGAGCGGTTCAAGCCTCTGACCTCCAAAGTGGTGGTCGAACGCTTTATGACACGACCACTGTCGGCTAGTCATGCGGTACTCTTCCAAAAGTGAACTTCCTTAACCTAATCTTGACATTGTTTTGTTTGACGTCACATCATTTTTCTGAAACCATAAAACGTTACTCAGTTGCTATGTTTTGCAGTTGTAAAAGATATAAGGGTCTGCTACGAAGGTTAGCAGAGAATTTTCAGTTCATTAATTCATTTTGCGAACCACAGCGCCAAATGAACAAATGCAGTGGACGGAACCACAACTATTTGATGTCAAGTGTAGACCACGGTGTTGGGTTTCGACTTGCTCTACTTCGTCCCGTGGTGGGTAGTAACCAAGGCGTTTGAATCTGACTATCCGAGGCACGCATTTTGAATCTGACTGCCTGCACTGAAGTTTAATATCACACAGCAGTTGACTTGTCAGGGCTTGTTGGCTCGCAATTCTCAGGGTCATGGTTATTGGTTCTGTCGACAACATAGTGAGTCCTTGGGGTCATAGGCACAACCCCTTTCCACGGCACTATGGAATTAAAAAAACCCACAGAATTACTGGACATGCCGGCATCGAATTAAGATTGCATCGCAAACGTCTTAATGATGCCGGTGAATCATCTCAGGTCCCATTTATCTTCGTTCTCCTAGGTCTTCACAACCTTACAGTTGTTGCAGTATGACGGGAGTTTTGAACAATGTTTCGGCGGTCGGAAACGGGGCGCACAACGCATCCATCAAATCAGATTCGGATGAAGATATGCCACTTGCACAAAAACTAAGACAAAGTCGGGTCAGGTACTCATCTAGTGATGAAGATGACGATGTTCCACTTTCCGCCAAGTATGTTGCATTCGTTTATCATGTATTCCGAAACAGACTGATGCGATTGTCCAAAAAACCCAAACTTGAGTTACCCGACAGACGTCAAGTAAGTCTGGTAGATTCACTAATAACGTAGCAGTCTTCTGATACTAAATCCCATGGTGATATCCGAAAATCCAAGCTCGAAAAACCCAAAGTGAAAAAGGAGCCCGCAACACCAACAAAAACATCTAATGCAACGCCGCAGAAGCCGACAAAAGGAGGAAAACAAGAAGAGGAAGTATGGAGATGGTGGGAGGAAATCAAGAAAGATGACGACAGGAAGTGGACATTTTTAGAACACAAAGGGCCTGTGTTTGCTCCTCCTTACGAGCGGCTTCCCGAATCAGTGCATTTCTTTTATGACGGCAAACCAATTCGGCTATCGGATGAGGCGGAAGAGGCGGCCGGATTTTACGCTCGCATGTTAGACCACGAGTATACTACGAGAGAAGTATTTAATAGCAATTTTTTCAAGGACTGGCAAAAGGTATTACTGTCGACGTTAGAAAGCTAAATCACTCCTTATCTTTCAGGTGATGACAGATGAGGAACGGCGGACTATCAAATCCCTAAGTAAATGTGACTTCAAGGAAATGCACGCGTATTTTCTGAGACTCACCGAAGAAAGAAAAAACCGCTCGAAAGAGGAGAAGCAAAAGATCAAAGAAGCGAATCTAGCCCTTCAAAACGAATATGGCTATTGCACATTAGATGGCCATAGACAGAGAATTGGTAACTTCCGCATTGAACCTCCGGGTTTGTTCCGCGGTCGGGGAAACCATCCGAAAATTGGAATGCTCAAACGACGTACCTTACCAGAACACGTTATCATTAACTGTTCAAAAGACTCAAAAATCCCGGAACCTCCTCCAGGTCACAGATGGAAAGAAGTTCGACACGATAACAAAGTAACTTGGCTGGCCTGTTGGACGGAGAATATTCGGAATAATTTCAAGTATATCATGTTAAATCCGTCATCTCGTCTTAAAGTAAGGTTTGGTTAACCGTGTAATCAGTTTTACGTTTTCCTAGGGCGAGAAGGATTGGAAAAAGTACGAAACCGCACGTGCATTGCATAAAATCATAGATCGTATTCGTGCGGATTATCGAGCCGACTTCAAACACAAGGAAATGCGTATACGACAGCGAGCCGTCGCCCTTTACTTCATCGACAAGGTAATTGGCTTATTAATACGATCACTCGTTATTACAGCTTAATTGTCATCCAAAGATCAACAGTTAAGTGTTCGCTTGTTTCAAGTGATGACCTATCTAAAGAAACGTCTGCTCGCACGTGTTTGTGACAAACCTCTAATTTTAGTCATTTGGATAAGCTTTGTGTCGCGCATTTTAGTGAAATGTTCTCATATTTTGCCTTCTAACAGTTGGCTCTGCGTGCGGGTAACGAGAAGGACGAAGACGAGGCCGATACTGTTGGCTGCTGTTCGTTGCGATATGAACACATCAAACTCCATGAAGAGCTTGATGGGAAACCGTTCGTTGTTGAATTCGACTTCCTCGGTAAAGATTCCATTCGCTATCAAAATGCGGTATCTGTACCAAAACGTGTATTCAAGAATATCAAACTTTTCTTAAAGAACAAAAAGGAAAACGATGATCTTTTTGATCGACTCAATGTAAGTTCATTCTGTGCAGCTTTCTTGATGTGTCCAAATCGAGAGCCTACGTTACGTATCCAAACCCTTTCTAAGCACGAAACAGCTCGAGAATGCCCTATTTATGGTTGCACTAAAATGAAATTCGGGCGCAGACCGTGCCATCTGAGTTCCATAAGCGCAGGCATCTAGTGCATTTAAAGGGATTGAACTACCGAGAATGTGAAAACGATGCCGGTGAACTGTGGGGTCTTGAGAGTACTGACCACGTAAAAATCAGTTACACTTTTCCCTTAATTCAGTCGCCACCAACTGGTAACGGACTACAATACCGTAGGGCCGCTGGAGCGGTAAGAATACCGTCTGTTTCTAAGGGTTGGTGGTTTTCCGGAATACAACGGACACTGATACGATGACATCAAAGTAGAATACGTTTCAGTGGCTGCTTTCCACTCTAAAGCAACGTATATCTCCCTATATTTATGCACAAATGATAACTGCTTTTCCGTGACTTGAACATCTCCGAGATCATCATCATCATCATCATCACAAACGTATCAGTCAGTGCAAGATCAAAAGACAAGCCTTGGATGAAGCCCTGATCAAGCTTGTTACTTCACTGCGGTCTGAAACGGAACGGAAAGGATTATTATAATTTTTTTATTGCACTGGAAGTGAACTGCAGTAAAAGGGTCTGCAGTGAAATTGAGAACAATCAACGTGGAAATATGTAGCATGTATCAATAATTGACATCATGGTCATATCTTCAGTTGCCATTTACTTTTGTTTTGTAACCAACTGAGAAATGCGTATGTGCATCTAATAAATCTGGTTTATGTATCCGTCGTGAACAGACCACAGTACTGAACCAGTATCTCCGTGAATTGATGGATGGACTGACCGCTAAGGTGTTTCGCACGTACAACGCTAGTCGGACACTAGAGGAACAATTGGAACTTATCACAGACCCGAACGATACGGTACAAGCGAAGCTATTGGCCTACAACCGAGCTAACCGTGCGGTGGCAGTACTATGCAACCATCAGCGCACAGTCCCCAAGTCCTTCGCTAAGACCATGGAAAACTTACAGAAAAAAGTGAGTCGACTAGGAAATCTGGTATATTATCACAAAAATTCAGTTTTCTCCTAGCGCTTTTTCCTAATTTTCACCCAGTCTCGCCTCAGGTCACTTCAGAAGTCAGCGCTTGGTTCATCCCACCACTTAAAGTCCATTAGTCAAGGCACCATGTATGTGGAGAACTTTCGCGTCTCAGTGTTCAAATCGCGGTTTAGCGTGAAATTGTACTAACGACAATATCGCGTGAAATACAATGATTTCCAGATATCTGACATTCAGTATATTCGGGTTTCATTTATCGGAGATATCAAAAGGGTTGACAGATTGAAGATAATCGTATCACGGTCCAACAGTCACTAATTGAATGTATTTCTCAGGTGCAGAATCTTGAAATCTAGTGGCCTGAACCTATCCCGGCAATTAGATCTGCTACTGCTATTATGGAATCATGGGAGCTATTTCAAGAATACGTTCGACGAACTTGAAACGTTTTAGTATTTTTAGACAATCTGCAAAACAAACAGTAAAGCGATTCATAACTAACATGAACACCGAAAACATGTCAAACACTTCATAATGAATGTGTACGTTCGTAGTGGGATTGCGTATCAGTAGAACTACAATTTTTCAGAGGCAGATACTTTGAATGTATGGGCTTTTTTGTTAGTTCATTTTATGGTAACGGTTGTTGATTACAGGTATAGTGACAAAAATCAACTCAGCAGCAGGCATAATTTGTTTCACGAAAATCATGGTTGAACAAAGTCTATCTACCTTGGAGGTAAGATGTTCGAATCCCGCCACTGCCGGTGGTAGATAATAATCCACTATCGCCCGGCGCGTTGCCGCGCTTGACCTATTGAGACCTTATGTGGTTCTCCATTTCAGATCTCGGTGTGGTTGCCGGTTATTCATTACAGTGCAGTGAACTGATACGCAAGCTCGAAAGAACTTTGACATTGTGTTTGCTTGTCACACTCCTAACGTCATTTGTATCAATTCGAATTTAGATCGACGCGAAACGCGATCAGATCAATGAAATCACTTCAGAGGCAAAGCAAATCAAAGCTGATTACAAACGGCACAAACAAGTCGCAAAAAAAGTCGCGTATGAAAAACTGAAAAAGCGTTTGAGTGTGGCGAAAGAGCAGCTCACGAAGTTACAACTACAAGCTACCGATCGTGACGAAAATAAAGAAATCGCACTGGGTACGAGCAAGTTGAATTATCTTGATCCGCGAATCACAGTTGCTTGGTAAGTTCCGTCTCGGTACATACCATATGTTTTCATAATCATATGATGCGATGGAATGCTCGATCTTTGCATGGTATCACGGAGTCTGACAACCGTTACTGCTCAGTTTTTCTTATTATCGTACTTTGCCTTGGTCGAGTCCTTGATATTACAGACAGATGAGTTTACTCGGGCAACTGCGGTTTTATGAAACAATGGGGTATCAAATGAGGCGTCAACGCGTTTAAATAAAATTGAGTTTGGCGTTTCTGATCTCTAATTACGTGAATTTGGTGTGAAATTCGTTCGATTTATGGGGGCCCGGTCTGCTCTGCTGCAGTTTCTATACCGCCTGGAAACTGGATCATTTTTTTGTTGTGCTTGCACATGGGTGCAGCGGGAGGGGTGTCCCATGTGGCCACAAACGCCCATTGCACTAATAGGGATAACTGGCCACTATACCCTGAGACTTAGAGTGAATAAGTTCGCAATAGGTCAGGTGTGATAACGAGCAGGACGACGATGTAGGGATAGCGGTCTACCACCAAGGTGACTGATGGTGGCAGGGATTCAAACTTCCGACCTTCGAGGTGGTAACCAAACGCTCTAAACCATCCCACCACCACCGGCCGATACAGTGACTTCCAGTGTTTTACTGTTAATGTTTTCACGTCATTACTTGAATGTTATGAAAACATTAGTTAAACGTAGGGTTGTTGGACCATCTCGGTTTTTTGTTGATCTGAAGTGGAGTTCCAACTTATTGGCACTTAGTTCTCTGACGCATCATTAAATTCGATTAATATTAATACATATTTAGGTAAGTAACTTCATCCGGGTTCAGGTCTACGGTGGCCTTTCAACAACTTGACCGGTAGTGTTTGAGTGATTTGGAGCGTTCGCTTACCACCTCGGAGGTTTGAGGTTCGAATCCGCCCATCACCGGTTACTTAAGTGGTAGACAGTAATCCACTATCATCCGGCTCGTTACTGCACCTAACATATTGGGACCTTATATGGTTCTCTACTCCAAGTCTCAATCTGGTTACAATTTACCCATATAAGTGCAGTGGACGTTTAAGGCTATGGGGTATACCCTTTTCAATACACTCATGCGGAAGCGTGCAATAAAGAAACAAGTTAATCGCAAAAATTGTATGCATCAAATTTTCCTTGCACTGCTTCTGTTCCTGAGAAAGTTCTGTGTGAATCAAGCCATCTTAGATGTCAAAGGTTACTGAGTTGGATTGGATGCCCTCGTCTGCTTTCGAAGTGAGTAACCCAGTTTTGGTATTGGAGTTGACAAGGCTCCTCGGTCTGATATGGCTGAAGAAACAAGTTCCGGGGAATTAACGTAAATCAGTAATCATGCCGACGTAAAAAAGGTGTCATAGCACATTTACTTTTTTACTTTTATGCGACTATCTCCTGCGAGAGGATGTCGCCTTGGATATCTCTTATGGTAGCTGTACAGGTGTTCCGGTCTGCGGCAAGATCTGTACACCGTGAAATCCAGTTGAGCGAATCGCGTACTCCGAAAGGGGACTGAAGGCCTAGGCAATCCGTGTCTGCTTCAATGGCTCTAACCCACGCTTTCAATTGGCCACCAAGGCGACATTTCCGGTTTTAGCAAAGTGACGGCAGTAGGTTCCATTTCGGGTCGTCGAAGGACATGGCCGAATCACCGTAGGCGTCGTCGTTGGCGGGCCGAAAAAGTCGTTCTGCATCCGCAGTGTTGACGTAAGGCGGATTTTGAGACGCGATCTTACTACTTGATTTTGACCATGTAGCGGGGGCACCAGTGGTTGAAGCTTTTTAGCCCTTTCATGTCGTCTACTCTTAACGGCCGGGTATCGCACGCGTACGTAAGAATCGGGCGGACGGCAGCTCGGTATATGCGCAGGTTCGTGTGGAGGCTTATTTTGCTGCGAGACCACAATGATTTGCGAAATTGTAGTAACGCTGTCCTTGCATTCTACACGAAGCTTAACCGCGCCACTGACCTGGCTGTTTGGCCGGATGGTAGAACCTAGGTACTTAAAGTGGTGCACCTGTTCCAGATTTTCGCCATTGACGCCAGTAGTGTATTAGGCTTTGCGAAGTTGTGAATAACTTCGCTTAGTGTTTATCTCCAGACCAACAGCCTTAATTTCACATGCAGCTGCAGAGTTCTGGGACCCTCTTAGATTGGCAATGTCGTCGGCGAATTCGACTTCCGTAGCTCAAGAATTGTGGCCAAGTTGTATTCCTCGAAAGTTGTTGAGGGCGCGACGCATTATCCAGCCTATAGCATAGTTAAATAGCACTGGTGATAGAGGGCGTTTTTGGAGGACACCGGAGTCGGTTGGAAACTCCGGGGAATCTTTGTCGTAGGCGCGGGCGCGCGCTTCTGTTGCCGCGTAGCACGATCCCATTGATCTGATGTTCTCTTCGGGCATCCCGTTGCTTCGCAGTGCACTTCTTAGTGACTCTGTCAGAGGGGTCAAGTGCTGTCCGTAAGTCAATGAGGCATGCCGTGGTGGGTTGGTGAAATTTTTAGCGATTTTCCAGAGTTCGCCGTAGCGTAAAGATCTGGTCAACACAGCCTCTTCCTCGACGAAAACCACACTGATTGGAGCGTGTTCACCCTTCCTAAACAGCAAAAAATATATTTGAAAGAATGGCCTCGAAAAACTTAGCCGCTGTATCGATGAGGCTGATACCCCTGTAGTTCGCGTAGACATTCTTGTCTGTCTATTTGATATAGGGCGGAGGACTGAGATTGACCGGTCTTTGAGAAGAAAATTCTAGATGCGACGGAATGGCGCACTTTGTGGATACAATAGAATTGGCAAACAGGGTTTGAAGATCTCGGATGGGATGTCATCCTCGCAAGTGACTCTTCGTTTGTCATTGTCTGAACGGCGGCAACGATTTCCGTTTCGTTGAGAAGCCTGATGTCGATTACGCATTGTTCTATATCGCCTGGTGCCGTTACATAAATGGATAGGATGGGATGGGGGTTGAACAGCTGACAAGTGTTCGATCCATCTTTGAAGCTTCCGATTGCAGCCCAAAATGAGGTGGCCGCTATCATCGTGTAGCATGGGAGGACGAAGTTGCTCCTTTCCCGAAGATGAACTTATAAGTCGGAAATCTCTCTCAAAATCTCCAACAGCGGCTGTTTCCATCCGACTTGCAATTTCATACCAATGTAGTTTACGATCGCTCTTCGCAGAGCATGTTGCTTCTCGGCGAATGTTGTGGTAATCAGGTGAGTTGCGGAGTCTCGCGTTTCCAGCCTTAGCGCAGCGGTTAAGGGTTTCTGCAGAGATCCAATTTTTCCTGTGTCGCTTTGTTTTACCTATCTGTTCAAGGGAGGCGCTGGTGATGGATATTTTTAGCCCCATTCATTGCTCATCTACGCTGCCATCCTCGTCGATCGCAGCTAGTTGGGATGTAATCGCGTTTGACAAGGCTTGAAGGTTGTCCGGGATTGTTAGCTTAGACCTATCTACTCTGTAGTGAGAACGAGATTTTTGTCGCACTAAAAAGCAAAGCTTAAGACGGGGACGTACCAGTTTGTGGTCCGTGCCATTGGGGTTTCCCGTTACGCCGTCCGGTATGCCCAACAGTTCTCGACGGATAACGCACAGCGAGAGCGCACCAAGATGTAGTCAATTTGGTGCGCTGTCCTACCGTCGTTGGAATACCAAGTCAGCAGGTGTTTTTTATATTTGAAGCGGGTATTGGTGACGACCAGTCAATTGAGGTCTGCAAACGTGGCCAGGCGGTCGCCGTTTTCGAATCGCTCGCCGAGGCCAGATTTCTGCAGTAGATGTTGGGTACGGTCGTTGAGCTTTAGCGTTCAAGGGTGAGAGCAAGAGGATAAGGGGACCTATATATTGGGCTTTATTTGACGGATAAATGCGGTACGAAGGCTGAAGTTGATAGAGAGAATGCGGTGAAACTGGAAAAGAAAAGGCGCATTAGAATGGATATTTGACAAGAGAAGGAGTAGTATACCACAAAATGTGGCAGGTCGTCCTGTGCGAACCACTAGGCAACAAGTTTGGTCAGCATCGCATATACATTGCTCTACGGTATTATTCTCTACCGATTACTTAATGCTTGCGAACAGTTATGAAGCGAGAATCCAGCTCGATCTAAACCTGGTCGAGGTTGCGTTGGCCACATCTTCACTTTTCGCAAATTTTAAGATATCCACACCTTTTGTAGGCGCATCATCTCTGTTTTCTGAGTCTCCGTCGATCACACAACTCTCTGTCGCTGCTTCTTGCTAGAGGATGCACCAGGAAAACTAATTTTAATCAAATCGCTGTGCATGAATCACCAAAGCTGATTTTGAACCTGTGGCTACCTTTCGTCCAAGCTCACCACGAAAAATGGTGTTCGTCAGGCTCGTCCTCTCTGTTTGTTTGACTGCGTTATTCCTAGACCGCCATTTAATAATGCAGAGGTAGAGGTGTTGAGGCTTTCCCAGATGGCAAAGTATCAGACTTAAAAGATGCCGGCGACATCGTTCTCACAAGTAAAGTTTAACGCTCCTCCGGACAGTTTGTACATCTGTTTAGCAATGTTCGGTATATGTTCTGTACCTTCATAGTGTTAGGTTTTGTTTCAGTACTGGATTAGTCCGGTACCAAACCGTGGTACCTGGGGAGACTGACAGTGAAGTGGATAAGTCCCGTTATCTAGGTAGCTGCATTTCACTCGAAGATCGGATATCGAATAAAGTGTATTCGCATATGCAGAGGCCTCGTTTGACTTTTGCCAACCTCGTTCATCGGTTTTTTCGACATGACGCCCGTTTATATATCATGGGTCAAGTGTACGCTCCAGCAGTTAGACCAGTTGTTCTGTTCGCTTCTTTGATGTGGTCGGTGCGGATTTTTCATTTATTATTGCACTTGCGCATGATTGCAATGAAAGAAGTATAACCCATGACCCCAAAGGGCCACTGCACCGTTGGGAATAGCCGGCAACCAGGCTGAGTCTTGGATTGGAGAACCACGTAAGGTTTCAATAAGAAGAAGGATATGCATAGATTGTCGGCATTTGAACACCGATTTCTTCGTTTTCTTATTCGAATCTGATGGGAACACCTTATCAGGAATGCTGACTGTAAACTAAGAGCGTTAAACACACAAAAAAACCGGTAGGTAAAACAAAAGTTCACCAAGCTAAGATGGTAAAGGCATGTGCTGCGCATTTCTCCTGATAGGATACCTCGGAGCGCAATGTTCGCTGAGGGGACAGTAATAGGTAGATAAGCAGTGGTGACTAGTCCGTGACGTGAAGAAAGATATGGAAAGCCAGACTGATGAATTTTGCCATGCAGGGCATGTTAGGCTCCCTGAGTAAGTAGTAGTTAAGTTTTACTACCAATGGTACTCTTGTTTTCGCGAGCTTTCTGGGCCGAATAATACTGCTATTTGTCGTTCTGTTCTTGCTCCTAATTTTTCAAAATTTTCAGTTGAGATTCTCGTTGTATGATGGTAACCACAACCGCGGCACCCAGCGCATGGTTACTTGTTTTTCGGACCGAATTGATAACTTTATCGTTAACATGGTTCTAAAGAACACCCTGTGCGCACACGACAATGCTAGTATAATACCTTTCTCCGAAGAAAAAATTAGAGATCTGTTATACGTCTCGGTAAAGTACTTCCAGATTTGCGACTAGTATTCCGCTGAGATATGTGCACCAAAACTCCCCCACCCGGTGTGTGGCAATTAGCTATTTGAACTAAAATCAAAATAGGAAAGACTTCCATTGTAAGAGAGTTATGGTCCTGGGATTTGAGCATGTGTCGTATTTCCACAATTCTTTTTCAATCTATCTTTTACGCGCTTTAGTTGCGCTGCAGCGCCGTGCCGTGTACTCCCTCCCCTTCGACTGAGGTGACCATTAGGCGAGCTGGAAACCTTAGCATGTTTTGTATCCAGATAGATTATCGGAATACAAGGAATCATACAAAACAGTTACCTAATCACCATACGTACGTTGTACAGCTACGAGGTGGAGATAAGAGAAGTGCCTACTCAATCCCGATGGTCGACAAATTTGTAGTTGCTATTCAGACGGTTCTTATTTCTCAGAAAGCGGGCAGACGATTCAGGGCGGCACTGAGTCACCAGAGTAATGACAGTTAAGTACAGCTCCGCTCTCCTCGAAGCAGGTCTTACGTAGGATCACAATCAATCCCCCAGCGTTAAGTGGATATTCGTTGACTAAGGACCAATTCCGAGATATGACGTTTTCATTAGTGCCAGAGACTTCTCCTTCTCCGTGTACTGGAACTAGTAATTAAACGTTGTTCGGAATCCAAGTTGATGGGTCAACAAAGCGGCTAGATTGTTTTTGACAATACTTGAAAACCTTCGTTCTTATGCTATTCAACTGGAACATCCAATCATAAGTATCCATTTTTACTTCGTGATTTACCTGCTGGTCTTTCGGGTGAGTTTTTCCATGAAACGTCAACGGAATCCACTGCACTGTTTACGGTGAATAGTTGTTCAACTGAAACCTTACTCACGGCTGAATTAAACTTATGTTGGTTGACAAGCATTTCACGTTTCTCCAAGTCTCACCGCCATTGCCATACATGCGCATGCACGTGCTTGTCCGATTGCTTCAGAATGTGGCAACCAGTTGAAGGTAGTCAACCACCGATCACAAAGAATCCGCCGTTGTAACAAACCGGGTGCACCGGAATATTCCACTGATCGGAACCGCAATGGGGAAATTGAGCTTAATATAGCTAAATGTAGCGTTTTTGCCGTCGCTTATTCTGTTGAGCAAAATATTTCCAAAGTTTCTCTCCGAGCTGAAAGTTCTTGTCCGAATTGCGAGCTCGTTACTTTACCTCATCTTTTTCTGCGTTTTAGGTGTAAAAAATACAATGTTCCAATCGAAAAAGTGTTCAATAGAACTCAGCGCGAAAAGTTTCAATGGGCAATTGATATGGCTACCGAAAGCTACAAATTCTTGGATCGGGAATCGGACCGCAACACAAACCAATTGAAAGCCGAAGAAAGCGGAGACGAATGCGATATGATGGACGACGAAGATTGAATTTAGCAGTGTTCACTCAAAGCTCTCCATGTCCCCACTTCTCTAATGAAGAGCTCTATTGTAGACTGTCTATCTTCGTGAGAATGCAAACTTGTAAGAGACTGGTGCTGCTACTCTGGGGGCTGCGTTGACTGTCACCGTCCGTTTTCGTCACTTTCCGTATTTTCCTGGCTCTTTCGTGTCATCCGTGTGCGTGGATGAAAGCCGCGTTTGTACACCTGTGTAATTCATGCCTTATACCGTGTTTTATGTACATGCACTCGTCTACTCAGTTCTACACACCTCACTTCCCATGTCTAGCTAACTTATAATCCCCCCACACTTTTCAAAACTTCATTCCTCGAAGTTTTTTTCTGGCTTCTTTTTACCCGGACCTTCGTTTTTTGCCTTGTTGGTAGTTTGATTGACTTAGTCAAACACCACTTGTGCATATAAATATGTAGACCTTATCTTCATCGTTTTGTTTTTGCACTTCTTATGGTAGAAAATCATAACTATTTTCTTCGTAATGCGGCGCCCACATCGCAGATCTGACTGCCTCTTGAAATATGGTACATTTGTTCAAATGTAACTCACCCTATCTCCGTTGCACACTGTTAGTCAATATTGGAATGATTTGAATTATCCACTCATTTTCGTCTTCTCGTTCTTCTGTCGCCGTGCATCACTGCCCCTTTCTACATGTTTGAACGGTTTCCTACTCGCAAACCTATCTTTGCCACTTCATGTCTGCTTTTCGGTCTTATGAGCTCAAGGTGCGTCCCTATGTTCTTTGAAGGCTGTGCGGTTTGTGGAAGGCAGCTAAGCAGACGGAATAACAGCAGGTTCTCCATTCGTCGGTTGATCGCCGACATCCTCTACCATCCTCATTGTCATTCGAACCTCCCACCAATGTACGTTTCACCTGGTTTTGCTACAAATTTCTTCATTTCCCGCCCACCCTCCTGCGACCAAGACCACTTACATGCAGGCGAACACAGGTGTTCTGGTTGCAGTTCCATCTTGTCTTATGCGCCTGTTCTAATCTTGTTTCCACATACTGCTTTCACTTTATCTGTAACTACACAGATGCCTCACGGGAGCTCCCTGTTCCAGTGATCTATACAGTCGTTAGTAATTTGTGGTCTGATTTCCATTCAGAACTAGTATGAGGAAAAGTCCGTTCGCCTTCGCCTGTTTATCGATGTATCTATAGGAATGCGTGTGCCCTCAATCAGCGTTTTCCCAAAGTGGTGCATTACTTTTTTTGTTCCGTACTTTCTATGTCAACGGGTCTTGTTTGTAATTAAATTGATTATTGATACCATTCATGTGATACGCTGGTGTCAGTTGCATCGGTATGAGTGTTGTCATTCCACTTTATATAAGATTCATAAACAGGAAAGAAAATTAGCTGAACCTCACAGAATAGTTACGTTGAACATTAAAAACTTGTGTGGATCTAACGCCGCAGCCATCGGTCTAATTTTAGTAGCGGCGAATATGATCAGTCGTCGAACATCACCAACGCTTTCTTGCCAGTGGAGCCAGAACACCCAAAGCAGCCGAGTAATGTCTTGATCACTGATTTTTTCGTGCACAGAGATGTTCCGTTCACGTGGATGAGTTTGTTGCTCAACGTGCCCTATCGGTGGATAACTGCCATGTGTGCTGTTAGTGGACGCCAAACCAGGTGTTGGTTTTTCTACTTTCGTGTTGGATTGAATATATATATATATATATATATATATATATATATATATATATATATATATATACTCACAGGCTTGGACCTACACATAAACGGTCAACACAAAGTGCACCTATGTGTTCCCCATAAGGCGTTACCCAGACTGTCGTTCCGAACACTTCGACTTACGTCGTAGTCGCCGTGACGTGCACTCGCTTACCGGCCAGTAATCGTAACCGCCCTAATGAATGGAAAATGTTTCAGGATACCGCCATCCTCAGCTAGATATGATCTAATCCTACCGCTAGTATGAATGGGCATCACTGCTATCTCGTTTTCTCCCGCAGGAACCATCACTTTCTCGTCAATCCGTGGTGGCACTTTTGTAAGCTGATAAATTCACCACTGACTACCATTGTTTTTGCGTTTCTCAGCCTTCAGTCACGAAGTTCATTGAGCGGTAATCACAACCAGGTGTGGTTTTCGTGGTGTTTGCACATGGCACGACCTGGGTGCACACATTCTAGTTACGTTTATCCTGGCGTGATATCATACATTCATTCCGCTGCCCCAGCTGGGGCGGTGTCTTTAACTGTCACCCCAGACCAGTAGGGATAGATGTTCTAAGACCCCTCGAATATTAACAAGCCGCAAACCCCAACAAACTCCCCGAATGCACGGTTCATCTAGCGACTTCGTCCACATTAGCGACTGTAAGGAAACTAGTCTTTACAACGTAGGTATTGAGATGAACAGGTTTGGACAGTGACTTGTTCGACGGCGTCTTTTAACTCACGACTGGTGTCGTTATTACCCAATGTATTCCATTTATTCCTACATCTCGTACAGCTACGGGTATGGCCGAATTAAATAAGATGGATTGACGTTGTTCACAAATCTAGGCGATTACGCAGTTCACTGGGACTGCTTGCTTTTAACACAAGTTGACTACAACTTCTCTCGGTTTTGTCAAGTCGAATCAAATTGTGGCATTACCACAAGGTTTGCCACGAAGCAAAGTGCTCCTCTGTTAGGGAACTGATTTGTTTAGATAGGATATACCAGTGGGTCGTGATATAACTAGTGGTTCTTCGCAAAATGAAAAAAAATTCACTAGAGGACCGGGAAAAAATGACGGGGGAACAGTGAAGCCAAATAGAATTTGCCGACCCTTGCAGGATTCTCCAAAGCCACCTGATATATTTTACCATAACGATCGGAGAATTGTTCAGTTATGAGGTCACACGAACTATGTCCAAAGTTACACTACGCGCAATTGATCATGCACATACTAATTGCAGTTACTATGTATTCTGCCAGAGCAAACTAGAGTGATTTCCATCCATCCCTATTTGACAGCTTGATAAAACCTTTTGACTGAAATTGCAATCGTGAGACCAAACACCATAAAGATCTAACCCGCAATTGGATTGGTGTTTGGTTTGACTAATCAATGGCATACCACTTATCAGAGACCATGTTAAGCTTGATAAGAAAACCGCTATTGGTTGATCAGGCCATAACATGGAAGATACTAAAAGCCGAACTAGTGCACTTGGGGCGTGCCTGGCTTCTATGTGGGTTCCACGACACATCCAGCCAGTGATTACAGACAGTAAGATATGACTACGCACGATAAAAAGTGGATTTCTTGTATTGAAACAACTTATTCATCGAACAGGTATTGTTATTTGTTGCCCGCTCCGTGCTTTATCGTATTGGTGGTTGTTTTGATTTCCTAGTAATGTTACTGCTGAGCAGTAGCAATCAGAAGCGCCACTATCAGTGAACCTTTAGTGGTTTGTATTTGCATTTCCTTGAATAACTGACCGTATGTTCCCTGCATCACTTCCCCAACCTCAGTATGATCATCATATCTGGAAAATTAAGTCAGTAATGTTAAGATGCATGATGTATTCCTCAGCATTTCGGTGAATCTTTACTAGTGCATACTGCAGCCAAGATGATTGTTTATGAATGGTATAAAGACCGTTATCATAAGACTAAGGACAAACACATCTAAAATTATTCATCCAGTAACTGCTACCGGACGATGGGTCAATTAACAATTAGGAACAATTACTGACGTTATTAAGCATAGTCACCGCTTGCCCAATTGTGGGTACTGATGACTGATTGCTAGTGCCGGACGGATACGCGTGGCCATTCAGAGCGTGTCGGGCTTCCACAGTTGGTTACATGACCACGATATCCATCCAGTCAGTGATCATGTGCAGGAGGATATGACTAGGTGACATGAAATGTGACACTTGTATTTGCAAAAATTAACAGTCGAAATGATACTGTTATTCATAATTTTCTCCCTAATTTTCAATCCTGATGATGGTTTTGATACTCGGGTTAGGTTGCTGCTGAGAAGTAGGAATCAGTGAACCACCGCAATCAATGAACTGCTAGTGGTTGTTACAATTGAATAAGATCCGTCAAATTCCCACAAATTCAGGAGGCCAATGTGAATACACACGATTGAACCGCGAACAGGTTAGCGATAAATACTGTGCCAATGGATGACACACTGCCGAGCGAATCATTAAATACTTAAATTGTGACTTTACTCGGATTTTCCATGCATGGCGTAATAAAATAGACCAAGATGTCCAGTTTATTCGCAATAGGCGTGTCTGTATTGGTTGGCATATCACTAACAGTACGGTTGGAGGACATCGGGGGTTTTGTTGGTCATCATCTCAAGCGGACAATCGAACGCATTTTTTCGCCGGGTGTAAAAAGTTAACTGCTGCTATCGCGTTCAGTAGCATATATAGAAATTCCATCTTCCCCGTGGTGGACCCACTTCCGGTGAACACAGCACACACCAATCCTAGAATAAATTCTTGAATTTCGTATAAGTGCAGCGCTATGGGCGCTGAACTAGCAGAGCCCCAATTTCACGCGCTCATGAGATTTTATCAAGGCGCTGGTAAGTTATTCCTCATGTGACCGGATGAATACAACCGTCGGAAGCACAGTATTTCAATTTTGCTATCAGTGATACATAACTGCGTTTAACAGGAATGGGCTTTCGGTGTAAAATACAAAACAGATAACACAAGAACGCTCAAACAAATACGACCATGTTTCGGACTATTTTACCACATGTGTATTGATACTGTCCGGAAAACAGTCATTGACATTTAAGGCGAAGCTGAAGTAAATATCAAGTCATGCGATTGGCAAAAATAGAATGGATGGGTAGATAAGCTGTTTTCTGATTTTGAGTTTGTAGCTGAAAACGGCTAAAATCTCGGCATATCTAAGCAATCTTGTGCTTATAGTGTTGTATATGACCTTAGAAACGTTTCTCGGAGTTGCGCGGTGCTTTTGCTCAATCACATGTTGGATAATTGATGATTTAATTATTTTAGGTTCAGATGATTACTTGTTCATTGCAAAGTGACTATTCGTCGCTTTTTAAAGTCATACCAGAACACGTTCAACCTTTCGATGAAGCGTCTCTCTATCTTCGTTCTGAGCACACACTTGTGAATTGATAAACACAGTTTAATTTGGCACAGAGAGGCAGCTGCTCTTTCACTGACGGTGTTGGTATCCGTGTGGTTATGCAGACGATGACCGGATCGGATGAGTAGCAAGCGCGTTTGATGACCAAATTCAAGTGCACACTAATTAGTCGATTGACTTCGTCATCCTTGAATGGTAGTTTCAAGAACATTTTCAGAGGCAACGAAGTGGTCCACGATAGGTTGTGCAGATCTGCATCCGAGTTCTTCATCGAAACGGACATGACACAACTGTGAATGGATGGTTCAACCAGTCATGCCTTTAGCATCGCTGTCGCTCCGCATTATCAGATGCATTGCAGTCCGGAAAGCGAAATCAGGTAGCGGGAGAGAAAATTCTAGATAAAGTCAGAGGTTATTAGGAAAGAATGCCAACGGCAGTATCTGGCACAGAAACTGACGAAAGTGGAACTCACTGAATTGTGGATGAGGTATGCGCGTCAGTTGGCTCCCTCGTTCAATGCAGTTGGGAACCAGCTGAATTAAGATAACAAACAAATGCACAAACACCGTAATCCACCACAACGGTATGGGCATTTCAACACAGTTGGAGATCCATTATGAAGACATCCGTGGCAGCCATAATTAATAACCAATCGTGTCATTTATCCCGCGTAAGTTCCATAGGATTTTTACAGTTATCCAAGGAGGTTTTGTAAAGGTTGACTACTGACAGCTGTATCAGTAGGAATTCGACCGGTATGATGTGTATAAGTATTCATTGGTCAGGCTACAGGTAAGCCCAGAAGTGGCCGTCGGGCTACGGACACGGTTACCCAGATTAATCAAAGACCGTGATCAAGGAAAACAAATTAACTTTCCTCGAAGCCGCCGAGTGGACAAGCTTCAGTTGGTCTGAGGGCGCGAGCTAGTCTCTGTAGTCACGCTTGCGGTGCGACTTAGTGTCGTGAACAAACCCGGTTAACCGAACGAGATGACTAGCACGCGGGTGTGTACCAGATGCACGAACCCTTCAATATTTACGCGTGCATTGGTTAGAAAACTGCCCCATTTGGCAAGTATCGATCCACAATCCTTTTACTAAGACAGAAAGTCAGCAAGGCTGAGAGCAGAGAGATGTCCGATTGACCAAATAGGGCTAGTAACCAAAGTGCTTCAGTTGGGGTTTTGAAAAGTATTCAAATGGGCTCACTGCAAAATGGCATATTTTTTTCATTGTATACAAGTTTGGGCACTAGGTTCACATTGCAGCCATTAAATAATGAAGTATCAAATTGATTCTCCTTTTGCCCCACTATCTCCTGCTGGAGGATAAGTCGGCTACATGAATATTGTGAAAATTACTCATGGAGATTCTTGGGAATATGGTACAAGGTGGTGTCTCCCGCACCATCCGGAACTGCTGTACTACTAGAATGCCTAGTCAAAAGTAAGAAATAAGTTGACGGTAACTCATCAGGGCCTTTTGTTCTAGGATGCATCTCTAACCTTTGCACACTCAAATGCAGCCTACAAGAGAGTAAGGTTGTTCCAGGAAAGCCGGTAGCCTGTTTTGCGGTTCATTGGCCTCTTCTGTAATACCTGGTCGGATAGGATGACTAGTTTTCCTTTGTAGCTGCTGCATCAGGAAAACTCGTCCGCTCATCCAAGAGTACGTCTTCGCAAGCCGAATATTGTCTCAACGAGGTTTTGGACTTTGATAACTCTCAACCTGGTTTAGCCCGCCCATCGAGCGATTTGCCGGGTTGAAACCGCGAGTGCATGCTTCAACTTCGTGCAGCCACAGCTGGTAGTCGGGTAAATGATGAAGACCAAGAAGGTGGAGGATGTTCCAAGAGACGAAAGTCTACCATCTCGGAGACGCTACTCCTCTCAAATACCCTATAAAAAACCCTCAAAATGATTGTGATACAAGAATATAATGTACAAATTATGCGTGAAAAATACGATTTGATTTGGAGGAATTTTGTGCGTAATTTGGTGATCAATACATATGCGGTCATAATTAAACGACCAGAGTAAGGCACCGGTGAATTCACACTACAGATAATCAGTTCATGGGAATTCGATGTGATAATTGAGAACCGAACTGGAGTAGTCGTACTATTCGCAATGAACGCAATATAGCTCCTGCCCGAACTACGCGCAACTGAAGATTAAAAACACCGACTGGATGGTCGCAATCGTAATGTACATGAACATGCAGATGCAATAAAACACCAAAAAGTACTGTCATCACCAATCGCCACATCCGCCGCAGCCTGAATGAAGTTCAGGGTTTTTGCAATTACGGCGTTCTTTGTTGTGTAAACGTTCCGATCTTCGGACTGTTTCTGTTGGACTGGGACCATTTACATCTGGAAAACACTCAGAAAGATCAGAATTAGTATCAACCGGATTAAAGACAATCTGATCTACATGCCTTCGATGAATGGAACCATCACTGAGATCCAAAATCTGACAAAGTTTTTTCCCAAGTTGCTTAATTAGGACGCCTGTTGAGGGTCTTAAATCATTCCCTCTGTGGTAAGCCACTTCCGGAGACTCGAGTTGGAGTAAATTAGTGCGTAGTGTACGACTCTTGAAAAGCCTCGCTGGACTACTACCCGTGGTTGAATAGACAGAATTGCAATAATGCATTAGGAAATTGTCCACAGTTCTCTCAAGTCCACTGAGTGTTCCTGCATTTGTGGATTTGATAGCACCCTTTACCGTTCGCAAAAAATTTTCAGCAATGTCATTTGACTGCGGATGACTTGGAGGAGTTAACACATGATGGCAACCCATGGACTTCAACCAGTCTGTCACCTTTTGAGCGGCGAAATGACTCCCGTTATCGGTAACCAGTGCATATGGTACTCCTTCCCAGCTAACTGTCTTGCGAAGTGCAGTAATAGTAAAATCAGAGCTCAGTGAAGTAGTGAAATAAACCTCTGACCACTTGGAATAAGATTCGATGATAACGAGGGCCAAATGTAGGTGTTGTGTTCAGAATTCACAGAACACAGTACGCACTAGACCCGCTTATCAGGACAGCAGTGAATGCGCACGTGAGTACACAAGCGGGCAAACAAGTGAATCATCCACTGGCAAGCGCAAGCATAATAATATGTCAACGGGACAGGGATCCTCACATCATTTCACGTTTTTTTTTGGAAATTCGTGCAATACCACACGGTACGGATAGTAGAATCCGTGAATCGGTTTGTGGGAGGAAGGTTTAATTTTTGTTACATCAGACCAAAATATGACTAATTTAATTGCGAATGAAGCAAAAGCGGCTCGTTGACTTCAATTTTTAGGGCGATTCGCAATCAATTCAATTATAATAAGAGGCATGCGGGCAAACCCCATAAGTCCCAAAGACCGTGCGGGCATCTCGGTAGACATTCTGTCCATTTGCAGGACGTAGATCGTTTTCGTGATAGCCAGAATTAGTGAACAATGCTGTCGTTGATCCTTCGACTGACGGCATCGAACACGATTTTATATCGCTATGTAGTAGTGTCTATTGTACATTTCTGGCTACTGAGAGCAGTGTCAGTAGTATAAACTGGAATTCGACCGTACGTCGGGATTCGTTCCAACTTGATGTGATCCCCATTTCTTTGAACATCACTTAAATCACCAATTAACGAACCTGAAATTAAGGCCAAATAGATGGGCAGAGGGACTTGGTTATTTCGAACGCCGCCATGCAATTTAATCTTCATTACGGCTGGTTACATTGATGGAGCCTTTCCCCAGTAGTTCATAATAAATATAGTAGACGAGATTGCACGGTTATACAGTGTCACTCACGTAGTGACACTGCGTCCATTTCTGGCACTCATCATCATTATTGCTACCCCATGTATAAACTTTATTTTATTTCTCCAAACCAAGCTGTTCCTGGTTCTATTGCCATTATGACACACACTCTTGTGAGTCCTACCTGATGGTTTCACGCTCTGCATTCTTTGTCCTCCAGATTCGCATAAGCATCTCTGTGGCTCTCCAATTTGGTTTTCTGACTACTAGAGAAGCATCACTCGGTTCGTCACTTTAGTTATCAATCACGTGCGTACGCCATTCGTCTCGTTAGTCCTGCGGGCTAAACTCAAGATTGGTCCAGTTTCTGTCCTAATCCTCTCAGTCTCGAATACACCTTGGCGAGTAGCCTTTTTTAATATCCCTCTCTGTTGTCCGAAAGGTTTCACTGAGCACATTGGTAGAACACGGATAGGCAAACAAGCTCCTTTCCAGTCATTTGTATTCATGCCATCACAAAGTTTTACTTTAGGGAAAAGTTAGGGGATTGAACGAAATGGACAATTAGATGGAGATGACAGAGATAACCGTTCGCATTTATCGTGTTTCAGGCGCAGCTTGAGACTGGTTGCAGATATTGCCCCATTTCCTGTCAGTACGGTCTGGCTTAGGGCTTATTTTAAAATGAAGGACGAGGCAGAGTAGCTCAAGAGTCTAAAAAGTGTTTTAAACCCACACTTTTGGAGATGATTGTGAATGTGGAATCCTAGTGTCCGCTGAAACTAGGGTTTTGTCGGTCTCGATTACCATGCTCGGACAGAACAAAAAGGTGCGGAAATCCTAGAACAAGTTTACTGCGTGATCGTCTTGGTGGTTCGAAATCACTGCGCTGTTGAGTTACTCAATCACTTTAGTATTTAAATTCGAAAGGTGGTTCACATGGATGCATTCAGACAAGGGTGTGACCGTGTGGTTGACGTACAGTATGCTCACAAATGCTGGAGAGACCATTTCATGGTAGAAACTCGCAACGTTCTACTTAAAAGCTTGTTAGTAGGCATAACAGTGTAAAATTCATGAAGATGGGATTGGAACAATCCTGCAGGTGATTTATTCTTTTGGAAATTATGAGAGCTAATCACGGCTAAATGTGATAACGCCAGTAGCCCAGATGAGTTGCCACCAATGAAGTTCGTATTATATCTCCATTGCTAACAAGTTTTCCAATCCAGTTCTGGTCCATGAAATATTACAGACCATGGATTTTTGTAGTATCCATTACACTGGCGCAAAATAAAGAAACTTCGGGGTCGCGATATATCTATGGTGGAAAACAATTGCCTTGAAGATATCTGAATGAACCTTGTTGCAATAAAACTACGCTTTTTAGTTCGGCGCACGGAATATAGATGACTACCGTTCAGTCGTTAACCGAAAGACCAAGTTACGCATAAACTATCGGATCAAACATACTGAAAACCGAAGTTGTCTGGACATACACTTCCATACATATATAAATCTCGCATGGTTGGTTACGACAGTCAAATAGGAAACTTTCCGAACAAAGGTGCATTTTTTGATGAAAGAACAGAAGTGGGGATTGTAGAACGTACCGGGGAGAAATAAGACAGTCCACGGTTGCGTTCAAAGGATTTGACAGCAGTGGAAAAAGGTACCGTCTCATTCGATGAGCCAAAGAAAAACAGCTCACATACGTGACTAGTGGCATACAACATAGCACTCCGTTGTGTCAAAAATGCAAACGAATACGATAACTTGCAGTCAGAAGAAAAGGGCACTGAAAGCTAACACATGACGGGTGTAAAGAGCACAGAGGCAACAGTAATCACGTTGATCCAGAGGACAACCAATCAGATGCAGAAAATCAAATGCGCAGAAAAAACGGGCAAACGAAGGTGGGTCCCTGATCGATGAGATAGTGATCGAGATGGATGTGTTTTATGCTATCCCAATGGCTCTACATCATTCTAAGCTGGATTTGACACACTACCACACGCATTTGCAAACTTATTACATAGATTTGAAAAACTGTAAGTTTCATTGGAGAAACAAACGCAATGGTTGATTCTCGCATCCGCAAAGTGCATTTCATTGACCAACTGGCCACAAGCCTCTCTGGCCGACCATTGTCCATTGTGATCGCCTGTCTTACCACGTTCTTCTTGAGCAAAGATGGCACAGACCTCAGTCGTGCGACTTGTCGCGTTCACGGATGGACGTCGATCCTATTATTCAGTGAGGTCATGTGAACTGAGCCAGAGAACCAATTGTCCCCAACCCACCAACGGGAACGACGGCGCACTGTATTAGACGCCTTTGGGCTAGCGAGACCATTTCGACTGCTCTATAGATGGAGTTTTGACACTGGTCTTTGAATAACATCATCATTCCTTTCATTGACATGATGCCTAGATGAAAATATATGAAATACGCTAAATTAGAAAATAGCTTGGCACCCCACCGTGTTGGATAATAACTGATTATATTGTTCAATTCTCATCTTGAAAAGCAATTTCTTACGAGATATGTTTGGTCAGAACATTCTATTAGAATAAATAGAAGCCTCCTATATTCATTTTTCTGGATGAAAACTGCAGGAAATGGAGCACGCAGTAAGTCGAAAGCGGTGGAATATTCTGGGGCAAATGTTGATGTGTGATCATCTTTGGTGGTAGACAGTAATACATTATCATCCAGCTCGTTACCAAACCTGAACTACTACTACTACTACTCCAAATTTCAGGGTCTGGTTGCCAGCTATCCTTAGTAGTACCGTGGATCTTTGAGGTTATGAGGTATACACCTTCCACTGTACTCATGGGCAAGTATGTCTTTAAAAAACACAACAAGATGCCACTTCACTTGCAACTGACTACAATCAAGGATTTTTGGATTGTTGACATTCAAGTCAGCTAGTAGAGCTGAAATCGTTACGAAACACGCAATTGTTATGGTTTCTTAGTAAATTAAATCTAAGTTCGGCGAATTGTACTCATAGTAGAAGCACCGAGTTTCATTCACTCTACGGTCAGTAATGTAAGAAGCCGAATACTGCTAGGTTTCAACATTGTGCATACCCTTCTCAATGGCCATCAATCCGAAATTCATACAAAATAGTGTTGGTATGCAATGAACGGACATGAAGTATTGACTACCGTGTTTCACCAAAAATAGGATCAAGTCTTACATCATTTTCTACCCAAAACACGCACTAGGGATTATTTCTGAGGATGTTTGTTATTTCAACGAATAAAAATCCAGAATGACGAAACGAAGTCTCGTTTCTTCGCGTAAAGGGAAATAATCTCAAATAGAAACCCATTTATAGTAATGAAAGACTTACTAATTTCCTAATTATATTTAGTCAAATGCAATCATTTCGTCCTTTTTTGTGATTTCCTCCTAAATTAGGAAATCCTGAACTTCAGACTGTATTTCCGGCAAATTCATTTTCTGGTGAATCACTGACCGCAATCTCATGTTTAGCAATAGAACTTTCCCCGAATGAACAGTTTTTGTCCAAGTACCCTGTAATAACCGTAATGAACTGAGTTCATAGTCCGTGTTGAAATTGCCCCAACCCAGGACGGAAGTAGCAAGAAGACCAAGGCCGCGAAATAGCACGTTAGTTGTATTGCAGAGTGGGCTTGCATAAATACAAATAATTAGTGAATACAATTAGTAAATTCAAAGATGACCAATCACAGGGAGCTTTCGTCGGAATTGTTTGGGGTGATCCTGATTGGTTGAGACTCATCCGTGTACGTGGTAACGAAGTTGTACCCAGCCGTATCACGTGTGACAGCTGCTGAATCACCACAACCTGCCTCGCCAGTTTGACTCGCCTATCATACTGATCTTCGTACTTGAGCTGGTGGCTGTCTCTGGCCACTGCAGCTGCCATTTCAGGAGGCGAAACAGATCTATCACAGTCATCAAAACGATCCCTGTCATGACCCTCGGTCGTCTCAGCAGTGCCATTGGTTACATTGCCGGTTGCTACTTTGAAGTAAATTTGACTGAGTTGGCGCCGATGCACCGATGTATCATCCAGTTCCGTAATCTCGATCGTAGATTGACCAAGTTGTCTTGTGATAATACCGCGAGTTGGTCGAAGCTCGTTGCCCCAGAAGTATGTGACATTGCTAGAATCAAGAAATGTCAGCAATAACAGTAGTCTTCTGGACTTGAAGAAAATGGCTGGACTCCACTTGGTGGCTCTGTGAACTGCATTCCTGTACTGCGACAGGAAATTGTCGAGAAACACCTCCAAGTCGCGCACCTTTCTCGGGTTGGATGACTTGGTGCACTTTTCACGGAATGCACCAAGTTTTCAGTTGCACCTTTAGAGCACGGAGGGCGTGGCGCCGTACTCAGATGCCGACATCAGATTCTGTCAAGCCAGCTTTTCAGCTCCGCCGCGCAGAATGGCCATCCATTATCGGTGACCATTTCCTGCGGGATTCCTCCTCGGCTGAAGCTCTTCTGTAACACCTGGATTACGAACGACATGGTTGGTGAACTCGTCAGGAAGACTTCCGGCCACTTGAAGTAGGAGTCGATCAGTACAAGAGCATGATACCGGCTCCACAATGGGCCTCAGAATTCAGCATGAACTCCCTGCTATGGAATGCAGCTTTCAGGCCATGGATTCCAGTTGTTTGGCCTCGACTGGACTTTGTGCAGACAAGCATCACAGTTCTTTGCCGTAGTGCAAATATCCGCATGCAATTCCAGCCGCCAACACATCTGTCGACCCAGTGACTTCATTTTATCCGCACCCAAGTGGCCTTTGTGCAGTTCATCCAAAACCGACTTGCGCAATGTAGGTGGGATGATAAGCCGGTCACCTCGACAAAGGGATCCTTCAGGTTGGATACTGAATTCCTCTCGCAGTACGAAGAACTGAGGAAACTTCCGCTTCAACTCAGGCTGCCATCCCTTCCTGATTACCGAAGTCAAGGATGAGTAGTATCATTTCGTCTGCTTCTGCAATTCTTCCTTCGACACAGGCGCAGCCGGCAAAATGAAGTGGCATTAGTCCGCCGCTGCGAATCGTGAGTATCGGAACACGAAGTTTTGTTGCGGGATTGTCTTGCAGGGTCGATGAAGGATGTCATAGTTATAGGCTGCCAGAGCAATGCTCCAACGCTGTATCATAGAAGCTGTGGATTTAGCGACGGATTTACCCGGGCTATACAGGAACTGAAAGGCCTGGTGGTCGGTGACAATCGTGAACTTCACTCCGAATAGGTACCTGTGTAGTCGGTGTACTGCTCAGAAAACGGCCAAAGCTTCCTTCTGTGTCTTGGAATAACCCTTCTCTGCAGCACTGAGAAGACGCGAGATGCAGGTGATTGGACATCCATCCTGTTCCAGAACTGCTCCTATCCAGACTCCGGACGCGTCGGTGATCAGTATGGTCCGCTCAGACAACGCCAATGGGATTAGTATCGGTCGGTGAACGATATTCTGAACGAGACCGTGTAGTGTCTTTTTACACTGTTCGTTCCACTGCCACATATCGGACGACTGAGCTAGAAGCAATGGTTAGGCTCGCGTCTAAAAGTTCAGAATGAACCTGGAGTAGTATTGCAGGCATCCAAGAACGGATCGTAAGTGCGCCTAATTTTTCGGTGACTCAATGCCAATCAGGAGTTTGAAAAGATCTGGATCGGGTTGGTATCCGTTTGCGTTGACAGTGAAACCGAGGAAGTCTAATTCGGTGACACCGAATTTACACTTAGGGGCTTTGCTCGATACATTTATTCCCACGAACCTCTTCAGCAGCTGTTGCAATTTGCGGTCGTGTTCTTTCTTCGTGCATCCAAAAGCAGACAAATCATCTTGAAATGTCATCACCCCCTCGATATCATGGATCACCTCGTCTATTGCAGCCTGGAATATCCCGGATGACACGTGCAGACCGAACGGCAAGAAATTGCATTGGAATATGCCCCACGGAGTGTTAATGGTTGTTAGTCATTTAGACTCCATGTATACGGCGGAATTTGTAAGAAGGTGTTGTGTTCGGCTTGAACAGGCAGTCTCGCACGCATACGCACGCACGTACACAGTTGGTGTCTGTCGTGCTTTGTTCCGGACAGCATGGATCATTTAAACTGTCAAGTGGTGCGCTACCTTGTACAGCATAACCCGATTGTACAGTTGTCGTGTTTTCCATTGCATACATTCTTGACTCACTCGTTCGCACACGTATTTCCATTTGTCACGTGCTTACCTGTACTTATGCCTGTCGTACGTTTGTACCGAATACACGTTCAACCGTACAAATGCGCCTTCCTTTCGCTACCGAATTTGTGAACACAACAGTAGGCATCAGCCAGATTGATTTTTGAGAAGTAATTGGTAATGAGCATGCACTTCATGAAGTCCTCCGGTTCTACCGTACTTGCCGCGAATCTACGTAAACGGGGATTCAAGGTCAGTCGGTAATTTCAACAAATACGGGGTGTCTGTATGTCGCTGTTCGTGGCCACCATAGTCGGAGTCACCCAAGTGGATGAAGTCACACGCGCAATGACATCGCGTTGCTCCATTTTCGTAAGCACCTTCAGAACACCCTCTCTCTGGCCGTACGGCAACATCTGGCGCTTCACGAACACGGGATCACTATCCACTTCCAATTTCACGAGCTTGACTGTCATCCCACCTTTGTTAGTGGAGCATTGTGCGATCAACTGCTGGAGAACTAAGCTGATCCACCGGATTGTCGGTCATCGTTTTCAGAGTTACCGATTGCTCCAAGGTACTCAAGGCCTTCAAACCCAGAATCGACGGGCTGTCAACGGAAATTAGAAATGGTACCGGGATGAAGTCGTTCTCCAACCGAACCATTAGTGTAGTCTCGCCCAGCAGTGAAAGTCAATGCCCAGTAACACCGTGAATGCTCACGTCAATAGGTGGCATGGGTACACTGGGCTGAATCAAGTCGAACACTGATTTTGGAATGATGGACTCGCAGCTCCCGATATCCACACTGAATTGATGTCTCAAGCCACATTGGAACTGGACTGATAGGTACAGGAACCGGCTGGATTCACTCGAAATCTTCAGTGTGTATGCCGGATGGTCGTCAATTTTCGAATCCTCAGGGTTTGCACTCGCCAAATTGCACTTGGACTGGCGACACGCTTTGCGAAAATGGTCGGGCTTTCCATAAAAATGACATACCGCATTACAGAAGCGGTAGGTGGAACGTAGGTGAGATTCGCCGCACGAGAAGCAACGATTCACTTGCACAGGTTTGCGTTCAGGGATAACCTTGTCGGCCGGCTTCGGTTGAGACGTTTGACTTGAACGGGCTGGTTTACGAGGACGAACTTGTTGGTAGTGCACTAAGGAATGTACAGCCGTCGCATCGGCTACGTCATCGAATTGCGTTGACCGGGCCTCGGAGAACATAAGGTCGGGCTTCAGCATTAGCTTGTTTTGTAGCTCCGGATGATTTATACCGGCAATGAGTCGGTCACGCAATTGGGTCTCCCACTGATCACCAAAGTTACACTTTACAGCCTGTGTCTGTAATGTCAGGATGAATTCACGGAAATTCATGCTAGGACTACGAACCAGCGAATGGAATTTGGCACGTTTGATCGCCTGGAAATTGACCGGAACCACGTGGCTCAGAAGCAGAGCCTCCTACTCGTCGAACGGAACTGCAGCAGGGGCGCGCGGAAGTGCAAGGTTTTTTTATCAACGAGTACACTGACCGGCCGCCAGCCGTCAAGCCGAATGCAGTCTGGTTCTCCTTCTTCAAGTCCCTTCGTCTGCTACACCATAACTCAAAACGTTCAATCCAGTCTTCAGTTTCAGACGCACTAGCGTGCAGAATCAGCTGTTCAATACTAGACAGCTCCGTGACGCTACGCCCATTGTAGTATTCACAATGAACTGAACTGATAGGACATACTGAAATCACTCCTACCCAGAACTACTCAAACCAAAGTAGCAAGAACACTAAGGCTGCGGAGTAGTACGGTAATTGTATTGTGGAACTGGTTTGTATAAATATGTCAAATCAAAGGAAATAATTGGTAGATTAGAAGTTGATCAGTCACAAGGAGCTT
This sequence comes from Fasciola hepatica, assembly GCA_948099385.1. Classification (NCBI taxonomy): domain Eukaryota; kingdom Metazoa; phylum Platyhelminthes; class Trematoda; order Plagiorchiida; family Fasciolidae; genus Fasciola; species Fasciola hepatica. The sequence goes on from CANUEZ040000101.1 coordinate 462,002, forward strand.
TTGTTCTACCTACCCTCGGTGATCCTGGTTAGTTGAGGCTCATCCGCGTGCGTAGCTACGAAGTTGTATCTGGCCATATCACGTGCGACGACGGCTGAATCACCACAAATTGACAAACAAATAATGATGGAACCAATACTTGGGCAAATGTATCGTTCTCTATCGGAGCTAAATCAGAAATCATTGCCGAAATTTGCTAGCCTGAGAGTAGTTTGTGAACCGGATTGAATGAATCACCGAGGCAACCGCTGGATGCAGCTTGCCTATGAAGCCGACACGGTCAGTGCCGTTTACGGTACAGATACAGTCAGGCAGAACTTAGGTCAAATTGATATTGTACTTTCAAGTACCTTCCGGAAAATTTGCGCAAGAATTCTTCGTCCCAGTAAACAAAGACTACACGTCTTAATAACCAGGCCACCTGAGGTGGAACCATTCAACCTGATTTGACCCCGAGCCTAGTCAAGGGGATTAACTGTGGGATAGTGGTTACCATCGTGATGTGGTTACTGTGTTCCAACGAGCTTGGTGCCCAAGCAGCACGCCCAACGCGCTCCCAATCGGGCGCAGGTAGTGCTGCCCAACTTTAGCCTAACGCTAGCCCAATGGGAAATCGGTACATCTTTTCCCAATCTATCCCAACTGCCCGTTTATTTGCCAATATCCATCTTTTCCATCAAAGCCCCTAATTAATCACAAACTAGAAAAACAGTTTGTGAAAATCAATAAGTTTATTATGAAAATGGCATACTGAGGGCTTGTAAAAACTTGCAATTCGAGGACTGCTTCATTCAGAATGTTCGGAAGACATTCATCTTTTTTGTGTTACGTGGTCAGCGGATCTGAAATATCATGCACTAAGGTGAGACAGTGGCACTTAAAGAAACTTTGGACAGCAAAACATTTTCGCATGCATGTTTCAAAGATAGTTTGATCGAAAACTGTTCTCAGCAAAAAGGGTTACCAACTATGACCAATGAAATAGGAAAATATCAAATAAACTCTGAACTAGATCTGAGGAAAATCTCGAGTTGTGATTTATGGTAAACTGTTACTAAGCTTCAGAGTACCTGAAGAGCTGTCCATTACACCAATTGAATAAAAAATCTCAACTGAAAAATTAGCTTGAGACTTCTCTCGAAAAAAATTTATGATTCACGTACCTGCACTTTCATTTTGCATTGCCTTGATTTCCAGCATTGATAAATGAACACTTTGTCTTTCAGCGACAAACACCTGTTCTTCTGAAAACCTTGGGATGGAACGAACAGCGTCTGGAGTTTAGCCAAAGACAACGAACTTCATTGAATTCCCTTTATGGCAACAATGAGCCTGCCTTTCGAACGGCATTTCGTTATGCACTCCCAAACCAGCGGCACACACGGTTTTTCCAAGCTGTATTTCTTGACCAGCTTAAAAAATAAAGTAATACGAATGCGCTAACCCGCATGAGTGGTCGACTTCGATGCGCTGACAGTGAGTAGACTGTTGCTTGAAAGATCCATAGACCCCAAATCTGCCGTTGGCTAAATTCTTGTGGCTTCACTTCAACAGCATGGACACCAGGAGTAATTATCTACTATGAATTAGGATTGAAGAAATACTTGGCAACATTCGGTTTTTCTTAGCATTCCTAATGACTGTGATTTAGGCCATGAATGCCGGTGCTCTCATAATGTCGCTTCGCCAAAGTGAAGCACTTTGCACTGAGGATCTTCTTACTGTTTTAACAACCCTCCCACGTCGTCTCTTCACGCATAACAATGTATTCTGAGTCCCATAATCTTCATATGAATGGTCAATGTTACATAGCAACTGGTACTTAATATTACATCAATTCCAAAGAAAACAACACTACAAAACGACAAGTTCAATGTCCAAGGATATATATGCATGTATACACGCATATATATATATATATATATATATATATATATATATATATATGGAATAAAACATACGGAGAGATAATAATACAGCAGAGTTAAATAAACCGTAAAAATGCGCATTACTTATCTCTATGAGAGATGAATCACTTTTTTCCATAGGAAAACTGAGCGGCACTTCCTAACAGCGGAGAATGAAGAAAACCAGCACATCATCGCCTGGCCGCAAGGGAATTCAGTAGAACAAATGTGCTGTTTTCGTAATGCAGATATATGGTAATAAATACTGTAGTACTCTTATTTTTATATTCCTTAGGAAAATTCAAGAACTTCTGTACAAGATTTCAAGGCACATGTCAGAAGTCAATTTAGCCCAACGTTAGCCCAACCGCATTCGGTATTGTGCCGCTTGAGTATTACGGTACGAATCATGCCATAGTAGCACCGTTCTTTCAACCAATAATCACGCAATTATATGCTCAGTATCGTCGAATCAATAGCGAAAAAACAGTAAGAGTCGATCCGATGAACAATCTGTGCATCCTTGTATGGTTTCTTTTAGCATACGACTAGTATTATGAGACAATGTGTTCGACTCGATTACGATGGGAACGACCGTAGATTTTGTAATTGTAAATACCGTGTTTCTCCGAAAAGAAGCCCTACCATGATTGTCCAAGACAATTTTAATTTATGCCCTTCTGCGAAAACAGGACCCTGTCAAAGATACATCCGCAGAATGTGCTCAAGAGTGAGACCTCCTATCCCAATTTGACCCATTTCTCCGGACTTCGCAGTAATTGGGATGGAATTTGCCACAGTCAACAAACCATCAAAAATACGTCTTTCACATTCAAACAGTCCAAGTGTTAACAAATAATTCATCATGCAGTAAAATGCTTTAACTACCATTGAAAACCATGGAAGTAGTATGAAGCTTTGTTTTTGCACCATGAACTATTTGTTAATCAAATCTAGTCTCTTACTACAGAAATTTATCCCAGGATCACTTGCGGATGGAAGTGAATGAGCATGTCGAACATACAATGGGGAGATATCAGTGTGAGAAGTTTATCAAACCTAATCCTCAAGAAGTCGTGAATTTAGTGATGAATTCATAGAATAAGACTACCGGTAAATGCAATGCCAATGCACTAAGATAAGGGTTCCTGGACAAAAACTGTTCATTCAGGGAAAGTTCTATTGCTAAACATGAGATTGCGGTCAGTGATTCACCAGGAAATGAATTTGCCGGAAATACAGTCTGAAGTTCGGGATTTCCTAAGTTAGGGGGAAAGCACAAAAAAGGACGAAATGATTGCATTTGACTAAATACAATTAGGAAATTAGTAAGTCTTTCATTACTATAAATGGGTTTCTATTTGAGATTATTTCCCTTTACGCGAAGAAACGAGACTTCGTTTCGTCATTCTGGATTTTTATTCGTTGAAATAACAAACATCCTCAGAAATAATCCCTAGTGCGTGTTTTGGGTAGAAAATGATGTAAGGCTTGATCCTATTTTTGGTGAAACACGGTAGTCAATACTTCATGTCCGTTCATTGCATACCAACACTATTTTGTATGAATTTCGGATTGATGGCCATTGAGAAGGGTATGCACAATGTTGAAACCTAGCAGTATTCGGCTTCTTACATTACTGACCGTAGAGTGAATGAAACTCGGTGCTTCTACTATGAGTACAATTCGCCGAACTTAGATTTAATTTACTAAGAAACCATAACAATTGCGTGTTTCGTAACGATTTCAGCTCTATTAGCTGACTTGAATGTCAACAATCCAAAAACCCTTGATTGTAGTCAGTTGCAAGTGAAGTGGCATCTTGTTGTGTTTTTTAAAGACATACTTGCCCATGAGTACAGTGGAAGGTGTATACCTCATAACCTCAAAGATCCACGGTACTACTAAGGATAGCTGGCAACCAGACCCTGAAATTTGGAGTAGTAGTAGTAGTAGTTCAGGTTTGGTAACGAGCTGGATGATAATGTATTACTGTCTACCACCAAAGATGATCACACATCAACATTTGCCCCAGAATATTCCACCGCTTTCGACTTACTGCGTGCTCCATTTCCTGCAGTTTTCATCCAGAAAAATGAATATAGGAGGCTTCTATTTATTCTAATAGAATGTTCTGACCAAACATATCTCGTAAGAAATTGCTTTTCAAGATGAGAATTGAACAATATAATCAGTTATTATCCAACACGGTGGGGTGCCAAGCTATTTTCTAATTTAGCGTATTTCATATATTTTCATCTAGGCATCATGTCAATGAAAGGAATGATGATGTTATTCAAAGACCAGTGTCAAAACTCCATCTATAGAGCAGTCGAAATGGTCTCGCTAGCCCAAAGGCGTCTAATACAGTGCGCCGTCGTTCCCGTTGGTGGGTTGGGGACAATTGGTTCTCTGGCTCAGTTCACATGACCTCACTGAATAATAGGATCGACGTCCATCCGTGAACGCGACAAGTCGCACGACTGAGGTCTGTGCCATCTTTGCTCAAGAAGAACGTGGTAAGACAGGCGATCACAATGGACAATGGTCGGCCAGAGAGGCTTGTGGCCAGTTGGTCAATGAAATGCACTTTGCGGATGCGAGAATCAACCATTGCGTTTGTTTCTCCAATGAAACTTACAGTTTTTCAAATCTATGTAATAAGTTTGCAAAATCAATGTGATCGCTTCTCAGGTCAATCTTAAAATGCTAAAGGGAGAAAATTCTTACACCTTCGAGTCATCTTGCTCCATTAGCTAAAACAAAGAATAGGTGGGTTGTTGTCCCATTCGCCCACTCGTTGCATGCAGCGCGTTGGTTCGACCGGTGTGAGCGACCACTCTCTAATGCTTAACTAATGCTGTCAAGATTTATTCATCATCTATCGATCCACTCGACGATCGGCCATTCTGTCACCCGAGATTTCGTTGCCTCACACTTTTGGCTCGGTAGCGCACCAGTGCTGACTGCCAACGTGACTTGGCTGTTCACCAACGCTGAGTTAACACCTTCCCACACGGAGCATGTATGCGTGTCTGTTCTATCAACTGCCGTTGGACGATTCAGGTAGGTGACAACGGTGATTCAGGTCGGACCAAAGCTGAGGTGCCGTAAAGGCTTGCAAAGCAATGGCTGGGTTCACCTACACACCAGGATGCATCGTCCACACGATCCATACGTAGATAAAGGATAATCAGGGATAAATAATTATTATCCTAGCCAGAAACGTAGGCGGAATTGCCACTTGCAATGTAAAAATTCACGACTCCAGTCAATGAAGTACCCCAATAGATGCCGTTATGTGAGTGTTGAGATGTTTATTCAGAAAGTCGGAGACCAAAGACTGCGTTGTGTACCAATCGTTGTGTGGATATACAATGTCAGCCAGCCTGGATGGCCCAATGGTAGGAGAGTTGAGTACTATGGTTAAACTGCAACACTGGACAGACAAAAGTGATTGTAAAAACATGAACTGGGAGCAGATGGACAAAAACGCCTGTTCCAATTATTGGCATGAAACCGGGCGAATATCACAAAATTTGGCAAATTGTGACTTAGTGTGTGAAAATATTCATTCCGGGTTCCGCTATAGACAGTTTGTGTGTAAGTGGACCACGAGTCACGTTTAATCGTCCCACTGTTTCTGTCGGACAGAATACCTCATAACACTAAGCTGATCGATAATTCCCATCATAATGAGTCACTAGGACCGAATTCATATCGATTGGTCGTGCAATTAAGCTGCTAAAATGCCAAGCCCAGTGGAACCACTGTGGCATACTGAAGCACAGTGTGAACCAGGCTGAGCCCAGGTAACATGTAACCAACCGTGTAAAACCTTAATGCATCCCAGCGGGAGTGAGTATCATAGGCAAATCAGTCACGGTTAATCGGAATGCGTGTAATTGTCCAGTATGGATTGACTCAACTGCTTCGGTAATGTGGACGGGGTCGTTGGGTGAGTGGAGCACGGGAATGACCGAATCTAAGTTAGAAAATCGGAAGATATGACTTGTTAGTTTTCGATGGGGCCCAGAACGCAGACTGTCACTGAATAATGCGTGAATATATTTGGTGGGAAAGGCATTCGTATGATCTGTTCCTTGCTGGCAAAAGGATCTGCAACTGAATGACTGTTTACTGGTGGAAACGATTGTAATCTACGATTTCAGCAATGGTTACAATTGCTAATTTGCCGAGCACATAAGGCAGCGTAGTACGTGTAGTGTTGAGTTTGTGTTCTTATTAGTCCCTCAAAGTGAGTCCGTGAGTTTTACAAAGGTGACGCGTATGTCACAGGCGATCAAAATATCTAACGACCCAGTACTTTCACAACAAGCGAAATCATGAGCAATTTGAAAGCAGCTATTGTTCATAGAGATAAAGTATTCAATGAAAATGGACATTATTCTATTTGGCTAATTTTTCAGATGCGGGGTTTCAAGAAGTTTATTCCCTAAGAGGTTAACTACTTTAAAATTTCCATGAAACTCGTACTGGAATACAACAAGGCTAGCTTCTTCTCAAAAAAACTTTGCCGTAAATCTCTCTACGGTATAAAAAAGGTGTTTTCTAAGATAGATACAATTTCACATTCATACAACCACGCAAAGACTTTTTGGATTTGTAGTTATATTGCTCTGTAAAATAAATAGTATACTTCAAATTTCCACACAGAATTCAATAATGGATGATGAATATCTCTTAGATGACGGCAAAAGGCTCTTAAACTATGGCGTTTGGGTTTGAAGCTATAGAACATACTCCACAGCGAGTGTTGATGCCCAGCTGGGGGTAAATACGTAGACTTAACAAACCTCTAAACTGTAACCACTTCATTATTCTTCCGAACCTCAACACGAGGTTCTCACCACTTCAGTGTCACTCATTTTCATTTACGATCTTCATCTGTACATATAGTGCTACTGATGCTATTGATTTTAGCTTATAATATACGGTCTTACTCCATCTGTGGTATTCTACTGATCAGAATATGAAGTCACCTAAAATAAGTTTGTATTCTACGGTCTCGTAATCAGTGTTCTGGTTAGACTTACGATGAATGAGAATGCAAGTATTACGTCTTCAAAAATGTTGATCGACCGTGCTCCAAACAACAAGCTGGGTCACACGAAAAAACACTCTTAGATAGCGTTCCTCTAATCGTTAGAACCACAAAGTGCTAAACCACTCCAACCTTGAAATACGAATATATAACTGTCACCTTTGAATGAAATGAACACAACATGTACAAATGAGATGAGCTTTACCTAACGTTATTTCACAGCGACGTCGTCTGAAAACTATCTGATCAGTGTAACCTATAAATGGGGTGTAGTACCACTGGTTCACGGTTTGTCGCTCGCTGGCTTCCGGCTCAGCAGTCAACCTTATTCAAAGGAGTTAGTTGTACAAGCGGCGCTTGAGTTCATAAAGTCTCTGCTACAGGTATAAAGATACCTGTTAGCTTCCAGTGCAAATCAGAACTATACATTTTTCATCAACTATTCAGATAACGATAATGATAGTCCAGAATTAGGAGCTGACAACGAAGAATCCAGTTTTGCTGTCTTTGAAAAGGGATCTGTTTGACGTCCTCTGATATTTCGACCAGTTCGAAGACATTTTCTTTCTGAATAACATACTTCGTCACTCATCGGGTCATGTTCTTCTAAAAGGTGTCCTGCATAGAAGTTGGAATCTTCAGCGTGCATCAACTTTCTTGGTCGTCAGCTCCCAAAAATTCTCCTATTCCGGTTGCTACATTTTCCGTTTCTTATTCGCCCAAAAATTATGATTCAATGACGTCGAGTCCAGTAAAAGTGGTGACTTTACTAGTAGTCTTTTCCTTTTGATACGTTCATTTGGTTACTGCATCATTAGCACAAATTGAGCTCATAGTTGTGATAGCCTTTATCCTTGGTACACCACAGGATGCGTTGCATTCTCAGGGTTGTCTTCCCAATTCTTCTTCTGCCATTAAAACTAAATAAAAATGACAACGTCCTCACAGTCAAAAAAATGATGTAGATCTACTTTTGGTTAATAGATTCATCAAAAGTGATCAAAAAGTATGCAGTATTCCTCGTTGATGAAAACCCGATAGCTTGAAATATCCCATTTCCTAACTGTGACTTCACATTGGGGTTTAGACCATGCCGTGTATTATCATGGAATTAAAAACTTTGGTTGAAGTAGACGAGTTCCGTTCGCAAACCATCTGTATGCCACCTGATGTAGGATGAAATGTCTTCACCTAATGGAGAGATAAACCTGGTTTTTGTCAACCTCTGGCGTGTGTTCCATCCTGTAGTAATTAGATTCTTCCGGAATACCGTTTTTACTGGGATACCTTGAGTCTGGAATGACGCACCCGGAAAACCGCAGTATAGATTACATATCACTGGTGCGTTTATTTGCACTCCTACATACCTCACCAATAAGTTCTCTCATGCTGTGTGATGCATAAATGCTAAACCCTTTTCGAATCTAAGTCTCAGAAAAAGTGTGGTATTGAATGGACTGAACAAGCTGAATCCCGCGCAGTACGAAAGGGAAATAAAAACTACGTCAGTATGGGATGTAGCGCATCATTTCGTACACGCGGAACCACGATAGGCGCAAAAGCGTAGCATAACGCAAACAATGCAATACTGTAATGAAGAATGAGTCACTCTTGTACATTACAAGCTTACGTCATAGCACGAAATAGACATGCTTTTGTGCAAAAGGTAGTGCAAACGATATGACTGTCTATATGAATCACTTTAAACGTTGTCTGCCCCGGTGTAAAGCTGACCAGGCGTGGACGCCACCCCAGATTTCAGTACCAAGCACGTTCTACCAGCTGAACTCCGACACCATGCTGAGGATTTCGGATATGTAATACATGGATTATACCGAATTTCTACCAGATTGACTTAAGAACCACGGTTTATCGCTGTAAACCTGTAATTTGATCGGTTCCAGTGGTAAATTCAAATTGTCTATCAAATTGTAACAGAAAGTACATAACGCTACAAACAACACGAGGGAAAATGTGATAATTACTTGTATAATTATTGGTTACATCGACTAAATAGGAGACATCAGTGCAGAGCATTGGCGTAACAAACAACCTATAGAGTTCGGCTATTTGATCAGTTCCAGTAGCGTAGTCAACGACTTGTTGCCACTGGACTGTCAGTGAGGCTCTATAATGAATTGGTGACGTTGAACAACCATTGGGGACGGAAATATTTAAATCCAGTGACGAACCTGGTAGAGCTATTCAGAAGAGAAATACTGTGAAGGAAATTCTTTTTGTAATTCCTAATATTTGCCCCATATTATACATGCGCGACCAATGAGAGTAGACAAAAGGAATTCCTCTCTCAGTGTTTGTCTTCTGATTTACTTGTTCAGTCCGCTGACAACCAGCCCGGACTCATAGTCGTTCATGTCGGGTTCGAGTTCCTAGGCATCCCCGGTTGAAATGCACGGCTTATGATTCCAAACAAGGATGGAACGGCTTCACACCAGGTGTTTCGGTGATCGTGGTTTCAAGGGGCGAACCTGATATCACTTAGTCAAAACTAACTACTGCCGTCGTTGCCAGTAGCCAAAATAGGAATATGCTGCATCGTTGCAAGAACGAAATTAGTGGCTGAAGGTGGAAGACGATTTTGCCGCGTCTGGTTGAAGTCACGTATACTACTCGGACAACAAATCAATTTTCCTCTCATACATGAATATACCCGTGCTTGGTATCAGTTTTTAGTCATGGTTCAGTGTGGGCAGCATTAAATGATCGATTGGCCTTGTTTACGCTGGAAAGCATATGTAGCTCAGCTCTTTTACTTGATTGCTTGCTCGCCGGCTGCTTTTTGGTTGCATTTACAATCTCACGAATAAATGGAGTACACCAGTTACGTGTTTCGCTGCCACTGATTACGAACACAATACATTCGAAGCCAAGTGACCTCATGATGTTAGTCACGAAAGGATCCTAGAAGAATTCTTGGCCGTTAGGACTTGTGGAAGATAAATGACCAGGTGATGATGGCTTAGAGTGGTAATAGTTCGTACCACAAGGCGAACTTGAGGTGAAGTATGACTAAGTTGTGCATGCTACGGAGCGCAGCCAGATGGACGATATCTACATAATTTCAACAGCACACGTATTATTTTCGATGAATATAGTTCGTTTTATTATGGCTGTCGGACTGTTGTTATATATGAATGATTGAAGTGTGCTGAATTGTCAGCAGAGCCAAATTTATGCCGGTTATAGTGCATTCGAGGATCCATACAAAATAATAAAACCCCTGATAGATCGCGGCTAACCTTGGTTGATCAGCATGCAATGGAAAACTCTTGCTACTACTAGCCATAGTGTTTATTGATACTAGTTATGAAATGTTTTATACATTGGTATTAGCTAGGTTTATCGGTTTCGCATTTGCGATCATTCATGGTTGTGTCTGTCTCCTAGAAAACGGTCGACCACGAATGAAGTAAGGACGATGAAATGCATAAAAAGCCGTTGCGTGTTTAGGTTCACCTGTCCTGTTACATGTGGTCCATGTTTCAGGTCCCGCGTGGTAACTTGATGAGTGATGCAGCTAACCTACTCCATCGAAACCAGATTTAGATCGCCACACCCAACCTAATCGGTGTAAGTGCTGATGCTCGCTCATGCTGAGCTCCGGCTCACCGAGTTTTTTTTCTGTCTTTGAGGATCGTGCATGTGCCCCCACCCCCTACGGGAGAGTACTACATCCAGCATACTTCAATCGCATGTGGTCCAAGTTTCAGAGTTTCTGATACTTGCCTAAGATAGAAAACCTGTCCCAGTGAAACCAATTCATCTGGTGCAATGAATAACTTCCAGAAATGTGTGAAGCACCACATGCCGGTTGAGAGCGAGTACGTTCGTACTGTCTACCGTGTTCACTAGGGAGCATGCGAAAAGACAATTGTTGCACTGACCGTCCAGACTAACCCCAACTTTGCGCGTGCGGAATTTGGCGCTAAGATAAAGACTGGTCCAATCACTGATGTTACCGGACTTGACAAATATCGCTGTTGAATTCTTTTGATTTATTACTACTCAGCCCGCACAAAGTAACACCTCTAGTGCGGTAGATTGACTGCTTCTCTTTACCTCGTAGATGCTTGAATCTTTTCGTCCGAGATGGCCAAAGAAACTTCTTCAATCGCGTTGGAGATTCTTATAGCAAAAACGACATTGAATAACACGGGCATTATGAGAATGAGTTGTCTGCGATTTTTTTTTTAATGTGCCGCGAATTTCTGATGCACACCTGCTATTTTCCACTGTTCAGCGATCAGGTATATTTCATGCTAATTTTTTCATAATATGTCATTTTTCTTGCCTAAATTTGGGATGATATCCTTAGAAATGCTCACTGTTTATTCGTTGCAGTCATGTACTGCTGTCCCAGGAAAACGAACTGCCTATTCAATCTTAGAATATCAGTCATTATTATGAAACCAATGGGGTGTGTGGAAGCACATTTTCCTATCCTGGATCAACTAAATTCGCCGAGAGGCGAACATCACTAAGACATGGAAGCAAGAGCACCTGATTTGATTTGACTTATGCGGTACTACCTTCTTGCTAACACATTTACCACATAAGTGAAGTTGTGTAGATCCGACAGATTTACTATGTAAATAATTCTGTGCACCAACTGACGCCTCCGGGGTTGTGGTCCTAATCTTGCATACAGTACGTAGACAAAACTACTTTTACAAACAGAATTCGTTTTTTCACCCAGTGCTTATTGCGCTGATTTCCCGATACACATGTACCGGTGACAAAATTCGTTCATTTTCAGACTTTATCGCGTCTCAAAGCAGCTGCAGAATGCCAGTTAGACTTATAAAATTTATAATATTACCTTTATTGTCATATTTTTGTTTAATTCGGTTGCGCAGTACCGTCGATCCGAGCATTGAGTGATAATGTGAGAAGTTTTCGGGGGACTCATTTGGTCATGAACTACTTTGCAAGATTTACTATCGGACCACTCAATTAGCTACTGTCCGTCCGTAAGTTCAAGTCGATGAAATAATGTGGCCGTGACAGCGCAAGTGCTTACTTAATCTGTGATCTTAATGTCCCACAAATAGTACGACAGCTATCGGGAAGCCAGGGCGCAAACAGCTCAGTAAGAGGTGCCCCGTCGTGTTTTTATGATATCTAGGCCATTTAATCGGGGTTAGTGAACATATAAAAGACATCTTTTTGGGGTGTCAAAAGCATGTACACCCAGTGTTGCATTGTTCGAGCAACGAGGAGGTGCTACTCTTCAAGGAACTGCCTCATGTTGAACTTAGGATGTTTTGTCTCTACTAGCAGATTGTAAGTAGCAAACTCCTGATGCTCACAACTGCTTCGTACTTTTACCTGTTTTCTAGCGTTTTTTGAGTTGTTTGAGACTATGCATAGTTGTTCATAGGTTTACATGAAAACGATGTCTTCATATTTGTTTCTTTTCTCCTATTTATCATGTCCCGTATGCTGATTCGATTTGCCGGGAACAGGTTGAGGGAGACTAAAAAGCGACTTGTGGGAAAAGCAAACCGACGGCAAGGTGTGAGGGTATGTGCTGACTCATGGTCGATAGTCAGCCATGTCCCGTCAACATTCAGCGTGTCAGCGCCTGTCCAGAATCCAGGTCAGCGGTTGTGCCAGCGGATTCGCAAGGGACGAGGTAGCGGATGAGTGACACGTGAACGGATTCCCATTAGGTAGTAGCTGGTCCTGTGACCAATCAACCAATCAGAAAACAGGCTACTTGATGCACAATATGAACCAGTTGGTCTGCTTTGTAATGACTGACTTCAGTGACTGTTGCTTCCTATATAAGTGATGTGTTTTGTGCCAATTGAATGAGACTATTCGTGGGCGAAATGGACTTCTTACTAGAGCTGGTGGGACGGAGCGAAACACGAGGTATTTTTGATGCGTGTGGTTCACAATTACAATGAGTTCTGAATTTTACTGCTGTCGCAGGAGGTGTACAGAGAACCTCTGTTACGCTATAAACTACTTGACTATCGCCGGTGAACGATTTGCCTGTTAGTCATTAGATTAATTCACTTGAACGCCATTAGCAAACAGTTTTTTAGTTTTGCCTTTTATCTTCCCAAAGACCGTCTTCCTACAGAACCCTAATGTGCTGTGCTTCATGTAGGGCCATTTGGCATAATACCGTCACCACTGATTCGATTATTTGATAGTGGGTGAAACAAATCTGACTAAGAAGTGGTGCAATGCACTTTCTCGCCACTTATACAGCCGGTACCAAGTAATTAGTTAGAGAACATGATGGGTGCTGGTGAGCCTCGATCGCCACTCAGTATTTCATAGCTTTGTATTTATCAATTTCCACATTCGTGCTTCGGTGAAGAAAAACAAACATGATGGGCGAAAAAACAGACCGGTTCAGAGTATGCATGTATCACATCGCACAAGTAGCACAGCGTGCAAATATTAGTAGTCACGAGGAACCGACCATCACGAGTGATTAGCAGTAACCTTTCCGCTGGATGTCAACTCGGAGTCCACGGTCTGTTTCAAAGTGATCAATTCGTCCTACGTTGCAAGAAAGATAAGAATGCCAATGAAGCAATCAAGTAAGTGGGCACTGGAGATACACAATTAGTGAACAGGGATTAGGAATAATTGCACATACAAGTCGTACAGGAAACACTACAAACCGATCAAACAAATCCCTACTTCGGAAAGTTGAGAGCAGACCCTTAATTTAGATCAAAACACTGAGGCGAACATACTTTTTCGACTAACCATTTTCAAGCCATTACGATCACACTTATTTTTTGAGAAAAAGTGAAGAGGGTAAGATGACAGCCGGTAGGTCTATCAGTCGATTTGTCATTCGATCGGTTGGTCGAACAATCGATTGGGTAGTAAGGCAGAGAGATTTAGGGGATGTGGTGCGTCATCGTGTGAACAATTATTGACCCGGATCGACAATGCGTTCGCGGGTGACGTCATCAGTCTTTGACCGGGGAAGCTCAAAGGCATGGACTAACTTCATCTGCGAGCATAGCTCAGGCTTAAGGACCCGTACATTAATTGCTTCAGACATCGCCAGCGTTCAGCATCCGATCGCTTTAGATTCGTTACGTGACACCATACACAACACGGAACGCGTTTTTCGCTCCGATCAGATGTCCTGATTCTACTAAATGGGCAGTAATTGAGCTGGAAACCATGCCAGTCGCCCGCGTTAGAGCCAGCGTGGCCGATGCTTTTTGATGAGTTTCGACAAACGCCTCGTCGTTCGAACAACATAAATGCCACACTCGAACTGATAGATAATGTTTGTTCACACATCTGATGACAGAATTAGTTCAGAACTGGCATCTTAGCGTAGCCGCGTTAGGTCTAATAACGTTTTACAGACGAAGTAACTCAGACTAAAGCATTTCGTGATGTCACGAAATCTCACAATCCAAGATCGATAAGATATGCTGAGGCCGCAAAGAATTAGCGAAGAAACTCCTTTTGACATGGTAACTGTAAGACATTGTCCCCACCGCCAATCCTGTTTTCCTTGGTTGACCCAACTCACAAACGTAATACACGGTACTACACCACACTACCGATTACATTCATACTTTTATTAGCAAAAATCAATCATAACTGTTCCGCAGGGCTGACTGGCTACCTGACTCCATGCCGTAACCTATCCCACGCGAACTTTGTGTACTTGAACTGTTCACCGATAAGGATGACCCACTTATTCACTTGCGCACTGATAGCACGGGAAATTGAGAATTTTCTTCACGTTTTCGATGATTTCATTCTCAAGCCATTGCAAAGAAATTTATGTATGAACAAAATAAGCGCAACGAACGAACGCATGTAGTGAGTTAGTCAGGGTCAAACGACAAGGTCTGTGTCTAGGCGCATTAAAGAGCCCCGACTATGCTGACTTCAACATGGCGGAAGGGCAGCCATTTCAAGCTCTACCGTTGTCCATCTCTTAGACTCAGGTCACGCGGTTAATTTGGTAATACCATTCAGCATCAAACAGAAGGTCCTATTCAGTCAACTGTACACTGCTAGCAATGGGCGAGGTTATCAGTATCGGACTATTGCAGCTTAAACTGTGTTCACAAAATAAGTTGGTCCACGCAGTTGAACCTTCGTGGCTAGGGGTTAATTATGTCACCCTAACAGGTGATGCTGATCCAGGCTACTGAGTGTGACGATTTGGTCGTCTCCTTGCTTATAAACTGATTAGCCGGATGACTGATAAACTGACTAACTGACTACACGTGTTTCTTTGTTCTCCTTAGTTTGTACTCTAATTTCGTGACTATATATATATATATATATATATATATATATATATATATATATATATATATATATATATATATATAATATTATATAATATTATATAAACGAATATAGTGCTGGCAAGGGGAGCTTGAACCTTAGAGTGTATCTTTCGTATCCAATCTTCTTATTTCTGATTGAGAGTACCATGCCTGGAACCGGCAAATGGTTGCTCGAACTACACTGAAATACGAAGTTCACTGTCGTGATTTTATTGAGTAAGCAAATTGGTGTTTTTCTGAAAAGAAGGACACATTTGGGTTGTTATCGGCTAATTGTAAAGATAATTGCCAGATCAACAGAGAAGACTCAAAGTGGAAATAAGAACGTACTTTCCATCCTAAAAGTTCGGCCAAGCGCAACACGGACTCATCGCAATCACCTTTCACGAATACATCACGCGTATTTCCCGGCTCGCCCCACTGAAGATTGCGTCTGCGTAGGCCGGCAACGATGAAACGCATTATGAAGTTAAGAAATCCCTGGATGAACGAAAAATGAAACGAGGGAGCGCGATTGGTTCTAGACCGCTCGGAACTGTGATACAAAAAAACAAAGTCAAAAATTAACTTTCCCAACACAAATTTGAACACGGAAATCAACAGCATCAGACAGCGTGATGTATTCTGGACCATTTCGCTACATGTTCAAGGTGTGAACTTAGTAATCGGAAATTGATCTTTCTCATGGGATCAAAGGTAAAATCACAAACACACACACAACAAATGAGAGCAAATAAAAACACGTTATCAAGACAAGGCTGAGGTAATTATCCATTCTCGCTGTTGGCACGGTTAGAGGTGATGATGGTCGGTGGCCAGTGCTTCCGCGTATCTTAATGGTCGTTGATTGTTTGTGACATAAGTGATGGTGAACGCCGTGCTCAGATTACCACAATGTTTTGTCTCCCACAGATGTTGCGTAATGGATGGCTTGAGTGTTCTTCGTGCGCTCGAGGACGTCACCGATTGTTTCTGTCCGCTTATTGTTCTTTGTAGCCAAATCGGAAAGTGTTCAACCATTCTATAACGCAGTTGTCTCCGTTCCGCCAATGTAGGTGGCTGAGTACCACTCTGAATGGACTGGAACTGGAGATGTTATCGTGTGGCCCTAACTATTAAGTTCCTCCGAAGCATACTATCCCAATGGATCCACAGGCCAGATTCGAATGTTTCTTCGAGCATCTGTTCGGCTTACATTCAACGAGTGAGGACGCTGTGGGATGGTTCAAAGCGAAACTGGCAAACTTGCACCACACGTGCTGAACAAGTACCCAAAAGGGAGCTGTCTTCTGACAAAGAACCATTACGAAGCTATCAACCAACCAGATTTCGTAATTCTTCGACCAGACAACGGTTAGGGAGCAGTTGTTTTGAACAAATCAGTCTACAGAGACAGAACGGAGTTCATACTGGAAAACGAGACGAAATTTAAACCAGACCCAAAGACTGATGAATGCAGTGAACTAGAAAATTCCTTTCTTAGTAATCCTGAAAAAATGTCAGGGGAACAATAAAGAATGATAGGTAATACACATTGTTTTACAAAAGTGGGAAAAACAGATTGTGGGCTACAAAATTGCCGTAGTTTTCGAATTTGATGCAACAAGCGACGCAGTTTTCCTACCATGATTTCAATGT
The DNA here is from genome assembly GCA_948099385.1 of Fasciola hepatica. Taxonomy (NCBI): domain Eukaryota; kingdom Metazoa; phylum Platyhelminthes; class Trematoda; order Plagiorchiida; family Fasciolidae; genus Fasciola; species Fasciola hepatica. Next base: position 478,930 of record CANUEZ040000101.1, read on the forward strand.
GCAAAGACCAATGCAGATGATGCTACAGCGTAACACCAAGATATTTCACGTGGTTTATACGTGCGAGGGAAATTGAACTAATGGTGGAAGTGTCTTCAATGAATCGGGAACGAGCGGTGGAAAAAATACACTCTTAACACTTATTATTAATCAACAGAAGACCAAATAGACGAGAAAAGCTCTGAATACGTGAAAAACTTGCAATGAATACGTAGAAGTCTGGCACATTTGAGACAGACCTAGCCAAAACAACGTCATCAGCATATTTAAAGATGGGGGCTGGATGGGAGACAGGCAAGTCACTAATGAACGTTGAAAACAAATACGGAGAAAGGAGAGCACCTTGAAGTACACCGGTACTGGTTAGGAGATGTTCGTAGACTTTTCTGCCTACTTTGGTGCATTGTATTCTTCCAAGGAAATAGTCTTTCAACCAATTTAGTAAATGTGCGGGGCAACCAAAAGATTCTAGTTTTCTGAGAAGTAACGATCGTGGAGCACTGTCAAAGGCCGACATGTAGTCAAGAAAAGCACACCTAACTGACTTGCTGGAACCATTGAGGGACTTAGCAACATGGGACACAATGGACGCTACTGCATCAACTGCGGCGCGCTTGGATTTGTACGCAAATTGTACCTCGTCGGCTGGACTTCCTACCGTGGTTTGAAGACAACGCAGCACAACGCGCTCTGCAAGTTTCAACGCTAACGACGACAGAGCAATTGGTCGATACTTTTTGGGTTTCGTCTGTTGTGGGAATGTCTTGGTATAGGAATAATTGTAACAGGACTCCAACAATCAGGAATGAAATGTGATTCCTGTGAATTGTTAATTGCCGAAGTCGTCAGATCACTTAGAGAATCAACCCCATATCTGAACAGCTCCGTTGGAAGACCGTCTGGACCTGCTGCCCTGGTTACTTTTGTTGATTTGAGTAACTTGAGCACCTCTATGATTGATACCTCATGAAATTCAGACGAGGAAGATAACAGGAAAATGGGAAGAGGGTCGTCTGATTGCCGGAAAAATTGGACATTGAAACGGTTTACATCTACATTCACTTTCGAAAATTTTCCCGTCTGATCGCAGAGAAGCTTGGTCTGACGCCACCTGTGTTTGATATTACGGGAGTTTAGGAACTGTCAAGAGAAATTATCACGAAGTCGTATAATTTCAGAGCGTAAACGGTTCGCTTCTTGCAAAATGATTGCCCCGTAGAAATGATTCTTTGTTTTAAGCGTATCTGTTTGGAATTTGTGTGCGACAAATGAGCTCGGTGAGAGTGTATTTTAGGCCTAAGATGTAATATGTAATGATCACTGGTGCCAATGGGTGCACTTGGCCTGACAGAGAAAAGTTCTGAGTGGTTGGTCAGGATGTAGTCTAACTGGGAGATATTGAGAAGATTGAAATATGAAAGGGGAAGTCTTAATGCATGATTAAAGTCTCCCACCATTCTGCGAGGGTTCTCATCATGCACAGGCACAATGAAAGAAACAAATGAATCATGGAAAATGTCAACTGAGGTTTATGAGCGTTGGGGTGCTATGTAAATATTGCTGGTGATCACTTGACCGAAACGAGAGAATCTAGGGCGACATGATGCAGCTAAACAATCGATGCCATCATATAAGTAAGAAAAAATTACAGAGGACCTTCTGCACCACTTAGAGTTGATGTAGATGGAAACGCCGTAGAAAATGTCCTGACCATCTTAAACTGTCCAGATTGATTGCCTACTCCAGTAACTGACTTCAAGTTACCGACACCCTTTGTCTAACTTCAACATTACTGATAAGGTATACCCACCATATTCGAGCAATACCACAGAGAAATTGATGCTTAAACAGCCACAATCTTTAGATATCTTCTACCAGCAACGACCGTGTTTCTGAGCCAAATTTAACTGACGAAATGTATGCTTGACTCCAGACGGACAACCGAATGTCACGCCTGCGCCACAAATTGGTAAAGATCAAGTGCGCTTTTTGGTATGTGCGACAGATATCCACGCAATAGCCGGCCACCCGGTGAGATTCAAGTGCCCGGGTAACAAAATTTATCCACTTCAACTAAGGCTCCTCTCGTAGGACAAGCAAAACTGCAGGGTCGTCTCAGCCCTGTAGTTGGATTGTATACTTCAAATGTGCAAAATGCATTCCAAACGTTGTTGTGGAAGGAACTCAGGTATTTACAATTATCCTTTCACAACGAAACCGATAGTTGGGGAAATGATTCAAAAATTCTCTTCCGGAAGTAAACTAGACAGGAATCATTGGTCACGAACAGGAAGACGGCTGTACAAAATTTGTTTACGAGCGATCCATGGGAAGCAATCGTCTACACGAACTTGTTCGGCACTTGGTAAGTAAGGATCTTTTGCGCTGTTTTTTAATTGGTAACCGAACGGTTCAGAGTTTTATTTTTGTTGACTACTCACAGTACCACTCGGTTAGCTTTGACAGAAATCAAATACACGTGTGTCATTGGTGATATCAAACTTGGATTTGTCGTCCGCTGATTCCTATGATCCAGTGCACGGAGCTCGTGAACCCTCACATCTGCACGTGACACTTGATTATATCATGTAACCACCAACCTTCTTGGCGAACAATGGACACAGAGAAAGTCTGTCTGTGAATATGCGCAAAACAAGTCACAATGACGGTACCCTGAGAGGCAAAACCGTGCGACGGACCATTTGTAGTCTTTTACTTATTTTCTACTCACGGTCCACGCTTCGAAGTTTGTCATTTCTGACCGGATTACTTTGAAAGACAATGACTAAAACCAGTCCAATCAAAAGCTTTTTTAGATTCAGTCGAAACCGTTCAACTGTCGTAAGTCATACGTGAACATGCAGACTGACTTACAGTGGATGAGTCCTGTGAATATTCGTGGTTCATGTACAGACGAGGGACATTTGATCCGACACGATGTATGAGACCACAAAAAGGCAACACTTGTAACGAGGTACCAATGATGATAAGCAAGTCGCACGAGGAGAAGTCCTAAAAATGATGCACAAATGAAGTGTGAAGACACAATTCTGGGGACGAATGCATTGGTGAATACAAACGGCCATTCAACTATCAGTTTCTTTATCTATTCAATCAATTATAATGACATCGCAGATTAGTGGTCCGGACGGAAAACAGTACTTGGTGGTTTCGGAGTCCGATTTTCGCAGACACTGCACTTTGATCATGTCAAGATCAGATGGTTTGGTCACAATCGGCAGCATACTTCGGTACAAGTCACAAAGCTCACCAACGTCTCTGACACCATCAGATGCACCACCGTGAATCGATTTCGTAGGATCTACCTCTATTGTGGGTCACGTCCAACGGACAAGGAACAACGGAGAAAGTCCAACAAATCCTTATCATCCGGTCAACCTTGAGGTTCGATTGACAAGCAACTGATCGCACTTAAGATATGCTGACAGTTCCCTCGGTGATTTATCATTTATTGTCAGAGTCTCATGCCTTCGAGTCCTTTATTCTAATGTATTGAGACAGTCATCACTGCGGGTTTTATACCTTACGGTCTAACTGTTTAATCTTGCCCAGGCCAGTCACTTCCCGATTCGGCAGCCCATAATTGGCCGCGACATACTTGCAGGGATATTGTACATTTGTCGTATAATAAGTAACTCAAACTGACTATGCTGCGAAGTGGCACGGAAGTGCGAGGTTGACGACTGAAAGAACTGGACTGATTCCACTAGATAACCCAAGCAGCATATTACCCACAGCGTCGTGAGAAACTGAGACCAAGTGAATATATAGGTAATCGTGAAATTTTACGAGACGGGCACATATATGACTTTTACTATACTTCTTGATGTCAAATTGCGGTACAAATTGACCACCTATTGTTTTAATTTGTATCCTAATGACCAGTCGGGGCCGCTTTGTTTAGTTTGGTTCGCAGTGGGTAGCATGGCATTCTTCATTTGATTGTTTGTGGAAGTGGTCAGTAATGACGTGTAAGCGCAGCGTTGACTGCTTTCAAGAAGTGATTGTGGTTGTGTTTGGTAATTACGGTTTCATTCTGATATAGGCTGTTCAATTTACGGTTTTGCTAGATTGTGTTGTACGCATTATTACCGTAATTTATACTCCTTAAACTGACAGTAGGCGAACGCCATTTCTTAAATTTCTATTATCTGTTGTGTCTGAGTCTTCCACTCATTCGACTGGTCAAAATTCGTTCACTGTAGAGAGCGAACTTTTTACGTTCACGGAAAAATTATTAACGTTTCTGTTTATACTTTTCTTTTGAAACTGCGTGTTTATTTCCCAGTTCATTCGGAGTGTCTTTTGTCCAAATCTCACATTTCTATGCCCGCGTATTTCTACGTTACTCCTCAGAACCAATGCTGTTGGTACGCTTGAAGAATTTCAGTTGTGTTTTGTTTAGTTTACTTGCTAACGTTCATCAATCATAGAACCATGTTCCATGCTAATCACGTCTATTGGCAGCGCGTCTTCTAGGCCAGCGGGATACGAAGTAAACTGACTCAAGCGAAGGAAACCTAGAAAGGCTAAGCGGCGGCTAGAATCATAACAACAAAGTGGAAGATAATCGAAAAGGCTTTATCAACAGCGGTCGAATTTTCTCCTGCAGCAAGTTAAACTAGTTCTTATATTCTTTTCTAGAATTTATGAACAAATATTGGAATAGGTTCAGCCGTCGGCTCCGTCTTTATACGGACGATTAAAGTACTAGTTAGTATAGAAGTCGGTGTTCAAAAGTGAACGTTCATATTGCGTTTACGTCATTCATAATGGATGATACGTATTATCACCAAGTCGAAACAAAGCAGGTGCAAAAGTAGAGAATGAGGAGACAGGAGTTGAGTGTCGCTGAATCTCCTGACTGTGGCACGGTGACGTTGTAGGGGCACCGCCGCCCGTGCCCCTTTACGGAACCTAAAGATAAGCCGATTTACAATGTTACAAGGTAAATTTCGCTATTTGTTGTCTACAGTAACGTATGACGCAGTCGTTTATGAACCGGTTTCCCGGGAGCTGGATTCACTGGCAACTTTGCTGACCGGCAACGTTCCACATAGATATCTACCGGTTCCTTCTTCGTCAAAGTCAGTACACCCATCCGGGTTAGTATTTTTTGAGGGCTTCTAAATGTTAAGCTTCGTGAAGGTCCATGGAAGGTATATTATGACAACCCTCAACGTGGATCTATTGCTGGATTATTTGGTCGAAAGTTTAGTGATATCATGAGTATTTATGAAGGCAAACAGGCAGATTCTGTAAGTTCTAAGACAACATTTTATCAAGCATGCCTCGGGACGCGTGTCTGTGAGAAAAGACAACTGTGGTACGCAGTGTACATGGATGTGAGTCCTCCAGAAGGGCTTTGCAAACAATTAATGGGACGAACACGGGTCCTGAGTCCATCGACTTTTAGCTGAATGTAAGTGGCTTATCGTTGCACCGACCATCCAAGAGACAATTATGGCCTATCCTAGCACGAATGTCTCATCACTGTGGGGTTCTATAATAGGTCCACAAAACCACAATCGGCCAATGACCATTTGGGAGCCATTATTGTAGAACTGAACAACAGTTTGCGAAGCGACTTGCAGTTTCGTGACGATTTGGTTTTCTGGTGCTTGACTGCAATAATGTGTTAGACACCGACCAGGGCGTACGTTCGCCACGTGAAAAGCCCGGCAAGTTATTTTGGACGTGATGGATGTGTCCAGCGTGTTTTGCACTTTGAGGTAAGAATGACAGTCCCATTGGTAACGATGAACAGCTGATCATTTTCGCGCGCGAAAGTACAGACGCCATCACAATGGTGTTACTCAGTTCAACAGTTTAAAAATGGACTTGGTTAGGCGTTCCAATTAGACGATATGCACCTAGTGAGTTTGGTTATTGTGCAACGCTTTTTGAATGAGTGGCTAAAATGCAGTCGTTCAAGAGTATCTTTTTTGGAATTGATGAACTTGGCATTAAATTTCTGGCAATGCATACGAGCACTCATTGACTTCCAACGTTTATGTCATCCCACGTAGAACAGAGAGCGTTCCAGAGCGAAATACCGGTTTCACCATTGTACATAGACTCGGGTTGCTTATAAACCGTACTTCCCACGGGGACATATAAACGCTTTTTACTTCTGTTTATTTCTGTGTGCGTTTCCTGTCATCCTGTGTTACATATACATCAGATTGATTTCGCCTACAGCCTTCTGTGAGCGCTTGTGCAATGAACGTCACACATTTATGATCTAGACGAACTGGTGTACAACGTGAATTCTTACTCGTTTGGCGGATAACGTATGACAACATGGAGCACTGACCATATTCTCGTGCTTCCCTTATGAGTCTCATTAGGGGAAATTGGAATCTTTCATTCACGGACCAGTCAAACCGGCGAAGCAGCTTTATCGGCGTCTTTGTGAATTGCATAATGTTGGCATGTAAACGGAAGTAAACCATATCCATGGCGATTGGCTGTCGGTTATCCCTAACAGTGTAGTGAGCCTTTGTGGCTATGGGGTATACATTCCTTCCATTGCACTCATGCGCGGGCATGTAATTAAAAAAAAACATTGTTAACGATGTTGCAAAAATCCGTTATTTTTATATTGTCGGCGGTTTTTCCAAGCCTTCGGTTTGCATTGAACTCGTGCATTTTCCCCGTGAGGGGTCTGAAAGTACAGGTACCGACGGTACCCATGCACGACATCATCTGTGAATGTTTTCTTATCTCTCATTTGCATACATTTGTAAATTTGTAATCGTCACTTTTATGGGATACGACCGCCTGAGCATCCTCATGGATGTGGTTTACTTCCGTTTACATGCCAACATTATGCAATTCACAAAGACGCCGATAAAGCTGCTTCGCCGGTTTGACTGGTCCGTGAATGAAAGATTCCAATTTCCCCTAATGAGACTCATAAGGGAAGCACGAGAATATGGTCAGTGCTCCATGTTGTCATACGTTATCCGCCAAACGAGTAAGAATTCACGTTGTACACCAGTTCGTCTAGATCATAAATGTGTGACGTTCATTGCACAAGCGCTCACAGAAGGCTGTAGGCAAAACCAACATGATTTAAATGTAACACAGGATGACAAGAAACGCACACGGAAATAAGCAGAAGTAGAAAGCGTTTATATATTTGCACTACACTAGCAGTAGCACCCTGGTGGAAGTTCTGTGCAATTCCTATCGTGTTCCCTTCTAAGTCGTACTGAACTCGCTACTGCAGGCTGATGTCTTCCTTCGTCCTCCACGCCCGTTCAACGTGCAAACAATGGCGCGTCATAACCCAACAGGGCAAGCCCCACTGACCACTGCCCTTCTCACCGTGTTGCACGTTGAATTAGAAAGTATGAACATACAAGATGGACAGGGAGTGGACCTACGCGGGAGGGAAAAGGAAAGAACACCCAACACACGAAACAGTCTAGCTGTACAAACGCACATTGACCAATCATTCCGATTCGACACAAAGTTACAGCACGATCGCCACTGTTCACGGTTCGCTATCATATCCTTCAGTGTCTCTACCCAACTGGTTGACGGATCTTTCGGATCCTAACCACGAAGACGTGAGGCACCTACATTTCCTAAGTTCACCGTACATTTTCTCACTTTTCGTTGCCATGTCATCTGTTGACCTCTACGTGGTTTCCTTCACTCTTTAGGAGGAACGGATAAATGGGGCACGGTACACTGATGCGTATTGGACAACAGGTAGGTCTAGCTCGTACGCCTGAGACCCTTGCCGTCGGTGTGCTGCATCCAAGGGACTCTCATTCGAGATCCAAGTTTCAACATGCGAGTGACGGAACTATCCAATTCTTAGGCCGTTCTAGGTACCGTGTGGCTACGGTTTCTTGTTTCGTTGTTGTCAGCGTGGCCCATAGTGAGAGGGTTGAAGCCGTGGTGTTAGACTAAGTCCCTGTAGACAGTCGGTGGCACGCAGTGAAACTTACAGACTCGGCCAAAGTGAGCAGTTGCTGCCTCGATAAACGCAAATTGTTTATCGTCTCGGCGTATGCACGCACTAATTACCGCCTACATGCAGTCAAAGATAACTAACAGAACACGGTCACCGTTATAAGCTCAACACATATACTGATGACGCAATATCACATTACCAAGGAGAAAGCGCTTCACGTCACTCATAAGACAGACGACACGAAATTGTTTAGTTTGGCATAGATGATGATAACCGAGCGAGGGAAGCCATCCCTGTGGAAACAGAAAGAACCGCATGTGACCATCCGTATGCCAGGACCGAACGAAGTTCGAAGTGTTTCGAAAAAACGATGCGCCATATGGTGTGTTAAACGAGAAAATATAATGTCAAATAACAAGGCGCTGTCGGTGTGAAAATTATGACAAGCAGACCTTTCCGTTATTGTGGATAACCAATCTCAAGGAGTGTTAAACTGTGTCGAAAAAAAGTTACCGACGGTAACGGAAGCGTCAGCCAACCATAAATTTCCACCGACAGCGCCTTGTTACTTGACATTACATTCTTTCACTTTGCAACTGACAATGGTCATCCTGATGAGTTGTAGTTTTGTGATTTGTTTATTCGTATATAAAGTCCGATGCCCATTTTTTGTTTACGGTACGCATTGTGTATATACGTACTGAAATAGTGACGGACATAAATGGTGCAAAACAGAGATTCTGGTTTCTACGTTCAAGGATGAATTATACCAAAAGCTACACGAGCTACACACAAGGCGAGCCGGATCGATGTCGTGACTTCAGTTGGAGAAAATGAATGATAGAGTAGGTCGGCTTCCATCGGTCGAAGCGCGTTCAGGAGGCCCTTTTAGGCTAGACTACTGTCGTTTGGAAAGCGGGGAACTGTCTCTAACTCTGTACTATGAACCTCGCCAATATGAACTTCAGACGCTATAATGACAGGTATGCCACTTGGTATCCGCCGTCTTCGCGTAAACATTGCGCCCGGATCGACCTTATTTGAATAAGCCCCAAAGTGCTGGGCTGAATACAAGACTGTCAATCGTATTGAAGTATTTGTCGCGACGCGCTAGTTTGCACTAGACTGCCCATGTGCTCCGGTGGGCGTCCCAAACGCACATTACAACACCGATTAGACTGCGATAGCATTTCAAACCGGCATGCCTATCTGTCTTTCCAAATGCGGATAACACCGACCAGTACCGGTGACTCATTAAGAAGAATGCTTTTCATCCCGCTGGTCTAGTGAATTGTAGCCTGTCGCATCGTGTTGTGACACCTTGGATTTCTGCTGAATCATAACGCTGTCTTGAAGCACTTCGGTTAGTCCCAGCTGGAAGCGAGCACAATGAAACAAGACTGGTAACGAGACATCAACGTAGGAATCGCAGAATCTAGTGGTAGCAACGCGTATCAAAGATGGAGTGTGCTGCCTTCCATGGGAAATTCCCGCAAGCTGTTCCATTTCATCCGAGTCACCGGCAGGAAACAACTAGGTGTGAGCGAAACGACCCGGGAGGCTGACGGATGGTCAGTTCATAATCAACAGCGGCACCTCGAACGTTGAACCGAGCACTCTAAGGAGCAGTTCAGCTGACGTTTAGCGTCAGTCGCCGTACCTATCAAAGCAAATGTACCGTGGTCTGTTTCGATAGTTCCATCTAATGAGGCGGAGATTAGCAAGGGAAACAAGCCTTGGAACGTCACAGCACCAGGCCCCAAGGGATTCCGCGGTCCTATTTAAAGAAAACAAAATAAAGCTAGTTAAAGAACTTCAATTTCAGTTCTTTAAGGTTTGGAATTCCAAGCAAGTTAACTTTTTTGTAGGGAATCGAATAATGCCCCCATCAGGTGCAAGTAGTGACCGCGTCAACTTCATGGACATAAGCTTGATCCCAGTAGGCTCTATCACAAGCGTGAAGAACAGGCTCGCGAGTAGGCTGTTTTTCGCACTAGTCTTGGGTGCAACGAATACATTTGCACTCAGCAACAGCTGCTTGAGTACTACTATACCCTCCGGAGTTCAACAGTCATCGTGTAGCTGGACTTTTGTGTGGCCTTCCATTGTTGGCAGGACTGCGCTGTGGAACTGTACGTTGAGAAATGGACTACTTGAGAGGTACGTGTCGATCCTAAGAGAGTTGTATCGACATACCTCAGCTCGAGCTAGGGCACACGGCTAGCTTTAACCAACTTTTGCCGTCGCCAGCGAAGTACGACAAAGCTGCCCTACATCCCCACTTCTTTTTAAATTTGCCTCAGATGTGCTGCAGAATGCCACGGGATCCTGGAAAATGTTATACGACCGACACATTCATACACGTGCACCATTAAACGATGCAGAAAACCGTAAAAGTCTTGTCATAATCTTCACAGGCCATGAAACTTACACGTGAAACATAGAAAACACAGAGGCTTCTACGTGCGGATTGCACAGACTCAAATGCTTCTTCCGCTGCATCGGTGAGAGTCATCTTCTTGATGTTACCTTGTGGAGACCGGCGAAGCAATTCAAAAAATCTGCACAATTGGAAATAAAACGGTAATAATGGTTTTTAATTTCCAGAAATCGACGTAACGCCTTCAAGGATTTCGGAAGCGGGTAAACCGAGATAGTGTGTTGTTTATCTACGGCAATCGTGCGTATCGCAGAAATTCAAGGCTTTAAAAGCTGAAAGCACACAGCCGAGATGATCCAGATGCCGCGGAGCGAAAACCGCCTGAAAACCTCTTCCCGATGATGAAGGTGTCCCGATTCGACGTTGTTAACGAACGGGATGTCGTCTACGTAAGCGAGCATGAAATTAAGACCTCGAACGACTTGGTAAACAAATCTCTGGAGGGTTTTTGCCGCGTTTCTCAAACCAAAGAGTATGTTTATAGCAGTTTCTGGAACATATGGGGTCATCGGAATTTGATAATGCGCCTCAAACAAGTCGATTTCTGAGGAATTGTGTTTCCCGGGTAATCCACGAGAAAAATCATGGACGAGGGGAATCGGGTAGCGATCGCGGATCGTCGCGTTGTTTTTCGCATGGTCTCCAGTCCCCGGGGGTGTTTTGAAACCATGTGTAGTGCCCAGATCCACGGGCTGTCCGAAGGACGGATAACTCTAAGAACCAATATATGATTAAATTCAGATTTAGCTATTTTCATTTTTCCGGGATGACTACCACTGAGGGCAGTGTTGGCGACCTCTTAGGTTTTGATGCGATGGACCACGTCATGTTTGGGCTCGCAAACCTCGTGATTTGTAGGAACTTGGACACAATATACGTATAAACGTCAGATGCCAGCAAAACTGAGAAAATGTCGAAAGGTTCAATCCTGATGCTGAAGGTTCCTTAGTTCACTCTATTACTAAATCCCCAGACAGATCTCTCCATGTGTCCGCTGTGTTTCCTTATCAATTTCCAGCCTTTAATTCAGTATCCCATTCTTTTTTTCTGAAGCTTTCGAATGTCCTTCACAAATTCTTGCCTAACTCGTTAACTGTTTTACCAATAGGATGCAGAAAACCAACACAGGACACCAATTTTCTGAACCCCTTTTCAACAGATCTGGAGAATTCCAGGGTGCTGTGTTGACCCATTCCCTGTTAACTACTTATATCAGCGACCTAACAGTTTCTTCTCCGTCTGAGGTATTTAAGTATACTGGCGATGTTGCCCATTGTAAGGCCTTTTCCGATCCCTTAGATTTTCAAAACTCCAATGGGAATTCATCTCAAATGGGTCATTTTCCTACCCGATTTGGTTAAAAAAATTGAAACCCGCCAGGTGCCTTGAATGTATTGGCAGCCATTCTCGTCTCCCTTCTCTCCCAAATTTCATTCTTATTAATTCAAAATCCCAGTTCAGAGTGAACTCTGTGGAGTACTTACGAGTTACCTTTGGTAAAATCTACGATGGAAAATTCACACTCAAAACTGAATTAGAAAATTGTTGCAACGTCTTCCCTTCACAATACGGAAGCTCAGACAGCTTCGGACGCCGCAGTTGGTTATTTCCACGTTCGTCTTCTTATATATTCTTCCCATTCTGCTTTACTGTTCCCCTGCAATTTTCTCCGACCTTCTGAAATAGGACCATGAGGCTCTGCGCCGTGGCTTGAAAATTATAAGTCACGTTTTATCCATACTCATTGGTATTCTTGTGACTGAACTCGTTGGTCAGCACATTGAACCCTGTTAGATCCCAACTGATAACATACACTAGGACCCTAATTATCCGTTGCACACAGACTTGTCTTTTTGTCGATCCCAATGGGGAGAAAAAAGCTAAATTACTTACAAAACCTAATAATTAACTCTGTTTTCCTTCACTCACTCGCTTATTGAAACACTCTCCAGTTGGAACTCATCTGTAGGTGTAGAGAAAAAAACCAATATTGACAACCTTTTCGTTATTCCACTACGATTTTCTTTTCAGCTAGCCGCTTGGTGCCTTTCTCGGTAGCTGTGCTTGGGTTGGTTGGCTCTGAATCCCGACCACTAACAGACGCACGGTCAATAGATTTTGTTCGTAGGAATACGGTATTGTAATTGATAAATAAATAGAAAAACTAACAACCAAATGCCTTCAGGTCTGTGAGTACTGTACAGATCAAATCGTCTGCATAGAATAGTATGTAACGTGATGGTGTGAATGGCAAACAGATGAGTATACAACGGGATGCGCGAAGCTGATTGATTGGCATAGTCACAGTTTAAGGTCTACCGAACTGTGTCCGTGTACTTGAATTCGTGCGTGTATTCATAGGACAGAAACCAGGTCATCCTGGAGTAGACGTATGTATGTGTCTCACCGCACAACTGCTCTCCGGAAACACAACCTGTAGACGCATCAGCGTGTGTGTGTGTGTGTGTGTGCGTAAATCAACGTCCAGGAGAAACTGTCAATGGAGTGACCAGCGTGCGTAGGTCAATAATCACGGAGCCGAAATCGATGCTCAGGTGCGTGCACGTGACGACGTGTAAGAATGAAAAATACGATCCATATGGTACACAAAATACCATAAGATTACGTAAAATCGTATTTCAAAAGATCCCTGATGTGAACCATTAGGACTATCATCACTTAGACAGTGAATCAGATATTGTAGCTTCTGTAACGCCATAAACCTTTTTTCTATCACTCATTGGGAACCGCAAATCTGTCATGACGTGTTAAATAATAAACTAGTGAATTAAGTTGTCATCAAGAAAACTTGCGGCAAGCGGTATCCCACTCCTAACTAGAGATAAGTTAACCAACTGCATTACAACACGTCGTTGCAGTCCCAACTACCGCTTACAGTACGGTGCACTTTAATATTTGTTCGTTTTTATGTACATGCATCCGTTCTACTGTCGCTTACTGGTCACACCGGATGTTTCCCTCAGATCGGTCTTTCGTTAATTAGCCGAATCACTGCCACCAATCCGACTAGGGGTTAAATGTGTATACTGTGCTTGACTGCAACAGTTTAGTTCGAAAGACTTTATCAAGCTATGAAAAAGGGACAGGTGATAATCATTACATAGGCGGTCGCTTTCCCTTCCAACTTTTCTAGAGTGACTACGCTGGGAAAAGTAAAAAAGTTTGTTCTGCTAGAATGCAAGGGGACTATAATTATTGTGTGCACGATCATTTGCGTGTACGGTGTAACTTTTGACATACTTCGTGTTGCCTCTTAATTAGCACTAGAACGCCGAAAGAGTCCAAGGGGACACTAGCTGGTAGTATAAATAAACAGTTTCTATGTTTTCATAGCAGTTCGTTGAAATTCCATGATTTTTCCTGATGATAAATTTCGTGCCCTTCCTCAAAATTTCACTGAAATCTGTTAGTCGATTCATACCCTAGGAAGGCCCTAACTGCTTTCCGGGACAAAAAACACTTGGACACTGACGGCGGTTTTTATTCACCTACTCCATTCCAAGTAGCCCTGAGAAGCATATTAAGAATCAATCATCCGTTGTCCTAAACCAATTCCAAATCGAGGCTCCCTCATTCGGTTTGAAATATTGTATCCCATTTAAAAAGATTAATATCATGGAGTCACAAGCCCGTTTCGAATACTTCTTCGATCAACTGTCATCCCTGAAGCCGAACTCGACGGGCACAAAAGCTTGGTTTTAAGCAAGACCAGTTGATCTCGAACGCCAATACAGATGCACTCCGTCTCGACAGAGGAGCCTTTTGAATGAAAATCATCTGAAGGTATTGTACGAATTGAGATGCAACAAAAATATCGTCATAATACAACCTGACAAAGGATCTGGGGTGGTCATCATGAATAAGACAGATTACTTAAGAAAAATTGAGGCTATTCTGACAGACATAACCGAATTTCAAGTATGCAGCAAAGAGGACAACGTAACAAGTCTAGAAAGAATCATCTCGAAAGATGTACAGCTGCTACTCGAGCATGAGTTTATTGATGAATTCACTGCGGAACAAATTAAACCTCGTGGCAGTCATCTACTACAGCTCTACGGCCTAGCTAAGCTACACAAGTCCGGTGTGCCTTTAAGACCCATCCGATCAATGACCAACTCATCGCAACACAAGCTTACAAAGTGGTTAGTCAAATTACTGAAGCCAGTCACAAACAAATTGACGCAATACAGTCTCAGAGATAGCTTCGACCTAGCTGAAGCTCTGAACAACATCAATATCAGAAATCGACATTTATGCAGCATGGACGTTACGTCACTATTCACCAACGTGCCACTGCACGAAACAGTTGACCTCACTTGTGATTACGTTCACAAAGAGAACATCAACACCAAAATTCCAGTAACGGAACTGAAACGCCTAATACTGCGGTGCACTGAAAACATATGTTTCAGTTTTTTGGGCAGTTATTTTCCCCAAATTGATGGTGTCGCAATGAGGAGTCCACTAGGCCCCACCCTGGCCGACATATTCATGCCGAGTCTTGAAAATAGATTAAAAGACACCATCGGTAATACGCATCTGTACAGGAGATACGTCGATGATATCCTTGTTATCAGCAACTCAGAGCAAGACTCTACCAACCTCTTCCGTAAACTCAATGCAGCTCATCCGAACATACAGCTTTCCGTGGAGTACGGGTCTTATAACAGGCTCGCATTCCTCGACATTATGATAATCACACATCCAGACGGTAGTGTCAGTAGGTCCGTATACCGAAAGCACACATGGTTGGGACAGTACCTGCATTTTATGACTTTTGTGCCGCTGAGTTATAAACGTGGACTAGTGAGAACCTTGTATGACAGATCCCGCAAACTCTGTACGCCAGATATGCTCGACTCCGAAACAGAAATGCTGAATAACATGTTCCAGTCAAATGGCTACCCGCTCAATTTTATCAAAAGGCATTGTACAGCGCGTAGTCAGAGAGAGAACGGCCATCATCAGTCCCCAAATGTAAGGTTTTCTTGCAGCTGCCATTCAAGGGCGATGACACAGCCGAACTGTTCGCACGCCGCCTCAAATCGGCAATCAAGCAGTCATACAATGCCGCCGAACCTGTCCTACTCTACACATGCAGACAGATATCCGTCCCCCCAGTCAAACAACCATTATCGGTTCACGCCAAATCACACCTATACATGTCCACGTGTGGGTGCTCAGCCACCTACCTAGGCCGAACTGAGCGTGATAGTGACCGAACATGTCCCACGGTGGGTGGACATCTATATTAACCAATGGGAAGCACATAGCCAAAGGTCACCGGTCAGGCAGCCGCCAGCCTCTTCCATCGCACAACATTTGCTTGACACAAAGCACCGGATCGACCGCACAACTGCGTTCTCTGTGATCTTTTCTGTCACCAATTCACGTCTACTGCAATTTGCCGAAGCGATTGCGATCCAAAGATGGAAATCTAGTTTGTGCAAGCAAAAGGATCTGTTCGTTATCCTGGCGTTGCTTTGGTAAAAACATGACGTTTTTGGACCTATCACCGGTAATATAGTCTTACTATTGTAATGTTTATTGTTATTGTATTATCCGTAGTATGCACCTGATGAGATACAGTGAAATCTATCCGGATACAAATTGTGCAACGTATCTCTGCTGTGTTCTCATGTCAAGTTCATATTGGGAGAAGGTAGCTTCAAAAATCCCCACTTTATCTGGTTTCACTGAGTGAATAACTGCGTGATGTGGTAAGTACCAAACTTGTCCTTGGTCGTTACCCTCAGAGAGTGGGCACAGTTCAGCATGACGTTTGGCTATGTAATCACCTATTACAACTGTGTAGCGTTCCGTGAGATCTATATCTCACTGGACGAGATTGTAGGGAAAACAAACGTTTTCGTGCAATAGACTCGTTGTTGGGGAGACACGGTCTACCATCACGACTAGACTGGACCTTAACGTGGTGTGGTGGATTGTGTACCACTATAACCCAAAGAGCTTTACAGGATGGCTTCCTTAAGCTGGAGATGCAATCATGATTGAAAGGCCAATAAGCAGAGGCCAGACGAAGTCCAGTCTCTTGGTCATCCAGGTTGGGGTCTATCTGATCTGACAACTCAGTCGGTAAAATCAGTCGATCTAAGCTAAGGGGCTTCCACTCAGCCACCGTTTTGCCTTGCGGACAGGTTCTCGTTAGAACCAAGAGCTTTGGTCGAGAACCCTAATCGTTCTCCTGCTTTGTGGCTGAACACTTTAGCAGTACCCGTCCGACATCTCCCATGAACTGCACGATAACATAGAATTCCACACAACATCGGTCGTCGCGCAGGATAATCATTACCACGCGGCCTACTGCTTCGAGCGGGGTGGGTAGTGATGATTGTGCTACTGTTCAGAGTTCCCTCACTTTTATTCAACCTTTGCCTTCTGTCCCAGCTACCTTTCTTTCTGTCTCTATGCTCCCAATGATAACAAGCCCAATACTCGCAACGGTTCATGGCCAAATGGGCGTCGTAAACAATCCTCATCCTCATTATTCACATTTTATCGAACCTCGTCAGCCTCTGAATCTCGGCTCCTTCAACGTGCGTACTCTCATGCAGGCCGGTTAGCAGGCTCGTCTAGTGTTCATAATAGATTCTCTGGCGATTGACGTCTGCTGCTTAAGTGAAACGTGTATCCAGGATCTGTGCAGTGTGATTCAACTACCTGGTCTTGGTATCTCATCGAGGTATTTCCTGCACAATTCAGAAGACGAATGAGCTAGAGCTGTGGGTCAACGTGGTGTGAGAATAGTCTTGACTGACAAGGCTGAGACTGTCCTTTTAGACTGGATCCCGGTTATTAGTCGTTTATGTGCTGCGGGAATCCAGGGATCGGTTGGTGTTCGAAAAGATAGCTGTGTTGAACGCAGTTTGTTTGTGGTCTCGGCATACGCCGAAAAACTGGACACTTTTGTTTGTAGGAGCAAACGCTCTGACACTGTACTGCAAGCTGATGAGTTTATTGCACCAGCTGGCAAACTCAGTGTGTCAGAAGCTTGTTTAGGTGGGCGTTATGCTTTACCAGCTCAACTCACAGATAACAGGAACAGGCTTATCTAGTTTTGTGCAGACAATCGGTTATTCCTGTCTAGTACAAATTTCCGACACAGATCGCGTCGCATGGCGACATGCCGGTCCAGCACTGTAGGTATTTTGAGTCAGATTGATAATACCACAGTAAGCTACCGGTGGCGCAGTTCTGTTTAGAACTTTACATCTTACTGGTCCACATACGTAGAGTCGGGCCGTGTATTAGTCTTAATGTGATTATTGCTCCAGCTCGATGTTCATCAATGCAAACCGCAAACCCGGTTAGCCGTACGTTTGGCTGATCCAGATGTTCGCACCAGTTATAAACAGGAACTATCACATGAGATGGGAACTACGACGAACAATAAAGTAGATGAGCATGGGACCCATATCCAGCAAGCGATGCAAGTGGCAGCAGGTTGTGCTTGTGGTTCTAGATCCGATTTCCATCAAAGACACTGGATTTCTCAAGAGTCGGCCAGTCTAATGGAGCATAAATATCAGCACCCGAACTGTAAGATGAAAGAAACAGAGAAATCTAGAAAAGCAAATTACGAAAAGCCTTCAGAATGATCAAGAAAATTAGTGGGTCAAGGTACCGAAGAAATGGATGTAGCAGATGCTTCGGGTAATAGTCAAAGACTGTTCTGACTTATTCGCGACACCAGTGGACGGCGAACCCCGATCAGTGAAACTATATGTAATAGAAATGGAGAGCCTATTCACGGCAAACAACAAAGGCTTGACCGTTGGGCCGAATACTTCAAGGAACAGTTTAGCTGGCCGCACGCTGGTGTAGTTACTCCTGTATCAACAACTGTGACTTCTTGGATGGTATCACTTGAGCCCCCATCGGAAGTGGAAGTGGAGTCGGGCATCCGATTACTAAAGTGAGGGAAAGCAGCCGGTCCCAACGAACTTCCTCCAGTTCTTTTCGAAATGGGCAGTAGTGCGTTGACAAAATCATTTACCACCTTGATCCGTGACGTTTCGAAAGAGGAAAATATTCTGTTATTATGAGGCGAGTCATTGATTGTTCCCATCTTGAAGAAAGGAACACGCAATGACTATAGTAACCATCGCGGGATTAGCTCAATTTCGATAGTCACCAAGGTATTAGTCTCGATTTTGTTGCGCCGTCTTATACCGGCTCGCGAGAGGAATGCCCGCGAACAACAGACCGGATTCCACCCAGGTCGAGGACACATCGATCAGATTTTTACTCGTCGCCAATTGCATGAAACACGTCACACACACACACACACACACACACACACCGTCAACCGACAATGATGGTTTTCCTCGGCTTGAAAAGCGCCTTCGATTCAGTTGACCAAACAGCACTATTTAGTGCTCTTCACCGAAAAGATATGCCGCAGTAGTTTGTGAATCTACCGAGGTCATTGAACTCTCATACTTCTAACAGCGTAAGGGTTTACGGTGAACTATCCAGTCCATTCGAAACGACCAGTAGTGTTCGACATGGGTGTCCTGCTTTTCCATTCCTGTTCGATTTCATCATGGACAAAATAATGGAGAATACCTTGCAAAATCTTCAGGATGTAGGAGTCGAACTAGGAAATGGTGAGAAACTTTGCCCTAGATTACGCGGGCAGCCCTGTCTGCCTGTTTGAATCAACGGAACGTGCACAATGTGCACTAGACAGACTTGCGAGAGCTGTAGCTCTATTCGGCACACACTTAGCACCTTCGAAGTGTACAGTGATGTTGCAAGACTATATTTCAACGATTCCGAGCTTGATGCGCGACGAGGAGGAACTAACAATTATCCATCGCTTCACTTACCTCGGCAGCAGCGTGACGATGGTTGGGCGCACGGTAGTAGAGTTGAGCACGTGTATATCCAAGTCTCGAGCAGCTTACGCTGGACGAAAGTACCTGTGGCGCCGACCTGATATTCCGCTAAAGTTGAAAGGTCGTGCATATTTTGCCGCGGTGTGTCCAGTTTTGTTGTATGGTTGCGAGACTTGGGGTCCGCGTGCGGAAGATGTTCGACCATCAATGTTTTTGTAATCTCGCTAAGACTGGATGGAATGACCGAGTAAGCAATACTGAGGCCAAAAATCGGGTGCTGGTTACTAATCCAGAGAATGTTCTATTACAACGTATCCAGCTTAGTGGAATTCGTTGGTTGGGCCACGTGTTACGCATGGCAAACACGTCTTGCGTGTCGTGCTTTATTTTCCATCTCTTTTAGGAATGGAAGAAACCACGTAGAGGTCAACAGATGACATGGCAACGAAAAGTGAGAAAATGTACAATGAACTTAGGAAATGTAGGTGCCTCACGTCATCGTGGTTAGAATCGAAAAGATCCGTCACCAGCTGGGTGGAGATACTGAAGGATATGGTAGCGAACCGTGAACAGTGGCGATCGTGCTGTAACTTTGTGTCGAATCAGAATGATTGATCAATGTGCGTTTGTACAGCTAGACTGTGTGTTCCGTGTGTTGGCTGTTAGGGCATTCCTTCGTTTTCCCAGCCCTGTAGGTCCACTCCCTGCCCATTTTGTGTATTCATGGAGAGAAAGGCAGTGGTCAGTGGGGCTTGCCATGCTGTTCAACGCTGTACGATGATGATGATGATGGACTACCCTAGTTCCAAGGCAACGGAACTTCACAATGGCCGCCCACAAACCGCGTCTCAGACTCCAGGATTTCAAGTAATTCGTTATCTTCGACAGATGGTGATTTGTCAATTGTTGTAGGTTCGTTAAAGGCCCAAGTCCACATTTTCTGCAACTGGTTCAGTTTAGGATCCGTTTCACCGATGTAGTCAACATCGATTCTTCTTTGGTCCCGATTGAGGATCGGTCCCATGAGAGTCCAACCGAGGGGTGTACGTATAATATACGGGTCCTCTCGCCCGCCGTATTAATGCTCTAATACCCAGTGTGCTGCCGAAAATTTCCGGCCACTGGGGACTCATCAAGGTTCGAATTCTCACGAAGTGCTGTTGCCCTCGCAAACGCATCTCCACGGACTTCCTTTTCCCCGTTTGTTTTATCTTCCAATACCCGTAGACGTTCTTCAAATTCCATCAAAATATTTTAATTCTCTTCTCCTTGGAACGAGTAGCGGTTTGAATCGGTAGCGGAGAGTGAGCTGTCTGGGAGTCTCATTGGCTGGTTTGTACTTGGCTAACTTGACACTTTGCATATTTTTCTTGTTTGTTTTTTACGTGTAAAGACTGAAATGTCGGCATACCGCCCGCATAAACCCCCCATACAAGTATAAATACAACCGGGAACCGGCAATCATGGCCATAACATACAGAGTGCAAAATCACATCACGTCTCAGTAGATCAGACGTACCAACGAACCTCATGACAGTGGAATGCTATCTACCACCGATCGTAGTCGAGTGGTTTACAACGTTAACCTGCCACCTCGGAGGCCAGAGGTTCAAATTTCGCTAACACCGGCTTCTTTGGTAGTAGACAGTAAGCCACTATTGGCCGGCTTGTAACTATGCCTAACCTACTGTACCTTATGTGATACACTGTCCGAAGTCTCAGCTTCAGGTTGCCGATTATCCATTTTAGCGCAGTGGGTTTTTGTGGCTAACAGGCATACCCCCTCTGATGCACTCACACCAAAGCATGTAATGAAAAAATCAGGACATTTACCTGGGAATAATTGGCATAGAATTTGCGTGGCATATTCTCCCCGAACAAAATTACATCTATGGAGTGAGAGCAAGATGAGATTGAAAATAAACACAACTCACCAGGTTTTACAACTGCAGTACAACTTGACGCTGAACAAATTGGGATACGTTTATCCATTATCTGATCTGTTTTGAGCATGATCAGAATAAGTGATTTTCACGGACCTCGCATGTAGAGGAAATCATACTCGGCACCACACCGAGTGCAGTGACCAGTGTTGAAAGTTCCGTGTGCCTCGATAAACTTATTTTCTGGTAGGCCACTCAATCGTTCCAAGTTGTCTACGTTCTGCTTTGGAGAACGAAGAGGAACAGTTACACCTCTGCCGATGAGAAAAAACACTCACTTGGGTGTAGTGCTTTCTGAGGAGCTTTTTCTCGTGGAGTAACCGGATGAAGTAGTGAGTGAGAGTAGGCTGCGCAAATATTTTTTTTAGGAGTACAAAAATCACTAGAATGACACTTTCGAATTACCTTGGCCTCCGGGTGATACATCCGTCTGCAAACTTCAAAGAATGCCCTTGGATCACGCTATCGAACGAGGCAATGGGGAATAAGAATGTCCAAATCAGTGAAATGCATCCAGACATGGGACAAACCTGGAAGTAGTCCAGAGTAAATACTGCCATAGGATATGGGAGATTGAATTCTTGCAAATTGTCATACACTCCGCTGCTTGGTGACCGAAAATCTGGTATGCCAGCCGCTGACAAAAAGACCGAGGAAGATTGAATAGAATGAAATTGACAGTAAAAAATAAATTGTGTTTGATTCTGAGGAGAATTCCATACGGCGCCGAGATTACCAGTAACCAAGCATAAAGTACAACAGCATGGCACTGTGAGGATTTAGAAGAATCATCATTCGTAGACCGAAAAAGAATAAGATGTCATACCGAGTTTTTTGCGCAACAAAGCAGCCAATCAGATCGCAGACCAGGTAACTGGGGGAAAAGTAGTGTAGTCACCCCAGTTGTTCCCATGTCCCTACATCACTTTTGCTAGCAGGGTATAGGGAACAAAACGCAAGTACTGATCTATTCTATTTCTCATCCAAAACGTTTTGCGAAGTTGTTCGGTGGTACTGTGACGAGGCAAAACAGAGGCCTTACAGGTAACTTCTAAGCTGAACGTTAATTATTCATTTTTCATAAACGTTGTGGTCCCTATTGTAAAATGCTCCTTTTCCGGTTATCTAAATTCCCACGGAGAACCTGGTATGATACCCTATCCAGCTTGCCTGCTTCATGATCCCTTTATGGTCTCACTGTTCTGACGAGCTTTTGTTAGTCACACTATTGTGATTATACCATTTAGTACCGATATCCTGATGACATTCGCCTTTCGTTTCGTGAGTCACCTTTCTTTTGGTAACTTCGTGTCTGTCCCCAACCTTGTTCGCGTAATCTAGACGGCCTTTTTCTACTTAAAACACTGACCTTCGACCTTGCCGTATCTCGGTATTCCTCCGTAGCTGTTTGCATTATTCTAGCCCTCGTTCTCTGCACGCTTTGTCTACCTAAGCCCTGACATTTGACCTTGGTCTCCACTCCAGCCCTCGTCACTCCCTCTTGACCGTGCAGCCACGATTCTGTTCCATCCTTGTGTGTATGCCTCCATTTTGATCGCTGATTGGTTCTCCGCTTGCAATAAATATTGGTCCCATTATAAACCCGGGACCTGGTCTTGTTTTACCTTTCTTGACTTGTTCTACTCGCGTTTGGCGAAGATTGACGGGAACATCCATAATTTGAAGTACGTTGTTATTTAATCGTTTAATTCACCTTCAAGTACACACAGTTTACCCACTCGCCTTATCTGACTCTGGGTTTTAGGTCCGTATTCTACGAGTAACTCAACCACTGGACGACGAACACTGAACTTGTCATAACCGAAGTCTTCTCATTACTAAACAACAAATTAGGTCAAAAAAGTTTGACCGTGAAACTGAAAGACAACTCTAAGAGCTGCAAATGAGACTTCGTTGAGATATCCTGTTAGGGCTACGAAAACTGCATTGATAAAAGCGAACGATGAAGTAGAGCAAAAAAACTTCAAGGGTGAACGTACCTGTTGAGATTCCGGCACCGACCATTGTCACGATATTTTTCACTCGGCCGCTGGCGATTAGCTTAGCAACAGCTGAGAATGGTAGGCATGGTCAAGCCGGCCGAGACAAACCTTACCTTCTAAAGTTGGAGATTCCAATCGAGGGTTGTTTCTCAGCCAGTCCATGGGAACTGATTATTAGGCGTTTTGGCTGATAAACAAACAATGAATAAAATTAGACTTCAGATGCGTGGAATGTACGGAGTTTGGCCAGGTAATTTTGCTACGCTAAAAAATTAGAAAACCTCTCCGTATGTTTGCTTCCTTGAAGTGTGACTGAACTTCCAGTTATGTAGTTCATTTCACCTGAATCAAGGCGACCGAGCAAAGTGATAAAAACCCCGGCAAAAATGCAGAATGGAGTAGACTCAAATGTAGACAAAAGTTATCAGTCGTCACGAAAACATATACCACAAGCGGTTATAATTAGTTGTGACAACCCCAGATAATGGAGCAGAGAATTTACGATGTTTGTGAGTCCTTGCGGGACTCGAGATTTCTGAGTACGCTGTGCAATATTAACACTACTGGTTTCCGTTCTGGGCTAGATACAGTATGTGTTCCAATGTTATTATTTCTTTCTGTTTTCTTCAGAAGCTCCTGAACGCCATGGATGCGTCTGCGATGCGAATCAGCGATCCATGAACGAGGTCAATAACTTCAGGAAAGTTGATGGCAAGCAACGGCTTATTTTGTTGGTGATTTATAGTCCATTAGATTCCGAAAAGTTAGTCACAAAAGGGTTCATGAGAATTGCCCTTCATGTCATCATGGAAGGCTTTGGAAAAATGGATCAACGACTAGAAGCTCTGAAATACCGCGCTTGCACAGGACCGTCGGAGTACGTGTTCCCCTTGACAAGTTTGGATAAAGTTAATGACTTCGAAAGGAACTTGTACAAAGGAGAAGCATCGCGCGAAATTGGTTCGTTACTCATTGTCCAAAATTCTCCACTGACAGGATGCTTTACCAGCATTATCTATCGGTGATAACGCTAGACGTTATATCCGACCAGTGATGCCGAGGTTAAGAAGAAAACAAGTCACCTCGGACATCAATCATTTCGGCGCACATAACAAATAAGCTTTCCCGAAAACAGCCCTGCTTGGCCCCAATGTTGGTACATGTGCGACATTGAATTTGAACATTTAAATGGATCTCTATGAAATACCACAACCTTTGGGCGGACAAAAAACATATTTGGGCATAATTCAGCAACCTCATTGAACCGCTAACATTTTTAGTTAAAAGTAGATATTTAAGATCAGTTCCCCAGGGTACCAATTCGGGGCATTTTGACGTCTCCGTGTGCTGATTGGGCGTGGATATGGATGCCCAATGACCCTTCGTACACTGAATATGAAAACATAATAATCACCACTCATTTCCTTCTACCATTTTTATCGCTTTGATTACGTGGGTTTATTCCTGTTTAGTGGTGAGTTCTGCTCGAGGGGAGGGGGGAGCGAACAGCATCCGAAGGAGACACTCGATTGGTCAATGCCAGCAGATTGGCGGCTGGGTGGGGGTGACGTTGACGGATGAGAGGGTTAACCAACCGGTCGCTGTCACTTCTGTTTCTCGTCCCTCATTGGATAAGAAAGTAGAAAATGCGCTAACCAACCTTAGTGTGTTCGTCAGGGTCATATCATGCTGAATGGTTGGTGAAATGTTGGTGGTGAGTTCGTATGCACTCGATAATTTGCTAACACTATCAACAATGTATTGACCAATGATGTTGGTGGGTTGTTGGTTTTTACTAAGTTTGTGCTAGGAGGGACAACCCTCATGGTCATTCTCGAAAATAAAAATAACTTAGTAGGCGGTAGGTGGAAGAAGATAAAGGTATCACGAGGAAGTGGAAAAGGCGGTACAGTTGCCTGAACAAAGTAGGTAGGACAGGCTCCCAATCAACTTTCCCCAAATACCGTCCTCCACGCCTTATCTAGTCCTAATTTGAACTCAGCCACCGCACTAGCGCCTATTCTTTACAACTTTACTTCGGCTCGCTTCTTGGAGAGGAAAATCCGGCTTCATGAAAGATCATGAGGCTTCATGAGTGTTTGGTACAGGAGACGTCCCCAGCGTCTCTCAGCTTTTTATTCGAGGGCGCAGCTCTAGCTTTTCCACAACCAATTTTGGGCCGCAAGGCAGCAGCGTGTTGGTGCATAATAGTTGATGGTTCCCTAAGAGCTCATTTGCCATCCGACTGAGTTAAATTTAACCCAGGGGTAAGTAAAGCTCTGTTAGTTCAACTGATTTAATGCACAACCGTTGGATTGCACAGTAAATCGCGTCAGCCCATTCGAAGGTAACTGTCCTCGCATGCTAAACACCGCCTCATTGAGGTATTTGGGTCCTGGTTACTCTTAACCTGGTTTAGCCTGCCTGTCGAGCGGTTTGCTGGAGTGTGGCCGCTGATGCATGCTTCATCTTCGTGGAGCCACAGGTGAGAGCTGTGTACCTGGTGGAGACCGGAGATAGAAGATACCCCGAGGGCACGATAATCTATCAATTCAGTCGCGGTACTCCTATCAGACACTCCATACACCCTCCTAGCGCCTATCACATCTGATAGCCTATTCCAGTTGTTTACTACTATAACTGCAAAAATCTAGCGACTAATTCGAGTCTTTGTTCATCGTCATCATCGTACAGCGCTGAACAGTAGGGTTAGCCCTACTAACCACTGCCTTTCTCATCATGTGGTACGTAGAAGTAAAGAATGATTATACAACGTGGATAGAGAGTGGGCCTACAGGGGTGTGGAAAGGAAAGAACGCCCTAAAAGCCAACACACGAAATACACCAACTGTTCGAAAGCACACTGATCAATCATTCTGGTTTGATGGAAAGTGACAACACAATCGACACTGTTCATGGTACTATGTCATATTCTTCAGTGTCTCCAGCCGACTGATTGAGACACCTTTTGGACCCCAACCACGAAAACGTGAGGCACTTACGTTTTCTAAATTCGATGTACATTCTTTCATTCCATCGCACCACGTTCTCGTGGTGGGTTAGCGCTCCACTGCCTTGTGGATGAGACTTCTGAGTCAAAGGCTTCGTTTAGGGTTCCCAAAGAAAAACCCCCCAGCATCTGTCCTGTAAAGGGCGTTACCAACTTTTCCTCCCTATAGAGAAAGGCATTATAGCATATTTTCGGAAGAAAAGAAAGTGTTTACAGTATCAAATTAGGAGTGATTAACCAATATTGTAGGTGTAGTTGGTCCGCCAACTCCTTCAACATCAACGGATACACGTCGTCCGGTCTCGGTGACTTGTGGGTTTTGATGGATTTGAGCATGTTATTTACTTTCGGTTCCCCAAAATCATGCATAATAAACAGCGGCGAGCCATTCACCATCGGGATTGGTGCACCTTCCTCCACAGAATACACCGACAGATAATGCTTGGTTGATGTCTCAGCCTTCCCATCATCTGTTGCAACCATTTCGTCGCTGTCCATCAGTGTCGGGATACCTACCTTCGCTTTGGTGCGACGCTTTAGGTATGCAAACAGGCGCTTGGGTTCTCGAATTGCGGTAACCACAAGGGACTCCTCGAACGCCGTCCGCTTTATCCGTTTTTGTTCGGTACACTGGTTATGAATCCTGCGATAGAGATCATAACCCCCACCTGTAGATCGGAACAGCTGCCAGGCCCGATTTCGTCGTCTGAGCTCCAGATCAAACCACGGCGGGCCCTTCACCCGGGGTCTATGTCTGTTGAGGGGGGAGTAGGTGTTCATAAGGTACAAGATACCGTCACGAATAAAAGCCCAAGCTTTGTTCACATCGCGATGTGTGGTTTAGGGGATGGACAAGAACCAAAGTGCCAGTGAATTTCCAGCACCATGTGGCCACTGCTTCCAAGTGGAAGGAGATGTTCAACCTTATCGACGTCCGAGCTACTGGGAGAAATCATCAGATCTATGATGGAGCCGTAACTGAATTGCCTCCGGGTTGATTCCTGAACATGCTGGTGTAATACCAGTTCTTGGACCGTTGTCAGTAACTCCCGAGAGAAAGGATCTGCCCCGGTCGTTGTCCTGCCTGATGTCCAATCAATATGCGGGGCATTGAAGTCGACTAGGATGAGGCAGTGGCCGTCGCACGCCCATCTCCTCAATAAATTCATCATGTCTGGAGGGGTGACTGCAGGTGTCCAATAGATGACTCCAACTGTCCTAAATCCTCCGGTGTTGTTTGACGCGGCACCAAATAGCTTCACCGGATCCTCGTGCATCAGCGAACGCCTCTAACTGCGTTGTTGGAATGTCTGATCGGACGAACAATGCTACGCCTCCACCCGCTCTGATAGATTTCCTATCGACTCGGAATAGGATGTAGTCAGGGAGGGACACCTCAGAGTTTAGGACATTATTACTCAGCCAAGTCTCCGTCAAAGCTATCATAGTAGGTGAGTTGGACTGCAGCAAGTGTTCCAGGTTGTCTCCGTTTTTTAGCAGACCACGAACGTTAGGCGCTGTCTCGGCCTGCTACCATACCCGTTTGTTCATGGCATCCTAGCTTGGGGAGGGGGAAGCTGGCAGGGACACTAGCGTCAGCGGCCTCCACCGGAAGTGAGGACACCGTTTCTGCACCCGAAAATCCCGAATGATCAAGTCCGTTTCACGTTGTTCTATACGTTCACGCCGTTCAATCAATGCATTTCTATATTTCTCACGATCCGCAGGGTCCAGATCTCGGTGCAACTGCACTTGTTCGCCCTTCAGCCGGTAGGATCTTCTTAAAACAGAAGTCGCGGCTTCCTCAGAGCATAGCAACACTTTTAGTGGACGGGGGCATTCATCGTCACTGGCTTTGCCGATTCGGAAGGCCAATTTTAACCGCAACTTTTCCCGGGGACAAAGAGTTTTGTTAGTATACTCCGGAGACTCGCAATATCGTGGTCCAGACATGCCTACGCCATGGTCTGCTTTGCCTCAGGCAAGTTCACTATTAGGAAATACTGCTTCCTCGACGGTGGAACTCTTCGTGGACGATCCGCTGTTGTTATCCAATCCCGTTTACTTTCACCCACGGCGGTGCTCCGTTGGCTGGGCACTGTACCTACGACGCCGTCCTGTGCTTGAGGGGCCACATCAGGGTCAACTGGGTTCGCATCGTGGTGGGTAGGCTTAGGTAGCTTTTGGCGTTGGTGGCGTTTTGTTCCGGTTGGCTCAGTGACACATGTTGATGCCACCCCCGCATATGTAGCACAGTCGGGAATAGATACCTCGGCGGAATTTTCCCCTTCTAACGGCGATGGTGACGGTGCACTCCCATGGGAGTGATGACATTGACGAAGAAAAAGATGATGATACCGCTGATTCCGCTGCTATTGATGATGATGAACTGATTGATGGTGCTGCTGATGGTGGAAACGAAAATGATAACGCTGTCGTATCTGCGACAGGAATTCCTGTCACAGATACGGCAGCGTCATTGCTATGACGCTAGCGCTTAAGCGCTATCTTCGCTGACTACTTTGCCGGCCACACAGGTGTTGATAGCTCGGTGCATTCGGTGCACAGCATGTTGAGCTAATTTCCACGGTATTTGTCCAGGGCTTCGTAGAGATCACCATTTACTTCGGAACATTCAAGATGGACCCAACCATCACAGTGACAAGATCTGTGGCGTCAGCGAACAAGTTTTGAACAAACTAGGCCCATGGATGCAACATTTTTGACTCTTTTTAAAGGCATTATGGTCAAATTGTAGTCCACAGAATGACAACCACAGGAAACACAATTCCAAGTATCACATCGAAAGACTCGCCGGTGTAACGCAGCCCAGTTCAGTTCAGTTTGCACAGTTCAGTTCAGTTCAGTTCTGTCTGCACAGGACAGGTAATGGCCACGGCCAATCGAGCGTCCAGAATTCCTTCGATGGTATGCACACCAGTTATGCACCCACCACTGCCGAGTGTATTTCGTCGAATCCCCGCTAAAAATGAGAGGGAAACGAAAAACCTCATCGCACATCAACTGCGTGAGACATTATGCATCGTGAGCGTTCACTGAGACAGTATGCAATGAGGGAAAAAGTCTGCTCAAACATACTCCAGAAGGACCACAGTGCTACCCGTCATCCATCTAGTTGATATACTCAAGGTTCACTACAAGGAAAGATCTCGTACCACTTGCGATCTAGGGCACATTTGAAGGATTGGACTGTCTGCAGATCTACCATTTCACCAGGCAGACCGTCCCAACTGTTCACAACCCTATGGCTGAAGAAGTGCGATCTAGCTACCAACCTAGATCGGGCTTTTATCAACTTCTTTTCGTGTCCCCTTGTTCTGGAGTCTACGGCGACTTGGAATAGACTATCTGATCTAAGGCCAGAAAAGCCTCTCATTACCTTGAACGTTTCTATGAGATCCCCCCGACGTCTCCTCCTTTCCAACGAGAAAATGTTCAGGTCACAGAGTCTCTGCTCCTGAGTCTTACCCCTCTGCCCTTCAACCATTCGCGTGGCGAGACGTTGGAGTTCCTCGAGGCAGGCGGCGTCCGTTTTGTTGAAGGGTGACCAAGCCTGCACGCTACCTTCTAAGTGAGGTCGTACTATAGCCATGTAAACAGGTACGAATACCTCCGGCTTCCGGCAAGACAAAGCCGATCGCAGTCTAAAGAGCTCCCCACGAGCCTAATGCGCAGCAGCATTGCATTGCTCCGACCATTTGAAGTCACTGTTCATGATGACCCCAAGGTCTTAAACCCTACCGACTGCCTCTACGGTGAACAGCCCTTGATCATGAGCGACAGTTAGGCTCTCTGTTGCCCTTGACAACAAATGGCTTTTTTGAGCGTTTAGAGGTAAGTCCCATTTGTATGCCCAGTTCAGGACGGTACCTATTTCCCTGCCCAAGTCCGCCCTACCCTTAGATCTAACAATCTTCACATCATCCGCAAAAATAAAGCTGGACGATTGAAGAGTGGATGCTAGATCATTAATAAATAACAAGAATAGGACCGGGCCTAGGACGGATCCCTGAGGTACACCACTGGTGACGTTCACCAAACTGGGGCACCTGTCCCCCACTTTGACGTAAAGCGTCCTGTGGGAGAGGAAGTCCTCCAGCCACCTATATACTGGCCCATCTATACCGAAAGTCTCCATCTTGCGTAGCAAAAGACGATGATTAACGGAGTCGAACGCCTTGCTAAAGTCGAGGTAGCATACCTCAACTTGCTTACCTTCGTCCAGTCGTCGAGTTACTTCATCTAGGAAGCACAGGAGATTGGTGAGGCAAGATCTATTTTTCAGGAATCCATGCTGCGCCGGGCTTAGCATGGAGTGCTGCAGTAAGTGCTGGCAGATATGGGCACGGATGATCTTCTAGAGGACTTTACAGAGAATGCTAGTTAGGCTTACCGGCCTGTAGTTCTGCACATCCGACTTAGGCCCGCTCTTATGTTTTGCCACGACTGCCGCGACTTTCCAGTCCTGAGGCAGCTTACCCTGGTCCAACGTGGATCTGTACAGTCTGCATACCGATGGAGCTATGATATCCGCCAACGGCTTGATGATAGCTGGATGAATGCCATCTGGGCCCGCTGACTTGTGGCTGTTTAACTCCTGTAGGTACCTACGCACGCATTCCTCTGAGAGATCTAGCTCGTTTAGCTGAGGAGGATTCACCAGGGCCAGATCTACTCGTACCCCACTATCTATCCTATGTACACTACCAAAGTATTCCCCCAGGGCGTCTGCTTTGCCCTGGTCATCAGTGACAATACCAAAGTCTCTAGTGGATAGCGGACCTACGGCATTTCTTGTTGAGCCTTTAGATTGTACATAGCTGTAGAACTTCTTCGGCTGTTGTCTTACAGACTGGGCCAATTTGAGCTCAAATTCCCTCTTAGAAGTTCTCAAAAGGCTTACAGTCTCGTTTCTCAGCTTCGTATAGCGGTTCCAGGCTAGCTGACTGCCGGAAGCTTTGTACTGGTTCCAAGAGCGGTTTCTACGTCTGATGGCCTTGGCTATTGCAGCCTTCCACCACATGGGTTTGCCCTCCCCACTCCTTCGTTTTAAGGGCGCGAACTCTTCCTGTAGGGCAGTCAGGGATCCCTTTATGGCCTGCCAGCGCTCCTGAACTGTGGTGTAAGTGCCGCGTGGTTTGAATTCATAGTGCTCTCGTCTTTGAGCTTACCAACAAGAAAACTCAGAATAGGGCATCACGCAGTGCGCAGAAGGGAAAACCACAAAAGCCAGCCCATCCTTTCCGGAGACTGAAGGATGTAGACGGTCCGCCTTGTGTGATACCACCCAGGTTAGTAGACATCAAAACCTACCGGTCCCCCCAACAGTCTGCTTACTCTCTAGCCCCCCAATATCTTCAACCCCCGACTCCCTCAGGACCTCCTTTCCACCCCCAAATCCCCCTCTTTCCCTCTCCTCAAACCGAAAATCAGTTGTCTCTGGCGATTCTCAAACAACTCCTGAGCTTGTGCTCCAGTGTTTTTACAGCAGCTGTCTGAATGTGCTGAATAAGATCCCGGAGCTTCGGCAGCTCACAGTGAATAAGGAGCCTCAGATCATAACCCCCACAGAAACCTGCGTCACCCCTGACATAATTGATGCCGGAATATCCATTCCGGGATACTTCATAGTAAGGCAGGACTCCAGTAGAGGTCAGGCCGGCGGAGTCATCATATACTGCGATAATTCCTTCCTTTCTTCCACTATACTGACAACCCCTAACTTTTCATGTATTGATTGTTTGTGGGCTGTGTTTACCCTCTCTAGGACAGACACCCTACTGCTTAGTGTAGTCCATCGTCCTCTCGCATGCAATTCAACCGATAGCCTAGGCCTCATAGACTTATTAGGCCCCCTGAAAAGCTACAAAGACTTCACTTTTTTGTTAGTTACTGGTAGCTTCAACTCACCTATTATCGACTGGAAAAGAGCTGATGCCCCTGATATAACCTCTGGTAAACCCTTCCTAGACCTTGTACTCAGGAACTCATAGGTGAAGAACGTAAGAGATCCGACCAGATACTGCACAGGACACGCCTCGTCCCTACTAGACCTGGTCATCACCGATGAATGGTTCCCAACAGACGTGGTGCACTGCTTACCACCTCACGGCAAAACTGATCACATTGCCATTGGGTTCGATTATATTGTGAAATGGCCTCCTCTTCCCTTAGGAATCAAAATTTTGTGATCCCTCAGAAGGACTAATTTGGACCAAGTCAGTGTATTTATTCGCTCCCAGCTAAATTCAGCTAACCTGTGTGACTCTGCTGATGAGATGGCAGAGAATCTCAGAGAGTTAATCTTCTTAGTTGATAGGCTAATCGTCCCCAGAATTTGTCGTCCACAGACCGCTAAGCGACCCATCCCTCTCCCCATTAGGCGCATTCTATACGAAGGCGCACGCCTCTTGGCTAGATATAAAGCCACGGGCCTTGCCCGTGATACAGAGGATTTCAGGATCATACGGAACATAAGCAAGGACTAGATTAGGTGCTATCAGAATGACGTCCAACGATCTGTACTTGCTTGAGCACGGACTGTAACAGCCGGTCGTGGAAAATCCCCCTTTTTTCCTCGCGATTCAGTGTTTTTCCCAACATCACTCATTTCCATACACTATTGACTTGTCTTTACGAACTGGTTGTTTTTCTGGACCAATTGTTGTTTGTTCGCGCCCAGAGCGCTACTTTGGCACGTCCTTGTTCAGGACCTGCGTGACGCACGTGCTGTCTGCTCACACGCTGCTATTCGGTTTCTCGTTGTTGAGTCATTGTGATCGTATTATTGAGGTTTGTATATTGTTTATGTCATTGTTTATTGTAATAATCTAGTATCGTAGAATATCACGGATAATCGCCTTTTGATTTCGGGATCCGTTGCGAATTTGGCTACGCATTTCTCAAATGTTCGTAACAATACTCAATAGATCTATTTGGAACGAGGAAAAATCACGCAAAATGCCAAGAAAAGGATCAAAGGCAGTCGAATCCGGACAGGAAGTAATACGGCAAGTCTCTGGGGAGGTTTTGGGTACATATGATTCTTTAGTTAATGCTAGATCGCCAAATCCTGTCAGTGCTAGCTCATGTGTTATTGAGAACAATATTGATCGTAAGGATGTCGATTTATATAAGCTGAGAATACTAGAACTAGAGCAACAGTTACTATCGGCTAGACTGCAGGCGCAGGAAGCAGAGAAGTGTACACAGAAACAGCGAGAGCATGAGACCAGTGACTTCGACACTTCCGATAGGTTAGGGTGCAATAAGGTAGGGAACCCCACTGTTACGAACGTTTGAGCAATGCGTAGCCAAATTCGCAACGGATCCCGAAATCAGAAGGCGATTATCCGTGATAATTCTACGATACTAGATTATTAAAATAAACAATGACATAAACAATATACAAACCTCAATAATACGATCACAAAGACTCAACAACGAGAAACCGAATAGCGGCGTGTGAGCAGACAGCACGTGCGTCACGCAGGTCCTGAGCAAGGATGTGCCAAAATAGCGCTCTGGGCGCGAACAAACAACAATTGGTCCAGAAAAACAACCAGTTCGTAAAGACAAGTCAATAGTGTATGGAAATGAGTGATGTTGGGAAAAAACACTGAATCGCGAGGGAAAAAGGGGGATTTTCCACGACCAGCTGTTACACCCACGCAGGTCGCCGACTACAAACCACCATCGATCGATCTGCTTAGAGTGGAGTTAACGGTTTTCGACGGGCGAGCTGAGCAATATTGCAAGTTTGTCAAACAGTTCGAGACGTTCGTTGAAAACAAGGTAACCGACCCTGGGCAAAGGCTTCTTTACCTTACTCACTACTGCCGAGGCCGAGCGCGAGAAGCTGTCGACGGATGCACCATGCTCGATCCAGAACAAGGCTACACAAGGGCAAGAAAGATTCTGAGGGACTTGTTTGGCCAACCTTTCAAAGTAGCCCGTAACCTAATAGAGGGCGTGATGGCAGAGGCAAAGAGAACCAAGGGCGACGTCTACACCATGGCCGACCTGGTGATCAAGATGCAGAACTGCTCAATAGCCCTCGACCATTTAGGTTACAGGGCTGACCTAGACGCCATGAACACTTTGGAAGGCATAGTCCGTCACCTCTATCCCGAACTACAGGGTCGGTGGGCGGAAGAAGCTGGACGGATAAGCCGAAGCGACAGGGAAGCCAACTTCTAAGACCTGACTGAATACTTAGACAGGCAAACGAAGATAGCTGACAGCAGATTCGGCCGACTCATCCGGGACAGCAACCGAGCAAACAAGCCCGGTACTAGCCAAGTCCAAACCCCTGTACGGGAACATCCAAAGTACCAGCCTTGGACCAACACACTTGTCATTTCACGAGATGCTACGGCGAAACCAAATTGCAGATCCTGTGGTACTAGCCATGGCCTACCAGAATGCCCCAAGTTCGGCAATGCCACAATAGACGAACGGTGGGGAATGGCGAGGATGGCAGGAGCATGTTTCATCTGTCTCAACACCACGCACCGGGCAGCAGCCTGTAGAACAAGGAATCGATGTGGTTACGAGGGCTGCACGGGCAGACACCATCGGCTGCTGCATCAGGCGAGAATAACCATATCCGAGGTGAGTGCCAAGCCCAGCGTGATCTGTTCAACTTCACAATCTGCCAGTAAACCGGTACGTTTAGGCGTAGTGGCCGTGGGAGTAGTGACTCCGACTGGGATAGTCAAGGCGTTGGCTTTCGTTGATAGTGGATCCGACACCACTTTAGTGAAAGAGCGGTTTGCCGACAAACACCAACTGGCTAAAGGTGCGACGTCGTTAGCAGTGAGCACGGTGGGCGGAACACAGGTAATGACTGCCGGTAGATTAAGGCTGCAACTCATCTCTCTAGACACTAACGAGGAAATTGAACCAACGGAGGCATTCACGTTAGCGGATCTTCCCATGCGAGCACCAAGGTCGGTGAACGCAATCTTGACTCGGTGGCCCCACCTGCAGGATGTAACCGTTGTAGACTGGGAAGATGATGAGGTGGATCTCTTCATCGGATGCGACGTGCCAGAGGCGCATTGGGTGCTTGACCAAAGAGTGGGCGACCGCCAGGCACCTTATGCCGTACGCACGGCTCTGGGATGGATGTTATACGGTCCAGTAGGGGTACGCGGTTCCGTGAATTACTTATCCGCCGAAACGGACCGCATAGAGTATCATCTGCAACGGCTTTATGAAAAGGAGTTTCATGACATTGGGGACGAAAGACCGACGTTGTCTCAAGAGGATCACTTCGCTCTACAAACGGTGCGGCAAGGCTCTAGAGGCCTCAAAAAACAGTTCGAGGTTCCCCTCCCATGGCGCACACCGGTCGACCCGTGGACTGACAACAGAAATTATGTTCTCCAACGATTACTACGACTAAAAGAACGCTTCATTCGAGACCAGAATCTGTGGGAACGATACGCGGATTTGATGAAGCGAAACGAGGACCTCGGTTACGTTGAAAGGGTGCCTGTCAACACCGACAGCAAAAGGGGTATCTGGTGTCTGCCTCACCAAGAAACCCAATAAACTGCGGGTGGTTTTCGACTGTGCGGCCAAGTTCCAGGGCAAGTCGTTAAACGATCGCCTAATACAGGGGCCTGACTGGACCACACCACTGATCGATGTTCTGTGCCGTTTCAGAGTGGGTAAAGTGGCTTTGTCTGCTGACATTAGGGAAATGTTCCATCAGGTGAAGATTCCGGTAGGAGAACGAGATGCTTTGCGTTTCTTGTGGTGGGGAGGGAGCGACCGGGACAACGCAGTGGTGAATTATAGGATGACCGTCCACCCCTTCGGAGCCATATCGTCACCATTTTGTGCAAACTACGCCCTCCGAGTATCAGCGAACAAACATGGCGATCTAGTACATCGGACGGTGGTAGAAAGCGTCAGCAGGAACTTCTACGTCGACGACTACCTTGGGTCATTCGATGATGTGGAATCAGCTCTAGAGTAGTTCAGGGGTCTGACGAGATTGCTGGAAGAGGGCAGCTTCCATCTAACTGAATGAATGTCGAACGCTTCAGAAGTGCTGAAGGTCATCCCGTATCACGAAAAGGCCGAAAGGGTAAGAGATTTGGACGGCTCTCCACTTCCTATCGAGCGCACTTTAGGGATACAATGGGACGCGGAAACGGACGATTTTGTTTTCCAACTGAACGTTCCCGAGCTGCCAATAACCCGTCGTGGCATACTATCTGCCGTCTCAAGTTTGTTCGACCCGCTCGGTTTCGTCTCACCATGGCTGCTACCCGGAAAGATCTTGCTGCAGCGGCTGTGCCGTAAGAAAGTTGATTGGGACCAGTCACTGGACCGAGGGGACCGGCTGGACTGGGAGGAATTTTTGAACACCTTGAAGAAATTAGGGGACATAAGAATACCACGATGTTTGACCCCTGGCCATACGACACGGACTGGAGAACTACATGCCTTTTCCGATGCATCCGAAGTCGGTTATGGAGCTGTGGTGTACGGACGATGGTGCGCAGGAGATGGACAATATACCACGAGGATCCTGTTCGCCAAAGCCCGCGTTGCTCCACTGAAGTCGGTCTCAATCCCACGCCTCGAACTCAGCGCAGCCGTGTTGGCAGTCAGGGTGGTGCAAGCTGTGAAGAGATGTTTCGATCTCTACATTTGGTCGGTGAGCTTCTGGACGGATTCAACGATAGTACTTTACTACATTAACAACGTACGGAGCCGGTTTAGTACTTTCGTTGCTAACCGGCTCACGATTATCCACGATGAATCGGCCACGCACCAGTGGAGTCATGTCAGGTCTGGCGATAATCCGGCCGACCTGTGCTCTCGAGGTGCGAACAACTTCACGCAACTGGACACGTGGACGAGAGGGCCAAACTTCGTGCAATTGCCCAAACAGGACTGGCCCGTGTTCGAATTAAAACCCCCTACGGAATTGGAACTGGAGATCAAAGGCGTAGTGATAGCAACCAACGTCGTCGAAGCGTCGTCCATTCTATCGCGACTGGTCAGGTTTTCTTCCTGGATGAAGACGCTTCGTTCGCTAGTTTGGTTAACCAGGTTCAAGAGAAATTTACTAGTCATGAAAGGGCTACGGCCCTCGGGTCGGATACCGGTCGGCTCGATAGGTCCCGATGAGCTACAAGCGGCAGAGTACGATATTTTCAGAATGATACAACGCGAGGCTTTCGCCCAAGAACTCAAGAGGGCGGAAGAAGTGGGGACGACCAATGAAGACATGCCATCTCCAAGAGGCGAGCTGAAGCGTTTAAACCCCAAACTCATCAACGGACTGCTGCGGGTGGATGGTAGGCTGACCAACGCCCACCTGAACTTCGACACAAAGTATCCTATACTGCTGCCTGCGAGACAACCTGTAGTAGAGCTAATGATTCAACACGTCCACGCCATGGAGGGACATGCCGGGGAAAGTCACGTGACGAGCGTCATCCGAAAGCGTCCTTGGTTGTTGAGAGGACGAGAGACTGTAAAACGCGTGATCCGACGGTGTGTGCAATGCAGGAGACGCAATGCCACAGCAGGCAAACAACTCATGGCCCCGCTACCAGAATGGAGGTTGACTACGGGCTGGTGGCCGTTCAGTGACACCGGGTTGGACTATTTCGGGCCCTTGTGGATCAAGTGCGGGAAAAGATTAGAAAAGCGATACGGATGTATCATGACGTGCATGAAATCACGTGCGGTACACCTAGAAGTCGCACATTCGATGACGACCGATTCGTTTCTACGGGCCTTGCAAAGATTTATCAACCGAAGAGGCGTACCGGCCGATATATACTCAGACAATGGGTCGAACTTTGTGGGCGCTCAACGGGAATTGCAGCGTTGGCACAAGAACATAAACAGGGACGAACTGCAGAATCGAACCGTGGCATACGGCATACGCTGGCATTTCAACCCCCCACAGGACAGTCACCGAGGCGGCATATGGGAACGCATGATCCGGTCCGCCAGACGGATATTGCTGTCAATCATGGAGCAACAGCCGCCCGACGACGAGACCCTGAACACCTTCATGACTGAGGTGGAGCGAATCCTGAACAACCGCCCCCTGGTTCCAGTATTGAACGGCGACCCCACCCACCTGGCGCTCACCCCAAACGACTTATTGACGCTAAGGTCAAACGAGGGTTTCCAAGGGCCGGTAAACCTTCGTGGGAGCTACCTCCACGGGTGGAAGCAAGCAAACTATCTGGCCAAGGTCTTCTGGAGGCGATGGCTACGGGAGTACCTACCGGCTTTGCAGACTCGACAGAAGTGGCTGGCCAAAACAAGACCATTTAAAGTTGGGGACGTGGTTATGATCGCCGACGAACGCGCACATTTCAGCGCTTGGTCTTTGGGAGTAGTTACGGAAACCATCAAAAGCACTGACGGAATGATAAGAACGGTGAAGCTGAAGACAGCTAACGGAGTGCTCATTCGTGACATACGCAGTATTAACCTACTCGAGAGCGAAGACGGAGGAGCTGATAACCCTGAGGCCTAGTAAACCTTTTTCACACCAGTAATCGAGGTGGATAAAGAAACACCATATATACCACACAATCTCCGTCAAACACGTTAAGGTGCTCGCGGTCCTTTCGTTGACATTACAGAAGGTTCTTTCCGATATGTGGTGATGAGTGCGATTCCATTATACATCCCGATACATACACGCATGCACGACGCACTCTACATCCCGTAAACCCATCATACATGTGACAGTGTTCTTTGTTTGCTTTTTGTTGACGCTACCGAATGCCCCTTGCATATGTGGAAGTAGCGGAGCTCAGGTCACACACACATGCTACATTTACTCGTTTTCTTGCCACGCGGTCTTTTGTTGACATTGCAGAAAGTCCTCCTTTGATGTGTAGTCATAACTGTGATTTCATTGTAACCCCGGCACACACACACACGCACACACACACACACACACACACTCAAGCGCGTACATCCAGGACCGGACGGCCCCTTACGAGGACAACGTCTATGTGACCATTCACGCCCGCCATCGGTCATTTGGTCTTGTGGAAGATGTAGACTAGCCTCACTTCTATGTATCCAATGGATTAGGTGCGACTAGTAGTAGAACGTCGACGACGAGCATTAGACGCGCGCACTGACAGCAGGGCCTTGGCAGGTAGGGAGAATCAGTACCTTTATACCGAACCTTTGAATCTGCTAAGGATCCAGGAGGATTTTGGTGGGCGGTGTAACAGCCGGTCGTGGAAAATCCCCCTTTTTTCCTCGCGATTCAGTGTTTTTCCCAACATCACTCATTTCCATACACTATTGACTTGTCTTTACGAACTGGTTGTTTTTCTGGACCAATTGTTGTTTGTTCGCGCCCAGAGCGCTACTTTGGCACGTCCTTGTTCAGGACCTGCGTGACGCACGTGCTGTCTGCTCACACGCTGCTATTCGGTTTCTCGTTGTTGAGTCATTGTGATCGTATTATTGAGGTTTGTATATTGTTTATGTCATTGTTTATTGTAATAATCTAGTATCGTAGAATATCACGGATAATCGCCTTTTGATTTCGGGATCCGTTGCGAATTTGGCTACGCATTGCTCAAACGTTCGTAACACGGACCAATAAGGCATTGTTCTCTCAGTGCATGCGCCCTCTAAGGGGCACAACTCCGACGTCACTAGCTCTCAAATATAGTGCTGGATCTCCAATCACTTCCCCTAGCCAATTAGCCGAGGCATCCAGCTCCTACTTCCGTACAATTTTTAGCTCCATGCCTATATCATTCCACCCTACCATGCACCCGATATCTTTGGTCACTATCAATAACCACGTCACTATTCCCATTGGTGAAGTTGCACAAGGCTTCCGACGGGTCAACCAATATTGTTCCATGGGTCCTGACCTAATCCACCCCCGTATTCTCAAGTAAGCCGCGGATACATTGGCTGCTCCTTATGCCTCGCTTTTCCAGCGATGTGTTGATGGATTTTTCACCAGTAGCCGGAAAAAGCAGCCATCGCACCCATCTATAAGAAGGGTAACAGACATCTTGCTTCTAGTTACAGACTCATAAGCCTCACTGCTTCGCCAGCAAAATTTTTGAGAGAATTCTTAGGAGTGAGGTTCTTTCCCATCTGCATAGAAATAAGATCCTCTCCCCGTCCCAACACGGGTTTCTTCCTGGCAGATCATGCGTCACCAATATGCTTACTGTCATGGATAGTCTAACGAAAGCCTAGGATGATGGCCAGCTCTCACACGCTGTATTCATCGATTTTTCTAAGACCTTCGACAAGGTCCCCCATGCCCCTCTTCTTTGCAAGCCGCAGACACACGGGATCACAGGCTCCATGTTGGCCATCCTACGTAGCTTCCTTACCAACCGCACCTTTGTGGTTAAATTCGGGAACGTTTTGTCTTTACCCTCCCCAGGAACAACTGGGGGTCCCACAAGGGTCGGTCTTAGGTCCTCTTCTTTTCTTGATCTACATAAACCATCTTCCGACAACCCTTCCTGCGAACATTGCCGTGCGCGCACACGATGTAACCCTATGGAGTCCAAGCATTGGAAACCTGCAAGTTACAGGTGATGAAAAAAACGCTGGCCCGAGTATTGGAACCTCCCAGTTAATGGTGAAACATGCGCGGGCATGTATTTTGGCAGAGGGACTGGTCACACGTTTTCCAATAACGGAGCAAACACACTGCCAAGGGTTGACCGACACAAGGTGCTCAGTTTCTGGCTAGGCCGGTACTTGTCCTTCTCTCATCATCACCAAATTGCGAGCAAGTCTGCCTTTCGAGTTCTAAATATGTTTCGAAGGTCTTTCCCGCGCATCTGTAGGGATGATTTCCCCATGATTTTCGGCACGTATACCCGACCTCTGCTGGAGCACGGTAGTCAGATAGTACACTCTGGTCTTGTCCGAGACCGTGAGAACCTAGAAATAGTTCGGAGGGCCTCCACCAAAGCAGTAAGGGGTCTATCCCACCTACATTATCCCGTCCGCCTCTCACTCCCCAATATCTATCCCTTTGGCTTAAGACGCGTAAGAGGTGATCTGTTTTTGATGTTTCACCCTTTTGAATCAGGTCAAAGCGATTGCTTCTACTCCGTCTGTCCAGCCTCTTCTCTCCGTGGTCACAGCAGAAAGGTTTTCAAACCGAGACCACGCACTTCAGTACGAATTAACTTTTTTAGCTATAGGGTTATTACTCTGTGGAATGCACTTCCGGAAGATATTGTTCTCTCACAGAACAAAACTATCTTCAAGAAAAAGCTAGACCCCCACCTGGGTCTTTCCCAATAATTCCTTGTGAAAAAAACAAAATAGATGTCTTTTGTTGCATATATGTTCATGAATATCGCACCCCCACTGCGATTAAGGCACTGTCCACAGTGAGACACCGCATGATGTTATGTGTATCTTGTTTTCGCTGCCATCCCATCCCTCCACCCGCTTCTTTTACTCTCGTTTCAGCTCGGTGAATCCGACAGACGATCAAAGATTTCCTCAAGAACCGGGACAATTGGGCTCAAAGTCTCGAACCCGCGTAGTATTTCAAGACTTGAAGACATATGTGCTGACATATATACATATATATACGTGAGTATTCGTATGCTCTTGTTAATTACCCTGCGTGAGAAGCTCTGCGAAGGTTTCGTGGTTTGGACTACACCATACTAACGGCCGAATCATGCCACTGCCTCCGAGGTCCCCTCAGAACAAAGAACAGGTTTCTTTGCCTTGAGAGGGAAATATTTCTAGATTTGAAGTTTTCGCTTTTTCATGGAGTTAACTTCCCGAGGGTATCTCAGGCGGAGTCCAAACAGTTGGCGAACTCAATGTCAAACACAATTTGTCTCTCCACGTTTGTTTCTTTTGGCTGATAAAACTGAACCACCAAAAGGCGACGGAAACGTAGAATGAAGACGCTCCGGGGAATAATGTTTGCCACAGTTCACCGGCATCGACCACGCTAACAGCAATGGTATGAAAGTTTTCATGAAACTATAAACTACGGTTTTACCGTTGTGCAGCGCTGATCTTCGGTGATTCGGTACTCTAATCGGAAGTCCATAGGAAATTCTCGTATCCCGTCTGCGATGAATCCCAGCAGAAACAGGTATACCCGATCATAAATTTGATTCCTGTCGATGAAAATGCAATCACTCCATCATGAAGTCATGAGGACCAACCGTGCAAGGTACACCGGCACATCATCATGCTAAAAAGTATTGGAACTAAGTTTCAGACGCCGGTGTTACGATTATTACCAGACAGTTGCACCCACGTGTTTATGTTTGCTCACCCTACTTATTTTTGACCGGCTTATAACAGTGCGTGCATGAAATTGTGCGTTTTCTCACAGTATTCTCGCCCAAAAGTTTTGAAACATGACCAGTGCTAGAAAGGAACTAACCAGCCTGCTTTTTCAAAACTTCATATTTTGTTATCTTTACTCTCCTTCAATCTATGTTTGATCGCTCCAATTTTTTCCACTCGCATTTCACTACTTTGTCCACTGTGGTAAAAGCTAACTTCCCCATCTTCTGTTCCGGGAATAAATAGAAGAATTGTGCTTGGCGGAGCAAAATACCTATATCGTGTTTGTGAATATCGAACTGTCAATGAGTTTCGCGTTCCTCATTGTTAAAATGGTTATTGTTATTATTCTACCGACTTCTTCTTGTTACCTTGTCGAGTGAGACGTAGGCTTTCTAGGGGATTTGAGATTACACGAAAATGGTCGAGAAGGGTCTTTTGATGTAACGTCGTAGGCAAAAGAAGTACTCCTGAAAAGCCCATAAGGGAATTCAGCTGGAGCCCATTTAGAGCCCAGACGAAGCCCTACCGATTTGCGGTCGGGTTTCTCCGGTTGAAACCCGGCCAAGGTCCGCCCGGTTCTCTGTTGTGATTTCCGTTCCGACCCCAGCCGGAACCAGTTTCCAGCCCGTTCTCCCACGTAGAGCTCGACCCAAACGTTTTTGAAGCTCGGCCGGGTTTGCTATCTGGGTTTGTGACATCGACCCAGTTGATTCCGGCGAATGCACAGAAAGGAAGCCTGGAGCCGTAGACTGTGGCTCTGTCCGTTAACCTGATTCCACCGTCCTCCACCCATCCGTGTTTTACTGCTGCCATGGACCGCAGATTGTATCTGCGCCGACTGCACTCGAAAAGGCCGTAACAGTAGCATTGACTTCTGAACTGACAGCTGCTTCGGTATTGCCAGCATCCACGGGTTTCTTCGACGATTTATCCTAACTGCCGTCAGTGGGTTTTTATAGAAGCTGAAGCAACTCCATGGTGGAACCTGGAGCCCGCTGCATACGATGCAGCAGGTTTTATTTCGTCTCTGCCGCAGATTCATCTGTTCCCCTTTTAATTGCGGTGGCACTGTCTGCGCCCACTATTTGCAAGTGCTGACTGCTTCAAAATAGCAGCCACTCGTATTATCTTTACCTTCTTTTGTACACTTTAGGTGGATCCGTCCTGCTACCGCCGCTGGCTCTTCGTAGCTGCTTGCATGTAGCGGGAAAGTTTAATAAGTTCATTTAGTTCGTCGGGAGTGCTACACCTTCCTCACCTTCACTTTCTGCTTGACGGCCGCAGTTTCATCAACTTTTAACGACTGTTCCGGATATTTGCTTTCCGGTTGTCCAAATAAGTGGATTCGGATCCATC
Organism: Fasciola hepatica; assembly: GCA_948099385.1. Taxonomy (NCBI): domain Eukaryota; kingdom Metazoa; phylum Platyhelminthes; class Trematoda; order Plagiorchiida; family Fasciolidae; genus Fasciola; species Fasciola hepatica. The sequence continues at coordinate 522,862 of CANUEZ040000101.1, forward strand.
CTTACGATCTGCTCGGTAACTTGCGCGGCCAAGTGTGACTTGCAAGATCTTGTCTCTGTCTTTACGCTTTGCGTGGCTGACCCTCCCCCTTCATACGGGGAAGCCACTGGACGTTTCAAGACGGGCTGCATCCTTTCTGAGGAAAGACGCCAAAGCCTGGACAGGCATCCGAAGTGGGGCCTCGCTATCATTGTGTAGGGGGAAGGGAACACACAAAACTATTTGCGGGAAAAGTTGACCCAAGTCTAAAGGGCTCATTGGGCAGCCAGCTTGCTCTGCTCCGCTTATTTGGAGTCTGCCGTCACCACAGCATCCGATTCTTACCCGTAGCACCACGTCAAACGCGAACGACCAACTTTCCCTGCTTGCGTTTGAATCCACTGACTCCCGGGTCAGTAGATGTATTATACTTTCATTTAACGGCACATCCCAGGAGATTGCCACTAGAACACCTGACCGGCATTACTGGCTAGTTAATCAGCCTATCTTTTACAGCAACCCTCACATCGTCTGCAAATGCGAAACACGGAAGCTCCGGTGCCTTAGCCAAGTCAGTTGTATGGAAGACGAAAGTAAGAGTCCCCAGAAAGGATTCCAAAGGGGCACCTGTAACATACACCACCTCGGAGTTTGCTTCCCCAAAACCAAAATTAGACAATCTTGCCAGTCAGCGTAATGATCTATAACATAACATGATAGTTGCTTTCGGATAACCCCGAAGCAATCTGCAATGCAGGATCAAAAGGTAAAGTTGGAAGCCGAATCAGAGTCACAGGAGGATCTTGCAATTTTTTGCACAAGGTCGAATTTAAGAGAATGCATTTAGGTCAGTGTTAGTGGTAGCGCCAGACAAATTTAAACTCAAGGTCAGGTGGCCGAGCCGGCCGAATCCAGGTGAAGTGGACTGGGAATAGCAAGTACACACACTTATCTTGCGGAAGGAAGACTGTCCTCCCAGATGATAAGACTGGATTGACGGATACATGGTTAACGTGAAAAAGAAAGATTCCCGAAGGAGACGTAATCGAGCAGTACGATTTACAATGAGAAGATGAAAAAAGGATGGCATTGAGCATAAAGAGCAAGAAAAACCAGTCGAGGAGTACTGTTATGACGTTCATTGACGATGTATTGGTTGAGCCAGTTATATAACAAAGCAAAAAGCTAAGCTGGAGTGTAGTTGACAGAGTGATAGTGGAAGAAGTGGCCAGATAGAAACATGAAGACTTTGAGCTTATTGCTCGCCTTCAAAAGAAAGGAATATAATGCATCAACATGAAAATGGGAACTGGCGATAAATCGACGTTTGGTGCGTGACTACAACAGCAGCAGGGACACACGGCTGACGTTTTTCATAAAAAGTGGACCACTCGACGGTGACAAAACAGAACTCTTCGGTGCAAGTGCCTATCAGAAGTGCATATGTGGGACACGATACCTTGCAAGGTGAGAATGCTGGAATGCACCAGCCCTGTCCACTGCTGTTTCACAGTGCCTATGAAGGATAAACTGCCGGCAACCTCGCATAAATCATATCATAAGGCCAGCTGGAATATATTGCCTTCTCTGATTCGCAGCCAAAAATGGGACACCTTTTTAAGTGCAAATCCCCAGCTGGTGGCAGATCAACTTTACTATATCTCTGAACGATACCTCAACCGAATAACCTTTTAAAAGGATCGTCAATCCGTCCTAAAGACAATAAATTGTCTCGTCCCAGCTTGAAGTTAAGTAGACTCCAAAGCGTTCATCTTTAAACAAGGGACTTTTTACTGTTTATACAGTTAAATCGTTTGGCTGAAACGATAAAACTCTACTTCGAGAGTGAAATAATACAACAGGAACACAGGGCTTTAAGTGATTCCAAGAAAGTCGAGATTTTTGCAAAAAAGATGAAGTCGAGGAACCCCAAAACAACTTCCTCTATCTCTTCTATCTCTTTCCATAACACGTGCCTTGACAAACCGCTGGACATAACGGAAGAGCTTGGCACGTTTTTTGCTTCTTCCCTAACCAGTGACACGGTATCATTTTTCTATCATCCACCAGTATTGTCATATGAGCCACTTTCTTCTACAAAATTCCTCCCCTCCGAGAACGAACCTTTAATTTCAAATACCAAAATGTCTTTCCACCCCGGATCGGACTCGTTACCATCGGCCATCTTTAAATTGGGTGGCCCAGATATCCCAATTCTTTTATGGAATTTGTTCAATTTGTCTATGCCGTTTTGTTGGTACCATGCACAGTGGAAAACTTCGGTTATTATTCCATTTCATAAGAAGGGAACGCGGGAGGACCCGGCCAATCACAGGCCTGTGAATCATACCCAAGTTTTATCGAGGATCATGGAATAATTATTAAAAGTTAAGCTAACGGGTCACCTAAAAAACCACCTTATAAGTGAGGGTCAGTACGGTTTCCCAAAAACATTCATCCTGCGCAACTTGTATGACTGACTTTCTGGACCTTATTACCATAGCCGCTAATGATGGTAAGGCAGTGATATCAGTCTTTTTAAACATGTCTAAAGCCTTCCACCGGGTGTCTCATATTCGTTTGTTGTCAAAGGCCAAGACGTACGGTATTGATGACCCACTATAAGCCCGGCTAGAATCGAACTTGTTTTGCGCGGTCAAGTGGTAGGCGTTGATGGCACAACTGCCACACCCAGCCCCATGACCAGCGGTGTGAACCGATGTAGTGTACTGGGCCCGTCATTGATCCTCACATACATAAATGACATATTTACCGCGGTTCGTCATGGGACCCTGTTTTTATTCTTTGAAAATATAAAGTTATTGTACACCTCCGACCATAGTTCATTGGGTAACACTATAGCGAAAATATCGGAGGACTCAAGAATTCTCAATTCGTGGTGTACCGATTGAGTAATGAAGTTCTCGGTGGACAAAAGCTGCATTCTTACACACAGGTGTCATGTCCCTCCCGAAACGTCTATTATAGGTGGTCATCTGATCCCCAACAAATCATCGGTACGCGACCTGGGCATATACTATTCATGTTTGTTCAACTTCTCGGAGCAAACAGACACCCAACTTACTAGGTCTCTCAGGTTAATGGGACTTGTTCACAAAACATTCCGTTTGCGTGAAAGTAAACTCAGTGTCCATCAAACACGCGTTAGACCGTTGCAAGAGTATAGTTCAATAGTTGGCTCCAACATGGTCAGATTGACAGGATAGCCATGGAAAATGTTCAGCGCATCTTTACTAAACAAATAGTTGGATATTCGTTCAGTCTCAGCCATAAACAGCGCTGTAACCTGTCTCATCTCGAAACTCTGGCTGCGACAGATAAATAACAACTTGTCCTTTTTCCACTCACTATTAAAATATAGATCCTGCGAAGCCTCTCCTGTGGTACGAGACCCATTAGGCTTAAGGTATTCGTTACGACACAGCAGCCATTCGGTCATTGTGCCGTCCTCGAGAACCAGCCTACGGTCCGATTTCTTTATCGGTAAATATTCACAACTGTGGAACAAACTTCCATCAAATGTCCTTGTAATAGGCCACTTGCCGAGACTTAAAGAGGTATTAACCAAGCTTTATGTCCGGACGCTCGTATCAAGCAATGATCCATATTCTTCGGAGGAGCGAGAGTACGAATTTGGTTTGGGTTACTGATACGCTGGTCTGAGTCAGGGGCCACGAAGCCTATGCACCACACAAGTTTCCGTATATATCATTCAAGTTTTATTAATCTTTCGTGTACAACTTTGTGTTTTGCAAAGTCGAACCATCCACCAAGTAGTTCCAGTTTATAGATATTAGAGGCTTCTCTTTACCACCGGCCGTTGATCCCCAGCTGGGAGCACCCCAGACTGCGTTTTCCTATCTTTGCCTTTCCAGACAACCACTGATGTGTGCCTTCCCTACGATGGCTCGGCATAATACCCGGCTCACATTTCCCGCTAAAAACTCGATACCTGCCCGTCATTGCGTCACTGCCACATTGGCCCTGCTCTCCAGGAACCCTCGCAACCTGGTCGCAAGCTCCTGGACTATTCGACCTCTACATTTATGTGTCAAAGCCAATGTCACTCAAGCGAAGCCCGCCGGTGCGGGTCGCGGTCAGGCCCACGACCGGCGCACATCGGGCGTGCAGGACGTCTGCTAAGATGTGTGAGCGCAGCTACGATGGCGGATCGCACCTCCTGTCACCAAAAATGGTTTTCAGGTTGGGTGTTCAGTGCACGGTCAGCCCCACCGACCAGCACCGGCTGCGGCAAAAAAAACTATTTATACATCTGAAGTGTTGCAAATACGGAACTTTCTCCTCCAGTTATCGCCTTTTTTATCGTACTCGTCCAGATGAGTGAAGCATTATCATTCTTCGCTTTGCCTGCAGGCGAAAGACTGATCGGGATCGGAGAGCGACGCTCGGGTCCCCGAGGCGAGATGGCTGGCTTTGCCGATAAGGCTACTCAATTTCGAACTCGTTACGGACACCTGCGCAAATACACCAAGTCCAGCACCTTTCTGAGGTTTGCAAGGAACGGCCAGTTTTGTCGTCCACAGTTGATGGATTACTGATTTTATCTCAGGTATTGGGGTGATTTCCCCAACCAATGTTGCATTTCAGACTCGTGCGAGGGCCAGCTTTCCTTTTTTAGAACAATATGCTGTGGGTGTAGTTTGTAAGTTCGACTAGACAACCCTTGAGCCAGTCGAGGAAATCAAGACACTCGAGTTTCGTATGATAATTTGTTACCAGTCTTGGAGTCAAGGGCTTTTTTAAAAGTTTTGTGGACGTCAGCCGGCACATAATGTTGGACCTTTTGAAAATTGAAAATTTTTCAAGTGTTCAACATGCTTTATGAATATGAACACATTTGACATTACTTTGATAAGCTTGTTCATAAGCAACACTTTTGCACGTTTATTCGCTTGTACGAGATATCTGAATTCGGCCTTGAACCGTTTCTGGCCGTCTTGGTTAAACGGCAGGGCTCTGAACCTTTGGGTTTTACTGTGAAGTCTGTCTGGTGGCACACACGAGGTTTATATACATTGGTACATTTTGTGATTTTTGATTTAGCACCATAAAAACTACGAATCAGTCTTGCTCAGGTTTTGGGATTTGTTTGAATTGGCTATCCTTCGCTCGGTTTGCTATCATTGCCACTTATGGTCAAGAAGTCAGCTATCCATCCACTTAGCTGCCCATCTATCCCATCGGTCCTAAGTTTACCCGAAAGTGGATGATGATTCACCGAATCAAAGTCCTTGCTGAAGTCTAGATAGTAAACTTCCATTCTTTATCCTTCACCTAGCGATGCTTTGACTTCGTCCGCTTGCCTGAGGAATTTACAGGGCAGGATTCTCCCTTCAAAACCCATGCTGCGCTTCACTCAGCAGCTTGTGTTCTGCCAAATGCTTTCATACGTGTTCTAATTAAAACTGCCCTGAGAATTTGCCGAGGATAAAATTAAGGCGTACAGGCCTGTGATTTCGCTCCACCACTACTACCACCTTCCAGTCGGTTAGTGGTACACCTTGTCCGACAGTGAGACGAAACAGCCAACAGACATATACAGTTACTTCGGCAACCGGTGGTTCCATAATAGCTGAATGTATGCCATCAGGTTACTCTGACCTGTTTATGTTTAACCCCTGTAGCATCATTGTTTTCATATCCACCTGTGCAGACATACACTGCGTGTAAGATGCTTCTAATGGGTCGTCTGGTGTCCCCAATGCCCCCATTCTTCTAAAGCACACTCTCGAACTATCCTTTGAGCCTCGCCGCGTCGGCCTTTGCAGACCTCTCTCCCATCGTCGAGTATAAGTGTTTCGACCTCCTTCCTGAGTGCCTCTTTTGATCGCCCGGATGCTTTCGCCAGTGCTAGTTCAAAAGTTCTTTTCGCACCTTTTTGTACCTTGACAGCCGAACGGCTGCTTCCGGTGTATTGTGGCCAAGCCCTCTCACTTTCGACTACTTCTGCCAATTCTTATCTCGTTTACAGATAGATTTCGTGACTGCTCCCGCTCACCACCCAGGCTTGTTTTTGTGCTTGTTCCCTTGCAATGGGTCTGAGTTGTCCTGCTTCTCCTCTAGGTTTCTCTCCAAGGTCTGCTAATTTCATTATACCTCAGCATTTTCGTCGTTATGGCCCCAGTCCAGTTCATCCATCTTCACCCAATTTCTAAGCTCTTTCTCGGTGACCCTCGAGAGCGTGAGGCGGAGAGCGAACTTGATAAAAGCGCGGTCAACCTTGCTCAAAGATGGATGAATATTGAGCTTATCTTTGTTGGTGCATTTTATATCCGGTATTCTATCTTGGTAAATCCTCTCACGATTTTTATCCTTGCATCTATCTAGTCACCATGTTCAGCCATTAGATAACGATAATCATACGTAAATACTTACTTGTCATTTAAATACTCATTTCCTTTGCAAACCGTATATGTGAGACTATCATGGCTACGCACCACAAATTGATTTGTCGCCCAGTTCCCCTTTTCCATTTTAGTGCATCACATTCCACCTTTCTGAAAGTAAACAATGTGCGCAACGACTACATGTCTACATCCGGCCACTTCTTTCACCATCACCTAGGTAATCTCTCCCCAAAAACGAGTCCTTAAGTCTTTCAGCCGATATTCGGTCGCTGAACTTTACAAGGGTAATCTTCAAAATATTTTTCTTGTTCTTTGTCCGCAAATTAATTCTTTTCAACGCCTGATTTTCAATCCAAAGCCATGCCGTACGCAGCACAGCGCTGTAGCTGGTTGAAGTCTGCCTTGGAAACTTCTTTTTCTTCAAAGTGAACAAAACTTTCGTTAATTCTGTCTGATTCTCTCGTTGCGCAGCCCCGCTTTTTGTGATATTTGAGGAAGAGTCTACTACCTTCGACCAGCTCGACCCTGACTCGGCCGGCTTGGCCACCCGACCATGAGTTCAGATTTGCCGGGCGCCGCCTTAAAGCTCAAATTAAATACTTCCTCCTGTACAATATCGACTGCACATGCCTGAATCATCCTCCTGGAATTCGGACTCTTCGTCAAATCGCACCGTTTGATTTTGCGTTACAGCATGCCTCGGGGTTATTCGAAATAAACCGTTATCATTGCCATTATCAAAGTTGGCTAACGGCAGAATTGACTGCAGAAGCAAACAGTCACAGAATCATCGAGTACCGGGAATCTCTAGGGATATGTTTCGCAGTGATATATACTGTTTGAGGATTGTGGTACGGAAGTGGATGACAACAATAAACGCTTCCGTTTCGAACACATCAGTGAAGGAAGCAAAAAGGGGCTTGTTTTATCTCGAAGAATGGTCAAGTTTACGAATGGGACTGGTGAATAGTCTAGCACGAAACCGCGGGGAAGTGGGGCTACCAGATAATGTGCTCTTCCGCTCTATCGCGAACACAGCTTTTCGCATCTCATCCTACTTCCGGCAGAACAAAGTCCACAACAATAAGTATTGAATTTTTTCCTGCCCCTAGCTGTTCTAGTTCCTGTGTTAGTTCTATGTCCTCCTCCGTTTCCGAGTTCGGACTCCTCCTACCCAAACAATAGCAGTTTTTCCATGGGTGCATTGAAAATGACAGCACGTAGCTGCGATTTTATAGCGCATAACATTAACTACGATTTCATGCAAATCGAGCCCTTTCCAATAAGAAGAGTTATTTCGTCGCCCATTTTTCCACAGTATGTCTTGTCGGTAGACCGGAGAGCTGTTCCAGACCTCCCCCGCGGAAAAGGTCATCTTCAGGCAGCCACGTCTCGGATACTGCGACTACTTTGGAGCCACAGCACTCAGCCTCCTCGATCAATTCCTTCCGTTTGTTTCTGGTGCTACATGCATATGTTTGCTACACTACTGCGGCTTTTCCCGGCGGAATGAATCTGCTCCCCTTCATTAAGCGTCCCATTAATTGTAGAGCGCACGAACACCCAGTTAGTTTTTTGAATCTAGCTTACTAGATGCTCCGGAGCTCTGGTTTACCTGTGCCACCTTTTGGTCCACTAGTCCAGCTAGTTTTGGATCACCAAGTTGTTCGGTTGGACTACAGGCCCAGAAACAACCCGGCTTAGGATGCTGTGACACATGTATTCCGCTACTTTCACCTGGCCCGTTCTGTGTTTTGTTGTGCTGGGAACCCCTTCACTGTTATTTGCTCCTTTGGTGATGATGCCCAGGAACCTACTTCTCTAGGCTGCTCTCATCTCGCTTTTAATTTTAACTCTCTAATATTCTCATATATTTCCCTGCTTTTTCACCTTTGCATTCTCCGCTCCACCTTCAGATTCAACTGGCAGCCTCCCGAGTTCCTGCATGATATCTAGTATTTCCTCAATGACACAGGATGAGTAGGCCTGCTTTGCAGCAGTTTTACGTAGGTAACCTACCCACCCGATTCAAGCGTTCTGGCTGAACACCAAGTAAGGCTCTTTCCTAATACCGGTGCGGCCTGCATGCTCCTATCTATGGCAAACACCACAAGCATTTGCGCTTTGCACTCACTTCCCGCAAACTCTGACGAAGGAGAGCTAGATGCTCTTGGAATAAAGATATTGAAATGGCCGGCAAAACTCAGGAGCAACAAAAAGTAGTGCTCAGAATAGTAGACTAATAATCTTTTTGGCACAGAAGTTGGGTTGAGTGAATTGAAAGGCGGAAAGATCTCACGTAACAGAGATGAGCTTTCAACAAACCGTTCATAAAAATTTAAGGAGACAGGCTCCCAGCCATCACAAAAATACCAGAAAGATTTGCTTCGCTGGGGAAGGGCAGGGAGATTCAGACCCAATCAAAACCTACCTGATAGTAGTAGACTTGATGTTAATACCCCAGGAGCGCCGTGCACGTCACTCCTTGAACTGTTGGCGTGGCCTCGGATGATCGATAGCAAAGGTTCGACGTCTGCACCTTCAAGGTCTATCCGAAGGGCTTTCAGTTGCTGGTACCAGCGCCCGGCTGATAGGTTGTCCGTTGTCCGGTAAACGTTTATCCCCTTGACTGAACCTGACGGCAGCCAGGAAGCAAATGCAGCCAATGTGACTGCAAATCCGTTTGTGAGGATGGAGAAGAATGGAGGTAAGTTGCACCTAGGACGTCAGCAGATGTTTCAGCGAGATAACAGACACACAAAATATGGTCGGTGGAAGTTCGGCTCATAGAAAGCGGAATAGCAGACACTGATGGATGGGGTTTGATGAGGCGTAACGGCAGGCAGTGAGTGGCAATTGTGACGTTAAGAGTATTGAATCATTCACTAGAAGTCCCTTGATATCAAGCCCGTTCTTTTGGGCACGTGCCACTGTGTCTAAGTCGGTTTCGGGCTCTGGAGGCAAACTTAGTTGATGTACGCATGTTGAGGCGTCGGTGATGAGATTGGACTCCAGGGATGAAACTTGCATGACGAAGGCATCACTTCCGGCTCTTCAGTGTTTTGGTCGTGTACACCCCACCAAGCTGTTTCCTTATCACCCGAACATGCTAGTCCTTGCTCCCACGTGTGGAACAGCTGTCCGCTATTGTGATACTAAGCAATGCGCTACCAAGACCACCCGGGCAATGTTTCTCACAGCTCATGAGAAGAAAACACTATTGGTGGATAGTGGTTGGCGTAGGATGCAAGGGCAACGGTCAAGTGACCGCCGTGCTTGTATAACGGACCGATTAGCTTGAAGCGGAAACACACTCGATATATCGGTCAGCTTCATATACACCACTGTCAGCCGAAATGGACAACGCAAAAAGAAAGGGAGTAGTGTACGTTAAACAAAAACGGGCCCCTAGGAAAACAAGCTAGTGGACACCGTGAAGCTTCAACTTTCCCCGCTTATGAATGAACCACGAAGAGGCTGACAGCATTTTATGAACATCACATGGCCCCCTTCAGGCTCTGTGGCATTTAGTGGGTACTCCTAGGTCGACCTCCTCTGATCTCAGCCATACCCGGTCATCCGGCTTCAAATGTCTATAAAGCACGAAACTATAGTAAGATTTCTCGTGCGTATGACGTTCAGCCTGTACCTGTTTTAGGTCCAGTTGATGGCCGCGCACAAGACACCCCCGAACCCGGATTACGTACTCAGTGGATAACAGCCCATCTCAAGCGGGGTGCTGGTTGCCCATATTGGCAAGAATTTCCGTTTTACGCCCTGTTGTAATAAACTGGCACACTTGGCCGGTTGAAGCCCGCACCTTTACGTGAAGTGCTAACAAGAGGCATTTTGATGTTTCATCCTAATACCTAGTGTCTGCTCGGTTTACGAAGGCTTGTAAAGAGCCCTTAAGCGAAGGATTGACTATTTGACCATTCTGTTACCTTAACGGTGATATGCAGTGGGGCTCGACTTCAGGGACCCCGAAGCCCAGTATGGCTGCCTTGCCATGCAGCTTTTGGAACTAGCTTCCCTGTCTGAATGAACTTGTGTGATGACTTTTGCAGTGTCATCACTTACGATGAAATTTTCTTGTTTACCGATGACATAGAGGTAGTGTACGAATTCGAACGAGGAGATCTGCCTGTAGCACTAAATAACATCATGGTCGAAGTATAGTCCTTATCCTCCTGGTGTGGTCGCTGGAAAAACGGAACTTTCAGTAAACGAGAACAGTTATCTCACGCCAAACTGCAATATTTCTCATAGTACGCACTAGGTTTACGGTGTCTTACTCCCATATTCCCCAACAATACGAGACCCTGAACTAAAATATTCCTACACTTTCAGTTTTTCTGAACAAGCTTACTACATAACTGCACGGGCAAGCAAGTCCCCCGGCTTGTTGCAGAGAAATTTCCTTCTTACGAACTGCAAGTTAGAGGTATACAAAACTCATGTTCGCCCAACCCTAGAGTAGTGTACATTCGTTTTCTCAAGTAAGCACAAACGTGACGTTATTGATACTGAAAATGTACAGCGTCGATTTACTGAAAAACCATCTAGGCCTTCTACGAACCTAGGCTACAGATAGCGGTGTGCGCTCCTGCTGCTTGACCCTCTGTGGCTTAGAAGAATAAAACTCAACTTTGCATTTTGTTTGATTTGCTCCACATAAATTCTGTATCCTCTAGCCGTGTTCAGTTCAGTATGAACTCAATACACCAGCTGTTCAATAGGAAACACCATGTAATGATCCCTACCTCCCGGAAATCCTTAGAGCGAATCTTCTTCCCCCTTAACTATGCAACTTTGTGGAGTAAACATCCAGATGATATCCGTTCCATAGGTTCCCAAATTTAACTTAAGTCTAGGCAACACGTAGCTCTAAACATCCAAAAACTGATCGCCCTTATAACCCATATATGACTAGTGATAGAGCTTACAAGGAAAGCGTTAGATACTAACCAGAAACTTCGATAATCTCTGGGAATTGCCACACCATTCACCGTAGTTGCCATCACCTTAGCATAAACCTACTAAGTCACAGTGCCCAAAAAAAGCTACTTTCATGACTGAGGTCATTGCCTCTAAAACCGTATTTGATTATATGACATAACACTGGTTGCATGAAAGATAGTCTTTATACTTTCCAAGCTCTCATTTTTATTTATTCTTCGCCTCTGTCTCTGAACCAAAAAACAGCCCCTGTCGGACTCCTCAACTCCCGTCCAGTGGTTACCCTAAATCGAATCATTAGACATCCATCGCTCAACTTCTCCCCTTATCACATAACTCCAACAACCCCCCATGATTGGCCTACATAACATTTATTACGTAGTAAACTAAACGACAAACCATATGTGGACGGTCCCGATGCATCATTTTGCTAGTGCTGCAAGTAGTGCCCCATCTTTTGTGCAAACTGGTGTTTTGTTGAACATGAACCCCGTCGAATAATTGCAGGCTGTGGTTCGACTTTACCTCCCCCTGCATTTTCTGTCACGTAAAAACCGCCACGGGGTTCTGCCTTCACGGATATCGTGAGTGTTACAGCTTCACATCTGTAGACATTCCTGGCTGTGATTGTCTCCCTGTACAGAGTTGACCACCAATGGGACGATATGAACATAAAAACAAGAGATTGGCATAAAAGAGGGGGGAATACCCCGCTGATCTGTATTCCAGGCACACCAGCCTTGTCACTTGTGACCTTTGTTTCCAGGCTGTAGTGCTGCTACGGATTGGCTGGTGTGGTTAACCTATTCCTAATGCGGCTTGCTGCATGCACTGTATGTTTCGGCCGGAAACTGTGTGAGACAACTTTGAGCATTACTTAGCCAAAGTCGCGACAGATCCCGAAATCAAAAAGCGATTATCCGTGAAATTCTACTATACTAGATTATCAAATGAGCACTGACACGAAGAAGATAGGAACCTCAATTATGCGATCACAGGGACTTAGAAAGGAGGAAACGAATTACAGCATGTGGGAAAGGAGCATGAGCGTTAAGCAGGTACAGTACAAGTACATGAAAGAGCAGCTCGCTGGACGTGAACAAACAAACGTTGGTTCGTAAAAGCAAGCAGTGCATAAAACAATTCGATATTGTAAGTAAGTGAGTGGAATTAAGAAAACATGGAACTACGGTGGTTTTTTGGGAGGATTTTCCATGGCCAGTTGTTACAACGAGGAAACTGTGATCACCCATCAAAAGCAGCTCCACCTGCTCTGACAGCCAGACATCTGACTTTGATGAGTCTATTAAAAATGATAAATACGCCTAAGAAATAATGGATCACTCTTGGAGCGCCATGAGCTGGATGCTAATGGGTGTGTATAGTGTTGCCTCCCTATCTGAAGCCAGCCCTTGTGCCACCTACCAGGAGCTCTGAATGTAGACCTTCAGGCTTCGCTTCCATGGGGAATCTTCGACTCCATCTCTTTCAAGCCTCTCACGGTCCACTAAACCAGTCCTCACATTAGTGTTGTCCTGCTTTGCAATCTGCAAGTGACGACAAAGCTAACATGGCAGCATACATCAGATTTCCTTGCTCACACTGGGGTATAATCCCCGCAGGCCAGCACTATCGCGCAGGACCATAGACGAACTTACTTTTGCTTTTGCCAGCATGAGAAAAATGTCCTCTAATGCACCATCACCAACACACTTATAGTTTCTTATACTTTAAGGCTCCTAAGAAACTATTCAGTATAGGACAACCACTGTATCAGGAAAGACTATAACAAATATAGCTCTAAGCTGGCAGGGTACCAGTCCCATCCACCCACACACAGTTTGTCGAAACCCACCTTGCTGTCTCGATGCTGAACTGCATTTTGCTTAAGCAAACGGTATCGAGGGTTACCGTTTCTAGTGCATCTCAACCGTAAGACCTTAGGTTACCCTTAGTATCCGAGCATTGCCGCGCCAATGTGCAAACCATTAGTCCTTTGGAAAGCATACACAGTTGCCTGACCGGTGCATGCAACTTAACTAGCCTGTACCAGTATGGCGAAATCCCCTCCAAGCCTAATTTAACAGAACGTGGAGTAAGTGCCACGGACTGCTTCAACGAAATTTCATCCTCGCCTCATTTACATGAGCCTAACCAGTTCATTATTGTCGTCGCTATAACCTACAGCTGGAACCACGTCCAGGCTCCAATCCCCATGTATTTCAGGTTCGTCGTCTTCCACTACCTCAGTCGCCAAACTGGATAAGCAAGGATCCACTGTGACTCTTACCGACAGAGACCCAAGTGGAACCTTTCATAGCAACTGGGACTTCATTCAGGCCACCCGATAGAAAATACCTTCAGCTGCTCATCAGATCGATTTGCTTTATCTAACGAAAATCCTCTTCTACCGATATCACCATTGCAGTCAACACAATGCAATCAAGCATCCTTCGGGTGTCCCCGAAATAAACCGTTATTGTCATTATCATTAAATAACCGCTCATGCGTAACCTGCTTATACACCGATAAAACCAGTCACCAGTTTAATCCGTCATATCTCGCTACACCCGGCTGATTGACAGACACTTCCTTTACCCCGCTGGACAAACCATATTCATAGGATGTTGGCCATTACCAGTAACGAAACTGAATAACACTGAGGCCAAAGGCATCAATATATGTACATATATATATATAAGCCCGTGACACAGCATAATAGCCCTCAAGTTTGTGAGGAGATTTTCCACTTCAGCATAAGATGTAACAGTTCATTTTCCCCTCGAGCCGTAGCCGGCTGGAAATTGACTCTCCACTTTTCCAGGACCCTCCAGTTGCACCTTCTCATTTCTGAATAGTACAAGATGCTGATATCGAAATTGAACTCACCTTTCTATGAGAAGTTATTCCTTTCATATCCACCAATGTTCTTAAGTGCACTTTAACAAAATTGGATCCATGTCTCCTAGTTTAAAAACTCATCCTGTTCATTGAGCCCCGGTAAATCCGTCACCTTCATGAAATGATACTCTAGTCGCATGCGTTGACCTTCCTGGGTGTACTTCCAAAGGCTTTTGTTTTATTTCTCTTCTTGATCAGAACTTACTCTGTTCGCTAAAACCCAGTAAGCCCCCGTTTTCCATGGTTTGCATCATTCTCGTTTATAACGCTTCTTTAACACTATGTACTAGCCATTTTCTCGGTATCCCCGCAGTGCACCACCGCTCAGCTCGAACCCGAAACCAGTTCAAAGTTGCCGCACAAATCGTCATTAGAGCTATCCATCAAAATTATCGCTGTCTCTTTTACTATCGCTGACAATTTTGACTTTTATCCCCAACATTTGTGAATATTTCATTTTATGGAGTGCCGTATTGCTCCATGATCACGAGCCCACGCGTGCTTCTCGACCATGGCCGATAAATATACCATTATCATCATTTTCATCATTACCCCACCAGCCATACAAGTTGCAAAGATTTTACCAGCTTGCTTTCTCCAGGTTTACTGGTGCGCTTCACACAGTATGGTTAAATGATCGGCATGTAGTGCCAAAAATATCTGGTGACCCATAATGGCTCCAACATTCACCAGTGGTGCAGTGATTGCGCTCACATTGATATATAGTGGGCATCTAGTGAGCATTGACGTTCCTCATTATCCGAGGATCGCCGTGACAGAACCGCTCAGATAGCTGCGTCGCTTGAGTCCGCTTCCACAGTAGAACTCCTAGAGGCTTCAGACAAGTCCTGTGGGGATGGAATGGGGGCAAAACAGAACCTTTGTTTGGGTTTACTGAAAGCTTAAGCATAGTCTGCTAACCGATCAAACGGGTTTATCTTCTTATTTCACAACGGTAATTCTAAAGCCATGATGGGAACCTGGGGTACGAACAATTGGAAGAAGGAAGCTAGCCCCAGGGAGCTTCTCACTTCACCTACATAGTTGTGTATAGGACGCCGCCAAACAACAAGAAGTTTACCTGGATCGCTGCCAATCCTGGCCCTGGAAATTATGCTGCTTAGAGGCTTGGCCGTGTATTACAAAAACACACTTCTTGGGGCGAAGTCTTGAGCCGGTACCCGAAGGTCTCTGAAACACCACCGCAACCTATTTAAAAGCTGTTGGATAGACTTCCCTGGAATCAGTGTCACCTAAAAGGAATGGGCACATGGCAGAGAGGAAGCTTGCGATAACAACCTGTGAAAAGTGCCGAATAGCGGCAGAAGCGTAGGCAATTTCAAAAGACATATTATCGAACTCGTATAGCCTTTCCGGATGGAAGATGTGGTCACCTCTTTGTCTTCCGGCTTCGCCTCGACTTGCTTATATCCTGAAGCCAGGTCCGATAAAGAAAACCACTGGGAACCAGCTAAAGCATCCAGTGTGTTGTCTACGCGGGGCAAATGGAAGCCGTCTCTTCGGGGTCTCGCTATTCATCTTTCCGTGGTCCACACAGAAGTTCAACAACCCGTCCTTCACCCTAACCAGAAACACCGGCTAAGCCCACTGAAAGGTGAATTGTTTGGTCACCCTCCTTAGTATTTTTTCTGCGACTTTTGTCAATGAATTTTGGCAATGAACTGGGAAGAGACGCGGCGATTGTCTCATTGGTCGGGCGACACCAGAGCCGACTGAGTGCTGCGCTAAATTCTTCCTACCTAACTGTTCGCCGTCCCTTGAAAAAACCTGCTCGTATTCAGAGAGTAACTGTTCAAGTCGTACCCGGTCGGCCGCATTCAGACATTCCACCTCAGATGGTAGTAGCTGACCTGCTCTTTGTGTGGCTATCGATCCGTCCTCTATGAGAGACTTAAAAATGGCGGCCAAATCATGTGCCTCCATACTGATATCACCCTTCTTCGCCTTAGGACATTTGCCTCGAAGGTTGAGCGAACACCTCATTGACCTTGAGAAATCCACTCCCAGAATTGCAAAAACTGGTAAATACTGAACTACAGCAAAACCCTACACATAGCTATGAGCTCTTGACTGGGTCTCTGCTGTTATATTCTTTACCATCTCCTGCGGACTAACGGTTACTCTTTTAAGGGGTGCTGGACGGTCAACTAGAGGTTTTTAGGTGTTTAGCTTGCAAACCCCTCATTATCAAGATAAAGACAGGCCTGGAATCGACCAGAGCTCTATTTTTATGTCGGTAAATCTTAGTTTACTTCATAATTAAGACGCAGATATGACTGCAATATTCGAAACTGAATGTCACCGAAGCACTAAAGTTAACCCATATGTGCACCACGTTGGAACCAACTTGTGGGGGTGACATAAATTTTTGAATAGGTAAAGAAGGCATAACCCGGGCAACATCCTCTGGTAACCCGACATTACCCACCACATGTGCCCCCTCCACTGCAATCGTGTCGGTGTCCCATATAACGATTTGCATCACTGACACGGCTCTTGTAAGATTCCGTTTAATTCATGCGCTCTAACGTTTCTTATCTATCTCCATGATACTTGATTCGCTCTACTTGGTTCAGACTGGCCCCATCTCCCTTCCTCACTTAGGTTTGGCATTCTGACTCTGAATTCAACTTCAGCGATCACTATTCACCTCCAAAACATCATCCTTATTCCTAGTTTTCGTCACTTTTTGAACCCCTGTCCACACCGATTAGCTCAGAGCCCTCTTTCTTTTCAAAATATTTCCAATATCTACATTCTTCGAAATTTCTTTTCAGTATTGACTGGTGATCCCCAGCTCGGAGCTTTCCAAGCTGTATCCCTCTATAGCTATGTTTTCAGATGCAGCTGGCGAGCAGCTTCCCTTTGATGTTTTAGAATAATCCGGAGACAATACTGGCAATCTATCTGGCCCACACTCCCGGTTAAAAATGTAATACCTGCCGGTCACTTCATCGCTCACTCATTAGCCTTGTTCTCTAGGATCCCTTGCAACCCGGTCACAAGTTTCTGGACGGCTCCATCTTAGAGGCTTTGTGCTTTTGCCAGCATCGCCGGTGCAAATCTGGCCGGCGCAGGGCGCTTTCAGATCCACGGCTTTGGCCAGTGCTCATCGGGGGAGCAGGATTTCTGGGACGATGTGCGGGCACAGCTAGGTTAGTGGATCAAACTTCCCGACTCCAGAAAGGGTTTTCTTGCTGGGTGTTCAGAGCACGGCCAGCTCTTCACTGGCGATGGTTACGAATGAACAACCACCATTCATACACTCGAAAAGCTGCAAACATACGTCCAGGTAACATTGAATTCCAATCGAGTTGGCTTTGAGCTTTACAACTTGCCGCTTTTCAAGCCCGACAAGACGTATTTTCCTTGGAGCACAACTATCGCACGTTTAAAAACCCACTGCATTTCGTAGCTCGTCATTCTCGGTTCACTTTCCCAAGGTTCCATGTCATTCTACCCACCAGACCCATCTGTAAACCTAACCATTCCCTATGATAAAACTCATTCCATTTTGCTACATTTGCTGATAAATTTTCGAAAACTGACACATTTGTTTTTGCCGTTCACTTTCGTACCACAGTTATCAAATAGTATATTTCAGAACCAAATATACATCTAGAGTTTCCCAGCAGTTGGGGATTTTGTGATTGTTTGCTTTGGCTGTCAGTTCAAACTTTCGCTCACTTAGGTCTGTTGCGTTCCAGTATCTTCATATCGTAAAAGCACCACTTCCCGCGTACGTGCATCTAATAAGCACTTGCTCCACAGAGTTTTGTTCTGTCGCTATCAAGCGTTCCATCGTTTACAAGGAACAATTACGAATAACCCTCTACCAGTCGCTTACCTCGTCATTTTTACCGGTTGTTCGTGCCACTGTCATTGCTACTCCCTACACACCGCCTTATCGTCCAGTTCCTATTTTCGTATTGATGCATCATATTCCACTTTCTGAAAGTAAACAGCCTGCCCAACCTTTACCTGATTCCATCCGGCCCCTTGTTTCACTATCGCATTGGCAATCTCTCCCGGCGTGTTGTTCATTTGGTACATAAGTGTATCAACTGGCTTACAGCCACTGGGTGCTACAACTGTGATCTTTGACTGAATTTTTTGTACCACATTCCGTAAAGTCATTCCTTTTCATCATCTAAATTTCAATCACAACCCTTTCCGCACATCGCAAAGCCGGTGAAAACAGGTTCAGCTGTTCTATCGCTAGTCAGCGTCTTGGGCGAGTACCAAAACCATGTCAATCGAAAGAGGGTAACACGGGGCTTGTAAGTCACAAGAGTAGAAAATCGGGCCGAGAGTAGCCAATTCACACGAATCCAAAAACCAAAACAAGGCTGACACGTAGTTCCTACGGTAATAAATTGAAAATCAGTATGAGAACAAATATATACGAGCCTCAAGTATGCGGCCAAATGGAGTTAGTAGTGAGATCCAAAAATAGAAAGTCCCGTCGAGAACAGTTCAAGGCCGAAAAGGAATGTCTCACACAAACCAACAAATGGGCAAAAGTGTGGTGGGGACGAACTCAGCAGTGTACCATCAAACACGGTAAAATTCCCAAAACGTGTGTACCATTGGGAAAACATTTAAGTATTTGTTTTAACACCTTCAACCGAATTTTTTACTTGAAACTCATCATCTGAGGTTCTGAATGGACCATGATGCTCACTTTACCTACCCGTAGTTCATCATCATTTTCCGCGGTTACTGACTTCCTGCGTTGGCTGCGCGTAATATATTTTCATATCTTTGTTCTGGATCTGTGCGACACACGTGCTCCTCGCTCGCAAGCTGCAATTCAGTTTCTCGTTTGCTGAGTCCTTGTGATCTCATTATTGAGTATTGTAGCGCACTTTAGAGCAGTGCGTAGAATATCACGGATAATGGCTTTTTGATTTCGGGATCCGTTGTGAATTCGGCTACGCATTGCTCTCACGTGTGTTACAAGGTGGCCTTATTCTAACTACGAAGGATAGATCTGTAGGAAAGCTGCTGATAACCGAGTGTGGCTGACCCGAAATATCGTACCTTAGTAATTTTACCAAGGAGAGATCATTGGGCATCCTATTAAAGCTATTAGCAGGGTCGATGAAATGCCATGCGACGCCCGTCCATCATCAAATGCTTGTGTCGGGCTATCCACCACAATCAGCATATCGGTGGTACAAGATCGGTGTGGCAGGAAACTGCGCTAGGAAGGGTCAAGTATTCCGTGCCCTTAAGAATGGTCTAGAATGGCAGTTTTCAGAATAATTTCAGAGACCTTGCTGGGTACGCTGGTGAGACTGATTGGTCCGTAACTATCCAGAAGACGGCAGCTTCCTTTTTTGGAAATAGGAGCTAATAATGCTTTCTTCCAACTGTCATAGGAGACACTAGTGTTTAGACATTTACAGAAAAGTCGAGCACACGAGTGAACGTTGCCTTCAATGCTTCCTTAAGAATTTGAGGGTAAATAATGATAGTAATGACAATAATATTAGTATGTTTTGGATGAGCCCGAAGCAGGCTACAATGCTTGATCAGGTGATCCAGGTGACGTCAGAAGATAAGTTTTCAAGATAATGAAAGTTATGTGTAGAGAGGACTGGGGGAGACTGTTTAACTGGACCCGAGCGGGGATAACATCCGAGAAATTTGAAGGCCAAGGCGAAATGGTCAACTTGGCCTATGGCTGCTAAAATTAGTTGACAAGGGGGAGCATCTACCTGAATAATAAGGGAGGTGGAAGCAGCCACTGGGAATTCGGGCTAAGGCAAAGGATTTTCGCTAAGCTTTTTTAAAAGGGAAGAATTTGTCAAAGAAGGTTCAAAGAGCAACTGCATGCTGCAGGGAATAAAAGTATATAGATAAAAAACTGGAAGATATGCTAGGATGGATCTTCGGCCATGAATTGCAACGATTCAGTCGACCGTACGGTGGTAAAAATTTAATGTTGAGGTGCCATCGGAGGCTTTCACAAGAACAGTGTGCCGCAGTTCTGAATGATAGATGGCGTGATTTCAAGAGCCCTGACGGAAGGAACAGAAAAGAGAGAGCAGGTAAGCATCGGGCGTGCTACCTGCTTTAAAGCAGCTTTGTTACGAAGTAACAACAGGGAGATGGAATAATGGTTATGGATCGATGTGAAATGCGATTGTGGAGGCAGATGGTGGGCAGAAGTGCTGATGGACTATAGAGTAGTTAACTGCCTAGATGATCTTTCTGAACGACGGAGCATACGATGACGATGAAGGTGGCTACGGAATCAGTGGTTTCGACTTGAAAATCAGACCGGAGCATAGGACTTGGAATAAAATACAATTAGTCGGTGGATATGGCAGTTGAATTTGGAGGTTCGATACTGACGGAATCAGCCGTATAGCGAGCCAGCGACAACTTCGGAGAGGTAGGGGGACCACCGGAGTGATGTTGAAGGGAAGGCTTTGGGACGCGAATAGTTCGCGTATTTTGTGCTGGTCAAGAAATAAGAATGTGAAAATAGAAGATAAGCCAATATAAAGTGCGGAAGTGTGCAGCGAAGACGAATATATACAGTTCGCCTGGGAGATAATAGAATGGACCAGCGGTGAGTACTAATTTTTACTGAGCATTGCAATAGGTGTACCATATTGTAGCGAAGAGTGGCTGAAGATTTGTTGCCCGTAACTGAGAAGGCTGGGGCGTGACAACAGAGAATATGGGTGCTGGTTACTTGGAGAATTGCATACGCATCTAGTCAGATAAAATGAGTCAAATAAGTCGAACTAGTGGCACATCTTATGGGAAAGAGAAAGACTGGCAAAGTGCTGAAAGGCCGATGGAGGACAGGTGAGCATTCGGCAGTGTACACTGTATGGCGGGTGGATAATTTTTTATCGGCATAAAGGTGGTTGCTGGGTGATGAACAAAAGTTGGGCGCTTTAAAAGTCGTTACATGAATGAATGGCACTTCGCGGTGATGTCATGGCAGGTGGACGGAAAGCGTACAACTTGTTGACCATTTTGACAGGTACCTTGAGATATGACACCCGCGGGATTGCAAGGCAGATATATCCGAGAAGCACAGATGTAATGGGATCAAGCGGCACACCGAGGTAGGATACAGTGGTCGATTGGCGTTGTGGGGATGAGCATTTGAACTGATGGGGACAGCAAATAAAAGATAATCACAGTTCTAACTTCTAGAGAACTACAAAAAATATTTTCGAGAAAATCATCGCTTGTCGGTTTTGGTGAGAAAATGAACAGTGACATAAAATGTGCTCGTGGGTGAATAGAAGCAGCAAGTCCTGACTTGGTAAATGGGCAAGTTGACGGAAGGAACTGGAGAGTAAACATAGGTGGGATGCAGAGAATGTAGGCGGAGAGGAGCTTGCCAAAATCGATGGTTATTATTTAGGCAATTATGGGTTGCCCAGGAGAGGGGAAGGTTGTTGGGTGGGAATGAACGATGCACGCCACTTAGCACATAACTGGGGTGGTAAATCTGGCGGGCTTGAATAGGTAATTTGCAATCCCAATATTGACAGCGGGCTCGACGAAAGAACAGTCGTTGGAGATGACAGAGCAGAAGACATGTTTGCGGCAGCAGCACGAGCGTGACGATGAGGTTACGTAATCCATGAGCGGTGCTAGTGGGTGGGACTGACCGTGCGCTGGACACTTAACCTGAAAACCGTTTTTGGTGACGGGAGGTGTGATCCAACAGCCTAGTCGCGCCCGCACATCGTTGCAGACGTCCTGCACGCCCGATGTGCACCGGCCAAAGCAGTGGATCCTGCCGCGTCCCGCACCGTTGGGATTAGGATGAGTTGTAACAGTGCGTACAGTAGAGTAGTCAGGGTTCCGGTAGCTGGGTTGCGGGAGATCCAAAGATCAAAGCCGGCTTGTGCGGATAGCACACCGTGTTGAATGCCCAATTCTTATATCCAGCTAGAAAATGTGTAAAGATTCTGCTCATGGAAATGGATAGGCGGGGAGGTCCTTTGCCCGTAGGTTCTGAAATGAAAGTAGAAACGGGCTGCAGTCTGACATTGGTGCCAGCTGTGAATTTAGGGAGAGATGTACCAACAATTTCATGAAGGTAGAATAAGCAAGAAGAGAACCAGGCGATAACAACGATAAATGCCAGGTCTTTGGATTGAGCGGAAGACCTAAAAAAAGCCCTCAAGGATCTAGCCACAAACTATCCCGAGTCTTAGCGTAAATTATTATTGAGACATGAGTCAGAAATAAGCAAACTCAAGTGCGAACAGATGTGCACCCGTTGATTAAGGATGCCATTGAGAAGAGTGCAGGGACGAGGGAGAGTTATGGGCCGAAGGGTTGGGACAGTGATTGAAGACGGAGAGCGAATGGTGGCAACTGATCGGGTTATTGAGAGAGCTTGTAAAGGATGGAATTGTGAGGTTGAAGAATTGCCAGGGTATGAGGGGCTTCTCGAAAAAGAAAGGCAGAGAGAATGAGGTTTAAAGATTAACTAGAAGTCAGGCCCTACTTCAAAAGCAAGAGTCTCGGTCTTGCTAACCGCAATTGACGTCAGGTCATTATCAGCGGTGAGGTAAATAGCTATTGATGTTTTGGAGTCAATAGGGGAAACACATCGACGAATTTCAGTGGGAAGTTCGTTCAAAAGTATGGAATATTTTAGCAGAAGTAAATAATATCTCATGGATAGCCTGGCATTTGGAACAACAAAAATCAGACCTCTGTGACTGAGGGGTGGGGAGTAGTCAATTGTATTTGTGGTATGTCACTGGAAGAAAATGTCAGGCGATGAATAAGCCTATGGAGAAGCAAATGTTAGGTTTCACAAGGTGTAGCAAAAAAGGTTCGATGTAGAGGATGACACAGCGCTCTTTATAACTCATTGTGGTGGAATAGCCAAGCAGCCGTCTCGTGAATGAGTGTTGTGCATTCTCCCAAGTTATTCTATCGGTTTGGAGAGTGTTAGTGAAGATAATAGGGCAGTACTCTAGGCAGGGTCGGACATAGGACAGATACGACAGGAGTTTTGTATTGCGCAGGACGAGAGATCCACTTAGGAATCCCAAGGATTTGTCTTTCTTGGCAGCTAGAAAAGCTGTGTTCCGAGAAGTTTTGGGTGCATGAGTGATGTAACCCAAGATCCCGTACTGATGGGTTGTGCGTAATGGGGGAGTTGTGTAAAGGAAAAGAGTTTGGAGGGACGTGACAGTGTAGGGTCATAAAGCTGCATTTCTGAACAGAGAATTCAACTTTCCAGGAGTGACACCATTGTTCAAGGTGTTCTAGATCGTACTGTATATTGTGAATTGCATCACTGAGATTCAGGGGTGATAACTCGTGTACACTTTTTATGTCGTCTGCAAATAGGAATGGGGTACCGTGATGAATTTTAGAGAAGATTTCATCAAGGTACATTAGGAATAGAAGTGGTCCTAGCACGCTCTCTTGAATGGCACCACTGGTAGCAGGCGAGGGTTGTGAGAGATGGTTGTCGATTGGGACAACTTGGCTGCGGTGGAAAGTATAGGGGGAGAACCAGTAGAGAATAGGGGATTGAGGTCCAAAGGCTGCGAGCTTGGGCAGGAGACGAGAGTGAGAAACGCGGTCAAATGCCTTATTCATGTCCAAGAAGATGACGATTAGGTATTTCCTACTGTCCGCGGCTGCAGTGACCATGTTGAAAAAGCCAAATTGACAGGTGTTACAGGGCCGAGTTTTAAGAAAGCCATGTTGGCCCCTATGTACCAAGTTATGAGACAAAAAGTACTTTGAGAGACGCTCTTCAACTAGGCGCTCAAATAGTCTAGAAGCGACGGGTGTGTGGTTAATCGGTCGGTAGTTCAAGGGGTCAAAGAGAGGACCATTTTTCTGGCGAGGGATAATGATGAATGTTTTCCACAGTGACGGGAATATTCCAAATTTCAGAGGTAAGTTGAAGATATGCAAAAATAGAACTGCAACATCAGACCCGCCAAGTAGAAGCAGCGCTGGTGGAATTTTATCAAAGCTTGGGCGGGATGAGGGCTTTACGTTGCGGAACCAATGAGACACTTCACTGAGCGTAATTTTTATATCGCACAGGGTGGATGCGGTAAAGGTAACTAGTGGAGTATGAGCATTTCCAGCGTCAATAGACATATAAGAAGAGAAGACCGAGTTGGAAGCCTCGGCGATCGCAGTGGGATTATTGACCTGTTTGCGGCTTGCTAATACCATTCCCTGTTGACCTCCACTGTTTGAAACCGCCGCTGTATGCTTTCAGCTTTTCTGCTCTGAGTGGTGGATATTTGCTCTCCTCAACGATTTATCTGACCGTCAGTTTGGGATATTCCCGTGCGTCATCCTGACCTCGCAAATTCGCAGTCTTTCCCCATATTTTCAACAGAGACTTATCTCTTCCAAGAGACTGTTACACGTTTACATCCCCCTCTTTGTTCCATTAAGTGATAGAATAATCGACCCACCCTCGACTCGCTCTTTTGGGCTCATCTTCTTATGTATCTTTTGACATTGAGGAAGTTCCAAGACCACCATTTACCCGCCAAGACACTTAATCATGCCCGTGCTCGGTAGTCGCCTCCGCCTGAAAAACATTCTTAGTGCTCCAACTTTGCCGTCTGTTCAGTCCAGTTTCCTTATAACATTCGCTTTCTTGAAGCGCAGTCCCTTTCGAATGTAGTGCACTTTTAAGTCGTCTCCCTCCATTCATTGCCAATTATCCGAGAATCAACTTTCTGTATTTTGCTGCCATTGTGTTTTTCCTCTTCCTGCACCGATTTTCAGCCACATCCATTCAGTCCTCGGCAGTGTCTCACTGTCTTTTAAAGTTCCCCATAACAGCTGCTTGGTCTGTGAAACTTCCACCCTTTCCACTTCACTTTCCCCTGGTTTCATCTCATTTAGTCTGTCTTATGTATGCATCTGAAATTTTCAGCCACTCTCAGGCATTCCGAACGACTCTGCCACCCGACTTCGAATTTTTCCCTTGCCTGAAGGCAGTACGAAATTAGTTGAATGTGCTATATCTTCCATTCAAGCTGCGGTTTTACACTATTACTTATTCTCGTATAGTTGAGCCATGCTGACCTCGCGTGAAACATTTGATCTTGCTGTCAAGAATGATTCGGGTCTTCCCCGAAATAAAATATTTTTATTATTATTGAACACTTGGACTAGAGTGTGTATTTCTGTTCTTGATTACACATAAAATCTGGAGTGTCTCATTCGGCTGGCGAAGGGCAGAAGCTTCCTGTTTTATGTAGAGTTTTTCAGTGGTGACTCGAATACTATTAGAAAGCCTTCGCAGGAGGATCAAGACAGAAAGGTCATGAGACTTTCTGTATGATGATAGGACCATTTTGTATTTTATTTTCGAAGATATGAGGACATCAGACCGGCTGCGAAGGGTTCGGTAAGTGTTGATCTGATCTTTGCCGTGAACAAGTTTAGAATATGACATATTTGCTGCAAGCTGGGGTTCATGTGTCAAAAATTAGTCGCCCCACTCTACGGGGCGAATTGATTCGGTGAGTAGCTGCCATTCGCAATGAGGAGACAAAGAGTCGGGCGGGCCATGTGTGTTGTTATAAATGAGGGCACTAAAATTACACAAAATAACTCAATGATCACTTTGTAGGAAGTGGTTAAGTACGTTACTTTCCACGTTGGACAGGCCTGAGATGAAGACTAAATCTGTTACATCATTCTTCCACGTAGCTTACCTGTTTAAACTAGCACAATTTTAACTTAGCTTTCTACTGTCATACCGAATATCACAGCTTCGTAACTTGTTTCCGTAACTCGAAATAAGTTGGTCTCCATTTAGCTTCCAAGTCTCGTTATTAGCGGTTCCATAGTGGTACGCCTCCTTGATCGAAAATCACAGAGCGCCAAGTTTTCGTTTCAAGATGCCTGTACATTGTGGAACGTAACACTATAGTGAAGGTGTTCAGGATACCCAGTTCCATGCCTTAGCATCCATGTTGCAAACGAAATTTTTCATTCGCATGAGCTGTCTTTGCCGGAATTTCGATTGTTTGTTTTACTGCTCCAAGTCTTTGTTCCAAGCCGAACTCCCACCTTTGCCTCGAGTGTGAGTCGCCCAGATGGACATTTTTGTGACTGCATTCGGTAACCTTATCTTCTCTATCTAACCTTTTTCTACAATTCAGCAGCAGTTGTTGACTTGTTGTTAAATTTGGAGCGTAAGAGCCAAGAAAGTACACTACTGAGGTTTCATTATTGCAAAATTATTAATTTGTTGTATATAGTGCAGTAGCTATTGGAATCGACTTTGCTTTGAATTGTGTCGAAATTGGTTGCTTCGGATCGCTCGAACGTTCCGATGGCTGGGCCTTACAACTATTCTGTATTCTCAGCTTGCCGTCAGTATTGCTATACCGAAACTACCAGCCAAACAAACTTTATCCTCACTGGTTGGTCGTGCCAGCGCCCAACCAAAAGTACTAGCAAGGTCAGAAGTCCTGAGAATTCACTAAATCCATGTTTCATAAGCCTGATTGATGCTTTTGGCTGGGCAAATAAAAACTTTGAGGCGACAGAACACGATCTCTATAATCTCAACAGCCAGATGTCTCCATCTGATACAACCCTGTCCAAGTAAATTCTGCTCACGTATATCTCCGACCCCCTAACAAATCCGTCAACTCAAGACCTAGTCACGACTGGCCGTTTCACAAAGGCCGTTGCCTCGAATATCTTGCGAGAAGTCAGCAACTCAGAAAACGCGGCCGGGTTTAATATACCCGACATAATCCCTGTTGAAAAAGTAAAACATAGCCTTTTAAGTGCTAATATTATGACACACCACCCTTTCCAGTGCTTTTGGCTGCGAAAGAATATTCAACGCAAGTCCTTTCCTCCGCTATTCATATTCCTTGACCAGAAACCTGCCAAGCAATTCATTAAGGACCATCCCACCGTCGCTTCGAGAACTCCGTTAAAGAACATTAAGATTGCTGCCGAAAAAACCCCATCGCAGGGGGAATTCGTCAGTTCCGCTTTCAGCTACACCGAAAATTCTCCACCTTCTACTATCTGCCTCTTCTCCATCTGACGATGAGCAGCGTAGATGCAGTATTAATCCGATTTCACTCTCAACTCAACATTGATCCCTCATGTTCGAAGTCGACTTAGATACATCCATTTCAACCTCGCCTCGCCAATCAACGCCTCCGAACCCAAGAAATATAGAGTATACGCCCGGCAAGTCGTCTCCCCTTGGGCTGGCCATCTGCATTCCGCTACTGTCTATTACCGGAACATTGTCCATAACCGATGACAGTGTGAATCGCCTGACCAGCCCAACAATCCTACCCAGAAATCACCAATCAGCGGAGGCTCACAAAATTTCTCTATTCCATCTCGTCACTCGGCTTCAATAGCCCTTCGGCAGCCTACGGTGCCTAGGTCATCTCCCAAACCAGCGAAAACATAATTACTGGGCTGAATACACATTGTTGACACTACAGTGAATTCTAACTCACTCACCAAGCCACACTTCCAACTGCTAAGCACCCCGAACGAAGCAACACGGAGTGCAACAAAGGACGAATGAATGTTATTCAAGGCCTATTTTCCACTCAAAACCACCGTACACTAGCTGCGCCGTACATACCACCCGGTCGTGCGTTTTCTACACCTTTTGGTTATCATCCTCACCAGGCTGTTACTACTAACCGCCGAGCCTCTCTAATAATGCCCTCCTTCATAGCAAATGGTTACGTTAGTGTTTTACACAACGTCTACCGTACCCTAAGTAATATTTTCCCCCATGAATCGCCCTCTCTCTATGGTCCACTTACCTCGCCTACCCTGAATGACTTTCCTACCGCAGGCCGCTAGCAACAATACCCGCGACGTTACAGTCTCTGCATCAACCAACACACCTATATCCCACCTCCATCTCACACTGCCCTCCCGACTACGGCAAATGAACTTATGGGGTAAACGGGGCACGTGTCACCGTCCACATTAAGGCAGGTGCCGAGGTATTTGATGCTTTTACACTTCCTTTTTCCCTCCCGCTTAATGGCTACTTATCCATTTCTCTTCATATTTCTACTTCCCAGCCATCAGCATCCGTCCGTTGCAGAGCACTCGCTAGCGACATTTTACTGTGTTGTTGCCCACTAATCAGACTCACAAACCGCCGATCTCCTTCAGATCTAGCAGCCCCAGTCAGCACTAGCCGTGCCCAGCCTAGCCTAGCAACCAAGCTGACTCCCTCGCCAGACATGCTTATCCGGCTTATTTCATCATCCGTGATGTGTCATGTCGCCCAGTCCACCCTAGGGCATTCCGTTAACCCGTAGAAATTCAGGGGAGTTTGTCTCAAGGGTAAATTCTTACTGGGCTCTAGTTTGCCGTTACTTTTCCGCCTCACTCATGGGGTCTTTTTGATATTTCAAAAAGCCTCATGTAGCAAAGAAGACTTCCAATACTACCGCGTCCACTCATACGCCCGTTGCTAGGAAAAATTGGCTTATTCAAACTCCCGTGGCCTTAAAACAACATTCGGTCGACCTCTGTGACTTTGTGGGCTTGACGACGGAAAGAACAGCTGTTTTAGACCGGAGTATCTCAGGTATAAAGTCTCGGCTCCTGAATTTGAATGATATGGTGTCTAAACTCGCCCCCCCGCTCTGTGCATTACTGAACGCCTCGAACATTCTACCTTAAAAAACCTGACCGCGGCTGGCCGCTTTGTCGACTCTGTTGCATCCGAAGTTCTCATAAGAGTGAGGAACTCTCATAGTGCAGTCGTGTTTAATGTCCCAGAAAGAATACCCCTCGAGCATCTCAAACATACACTGTTGAATGCTTGTGGTATGGCCCACCTTCCTTGTCAACTAACAGGGCTGCGTAAGCGCGTTCAGCATTTCAACTGTCCAATCCTTACGCGATTTGCAGATGATCTGTCTGCCAAAGAATTCATTATAATGCGTATTACCATAGCTCTTAATTACCCCTATAAAAACAAAGATAGCCGAAGATAAAACCCCTCTTCAAAAAGAAATTACTAGATTTTCCTCGACATTCCCCACTAGAAAGGAGCCTGATAGTCCTGAGCCTTCGACACAGACGGCCGGTCGCTCCATCGCTTCTTCTTGAGTCCCCGCTGCTTTATCACCACACGCGCCTCCTGCCCCTTCAAAACCGCCCACTGCCTCCTCATCTGCTTTCGCACTGAACTCATTAAAATCTGATCCTATTACTGTTGATCCGGACATTTCCGCTTCTCCCCTCTTACTGCCACCCAGTAAAAGACGCCAACTTTTGCCTCGCTCTCCCACCTCGTCGCTTGTTGGGTACTCTAATTCACCCTCTGATCCCTCCGGTGATAAACTACTCGCCGTCCAGAGGAATAGATGTAACTGTCTTCCCACCCTTCTCACTAACCCCTCCTCCATTCAACTGTATCCTCTTAAGTCAACTCGCCTTAACTCACCGAATAAGGTTTTGACCTTAGAAAATACCCCTTGCTGCAATGCATCGGTGATCCCTACAAATTCACCGTGCTTTCTGCCTGTCAATACAAAAATACGGCCTCCACACGCCGTCTACTCTGCCTCAGGTCGTACTCCTCACCTGACAACCATCTCTACTACTCCCGAGACTAACTGCTCCACATTTGGCGTTCCACCCAACTTCAGTTACCCCTCCCACAGCGTACAGCCTAATCTACCACCCTAAACCCCGATTCCTCACACATTTTCAATCCTGCCCTCTGCTCCCCCCCTCAGCCAATACTCAATTCTGACTAGCCAGTATTTCTCGACAGCTCCTAATCACCCCTGTCTGATATCGACCCGCCGAATCCACCAGATTTTTCCCTTTGCACCGACATTTCCCCCTCCGTTGATGCCCACTTTCTCTACCCCTCAGCAGTCCCTCTCACTGCAACATTTACTCCAGCTTGGCTGGGAGCCACCCCATCTGAACCTGCACTAGCCTCAACACCAACGTATTCCCCTTCGACCCTGATCTCCGTTCCCTCCAATCGCGATGGCCTACCTCCTTTCAACTTATACTACCCCCCTGACGTGCCTATACCACCTCCCACAAATGGTATATCCTTAGCCTTATTCAATTCACGTTCTATTCTTGACAAACTCCCGCACCCAAAAAAACTTTTCCTCACAAATACTTATGACATTATCCTAATAACGGAAACCTAGCTGTGCGACAGCACTCCCAATGATCAAGTATCTTTGGTGGGGTACCGTCTTCTAAGGACCGAGAGACCCAACCGGCGTGATGGTGGGTGCCTAGCCTATGTCAAGGAAGTCTACACCACGACCCCTCTTTTACATACGACGCTCGATTCTGTTCCCGATTCTCTCCGGTCCACAGTCAACCTCCAAAGCACTGTTCTTCGCATTGACCGCATGTATCGCTCACCAAATTCCCCCAGTTCCTTGTTTCCACTTCTCATTAGGTCCTCCGAATACCCCTCTTTCCTTCGTTCTGGAACCAAACTTATTGCATGTGACTTTAATCTTCCTCACATTCGTTGGCCTACCCTCTCGGCCCCTCCCAATCTTATGGACCCGATCTCTAGCATTCATCTTAGTGGCTGGATACCACATGTTGTCGAACCTTCCAGAAATGGGAACATACTAGGTCTGGTATTTACTTATAACGTGCCTTTAATCGACGTGTCCGTAACATAAAATTTCCCCGGCAGTGACCATAAAATGGTTATCTGCCATCTTCCCCTTAGTGGCTCACCTAATCCCGCACACCCCTCCAACAATACATTCCTATGCAGAAATTGGGCCTTGCTAGTCACGATTATTCGCCAGAAAGACCGGGGTGATTATTTCCTCACCCACGACCCTCAGCTTGCTGCGGATATTTTCTACTCCTTCTATTCCGACCGTCTGAAAAAACTGTCTAACATATCCCAGGCTGTACCTGAAAAGAGGTCACTTGCCCCGCCACTCCGTAAGAAGTGTCATAAACTTCTCAAACAACCACACAATTCCAAAGACTTTCCAATTTTTATTAGTCTAAACCGCCTTTCAGCACTTATTCAACGACAAGATAATACGCGACTTCCTGACCAAGAAGCCAAGGCATTGAGTCATCCCAACAAGTCGCAACTTCTTTCTGTGTTGCATAAGTCTAGAAATACTGATGTTAAGGCCGACTTTCAACTTCTGATTCTGGATAGTAACTCACCTATCACCTCCCCACCTTGTATAGCCGAGGCTTTCAATGCATTCTCTGCTTCAGCCATGGCTCCAGCTACTGTCATTGCCCCTCCCCCATCTTCACCACTTACCGACTCTGTCCTTTCTACGGTACCCTTCGATGACAGGAGTACTTCCAAGCTACTATCCAGTAGCAAACCCTCCCCTCGATCAGGCCCCGATGGCTTGCCACCAATTGCACTTGTCAATGGTAGACCGGATCCTCCCCTGTTGTTGCTTAACCTTTCCACTATTTCGCTTAATGGTAGCACCGCACCTGCTAACTGGAAGCGCTCGGTAATCATTCCCATTCATAAAAAGGGACCTTCACATGAGGTATCCAATTATCGCCCTGTAAACCATATCCCCATCTTATCCAGGATAATGGAAAAAACAGTTAAAGATCACATTATTAACTATTTATTAGGCCTCAGTCTTATTAATCACAACCAACATGGATTCCTCCGTTCACGGTCCTGCATGACCTGTCAGTACGAGTTCCTGAATCTCGTCACCGACACTACTGAAAGTGGGAAATCTTTTGTTGTTCTTTACCTTGACTTATCCAAGGCATTTGATCGTGTACCTGACCCCTACCTTTCAACAAGGCTGCGGCCATTTGGCATTGCCAATCCACTTATTTCTTGGTTCTCATCTTACTTATCGCATCGTTCACAGGTTGTCTTAATTAACGGGCACACTTCAAACCTAAGCCTGTTACTAACGGTGTTATTCAGGGCAGTGTTTTAGGCCCCCTGCTTTTCCTCCTATATTTAAATGATATGTTTCCGACAATACTTAATGGCACGCCATTTTTGCTCGCGGATGACATTAAGATAGTCTACAATTTTTCGCCTAGCAACCTCAGTACTACTATCCCTAAAATCTCTGCTGATTTAGCCGCTCTCGATGAATGGTGCTCAACCTGGGCGATGAAATTCTCCGCCGACAAGTGTATTTTTCTTACTCACAAATGCCAGGTTCCTCCTGGTTCTTTATGCATCGGCGGTTCACCCATCGGCAGCCAGCCCTTGGTAAGAGACCTTGGCTTAAGTTATTCTTGCTCTTTCAACTTCTCGGAACATGCTGACTTCCAAACGGCGAAGGCTAAAAGGTGTCTTGGCCTTCTGTTCAGATCCCTTCAGCCTAGGCACAGCATTCTCTACATGTACAAAATACATGCCAGGCCCCTTCTTGAATATTGTCCTCTAATATTTACTAGTATGAGAAAATCCGGCAAGATTATTATCGAATGTATTCAAGGATGATTCACAAAGCAGCTCATCGGTTGGTCGTCCAACTTAAACTAAAGGGAACGATGCCTATCTCTCAAAATCGAACCACTGTGGCTCCGTCGCATCAAGCTAAATTTGGTATTTCTGTATAAGCTATTGACTAAGCAGTCCTATACCTCCAACCAGTTGCGCCTCTTTCCGGATACTGCGTATTCATTCGGTACTAGACAGTATACTACTACCACACCCTCCGCGAGGACTGTTCTACGCTCTAAGTTCTTTCCCTTCAAGTTCTCCAGAATCTGAAATAAACTTCCTTTGCACATCAGATCTTCTCAGTCAAAGTATGCATTCGTGTATGCCATTGATAAATTCCTTTCTGTCCCAACTGTTTTGCGCTTATTCAACGTTCACATAACCGAAAGTCAAGCTAACGAGAAAGGCCTCGACTTTTAAGCCATTGCTCTGCTTTCTCGCTTTACCTTACCTTCCTAAATAACTTCACCGCTTTTGAAATTCTGATTGCTTTGTTTGACCGCTTCTCCTTAGACTTCGCCACTGACATATGTAAAGCATGTCCGTATCCATTAACTGTTCTTCCATACCAACTTATAAGATCCTGCCAACTTTGAAATAAATCCTTCCAGATGCGTTCGTATCTATAGAGACCACCGTAATACTCCCTACAGATTGTCAATATGCCTCATCCGCTCCACGATTTATTATCTTCATCTAGTTATATCGCATCTGCGGTCCTGAAACCAATCTCAACAACGCTATAAAAACCACATCACTAACCGATCCCTGGTTGGCTATATATATATGATGTATATATATGTACGTATGCATGTGTGTATATACTCAATACTGTCCTGTAATTATTAACACAGGCATGGCGAGTAACTCAACAGTCCTCGATATCTCTCAGCTTGTAATGCCTCTTTTCCGCACCAGGTCTCACCACATATATACATCCCTTACCACCTCTGCGATTTTCAACTGGAAAACCCAGTGTCATTTATCTCACTTAGCGTGGCTCACTAACTGAACTCAACACCCAGTTATGACGTCACTAATTCTGTCCCCACCCCATATATATATATATATATATATATATATATATATATATATACCTTGAGTATGCTTCACTCACTTTTCTCCTCCCTCCTAACTAGATCGTGCCATTTAACAAGATAATTTGCATACATTTACACGTAAATAACAAAAAAACCGTTTCGTCCCTTAGTGATAGGTGCTCTCCTTCACTTAATTCCTGTCTCAGGCTAGAACACATCCTGCTTTTCTTGCGCCTTTCTCGTATAGTAGAGTCTTGCCACACAGACTACCACGCCTTAGTAACTAGGCCTCACTGCTCTGCGCATATCCTCATGGTAAGTTAAGACCTCATTCCAACCGGTATTCGTATATCTCTGATTTCTCATGACCTCGCGGAATACCAGCACGTTTGCTCTCACATGAAAAATCCTCACATTAACACCCAGAGTTTTCCTTCCTTTTCACTGTTTGCCGTCCTCGACCACAGCTGGTGAACCGACCAGACTGCTATCTTCTAATTTTCCCATTCTTCTTCCAGATCAAACCCTCTACTATTGTTTCATTCCTGGTTCCCAAATGGACCCCCTCTCCTCATCTACCACCTACCCGATATCTCCCTAAATCTCTACTATCACCCAACTACTCTGGAAAACCACCAGTCTCCGTCTAGGGATCTCCAATAGACCGGCCCACTGGCCGAATGGTAACTAATTGTTCAGATAACAAAATGTTCATTTTCTGGTTTCCTTTAAAACGATAATCATAACCCACAGCTAGAACACTCTCCAGACTGCCGCACTCCTGATCTCTTTCAGATCGCATTGGTTACCTGTGTAGCCATCGGCCAACTCGACTTTGGCCCTGATTTACTGTGAGGAGTAGGCAATTTGATCAGTGATATAAACCTATACTCTCGCCTGCTGATGATACATGGGGAACAGTACACGGAGTAACAATCTCTCATGAAATTCTCACCGGATCGCAGAGTACAAAACCAATGACCGGAACCCAGCCCTTGCCGCTGTCCACTTCGTCAAACCAGCCCCTTTTTACCCGCTACCCTCAACATTCTAACTGCCTCACCTGCAACCAAGGTCTTTATGAAAAAGAATACCTGCCATCTGCAGCCAACCAGAATTTGGCTAACGGTTTTTATCACATATACCAAAACATTTTTTTCTTTACATTCTTCCTACTTCTGCCTAGCCGCACCAGTAGCGCTTGTCTCCACTAATCCGTTTCTTCGATGGCTCTTCTTTGAAAGTCCGTCACGAGTCCACACACCATTCACGATCCTCAAATTTCACTGCAATCCTTGTGAAGATTTTCGCCTTCATGTGAATTTCCATATGACACTTAAATCACCTGCACAAAAGGTCCGTTTTATTATCACATTTGATTCACTTGCGTTCATTTCACGAGCTTTCCCCACAATTAGTTACCCACTGCTGGATCAGTGTTCTGTATATTGCTGGCATCTCTGACTGCACATTAGCCCCACGCGTACTTTAGTTTTAATATTGTTCTTTGGCATCTCTTATGCCCGGTTACCCGTTAGTGACGGATCAGTTAGCGCTTACATCAACAATCGCACCTTTGTCCAGCTATCCACACCGCCCTCACCGAATTCGAAACCGATTCGCAATTCTGGCTTCGAGCATTACCTCTTTAGTTCACTCAAACACTACATGACTCCACTACAGTATTTCGGTTGCCGTGTGATTCATAAATTTATAAATTGTAAATACCTAATATTGACATGTACTGCTGTATTTTCGGATCTTACCTTGTGCATGTGTATTGACCACGGTCAAGAAACATACAATATTCAATATTCAATACACCGACCACTCCGCGTTCCCCCCCCCCATCAAGCCATCCCGTGAACGTGGTTCATCCACCCCAGTCTTCCTGCTTAGCTGCACATCAACTGACCAAAATCCCTTCGACCCACAAACATCCTAGTCGTAACACAATCTATTTCCGGAACATTTACCGCACTGACTTTCCTTTCCGACCAAGAAAAAACCTGCCATACTTTCACCACTTCTCATGAATTGTCGGTCTATCATCAATGAGTTTGACTCAGCACAAAGTCTCCCTCCCATGCAACCCTGATCTTGTCCCCATCACTGAGACTTGGCTAACTAGTTCTGCCCTACCTGCCCGAATCTCTTTGATTAGCTATCAGATGTTTATTAAAGGCAGGTGTCGCCGAGGTGGGGGATGTTTAATCTATATCAAGTGCAGCTTTACTGCAACCTCTTACGACCACCCTATCCTGGATGTGGTATAGGACTCCCTATGGGTTGACGTTCAACTTGCTCACAGGTGCCTCTACATTGGCTGTGTGTATAGACCTCCTGGTGCCGCGACTCCTGACTTCATACCCATTACTATTGCATTTAGCCATCTTTCCGAAATACCACTCAGTGCTAAGCTGATTGCTGGTGAATTAAATGCACCCAATATTACCTGGGAAACTCTCACCTCCTCACACTATCAATTTCACTTCTCCTCCTGCATTCGAGTAGGACACTGGACGCAATTTGTTCTCACATAGACCAGGAGGAACAACGTACTATAATGAGCCCTCAACTCAGGCCTGTCCAACGTGGAAAGTAACGTACTTAACCACTTCCTACAAAGTGATCATTGAGTTATTTTGTGTAATTTAAGTGCCCTCATTTATAACAACACACATGGCCCGCCCGACTCTTTGTCTCCTCATTGCGAATGGCAGCTACTCACCGAATCAATTCGCCCCGTAGAGTGGGGCGACTAATTTTTGACACATGAACCCCAGCTTGCAGCAAATATGTCATATTCTAAACTTGTTCACGGCAAAGATCAGATCAACACTTACCGAACCCTTCGCAGCCGGTCTGATGTCCTCATATCTTCGAAAATAAAATACAAAATGGTCCTATCATCATACAGAAAGTCTCATGACCTTTCTGTCTTGATCCTCCTGCGAAGGCTTTCTAATAGTATTCGAGTCACCACTGAAAAACTCTACATAAAACAGGAAGCTTCTGCCCTTCGCCAGCCGGATGAGACACTCCAGATTTTATGTGTAATCAAGAACAGAAATACACACTCTAGTCCAAGTATTTCATACCCGCTGTAACAGCCGGTCGTGGAAAATCCCCCTTTTTCCCTCGCGATTCAGTGTTTTTTCCCAACATCACTCATTTCCATACACTATTGACTTGTCTTTACGAACTGGTTGTTTTTCTGGACCAATTGTTGTTTGTTCGCGCCCAGAGCGCTACTTTGGCACATCCTTGTTCAGGACCTGCGTGACGCACGTGCTGTTTGCTCACACGCCGCTATTCGGTTTCTCGTTGTTGAGACTTTGTGATCGTATTATTGAGGTTTGTATATTGTTTACGTCATTGTTTATTTTAATAATCTAGTATCGTAGAATTATCACGGATAATCGCCTTCTGATTTCGGGATCCGTTGCGAATTTGGCTACGCATTGCTCAAACGTTCGTAACACCCGCAGTTACCAAACGGCACACAGGTCAATAACCCCACTGCGATCGCCGAGGCTTCCAACTCGGTCTTCTCTTCTTATATGTCTATTGACGCTGGAAATGCTCATACTCCACTAGTTACCTTTACCGCATCCACCCTGTGCGATATAAAAATTACGCTCAGTGAAGTGTCTCATTGGTTCCGCAACGTAAAGCCCTCATCCCGCCCAAGCTTTGATAAAATTCCACCAGCGCTGCTTCTACTTGGCGGGTCTGATGTTGCAGTTCTATTTTTGCATATCTTCAACTTACCTCTGAAATTTGGAATATTCCCGTCACTGTGGAAAACATTCATCATTATCCCTCGCCAGAAAAATGGTCCTCTCTTTGACCCCTTGAACTACCGACCGATTAACCACACACCCGTCGCTTCTAGACTATTTGAGCGCCTAGTTGAAGAGCGTCTCTCAAAGTACTTTTTGTCTCATAACTTGGTACATAGGGGCCAACATGGCTTTCTTAAAACTCGGCCCTGTAACACCTGTCAATTTGGCTTTTTCAACATGGTCACTGCAGCCGCGGACAGTAGGAAATACCTAATCGTCATCTTCTTGGACATGAATAAGGCATTTGACCGCGTTTCTCACTCTCGTCTCCTGCCCAAGCTCGCAGCCTTTGGACCTCAATCCCCTATTCTCTACTGGTTCTCCCCCTATACTTTCCACCGCAGCCAAGTTGTCCCAATCGACAACCATCTCTCACAACCCTCGCCTGCTACCAGTGGTGCCATTCAAGAGAGCGTGCTAGGACCACTTCTATTCCTAATGTACCTTGATGAAATCTTCTCTAAAATTCATCACGGTACCCCATTCCTATTTGCAGACGACATAAAAAGTGTACACGAGTTATCACCCCTGAATCTCAGTGATGCAATTCACAATATACAGTACGATCTAGAACACCTTGAACAATGGTGTCACTCCTGGAAAGTTGAATTCTCTGTTCAGAAATGCAGCTTTATGACCCTACACTGTCACGTCCCTCCAAACTCTTTTCCTTTACACAACTCCCCCATTACGCACAACCCATCAGTACGGGATCTTGGGTTACATCACTCATGCACCCAAAACTTCTCGGAACACAGCTTTTCTAGCTGCCAAGAAAGACAAATCCTTGGGATTCCTAAGTGGATCTCTCGTCCTGCGCAATACAAAACTCCTGTCGTATCTGTCCTATGTCCGACCCTGCCTAGAGTACTGCCCTATTATCTTCACTAACACTCTCCAAACCGATAGAATAACTTGGGAGAATGCACAACACTCATTCACGAGACGGCTGCTTGGCTATTCCACCACAATGAGTTATAAAGAGCGCTGTGTCATCCTCTACATCGAACCTTTTTTGCTACACCTTGTGAAACCTAACATTTGCTTCTCCATAGGCTTATTCATCGCCCGGCGCTTTCTTCTACCGAAACTCCATGTGTCTAATCACCTTCTCCCTACTCCCTCCGCCACAGATATCTACGTCTTTTTATCCCGAATGCTACGCTATCCATGAGATTTAATTTCTTTCTGCTAAAATATTCCAGGCTTTTGAATAAACTCCCTATCGAAATTCGTCGATGTGTTTCCCCCACTCACGTTATTGCATCAGTAGCACATTACCCCACCGCCGATAATGCTTTGATGTTAACTGACACTCTCATGTCTGAGACCCGTGCTTTTGAAGTAGGACCTGACTTCTAGTTAATCTTTAAACCTCAGTCTACATGCCTTCCCTTTCCAAGAAACCTTTCACTCCCTGGAAAGTCCTGAGCCTTACAATTCCCTCCTTATACAAGTTTTCTCAGTAACCCCATCGGCTGCCACCGGTCGTCATCCCGCCCTAATACTTTTCCTCACCGTTCCTTCTATAGTTGTTCCTCGTCCCTACAACCTGCTCCATGGCATCCCCAATTAATTTTTACGAATCTATTCACACCCAGGTTTGCTCATTTCCGATTGTTTAGACTCATTAATAGTTCACACTAAGGTTCAGGTTAATCCGATACTAGGTCCTATGACCCAGCCTTTATCGTCGTAATGGCCGGTCCTCCACTCGGTCATTCTATCCTCCACCCAGGTCCTACCATGCATTTTTGTGACATCTCTCCCCAACTCCACAGCTAGCCCCAATGCCAGACTGCAGCCCGTTTCTACTTTTATTTCAGAATTTACCGACCCAGGACCTCTTCGCCCATCCAATCCCGCGGGCACCAACTTGGCACATCTTTTCGTTGTATATAAAAATTGGACCGTCAACATGGTGCGATGCTCGCACCTCGCTCGATTGCTCTCCGACTGGCTTCGATCTCTGGAACTCCCGCAACCCAGCTACCGGAACCCTGACTACTCTACTGTACGCACTGTTACAACTCATCCTAATCCCAACGGTGCGGGACGCGGCAGGATCCACTGCTTTGGCCGGTGCACATCGGGCGTGCAGGACGTCTGCAACGATGTGCGGGCGCGACTAGGCTGTTGGATCACACCTCCCGTCACCAAAAACGGTTTTCAGGTTAAGTGTCCAGCGCACGGTCAGTCCCACCCACTAGCACCGCTCATGGATTACGTAACCTCATCGTCACGCTCGTGCTGCTGCCGCAAACATGTCTTCTGCTCTGTCATCTCCAACGACTGTTCTTTCGTCGAGCCCGCTGTCAATATTGGGATTGCAAATTACCTATTCAAGCCCGCCAGATTTACCACCCCAGTTATGTGCTAAGTGGCGTGCATCGTTCATTCCCACCCAACAACCTTCCCCTCTCCTGGGCAACCCATAATTGCCTAAATAATAACCATCGATTTTGGCAAGCTCCTCTCCGCCTACATTCTCTGCATCTAACAACTCGCGGCTACTAACCACTCACGGGCACTTTCACTGTCACTGTTCACTTCCTCACCAAAATTCGACAGACGATGAACTTCGCAGAAATATATTCCGTAGTTCTCTAGATGCCAAACCTGTGATTAGTGATCGTTTAACCTCCCCGCCAGTCCAAATGCTCGTTTTCACAGCGCGAATCGATCTCTGTATCCGATCTTGGTGTGCCGCTTGACCCCTTTATATTTGTACGTCTCAGATATATTTTTCATGCAGCTCTGCCGATGTCATACCTCAAGGCACTTGTCAGAATGGTCCACAAGTTGTGCACGTACCGTCCACCTGCAATAACATCACCATTTCGTGCTATTCGTCTATGCAATCACTTTGAAGGGATCCAAGATTGGTTCATTACCTAGTTACCACCTTTATGCTGATAAATCATTATCCACCCGTTGAATGCTCACCTGTCCTCCGTCGGCCCTTCTTTCATCACTCTGCCATTCCATTTTCCTCACAAGATGTGACACTCGTTCGACTTCTGTGAATCATTTCTCCTGATATGATATATATATATATATAATTCCGCAAATGACTAGCATTCATACTAACCGTTGTTACACCTCAACCCTCTCAGCAAAGTGACATGCAGCTTCAGTTACATGTCACTATGACACGACAAACCTTTGGCCATGTTCATTAAAAGTGGGTACCTACCATTCATCCATTCCATCATCTTCTCGGCGAACTATACGTCTTTGTAACCGCTGTACCTTTCCGCATTCCATGTTGGTTTATCTTTCATTTTCGTATTGTTATTTCTCGACCACACAACCTACGAAAACGGTTCGCGCCCCATCACCTGTAATCCTCTGTCCTTACCATCAACAACACTCGGTTGTCCCCCAATCCCTCCGAACTTCAAGCTCGTTCGCTATACAACTGACTTCACCGGTATAGAACCTCCAATTTCAACTGCCATGTCCACTGACTGTTCTTATATTCCTCCAAATCCGATGTTCTGATCCTGTTTTCCTGTCAAAACCACTGGTTCCATAGTCCTCCGCACTATTGTCGTATTCTCCATCATTTATAACGGTCGCCCAGACAGTTATCTGCTACGCAATCCGTTTCAACTTCTGCACGCTCTCCGCCTCCGCGATCGCGCTTCACATCGGTCCAAAACCATTATTCCATCTCCTCATTGTTACTTCGTAACATGCTTGCGTTACCGTGGGTAATCTGCCCGATACTTACCTGCTCTCCTCTCGCTTATTCCACCTTCATCACACTTGAAGTCGCACTAGCTCTCATTCCGGTCTGTTGTACACTGTTCTTTTGACTGCCTCCGCTGGCATCATGCCGTCAAGGTTTCAAATTTTTCATCT
Organism: Fasciola hepatica; assembly: GCA_948099385.1. Classification (NCBI taxonomy): domain Eukaryota; kingdom Metazoa; phylum Platyhelminthes; class Trematoda; order Plagiorchiida; family Fasciolidae; genus Fasciola; species Fasciola hepatica. The sequence goes on from CANUEZ040000101.1 coordinate 564,338, forward strand.
GTGCATTTTTCCAATAGTTTTTTGACAGCAAACTCTCCCTTGCGACCTTGTCGATCATATGTGGATTCCTGGGCATTTGTCCCCATTCCCGCCGCACGTGACTGCGCATCTCAACTATAAAGCCGACTTTGCTCGTCACGGAGCTATGCAACCTCCTTACGTTCAAATTTAATTTCCACTGCCTCTTTGCCGACCGTTTCATTTTATTCTGAATCCGACGGTCCGTTCTCGTCTCTCTTACCAGACTCAGCGGTCCCGTAGCTGTCACTCTACGGTTGCTATGTGATCCGCCTATAAAAACAGTCATCAGTTCACTTTTCTACTCTCTACTCTAGCATCGCTTCTCCACCCTATTCACCCCTGCAATCGATGCATAACGCACTGCACGTTAATTTACTGCCATAGCTCCATATCTTTGATGTTACTTCGTGACACACCTGTGTCAATGAAAATAAACCGCTGAACACTTACCGGCTCATCGCTGGCTACTTCGCCCATTACCGCTCTTGAAATCCCTCCCTCTGTCCATCGGATTCGTTGGTCTCTTTCCTTGTCGTTGACTACGTCGGCATCTCACTATCAAATTCTACCACCACAACGGCCGTCGATTCATGACATTTGATATCTGAAGATCCATGATTGTACATCCTTGAGTTTTCCATCCAACTATTTTCATACCCTGCTACGTGCAAACTAATCTCTAAATTCCGCCTGATGAACTTTTCCTTTTTATTCCTTTCTCCTCTTTTTTGACAGATATCTTTAATTCAGACGGAATTTTTAATGTTGTTATCATTTTCGGTACCATTTATGCATACACCTTCCCTTTCTTAACCGACTCCAGACACCATCAGCTGGTTGGAAGAGTCCAATCACTCGAGAGGTATTGGTGTAAAGCATCACCCAGCTGTTGTGACGTGAATGGGGAAATGATGAATGCCACAGCATAGTGCCGTTTCCTGTCGGAATTGACAACTCCCTTTCATTGTAAAATGTTGACCGGTTTTACTTTTTTTCGCTTTAATTTGTTTAGTACTGCTAATCAATTTGTTTTGGTGAGTTTCGATTGGCCAATCAGTCATATACAAACGTTCGTGAGCCGCAGTTCCGTCAGTCCGTTGCCAGGTGCTGTGCGGTGCGCTAAGCAACCGAGAGATGGTGTGCCTAACTGCAGCGTGTGCGGAAAACAGAGGCCGTCGATGGACTTTGGCGAGGATGCTTAACAAGCCCAATGCGCGAACTGTGACCCTTTCGGGGCCGTGCCGTACTGATTGCCATCTCTTTTCTTGCTTTTTTACAGGTGCAGCAAAGCGTTGGCACATGAGTCTCATTCCGTGTGCGCACGTATGTGATAAAACCCATATCGTGGTAATTTAGGGGTTTAGGTCGAAAATATCGAGAATACATTACCGGAATTTTAGGCGACTGTGTGAAATTGCAGCTATTGGCATGTTAGGGGCTTTTCTCAATGAAAATATTTACATTGGGACAATGAATAGAATATTTCGCTCATTGGCATGAATAAAGACTGTCTATAACTCGGTATATCAGGGCTTTCCATTGTATTAAACATTGGATACTTATTACCAGAGGACCGATGTAAATGTAATCTGTCAAATATTTCCTTTCTGAATGAACGACAACACCGCTTTGCAGATAATTTCTCCAGTCTCTTAAATTACAAGCCAAGGCAATACTGGAATCTGTAAACTTTGCTTTACTAGCACTAGAAAAACAGAACGACGCGCGAAAAAGCATATAACCATCAACTAAAACTTAACTTTCATAACCAAAGTACGCTGTGTGAATTAGTTTTACATCACCGGATTGACTAGTAAAATCGGCCGCCTGCGGTGTACACAGTAACCACCTTAGAAACGGCGGCCGCTTAAAGTTTCCTTTGGACTGATTGAACCTTCAAATTTGCCGGGCATAGTTACAGTTTTAGTCCACTTTAACACTCCCTTCAATACTCTGTGCATACGTATTGTACCCTTTTGTAAACTCCGATCTTCATATCACTTGGGTCAACTGATCACGCACTCTAGCATGTTTCGGGCGCATCCGAAATATACCCGTAATGTTAATACTATTATCCGAGAGTCAATAATGATTTTATAGATAGAGTTGCAAAGGATATTTTTAGGTGAACTTGACCCCTTACTTCCTAGGAGAGTATTGTGCTGTTATTTTACGATAATATCTTACTATCTCACTGTGGGTTGGTGCAAGTTTTGACCAAGGTGCAATTTTGTCGATTAGATTATCTGGGGGCCACTGGCTATGCTCACCAGTAAGGAAGATTGATCCTCTCTTATCCTATATCTCTCGGCACATTCCCCCTTCTTCAGAGTGGTGTCCGAGCTACTATCTACGAAGACCAATGCCCTTATCGCCCCAAATAAGGTTTCTACGCCGACTGCTATCACTCCCAGGCGAATGTTCTTATTAATTGGACGAGACACTGAGCAGACCACACTTGGCCTCGGGATTTCTTCGTCATTCAATTTCTTGTGTTTGTGCAGTAGGTATTGGTGTTTCCCGTGGCGTCCATCCTGACTACAGCTTGTTTTCATCCGGCACGCTGCTGCTCGGCGTGAACCGTTGAGACAAGCAAAGCATGCGCCCAGTCTCTTAGCCACTCCCCATCGTTCATCGACTCCCACACTACGGAAGCGGGGACATTCCACTAGACGATGGACAGCGCCACAAACCCCACAAACCGAGAAACATTTCATCTTCACTAGATAGTGCGTATGTTTGCTCATGGTTGGCCCCCACTTGATCCCCCCTTCCAGATTTGTGTCGTCGCAGTCCTAGGTAGCTTGCTCGCCGTCCATTTGGGCATGACGGTCTATAAATTGCTTCAGGTCCTAAAACTTAGTTTCTCGCCCAAATCTACTGAACCCCACGGCTTTCTCGGCCCACCTACTATGTAGTTCTGTGGGTATACTGCGAACTATAGTCTCCACTGTGTGTAGTGCGTTCAGGTACGGTCGATAATCTAAGTGATTCAGAGCTATGCCGCAACTTTGCATTCTTATCACCAGACCGATCAATGCACCTGACTCGCCCTTGGTAAGTCTCCCCTCGATCAAGTTCCGAGCGAACTTAAACGGTTGCCCAAACAAGTGTTCAAAGATTTCACGTGCTGTGGTGTAGCCCTATTCGGGATTTTGTATCGAGCTCCCGTCGATCGCTTCTCTGACTCTTCTACGACAGTATTGTAGCAGAACAAGATTCTCATCCCTGGATCAGATACTCTCTTATCTCCGAAGTTCTGGTCTTGGTAAATGAATTTGCAGTACTGTTCCGCATCTCCATCGAGTGGGGGCTATTCCACCTTTGATAAGTCAATTGCGAGTGTTGCTCTGGCACAAGTCGGCCTCAATCGTTTCATGGAATTGTTAGGCGGAATTGTCGCGTGCTCCGTGGTTTCCAAGACCCCCTCTCGCTTTCGTCTTCGAAGTTGGCCTTTCCTGGCCGACGCAGCTTCTTCTCTAGCCCACCTGAGCTGGTTTTCTAATTCTACTATTCCCTCTCTATAAAAATCATCACGCCTTAGTTCTATATCACTGGCTGAGTTACATGAAGTTGCACTGGCAGGACTAGTAGACCTAAGAAAATCTAAAGGAAGAGTATCACCCAAAAATACCCCAAGGACTCGCTGGTTTACTTCCTGTCCAAAGTCAGCTTGCTTTTGCCCTCTTGTCGCATTTCTGATTGATTTCTTCGTGAAGATTCCAAGTTGATTACTGCAAAGTTTATTTCGATCGTGATTACGAAGATAAGATTACGGCGAAAGTCACTGCCAGATGCAAACGTCACAGTGGACAGAGTTCAGATAAAAAATCTGCCACAGCGCACGAGCAAAAAATGAGCAAGCGTTCAAGTGTGGTGGTTTATGCCTGCTGTACTTGCTTGAGGGTCAATATGATAAATAGCATAACCTCAACAAGACAAGAACATGACAACGGCTGGGGGGATTTCCACGCGTGTATGTCACGAGCTTTACTCCGAAGCGACATTCTGAAGCACTGTGAGTCGTTATAACACACTGCGCACGAGCCGATCATTTTGCCGCAGACCACAAGTCAGTTACACTCATCCTATGAAAGGCTCGACAACCTGGTAACCGATGCCGCCAGTGTAAAATATGAGAGCAGCAAGTCAAGCCACGCGTAGCCGATTCACGCGAACCTCAAGACCAGAAGAAGGCTGATTCGGAGTTTCCACGGAACTCCATTGAAAATCAATAAGAGGACAAATATATACGAGCCTCATGTACGCGGCCAAATGGAGTTAGTAGTCGAACCCGAAGATCCAAAGTCCCGCGGCTCAGGCACGACCGTTAGGAACAGCTCAAGGCCGAAATGAAATGCTTCATAAGAACAAACAAACGGGCAAAAAAGCTGTGCAGACGAGCTCAGCAGTGTAGCCTCAGACACGGTAACATTCGCAACACATGTAGAACACTTGGAAGGATTTTCAATATAAATTCTCTGCAGTGTTTCCCATCTCGCAAAATGAGGTCTGAGCTGGTGGGATACATACTTATTACTGAAGGCTGCTCATTTCCCTCGCGGCCCTATATATGTGGTGTTTTGAGACCAAACGGACCCATTTGGGCCCTTTGGTTTTTTTCTCTAACAGGGAGTTGGTTGAGCCCATGTAGGAAATTTCCATGGCAGTTTCTTCCAACCGTCATGTCCCGCGTACGTGTCATTTTTCGCAACGGCAAGGGTGATCCGTTTTGCTCAGGTCCTGAGGAAGCTATGGTATAGGTGCTGTTGACCTCAAGAGCTTCCACTATCATGGCAGGAAAAGAGTACGGTGGAGCTGGGTAAACAGACGGAGTAGTAGAACGAATGCTGAGAAGCACCGGCCTGTACGTGTGAATCATAGTCGCGCAAAACCAGATCGTGCCTTAGACTATCGGGGGCCATTTTGGTCATCTGGTACAGGTGGGAGTAGGTGAATTTATGGGGGATGCTATGATACAAAAATCAAGCAGGATGGCAGCCATAGGTGGGTGGTAGCCTGAGAGATCAGGCAAAGCCGCAGATGGTAAGACTGGGCCATAAAGAAGATCAATTGGCTGCCCTATATATTGGGCCGTGATGATGTTTGAGAGGCGTGTGTGTGAATGCCTCAAACTAAAATGTCTGCATAACAACAAATTGACGCACCAATGGACTTTGAAAGTAGTAGGAAAAGCCGGAAATTTACAGATACATACACCTGTGATATCCATTGACGTTGTCCTTCTTGGTATTTTCAATTCTACCTGAAAGTTCTCCCCTATATTCCAAGATCTAGCACATTTTGTACTTCGCCTCAGGGCCGTACGCACTGAGGTTTTTACCTCGTGGAAGCATTGCATGGGGGGACAACCTTTGCAGCCCGGGTTACATAGCCGATGTTAACATGGCAATTGACCATCAGTGGTGTTAGCAGGGATCGGTTACAGGCAGCTCCACTTCCTGGCTTATATCAGTGACCTACCATCAGCTTTTCAACCGCCGTGTCTCAACTATGTAGACCACCTGGACGATCTGCAGTGTGATTACGCCAAATGTAGATGGGTCCGTTCCTCAGAAAGGTATAATAATAATAATAATAATAATAATAATAATATATTTCCGGACCGTGGTCGAGAAGCAAGCATGTTAGCATGATTGGAGTTTACAATATCACTGAACGAGATGGAAAATTCACAAATTTCGAAGAGAGATTCGGGCATCACAGCAACAGTAAAATAAGGCTGAGGAGAGTTTAAATGAATCAAAATGGCCAAAGAACACAAGGTGAATACGAAGTGATTTCTAGTCAACTGCGGCAATAGTAATGAATCGGCCGGATGTAGGAATGTTCAGACGGACGTTGGCTTAGGACGCATGAAATGCAATATTCACAAGGATTATGCAAGAAAATGGCCGGTAATGCATATTCATGTTCACTTAAAAAGGTAATTGGCGTTGATACAAAGGAGGCAGAGAAGAATTTCATGAAGGTTTGCAGAGGAATACCAATTTTCATAGATTTTCCGATATGAAAAGGAATAGTACCCCTCAAAAAGGTGCGACAATTTCCATGAGAAGTAGTGTGCGTCATCTGGTGTCGGCAGTTCGCAAGTGGCGGAAAATGGATGAAGTTTTAGGAAGGAATAGTCAGCAGTCGGGATTCCGTGTCCACGAGGAAAAAATAAGGCAAGACAAGGGTGAAAATGTTTTCAATAGACCACGTTATGCTGGTGAATTGGCGAATACATCATTCTGTTGAGTTTCCTGTGGCTTTCCTGCGTCCGTATTGGGCTTTTGGGGCGAGGGTTGGCTGCGGTTTTTTTCGCTGTTTCATCGTGGGACGGAGATGGGCATCGCCGAATCTGGACCGACCACAATATAATTAGGAGTCCTCGCACAGCGGCTTCGACATCAGCAGGGTCTTGTATTGAGAATCCTTCAGTAAGCCTCAGAGGGACGTATGCAGCAATACCAGGACTTCTTGTGGGCAAAACCCGGTGGCTAGATCGTATTTGCGGTAGCCAGCCTTTGGTGCGGTTGTCGACGGGCAGAGAAAAAGATAAGCTGTCCGCACGATAAATTACAGCCAGGCAACGTGATGGCAGGGTGGTTCTGAAATTGAAAAAGGGAGAAAAGCAGTCTGGGAAATGTTCCAGCTGAGGGTTAGCGTGAGCAAAATAACGGATAAGAGTACGGAGGTTGGAAATGAGGCACAATGGTCTTAGTGAAATGAGGAGTCCTTGGTATTGTGATTCGGTGTTCGTGAGGGCTAACTGGGTTTACACTACTAGGCAAAGTTATTGATTACCGATAAGCCGTTCACCGTGAAGTCTTATCTTTAGGGGTTAATAAAGCCGTGGAGGTGCATTTGGACTAGGGTCTGAGGGCTATGTGAGAAAGCAGCTGGGCAACACGAAGAACCCTGAGTGGCAAGTTTGTATACTAGGTCTAGGGGATATATCACAAATCCCACAGTGGTGTTTTACAGGTCACAAGGAAGCAGCTGGTACACACTAAGAACCCAAATGGCAAGTTTATATGATAGATCCAGAGGATGTACGACAAATCCTATCGTGGGGTATCTACAGGTCTAATGCTGCAGGTTGCTGTTAGGTAAGGCTGTAAACTGGAGAGTGGGCTGGATTATAGGACAAGAGAAACGCCGCTTTCCTACGAAAAGGAGGAGAACAGATACGTGAGCGAAAAATACCGGTGCTTTTCTCCACGTTCTTACAAGTATATTTATATATACAATAATACCTACATGGATATAATTAGCGCTTTGATGAGACGTGTCTGTCGTCTGGTGTATCGACTTGTTGTCCAGAGCCACGGTGGTTTTGCAGCTGACTTCACCAAACATGCCAGGCGTGCATGGGAGGTTACGAGGTGATTGAAAGTTGAAGCGGGGGTGGGTAAGCATATGTGGAGAGACCAGTTCGCTATCACCCCGAGTCAGTCTCGTGTGTAGGAACCAAAAGCATGTCAAGCGGACAAGGGCTGTGTGGGGTTTTCCATTTCGCAGGGTCAGGTGCGAGCTGACGGGAGACACCCATGATTAGAGTTTGCCCATTTCCTTCACAGCCCGATATTCATGGTATATATAGAGCAAGTCGATCCCACTAGATCTTTTTTGTTCTCTACTTTTTTCTAACAGAGGGGTGGTTGAGACCATGTAGGAAATTTCCATAGCCCCTCCGCCCGACTGTAACTTTCCGCGTATGTCATTTTTTGCGACTGCTGTGGGTGGTCTGACTCCCCCACATCCAGAAGCAGCTATGGTGAAGGTGCCGTTGACATCAGGGGTTTCGCTTGCATGGGCTGAGAAAATACGGAGTGGAGCTAAGCAAACACATGGAGTAGGACAAGGAGTGTTGTAATGTACGCGCCTGCATATATGTTTCGGTCTTGTACGGCGCCAGACCGTGCCTAAAACTGCCAGAGGCCGCTCTGTTGTGGTTGAGTTAGGCTGCGCCAGTAGATGTTATTGAACACATGGAGAAAGGATAGCAGTCTAAGTTAGGTGACGGATTCATGAATTTTGGCGAAACAGACAAACTTTCATGTCGGGAAATATAAAAAGAGGAAATCGAGGCCAGCATGTAGCTGTGGGAAGGTGGACATTTGGGATGAAAGATTTACTACAGGGATGATTAAGGAAAGCAAATTACGGCCGGGCAAGGAAGCTGAGAGGAGCTTTAGCCAGAATAAATAAGAGAAAAGTCGAAGGATCAAGGATTGAAGTAGTGGGTCGTGGGACTTAATGTCCTAGGATCCAGCACCACTGAACCATTTGGTGTTAGGGGAAAACATCAATGGCTAAAACCTTCAGCTAGAGGAAAGTTGTTTTATATAGCTGCCCTAGTACTATATAGTGAGGGATGCAGTAATTGTTTAGACATATTTGTGAAGACCGACTAGTGAATTAGGTAAGACGAGGTTGTATGGGGGTAAGGTGATAGTAAGTGAACGTGGGTAAGTAGCAAGAACCGGCAGGCATCTAGCTAGTTATAGTAGTAAACGTCAAAAACTATATCCTTCTGCAATGTGGGCTATGTGCGGTGTACGTAAAAAAGTGATAATAAATGGTAAGCCTAGCGTCTGTCGTTAGGCAGGAAATTGTAGGTTTTGGGTATGGTACCATGATCCTAGTGGCGGAACCCGTATTCGAAGGCCAGCTCGACGGACGGCACACAGCGAGAGGAGAGACGGAAGCTAGGGTTCTAAAGTTCGATGCCTTCTTCATAGGCTCGATCCTCAGATATGCTGGCGTTAGTCAAAGATAACATATGGCTAACGTTAAGTTGTGATTTTAGGGACTGGCTAAACTGGGTTATTTGCGAATGGTCCGGGGTAGCTTGTTCCAAAGCTTTGAATATTTAATGAGAAACAAGTTATATCTTATTGCCAGCCTGGACTGTGGGATGGTCAGACTGAAGTCCCTGTGGCGCAGAGGGTAAGATGAGGGCAGCAAAAACTGTATAGAGTTGGTAGAAGTGAATGCAGAACGATGAATAAGTCTATATAGAAAACATAAGTTAAGCCTGACATGTCTAAGCCATACGGGGTCACGTTTTAATAGAGTGCATCGCTCTTTAAAGCTCAGTGGAGAGGAATATCCTATTAGCTTCTTGTTTAGGTGCGCTGGACTCTCTCCAAGCGTATTCTATCAGATTTAAACATTCCAGAGAAGATTACAGGGCAATATTCAAGGTGGGGTCTAGCATGGGACTGGTATGGAAGGAGGACACTATGTTTCATTTTAAATGATCTGGCAACTAGGCCTATTTTCTGTCTGGCCCTGGCCGTCTGAAATGAGACATGTCCCGAGAATTGTAGATTGTTAGTGTATCGAAGCCCAAGATCCTTCACTGATGAGCTTGGGGCGATGGATACTTGGTTCAATGACAGAGTTCCGAGGGGGACTTGACATCTGTAGGTTGTGTAGAAGTTCTAGATGTCGAAAAGCATATCTGCCATGAAGTGCACCATCGATCAAGTTTCTCATAATCATTACCTATTTCAGTCAACGTTGTGCTCAAATCTTGATGGCGGAACTCACAAAAGATTTTGGTATCGTCGGCGAAGATGAAGGGTGTGCCTTGTTGCACAATCGAAAAAATGTAATCAATATAGAGTAAGAGAAATAGCGGACCAAGTACACTTCCTTGTATGACTCCACTAGTGACAGACACCGGTTGCGATAAATGACCATTAGCACTTACAACCTTGGTTCGGTCCGACGGGTAGAAAGTGATCCATGATAAAAGCGGGTCATGGGTACCATAGGCCCGGAGTTTTGTTAAAAACCGGGAGTGAGGAACTCGGTCAAATGCCTTGGTGATATCGAGGTAGATGATAATCATAGATTTTCCGTCGTCAGCTGCCGTGGTCAGTAGGTTGAAGAAATCAAACTGGCATGTGGTACAAGAACGTGACTTTAGGAAGCCATGTTGACCGCTGTGAATGAGGTTATGGGAAATGAGATAATCGGACGTTCGCTGTTTAATCAAACGCTCCATTATTCTGGCAGCTAAAGGGGTATGGTTAATAGGACGATAATTTGAGGGGTCATGCACTGGACCTTTTTTGTGGATAGGAATAGTAGTTGAAGTTTTCCACTGGGATGGAAAAATGCCATGTTAAAGGGATACGTTATAGAGATTCATAAAGATAGCAGTGACGTCAGTTCCACCAAGATGAACGAGTGCTGGAGGGATGCCGTCATAGCCAGGGCGGGAGGAGGGTCCAACAAGCAGCAGTAGGTGGGCCACATCGTTCAAACTGAATTCCATGTCAGAGAGAACTTGCTCGGCGATGAGGGGTACGGGTGGCGGATTTGAAGTGGCGTCAGTGGTCATGGGTTCTGAAAAGAAGGTACTGAGCGCCTCAGCGATTTCGGCTGCAGATTTAATCCGCGTGCTGTTTTCCAAAATTAAATGGGGTATCCCTGAAGACTCTCTCTGATTTCTGCTCTTTAGCAGTCGGGACAGTCGGTACGATCTGTCGAAGGGATTCAAGGCCGAAAGCTCCTGCTTTCTCAGCAGTTCATTCGTCCGAAGACCGGTGGTTACAGAGAGAGAGTGGAGTTGCAGTAGTATGGAGAAGTCTTTCTTTATTATAGATCTTCTGCAGTTTTGTGTGTTTACTTTGCAGCCTTGTTTGGTAAGAGCTGCTGGCTTGAAAGCGGTTGGTCCCGATGGTGGTGATTGCTGGCAATCAGCTATGTAGCTTACAGTAGAGTACGTCACTGGCGAGCTTAGGGTCGTGCTGTAGGAAGTAGTCATCCCAGTTGAGGGATCGAAGCATGGGCTTGAGGTTCATCCAGTTGATCGTGTGCAGGGGTTGTTGAGATGAGCTACATATGGGGTCTATGGGTCCGGATGTGAATCTGCAAGATACCATTCTATGGTCACTGCCTGGGAAAAGGTTGAGGGCGGCAGTTATCACATCCGATAGGCCAATGGTAAATATCAGGTCAAGTATGCTGTTACCTCTGGTTGGTGTCATTACGCGCTGGACCCAGCGCCCTGCGCGTATGGTCGAAACGAAGCTCGTGAAGTATTGGGGTGACGACATGGTGTCCCAGCAGATAGTAGGTGCATTGAAATCGCCAGCAATGAGTTTTGACGAGGAGGGTAATAGTGCAAAGTGGTCAAAGGCTTTGACTACGTGGACGAGGTCTGTGATGTTTGAATTGGGTGGTCGATAAACCCAGCCGATATGGAGTGGAGAGTTGGCCAGAAGAACCGTTACCCATATTGAGTCCTGAATTGAGTCCAACGTTGGATCAGATAGAGGAATGGTAGGCAAGCTGTTTTTAACCTGGAGTAGACAGCCTCCTCCACGACGACGACGATTTTTCATGAAGGTTTGATAACGGGCAATAGAAATTTGGTCCAACAAGACAGAATCATTTAACCAGGTCCGGGCTATGACAGTTATGTCGACGTCAGAAGATAGTACTATATTATGGAGAGTGTGGGTTTTATTCAGTTACGAGCAAGCTTTAATGGGAGCAAGGTAAGTGCAACTGTTTCGTCATGGTGTGGAGTAGGAACAACCATCGGCGGGTGTTGGTGGCTAACACTACCGAGTGGCAAACATCAATTATTGAACTCATAACCTCAGGATTGTCATGTATAGAAGCGATGGAGTCTAAACAGGAGTTAAGAGTGGGGAGCCGGCTATGAGAAGAAGGGGGGGCTGGGTTTGGGGGGGGGTGCTGTCGAGAGAAAATTGGTCGTTTGCGGAGGTGGGATTTCCGGGGTGGTTGAAGTAGCCAGGGGGGGGTTGGATGCTGAGGTAATGAGTAACGGCAAGTGGGATTGTATAAAGTAGTTGTGACTGGGTTCAACGGGATACGCAGGGGGCGGGTAGTTATCGCTCGGCCAGGACCGATGAAAAAATGTAGTTGGTTGGACTGGCCCATCCTGTGCTCAGGAAAGAGCGTGGAGCTTGAAAACCGAGGCCGTTGGTTAAAATTCAACCGGGGGTTACTTATTTGTATCATTGGAGAAGAGAGAAATTGGTTACAGAGGTTCGGCGGGGGGTGCTAGCGCTCAGGGAGATGACTGGGAAACTGTATCGGGATACTTGGAGAATATGGTATGTTTGATCCCGATGCATGATGATGCTTTACTCGGTGGCCGTTTTCGCTCGTAACGTAAAGTGGAGTTGGGAGGACCCTATCGATTAGCCGAGGTGCCAGGCCAACACAGCTAGGCGGGGTTGGCTGCCTGAAGGGTGGTGGCCCTTGAAAGGTGGTCGGATCTGCGGTCTCCGCCAGTCAACACCGACAAGCGTGCATTGTAAGTCAAGTCTCGCAAATCGAGCAACGCGTAGCCAATTCAAACGAATCCCAAAACCAGAACAAGATTGATTCGTAGCTTCTACGGTACTAAATTGAAATGCACAAAGGATACAAATATATACGAACCTCAAGTATGCGGCCAAATAGACTTCACAGTAAAACCCAAAGGTCCAAAGCCCCGTGGCTCAAGCACGACAGTCAGAAACGGTTCAAGGCCAAATTCAAATGTCGCACATGGATAAACAAACGTTAAAATGTGTGGTGTATGAGCGAGCTTTCCAAGATAATGTTAAATATAGTCAAATTCACAAAGCACGTAGAACATTTAGAAGGATTTTCAGTATTCGTTCGTTACACCGCCGGCCAAAATCCTTCCGCGAAAATGGTTGTCTAAGGTTCAGGAAGGGGTGTAGCGTACTACTCTAACTATGTGGTACACTAAATTATGGTCAACAATATCTAAGACGACACTAGCAAACTAAGATGGACGGAGGAGCGTGCGGTGATAAAAAGGCCAAAAGGGTATGTACATCAAGAAATAAAATGAAACAATAGGTGTGACTCAAACTCACAGTTGTTCAGTGTTCTTGTGATCAGGAAATGAGCGTCAAAGAGCCAATGTCCGACAATGTCTTCAGTTCAGTTCGGTCTGACAGCCATCCGTTGGACAGAACAGGATGGTATTGAGCGAAGTGCCAAGAGACGCCGTTGAAGCTTCTAAAATGTTTTGTTTCACACAGTTAGTTCCGACCGATATGATTCCAAGACACTCAAAACCAGAAGATGAGATCGAGCCAGAGTGAAAGATTTATTTACAGCCTTTTTTTGTATTGCGCGGTGGTGACGACCAAAAGGTGTGTGTTTTTACATTAAAACGTCGGTACAACAAAGGAGTGTCGCACCAAGGGACGTTGAAAATCATGGAAAAAATCGGAAATGTACGGGTACCTACACAACTCCCCCGCCAGAGCGTTTGTTCTACAAAATAAACGCTCGATAGAAAAATAGAAAGAGGAAACGGTTAGCAAAAGAAAACGTCAACTAACAAAGTCTTGAAATCTGACAGGATGTCGAACGTTTCTGCCGGAACGGCGGGTTACCAGGGAAGGTTTTTGCTGTGGTGGTGCTGGCGGGTGTGGTGTAGTGTCTGGTGTGATGATATAGTTTGGATCATCAACAGGAATTGTTGGTGGTGTGTCTGTGGATGGTGATGGTGTCGGTGTTGTTGGTGATGGAAGTGTATCAAAATGCGCGGGTTTTAATCTGTCAACGGAAACAGTGTCTGGCTTATCGGCTTTTTGAACCACGAAATATTTGTCTGTGCGACTAAGCACTTTAAATGGACCATCATACGGTGGTGTGAGTGGTTTGCGAACAGCATCGTTACGAATAAAAACGAAAGGTGACGTATATAGATCATTGTGTACAAAAACGTGTGTGGATGACGAGCGAGTGGGTTGGACGTAGATGTGACATACGGTCTTTGAGTTGTTGGACAAATTGGGATGGGTTCGGACTGGCATCGGTGCTAGGTTGAACATACTCACCTGGAAGGCATATGGTGGTACCGAAAACGAGCTCAGCTGACGTGCTGTGGAGGTCGTCTTTGACTGATGACCGCAGACCTAAGAGAACTAGTGGCAGGTTGTCGCTCGAGTTATTGGGGTTTGGCTGTGATATCAGTGCTGCTTTAAGTTGACGGTGTAGGCGCTCTACCATGCCATTGGACGAAGGATGGTATGCAGTTGTTGTGATGTGTTTACAGCCAAGCAGTTTAGTGAACTCACGAAACAAAATCGATTGGAATTGGCTGCCACGGTCTGTGGTGACGGTAGACGGTACACCAAATGTAGCAATCCAGTGCTGGAGTAGTACTTTCGCAATATTTTCTGCCGAGGTGTCGGAAATGGGTACTGCCACTGGCCAGCGTGTGAAACGATCAACAACGGTTAATAAGTGGGTATGTCCATTTGATGGTGGTAGTGGACCAACAAGATCGACGTGAATATGTGTGAAACGGACGTCGGGAACGGTGAACGTACTGGGAGGAGAAAAAGTGTGGCGGTGGACTTTGTTTCTCTGACACTGTAAACACTGTTTAGTCCATAATGCAATGTCAGAATTCATATTGGGCCAAACAAATCTGGCAGAAATGAGTTTGCGAGATGCACGGATACCGGGATGGGAACGAGAATGAAAATGATCGAAAACGATCTTCCTGTAGCAAGTTGGAACGAGAGGACGAGGGTTACCTGTAGACCAGTCACATAGGACTGTGCCATCGGCTAAAGGTAGGGGAGAATCCTTGAGCTGGAGTGTGGAGGATGTGCGCAGTTCGAGCAAAGATGGATCATCACGCTGGAGGTTTGCCAGTTCAGTAAGATCGAATTTAGTCTGCACCGTGTTGATGTCAGGTCTGGATAATGCATCAGCCACAACATTATCAACTCCATGCACGTAGCGGATGTCTGTTGTGAACTGGGAAATATAATCCAAATAGCGGATATCTCTGGGTGAATGTCGGTCAGGCTTGGCATGAAGTGCGTGTGTCAGGGGTTTGTGGTCAGTGTGCACACGAAATTGTCGTCTTTCCAAAAGGTGGCGGAAATGACGGATGGACAAGTAAATGGCTAGGAGTTCACGAGAAAATGTGCTGTATTTTGTCTGTGCCGCCTGGAGTTTTTGCGAGAAGAACGCTAAGGGCTGTAATTGGTTGTCCACTATTTGGTGAAGCACTGCACCGACTGCAGTATTTGATGCATCAGTCATTAGGACTAACTCAGTATTTGGATCCGAATGTGGATGGTGCAGCATGGTGGCGTCTGCGAGAGCTTTTTTGGCTTCTGCGAAAGCTGTCTGGGCCTCGGGAGTGAAATCGATCGTCTTGACGTTGGACTTGAGAAGATCGGTCAAAGGTGAAACGATGGTCGCACAATGGGGAATGAAGCGACGGTAGTAGTTCAAAATTCCCAAGAAACGTCGTAACTGTGTGATCGTTTGAGGTGCAGGAAATGACAGGATGCTGCGCACCTTATCTGGGAGGGGTGTCAAACCTTTTTGATCGATATGGTGCCCGAGGAAGTCGAGGGACGGAACACCGAACACGCATTTACTAGGGTTCAGCTGAAGTCCGTATTGTTGAAAACGTTGGAAGAGTTGGCGCAAGTGGCTGGCATGCTCCGATGGAGAGGCGCTGGCAATTAATATGTCGTCGATGTAGCCAAACGCGAAGGGTAGACCTCGAAGCACTTCATCGACGAATCGTTGGAACGTCTGAGCAGCGTTTCTCAATCCAAATGGCATGCGAATGAACTCGAACAGGCCAAAAGGCGTGGTGATGGCTGTCTTGGGAATGTCTTCTTCGGCCACGGGGATTTGGTGATATGCCTTTACGAGGTCAACCTTGGAAAAGATTGTCTTCCCAGAGAGATTCTGTGCAAAATCATGAATGTGTGGGATCGGGTACCTGTCGGGGACGGTGACGTTGTTGAGAGCACGGTAGTCTCCACAGGGTCTCCAATCACCAGATGATTTTGGAACCATGTGCAAAGGTGAGGCCCATGGGCTTGAAGACGGTCGAATGATGCCAAGATTCATCATATGTTCGAATTCAAGGCGTGCGATACGGAGTTTGTCGGCGTTGAGTCGTCGTGGTTGAAAGTGGACAGGTTGGCCTTTTGTGGCGATGTGGTGCTGCACAGCATGAGAGACTGGGTCGGTGAACTGACACGGTTTAGTGAGGGATGGAAACTCCCTCAAAATGTCAGCAAACGGTGATTGCGGGATCGCCAGCCGAATACCCAGAGAGTTGGTGCATTTACCAATGCCGACTGTATAAAGTTTGGTTGTGGTGTCTACCAGCTTGCGATTTTTGAGGTCCACTGTTAGACCAAAGTGTGAGAGGAAATCCGCGCCAATAATGGGAGTCTGAACATCTGCCTGGATGAAAACCCATTGAAAAGAGCGTCGGAGGCCTAAATCAAGAGTGATGGACCGTTGGCCGAATGTAGCAATAGTTGTTGTGTTTGCTGCTTGCAGTGTAAAGTGAGATGGTTTGAGGCTGTGATGTTTGGGTGGGGGGATTACACTGATCTCGGCGCCGGTATCAATGAGAAATCGAAGACCACTGGATCGGTCAACAATATAAAACAGGCGACTTTCGCGTGGGGGGCCAGCCGAAGTCGTCGCCGTTACTGGCTGGCCTGGTCGTTTGACTGTGGAGTGTAAGTGCGGAATGAACATGGAGGATCGCAGCGGCGTGCCTTGGAGCCGAAAGTGCGGTGGTACCAACACCAGGTTTGTAATCGGCGGTTTCTGGACCGTGATCTAGGTCGATGAGGTACTTCGGTGGACACAGATCGATGAGTAGTAAATGCGCTGCACATTGCACTGACCTGATTGCACAACATGTTACGAACGTTTGAGCAATGCGTAGCCAAATTCGCAACGGATCCCGAAATCAGAAGGCGATTATCCGTGATAATTCTACGGTACTAGATTATTAAAATAAACAATGACGTAAACAATATACAAACCTCAATAATACGATCACAAAGTCTCAACAACGAGAAACCGAATAGCAGCGTGTGAGCAAACAGCACGTGCGTCACGCAGGTCCTGAACAAAGATGTGCCAAAATAGCGCTCTGGGCGCGAACAAACAACAATTGGTCCAGAAAAACAACCAGTTCGTAAAGACAAGACAATAGTGTATGGAAATGAGTGATGTTGGGAAAAAACACTGAATCGCGAGGGAAAAAGGGGGATTTTCCACGACCGGCTGTTACACCGCCCACCAAAATCCTCCTGGATCCTTAGCAGAGTCAAAGGTTCGGTATAAAGGTACTGATTCTTCCTACCTGCCTAGGCCCTGCTGTCAGTGCGCGCGTCTAATGCTCGTCGTCGACGTTCTACTACTGGTCGCACCTAACCCATTGGCTACATAGACGTGAGGCTAGTCTACATCTTGCACAAGACCAAATGACCGATGGCGGGCGTGAATGGTCACATAGACGTTGTCCTCGTACGGGGCCGTCCGGTCCTGGATGTACGCGCTTGAGTGTGTGTGTGTGTGTGTGCGTGCGTGTGTGTGTGTGTGCCGGGGTTACAATGAAATCACAGTTATGACTACACATCAAAGGAGGACTTTCTGCAATGTCAACAAAAGACCGCGTGGCAAGAAAACGAGTAAATGTAGCATGCATGTGTGACCTGAGCTCCACTACTTCCACATGTGCAAGGGGCATTCGGTAGCGTCAACAAAAGGCGAACAAAGAACACTGTCACATGTATGATGGGTTTACGAGATGTAGAGTGCGTCGTGCATGTGTGTATGTATCGGGATGTATAATGGAATCGCACTCATCACCACATATCGGAAAGAACCTTCTGTAATGTCAACGAAGGGACCGCGAGCACCTTAACGTGTTTGACGGAGATTGTGTGGTATATATGGTGTTTCTTTATCCACCTCGATTACTGGTGTGAAAAAGGTTTACTAGGCAACAGGGTTATCAGCTCCTCCGTCTTCGCTCTCGAGTAGGTTAATACTGCGTATGTCACGAATGAGCACTCCGTTAGCTGTCTTCACCTTCACCGTTCTTATCATTTCGTCGGTGCTTTTGATGGTTTCCGTAACTACTCCCAAAGACCAAGCGCTGAAATGTGCGCGTTCGTCGGCGATCATAACCACGTCCCCAACTTTGAATGGTCTTGTTTTGGCCATCCACTTCTGTCGAGTCTGCAAAGCCGGTAGGTACTCCCGTAGCCATCGCCTCCAGAAGACCTTGGCCAGATAATTCGCTTGCTTCCACCCGTGGAGGTAGCTCCCACGAAGGTTTACCGGCCCTTGGAAACCCTCGTTCGACCTTAGCGTCAATAAGTCGTTTGGGGTGAGCGCCAGGTGGGTGGGGTCGCCGTTCAATACTGGAACCAGGGGGCGGTTGTTCAGGATTCGCTCCACCTCAGTCATGACGGTGTTCAGGGTCTCGTCGTCGGGCGGCTGCTGCTCCATGATTGACAGCAATATCCGTCTGGCGGACCGGATCATGCGTTCCCATATGCCGCCTCGGTGACTGGCCTGTGGGGGGTTGAAATGCCAGCGTATGCCGTAGGCCACGGTTCGATTCTGCAGTTCGTCCCTGTTTATGTTCTTGTGCCAACGCTGCAATTCCCGTTGAGCGCCCACAAAGTTCGATCCATTATCTGAGTATATATCGGCCGGTACGCCTCTTCGGTTGATAAATCGTTGCAAGGCCCGTAGAAACGAATCGGTCGTCATCGAATGTGCGACTTCTAGGTGTACCGCGCGTGATTTCATGCACGTCATGATACATCCGTATCGCTTTTCTAATCTTTTCCCGCACTTGATCCACAAGGGCCCGAAGTAGTCCAACCCGGTGTCACTGAACGGCCACCAGCCCGTAGTTACCCTGCATTCTGGTAGCGGGGCCATGAGTTGTTTGCCTGCTGTGGCATTGCGTCTCCTGCATTGCACACACCGTCGGATCACGCGTTTTACAGTCTCTCGTCCTCTCAACAACCAAAGACGCTTTCGGATGACGCTCGTCACGTGACTTTCCCCGGCATGTCCCTCTACGGCGTGGACGTGTTGAATCATTAGCTCTACTACGGGTTGTCTCGCTGGCAGCAGTATAGGATACTTTGTGTCGAAGTTCAGGTGGGCGTTGGTCAGCCTACCATCCACCCGCAGCAGTCCGTTGATGATTTTGGGGTTTAAACGCTTCAGCTCGCCTCTTGGAGATGGCATGTCTTCATTGGTCAGCCCCACTTCTTCCGCCCTCTTGAGTTCTTGGGCGAAAGCCTCGCGTTGTATCATTCTGAAAATATCGTACTCTGCCGCTTGTAGCTCATCGGGACCTATCGGGCCGACCGGTATCCGACCTGAGGGCCGTAGCCCTTTCATGACTAGTAAACTTATCTTGAACCTGGTTAACCAAACTAGAGAACGAAGCGTCTTCATCCAGGAAGAAAACCTGACCAGTCGCGATAAAATGGGCGACGCTTCGACGACGTTGGTTGCTATCACTACGCCTTTGATCTCCAGTTCCAATTCCGTAGGGGTTTTTAATTCGAACACGGGCCAGTCCTGTTTGGGCAATTGCAGGAAGTTCGGCCCTCTCGTCCACGTGTCCAGTTGCCTGAAGTTGTTCGCACCTCGAGAGCACAGGTCGGCCGGATTATCGCCAGACCTGACATGACTCCACTGGTGCGTGGCCGATTCATCGTGGATAATCGTGAGCCGGTTAGCAACGAAAGTACTAAACCGGCTCCGTACGTTGTTAATGTAGTAAAGTACTATCGTTGAATCCGTCCAGAAGCTCACCGACCAAATGTAGAGATCGAAACATCTCTTCACAGCTTGCACCACCCTGACTGCCAACACGGCTGCGCTGAGTTCGAGGCGTGGGATTGAGACCGACTTCAGTGGAGCAACGCGGGCTTTGGCGAACAGGATCCTCGTGGTATATTGTCCATCTCCTGCGCACCATCGTCCGTACACCACAGCTCCATAACCGACTTCGGATGCATCGGAAAAGGCATGTAGTTCTCCAGTCCGTGTCGTATGGCCAGGGGTCAAACATCGTGGTATTCTTATGTCCCCTAATTTCTTCAAGGTGTTCAAAAATTCCTCCCAGTCCAGCCGGTCCCCTCGGTCCAGTGACTGGTCCCAATCAACTTTCTTACGGCACAGCCGCTGCAGCAAGATCTTTCCGGGTAGCAGCCATGGTGAGACGAAACCGAGCGGGTCGAACAAACTTGAGACGGCAGATAGTATGCCACGACGGGTTATTGGCAGCTCGGGAACGTTCAGTTCGAAAACAAAATCGTCCGTTTCCGCGTCCCATTGTATTCCTAAAGTGCGCTCGATAGGAAGTGGAGAGCCGTCCAAATCTCTTACCCTTTCGACCTTTTCGTGATACGGGATGACCTTCAGCACTTCCGAAGCGTTCGACATCCATTTAGTTAGATGGAAGCCACCCTCTTCCAGCAATCTCGTCAGACCCCTGAACTGCTCTAGAGCTGATTCCACATCATCGAATGACCCAAGGTAGTCGTCGACGTAGAAGTTCCTGCTGACGCTTTCTACCACCGTCCGATGTACCAGATCGCCATGTTTGTTCGCTGATTCTCGGAGGGCGTAGTTGGCACAAAATGGTGACGATATGGCTCCGAAGGGGTGGACGGTCATTCTATAATTCACCACTGCATTGTCCCGGTCGCTCCCTTCCCACCACAGGAAACGCAAAGCATCTCGTTCTCCTACCGGAATCTTCACCTGATGGAACATTTCCCTAATGTCAGCAGACAAAGCCACTTTACCCACTCTGAAACGGCACAGAACATCGATCAGTGGTGTGGTCCAGTCAGGCCCCTGTAGTAGGCGATCGTTTAACGACTTGCCCTGGAACTTGGCCGCACAGTCGAAAACCACGCGCAGTTTATTGGGTTTCTTGGGGTTGATAACCGGATGGTGAGGCAGATACCAGATACCCCTTTTGCTGTCGGTGTTAACAGGCACCCTTTCAACGTAACCGAGGTCCTCGTTTCGCTTCATCAAATCCGCGTATCGTTCCCACAGATTCTGGTCTCGAATGAAGCGTTCTTTTAGTCGTAGTAATCGTTGGAGAACATAATTTCTGTTGTCAGTCCACGGGTCGACCGGTGTGCGCCATGGGAGGGGAACCTCGAACTGTTTTTTGAGGCCTCTAGAGCCTTGCCGCACCGTTTGTAGAACGAAGTGATCCTCTTGAGACAACGTCGGTCTTTCGTCCCCAATGTCATGAAACTCCTTTTCATAAAGCCGTTGCAGATGATACTCTATGCGGTCCGTTTCGGCGGATAAGTAATTCACGGAACCGCGTACCCCTACTGGACCGTATAACATCCATCCCAGAGCCGTGCGTACGGCATAAGGTGCCTGGCGGTCGCCCACTCTTTGGTCAAGCACCCAATGCGCCTCTGGCACGTCGCATCCGATGAGGAGATCCACCTCATCATCTTCCCAGTCTACAACGGTTACATCCTGCAGGTGGGGCCATCGAGTCAAGATTGCGTTCACCGACCTTGGTGCTCGCATGGGGAGATCCGCTTACGTGAATGCCTCCGTTGGTTCAATTTCCTCGTTAGTGTCTAGAGAGATGAGTTGCAGCCTTAATCTACCGGCAGTCATTACCTGTGTTCCGCCCACCGTGCTCACTGCTAACGACGTCGCACCTTTAGCCAGTTGGTGTTTGTCGGCAAACCGCTCTTTCACTAATGTGGTGTCGGATCCACTATCAACGAAAGCCAACGCCTTGGCTATCCCAGTCGGAGTCACTACTCCCACGGCCACTACGCCTAAACGTACCGGTTTACTGGCAGATTGTGAAGTTGAGCAAATCACGCTGGGCTTGGCACTCGCCTCGGATATGGTTATTCTCGCCTGATGCAGCAGCCGATGGTGTCTGCCCGTGCAGCCCTCGTAACCACATCGATTCCTTGTTCTACAGGCTGCTGCCCGGTGCGTGGTGTTGAGACAGATGAAACATGCTCCTGCCATCCTCGCCATTCCCCACCGTTCGTCTATTGTGGCATTGCCGAACTTGGGGCATTCTGGTAGGCCATGGCTAGTACCACAGGATCTGCAACTTGGTTTCGCCGTAGCATCTCGTGAAATGACGTGTGTGTTGGTCCAAGGCTGGTACTTTGGATGTTCCCGTACAGGGGTTTGGACTTGGCTAGTACCGGGCTTGTTTGCTCGGTTGCTGTCCCGGATGAGTCGGCCGAATCTGCTGTCAGCTATCTTCGTTTGCCTGTCTAAGTATTCAGTCAGGTCTTCGAAGTTGGCTTCTCTGTCGCCTCGGCTTATCCGTTCAGCTTCTTCCGCCCACCGACCCTGTAGTTCGGGGGAGAGGTGACGGACTATGCCTTCCAAAGTGTGCATGGCGTCTAGGTCAGCTCTGTAACCTAAATGGTCGAGGGCTATTGAGCAGTTCTGCATCTTGATCACCAGGTCGGCCATGGTGTAGACGTCGCCCTTGGTTTTCTTTGCCTCTGCCATCACGCCCTCTATTAGGTTACGGGCTACTTTGAAAGGTTGGCCAAACAAGTCCCTCAGAATCTTTCTTGCCCTTGTGTAGCCTTGTTCTGGATCGAGCATGGTGCATCCGTCGATAGCTTCTCGCGCTCGGCCTCGGCAGTAGTGAGTAAGGTAAAGAAGCCTTTGCCCAGGGTCGTTTACCTTGTTTTCAACGAACGTCTCGAACTGTTTGACAAACTTGCAATATTGCTCAGCTCGCCCGTCGAAAACCGTTAACTCCACTCTAGGCAGATCGATCGATGGTGGTTTGTAGTGGGCGACCTGCGTGGGGTTCCCTACCTTATTGCACTCTAACCTATCGGAAGTGTCGAAGTCACTGGTACTATACTCTCGCTGTTTCTGTGTACACTTCTCTGCTTCATGCGCCTGTAGTCTAGCCGAAAGTAACTGTTGCTCTAGTTCTATTATTCTCAGCTTATATAAATCAACGTCCTTACGATCAATATTGCTTTCAATAACACATGAGCTAGCACTGACAGGACTAGGCGATCTAGCATTAGCTAAAGAATCATAAGTACCCAAAACCTCCCCAGAGACTTGCCGTATTACTTCCTGTCCGGGTTCGACTGCCTTTGATCCTTTCCTTGGCATTTTGCGTGAATTTTCCTCGTTCCAAATAGATCTATTGAGTATTGTTACGAACGTTTGAGCAATGCGTAGCCAAATTCGCAACGGATCCCGAAATCAGAAGGCGATTATCCGTGATAATTCTACGGTACTAGATTATTAAAATAAACAATGACGTAAACAATATACAAACCTCAATAATACGATCACAAAGTCTCAACAACGAGAAACCGAATAGCAGCGTGTGAGCAAACAGCACGTGCGTCACGCAGGTCCTGAACAAAGATGTGCCAAAATAGCGCTCTGGGCGCGAACAAACAACAATTGGTCCAGAAAAACAACCAGTTCGTAAAGACAAGACAATAGTGTATGGAAATGAGTGATGTTGGGAAAAAACACTGAATCGCGAGGGAAAAAGGGGGATTTTCCACGACCGGCTGTTACACAACATGCGAACGGTTTCTTTTAGGTCCGTAATGTCCTTATCGATATGCGAGTGATGGGATGGGGAATCAGGACTGCGAGAGACGTCGCCACGGCGATCTGGGGCAGGAACTGGTAATGTCGTAGGGGATTCGTGCGTCGGAGTGGTTTCGGCGGGTGATGTCATGTGAACACAGGGTCTACCAGCCGGGTAGCATTCCATTATTCTGTCGGCGTGCTGTGCAACTTTGTTAAGGGGAGTAGTGGGCTCCAGCATTGACAGGACCTGCTGCATCGGGAGAGGTAGTTTATCAACCCATATCTCCCTGAAAATGGCGTCGTCCATTTGCCGTCCAGCCAGTAGCGACCGCATGTGGCGCATAAGCTGGGACGGAGTTTGGTCTCCGAGCTCCACCGACGTGAACAGTTCACGGAGCATTTTTCCGGCTGATTTTCCGGTACGCTGAATGACTGCTTCCTTAAGCTTCGTGCAAGGAGCTTCTGGTGGAATGGGATCGAGGAGATCTTCCACGTCAACAGCGTTGTCAAAGGGAAGTGCTTGGACAACGTGAGAGTACTTCACGCGCTCGCTGGTTATACGTCGAGTGGCAAATACGGCTTCTATCTGTCGAAACCACACTCGAGGGTTGGTCGGGGCAAAAACTGGCAGTTTCAGAGCAACCGCGTGGATGTCAATAGATTCGCTGTCAGACATGGTGAATGGTGTGGAACTTGGACCAAAAGAATGAAGCTAGTGTCAAATGATGGAAAAACAACCTGGGCTCACCAATTTTGTAGCGTACTACTCTGTCTATGTGGTACACTAAATTATGGTCAACAATATCTAAGACGACACTAGCAAACTAAGATGGACGGAGGAGCGTGCGGTGATAAAAAGGCCAAAAGGGTATGTACATCAAGAAATAAAATGAAACAATAGGTGTGACTCAAACTCACAGTTGTTCAGTGTTCTTGTGATCAGGAAATGAGCGTCAAAGAGCCAATGTCCGACAATGTCTTCAGTTCAGTTCGGTCTGACAGCCATCCGTTGGACAGAACAGGATGGTATTGAGCGAAGTGCCAAGAGACGCCGTTGAAGCTTCTAAAATGTTTTGTTTCACACAGTTAGTTCCGACCGATATGATTCCAAGACACTCAAAACCAGAAGATGAGATCGAGCCAGAGTGAAAGATTTATTTACAGCCTTTTTTTGTATTGCGCGGTGGTGACGACCAAAAGGTGTGTGTTTTTACATTAAAACGTCGGTACAACAAAGGAGTGTCGCATCAAGGGACGTTGAAAATCATGGAAAAAATCGGAAATGTACAGGTACCTACAGGGGTCATGATTCTCACCCTATCTACCTTTAACTTATTGTCAGTGCCTGTGGATACTAACTTCCTGTGTTATCTGAACGTGAAACAGGTTTTTGCCGTAGTCATCATCGCACAACCCATAAGGAATCAATTCCAAATCCCGCTGCACAACTTGAGATTGACATATTCATCAGGAGACCGGCGCATATAGTCAGACGCACGATGAAGATGAAGGCTTCGCAGAGTGACGTGTTTCGCCGCACGAAATAAGTCTGAGCATCACAAGCAGTAACCCATTGCAGCAACTGGTTAGACTAATTTTGTTTACAAGCATGAGCGCAGAAGTTGAACGCAGGTGCAACGCCTAATGAGATATCGCGTAAAATCGACAGGTCACGAACCAGTGGAATTACATAAAGTTAACGCACCAAATCTTCCGAAAGAAATGAAAACCGGTTTCTGATTATGAATAAATTTCGAAAACAAGTGTACGGCGGACAGTACCGAAATACACATGAACACGGAGATTGATCGAATACTGGCATCTATCAGAGTATTTCAAAGTTTTTCTGTGCACAAAATATGTGACAATCAATATTGTATAAAATGTAAATAAATGTTCTTCTTTAAAGATAATAATAGTTTCACAATGTGCTCGCAGCTAGTATGCCTCACCCGAACTGTTCAAGTGAAATACTGGTGAATTTCTCCTCTTCGCCTATGGGCACGCTAGATAGAAACTGGAACTAAGTACATTTGCAACCTTTCAGAAAAAATGGTACCAGTTGATTAGTTGTAGGGCATGAAATGCAATAAAGTGCTGAGTAACTCGGAGCGAGGCGATCTGCGAGCTACTTTGTCTTTTGTATGTGGTTTCGAGCTCGAATCATCAACATTTTCCTCGCTGTTTCCTGCTACGAGTGGATTAACTCTCTGATGTCTCGAACACGTTCTTCGTTTCTTCCGTTTCCTGTAATGTAACACAACTGTAGGATCTGTCCAATAGGCAAGGCTCAGTTCGGCGGTGGTGCAGTTCTCTTTTAGCATTCGTGCTACCTTAAAACCCAATACCAGTGCAGTCGTTTTAAGCTCGTTCAGGGATGCTGACTTCAGCTCAGCAATTTTTGTTTTGGCAAAGGGTACTTTGTTTCGCCGCCGGCCATGCAGTTCCACCCAGGTACCGTACACTATCACTGGGTCGGCAAATTTCAAGCTGCTTTGGGTGACCTGCTGGTGTCCGTTTTTGAGATATTTCAAAAGCCTCCGGGCAACTTCTCCTTTTCTCAATAAGTGACTTGACGGTGGTCTCTCGGGTATAGCAACTTCATGTTGCCCACTGTGAAGTCCCGTCTTTGAATTCGCCATCGAAAGCGCCGACTGATCCTTCGAGTGAACTTCGCTTTCCTGAGATGGACCGTTGGATTCAATATCGAAAGGCTGATCGTGTTCTACAGAGGCACTTCTCTCAGCAACATTTGAGCAATTTATTGATGCCGATTGTTGAAGTTCGCTCGTCAGGGGTCCGAGAAGTGTCCAGCCTAGTATCGTTCGCGTAGCGAATGGTTCTTTTCGATTGCTTATGCTCTGTTCAAGCACCCAGTGAGCCTCTGGTACATTGCATCCAATTAGTATGTCGACGTGGGGGCTAGAAACTTCTTCGAACTCTATGTCCCTGAGATGAGACCATCTCTTGGCGATCGATCTAACAGAGTCGACTGGTCTCATTGGCAAGCTGTCTATTGCAAAAGCTTCCGGAATTTCTACGGTCCTCTCATCAGATAAAGACGTTAACTGCAGGGTCAGCCTCTTAGAATTGCTAACATGACCCCCTGCAATCGTGCTGATAGTGAGTGAGGTAGGCTCGCCTACTAGTTCACAGCTTTCTACAAGCTCGCGAGTAATCAGCGAGGTATCCGACCCCGTGTCCAAAAATGCATTGACCCTCCTCAGTCCTTTAGGTGTCACGATACCGGCAGGTACGATGCCTAATCTTGCCGGTTTGAAATCATCATGTCCCGTTGAACAGACAATTTTGGGTTCATCTGGATGAATAGGTCTATTGTTGAGAAGGCCATGCAGTAACGAGTGATGATTACCCAAGCATCCGTCTTGGTTGCATTTCACTCTTAAGCTGCATTCAGAGGCTCGATGAGAATTGTTCAAACACATAAAGCATGAGCCAATCCTTTTTACTGCGCACCACCGATCGGGTACACTCATCCCATGAAAGGTCGGACAATCTGGTAACCGATGCAGGGAGTTGCATAGCTTGCATTCAGCTGACCTCTCGGGTTCTTGACTTATCATGTGCATGTTAGCCAAAGACTGGGTTTGGTTACAGTCCTTCTCCACAATTTGAGATGTTGGTTCCCTTCGCGCCAGTCTGCAACTTTCGCGTACGATTTGTCCAAATCGACTGTTGGCGATACGGGATTGACGACCAATGAACTCCGTCAAATCGTTGAACGTAGATTCCCGCTCAAGCATATTTATTTTTTCAGCTTCCTCTGCCCATTGGCTCTGTAAATCAACAGACAGACATCGGACAATGCATTCCTGTGTGTGCAATGCATTCAGATCAGACTGGTATCCTAAGTGCTCCAGTGCTATACTGCAATTCTGCATTTTTATCACCAAACTCGACAGTGATTCAGCCTTGCCCTCAGTCCTTTTCGCCTCTAATAAAACACTGTCAATTAGGCTTCTAGCCACCTTGAATGGTTGTCCAAACAAATCTTTCAGGATTCTACGCGCCCTGATGTACCCCATCGGTGGATCAAGCATCGCGCAGCCTTTGATAGCACTTTTGGCTCTCCCACGACAGTAATGTAATAAATACAAAAACCTTTGACCAGGATCTGCAACTTTGCACTCAACAAAATTTTCGAATTGTTTCATGAATATACAGTATTGCTCGGGGTGCCCGTCGAAGTGGGACAGCTCCACTCTCGGCAGGTCAAGAGCCAAAACCTCGGTAGTTTCAGGCTGTCTCAAGGGTTTATATTCGTCGATCACAGTGCCTTTTCGATTTGACATTGTGAACTACATGGACTCTTTGTTGGCTCTCCGAGACCAGTTCCTTGTGTAAGGGGCTCTGCTTCCTTTCTGGCTAACCGCAGCTCGTTTTCTAATTCTATTACTCTCATTCTATAAGTACTAATATCGTCAAACGCATCGCGGTTAGAGATATATGACCTGGCACTGACAGAGCTAGTAAACTTAGCATTATCTAGAGAATCAATAACACCCGAACCATCCCCAAAGACTTGCCGAGTTATTTCCTGTTGTCTCAAAAGGTCCTTGCTTCCTCGTCTGGGCATTTCCAATGGGTTTTCTTGTCCAGGTTCCACTTGAGTACTGTAAGTCGAGTCCCGCAAATCGAGCAACGCGTAGCCAATTCAAACGAATCCCAAAACCAGAACAAGATTGATTCGTAGCTTCTACGGTACTAAATTGAAATGCACAAAGGATACAAATATATACGAACCTCAAGTATGCGGCCAAATAGACTTCACAGTAAAACCCAAAGGTCCAAAGCCCCGTGGCTCAAGCACGACAGTCAGAAACGGTTCAAGGCCAAATTCAAATGTCGCACATGGATAAACAAACGTTAAAATGTGTGGTGTATGAGCGAGCTTTCCAAGATAATGTTAAATATAGTCAAATTCACAAAGCACGTAGAACATTTAGAAGGATTTTCAGTATTCGTTCGTTACATGCATATATCCGAGTAGGGGACACCCCCCAGCAATGTGGTGCACTACGCGCACGAGGCACCTCTTCGCCTTTCTGTCCGTGAAAAAGACCTGGGAGTGGTGACGGCCTCACCATCAAAAATGAAGGACGGCACCGACGAAGTTTGTGCTACAGCGTGAAGTATCACGGGGCCGACTACTCGGTCGTTCAGCCATCTCTGGCTCGAAGCTTCCCCTGTGCTGTATGCAACCCATGTACCCCTTGGGATGAAGAATCAGGGGCCAGCAGTTTTCCTTTGTACGGCGGCAGAAGTGGCAAATTTGAAACAAGTGCAAAGAGGCGCATTCCACCCTGTCGGAGGACTACATGGGATCAGCTACGAAGGTAGGCTGAAGATTGCTGGGTTTTTCCTGGGGACTATCAGGGAGCCCAAAGGGACTTGATTCTAGCCAGGCCTATCTTCCGAGAGACGGCTCCGTCCTCGCGAAAGTGACTGTACGAGGGGACAACCGCCAACTCTAAAGAAGCTGCGGGCGGTGGGCCTACCTGTGGTGCACGGTATTTCTCAGAGGGTGACTAATCTGTGGAACTAGCTACCAGCTGAAGAGGTGGGAGATCCTAACGACATATTGTTCAGGTTAGGTCAGGTCACAGGACTTGGAGCTGGATCCAGTATGGCAGTCCAGATTCTTGCACCAGTGACGGTCAAGAAGAAGCCCGCCGAGCTGCGATTTCTGTGTCTGCTTTGTGTTCCATTGTTCGCTCTGTGGATGAAACAGGGTTTAGACTCAACTCGCCGTCGGGAGCGTGTAGCCGTCCCATGGCTACCAACGGGGGCTTTTTCCAGGTCTAGCTCCTGTAAGAATTTTACAAATGCAGGCTATACTTAGATTTAGCGGTAATAGTGGAGCTTCGGGGAAAAAGAACGAGATGCGGATGATGAAGAAGGGGTAGTGGAGAGAGTCAGTGGTGGGTATAATACTGATAGAAGGTGGTGACAGAGGTGAGAAGGGCGCCGTTTCCAATATTGCCACCGAACGGAGTAGAT
Organism: Fasciola hepatica; assembly: GCA_948099385.1. NCBI lineage: Eukaryota > Metazoa > Platyhelminthes > Trematoda > Plagiorchiida > Fasciolidae > Fasciola > Fasciola hepatica. The sequence continues at coordinate 593,825 of CANUEZ040000101.1, forward strand.
TTAAATGCACTCAGGGAACACATCAAGTCAGCAAAGGTTCAGCCTTGCCTCAGAGCCTGCCCCCGGCGCGGAAAGCACCGCATCAGCCGGCAGTATGACCCACGGGGTTGACTACGCGGCAGGCCAAGAAATTTCTCCCCAAGCTTTTTAATACTGTCGGTTTGATGAGCATAAACACTTGCCTCTGGGTATGGAATCGTGTTTCAACACTAACAGCTGCTCCGTTTGGATTGATGATCCTTTACTTTGTTTGAGGGCTGTTACGCTTTGACCCTCAGCCCTGGAAACATTCTAGTGATGTCTCGCTGAACTTTCTCAAGAACAGCAGTGCCCCGCACAAGAACCGGGGACCAAGCTTGGACACAATATTCCGGGTGCGGCCTAACCAGTGTTGTGCAGAAAGGTAACAACACCGAAGCGCCCCCGGGAGCTATGGTGCGCAATAGTTTGTGGAGCGCCCCCTTAGCCTTGGCCGCGGCAGCGAGACGCTACGGAGGTGGCTGGTAGCAATCGTTTAGCAGAACTCCAAGGTCAGTGATGACCGTACCCTTCCTTATTGCTCGTGGGTTTTGTGGGTCTGGGCATACTGATTCTCCATCGATGTCCTGGGTGAGATGCCTACACTTACCTATATTGAGCGGAAGTTGCCACTGGGTGGGCCATGCTTGAACCTTATTCAGATCCCCTTGGAACGATGCGGTTCCGGGTTCACTCATCATCTTTAGGTTGTCCACAATCCGGTAGCCTGGGTTCGGTAAACCCTGTAGTAGGTCATTACCATGGACCGGGACTGAAGGGGATCCAGGGCTGACCTCTGTAAGGCAACACTGGTAGCCGTGGCCCTCGTTGACACGAACCCTTCCACTTCACCGTAATGCCTTCGGTCTGGGAGATATACTGGGGTCCATTCCAGTGCCTGGGGCTTTATGCCAAGAGCTTGCATTGTGAGCAGCAGAAGCCGGTGGTTCGCGGAGTCGAAGGCCTCTTGGAAGTCCAAATTGCAGGCCTCAACTCGTTCACCCCTGTCTAACCTGGCAGTTATCTCGTCCGAAAAGAACAGCGTAATAAACAAGCATGGCACGTTTTTGCCAACCCCGTATTTTCTGATGGAAACTGTCCCATTTCCACTCAGGTGACTGGTCATGCGGTTCCCAGCCAGTCCGTAAGGTTGGTTAGACCGCACTCCACGGTTTCCTTGGTAAACGCGTGCTTCGATCCTTTGTACTGCGGGGACCACTTGCACATTACTCTAGTGCTCGGCACCGTACGAATATGTTAGCCAGAACGGTACTCTCCGCGATCTGTGGGAACGGGAGTGCGATTAGGAGAGATAGTAGTAAGCGTGTGTTTGGGAGCGTGCGTGAGAGTGTGCACAAGACCACGGTTAGATTGCCACCCCGCTTGGCATTCATAGTTCAGTTAAACAGTAAACTTGGTAAAAGTATGAACGAAGGCCACCGCTACAAGTCCATCCAACATTTTCAGTGGCAGTGTTAGCAGACTAACCTGTATATATATTAGTACTTCTCCCTTCACCCCACCCTGGGTATTGGAACAGCTTCGGCCGTCAGCCAATCCCCAGGTAATGGCTAGTTGTCAAACGACCTAGTGTACAGCCGAGCAATAGAGCCGCTATTAACTCAAAGTATTTCAGGAAGGGTGTGGGTTGGGGACTCACTCCTGAGCTTATATCACTGAGTTTCGGTGAGGAGGATTACGTGGGAGAAATAACTACTCCCCCATTATGAAGAATGGATGAAATAAACCTTGTTTTATCGCTCCTCGTGGTCTGTGGAGGACCTTGTGCTCTTGGGCGGTAACCTATTCTTGAAAATTATGGGGTTGGAGTTGGGATTCTAGTTAGCCTACTGTGCTTTTCCATTTTCTTCAATTTGTAACTACTTGATATGTATTAGGTGGCTGAGGTATTTCTTTCAGGTTGTGATGTTTTGATACATGTTCGGTCGTTTGCGGCGTTTTGAGTGGATTAATTTGCTAATGTAGTGAAAAGGATGTCAGTATCATTATGCGCCATTGCATTTTCAGTTTTCATTTATCGCCCATTTTTCGTTTTACTACCTTGATGCCGAAAACTTCTTTTCATCATTCATATGAGTCAGTCGACTTAACAGTTTTCCAAATAGCGTCGTGCTAGGAGTACGTGTTACTGCGTCCTACGTGTCACTCTCCTCAGTTCGTGGCACGTTGAGTGTCACAGTTTTCATTGTTTCGAGTCGCTGAATTGAGTTCGGGTAGTTCCTCAAATCGCTTTTTAACATATGAATACTCCCCAGCATGCACGGTCAACGATCACGGATAAGTGCTTGTTTGTTGCATTCTCTAGAGGTACACTGTTTCTTATGGTGCACGACATTTTCCTGCGAACGAAACGCGACCAATCACCATTTTGAACTACCAGAATCATTTTACAAACGGGGTTCCTACCTGATCGTGTTGATCGGGTTTGCGTGCTACGGCGCCGCCGAGGGTTATGCCGATTGAAGGTCAAAGCGCTCCTTCATGGTCACCCACATCGGGCAGGCCGAGGGCGAGTAGCCAGAATAGAGCAACGCAGCGTTGTTAGAGGGTGTGGTGGGTTTTTCGTCTAGCAGAGCCATATCTACGAGACGCGCGAATGTGGCGCGCCACTAAATAAAAACATTAACTCTTTCATGTTGCTCAGCCATCACGATAGTAGGTACGCGAAATCTTCGCTGGGCATCTTCGACTAACAGACCGCCATTCAAAAACCCCACGAACTGCATGTTCGGTCCCCGGCTCTCAACACACAAACATCCTGTTACCCGACAGGTGGCACTTGGTTGTGCACGGGTTAGAATTGCTATCTGGACCCAACCGGTGGTGGTCGCGTGGTTTAGAGCGTTTGCTTGCTACAGCGGATTTCAGGGGTTCAAATCGCCCCCATCACCGGTTACTTTGGCGGTAGACAATAATCCACTGTCGTCCGGATCGTTACCACACCTGATCTATTGAGATCTTATGTGGTTCTGTATCACTTCAATTATCAGGGTCCGGTTGCTGGTTATTTGTAATATTGCAGTGAGTCTTCGTGGTTATGGGGTATGTACTCATTCCACGGTACTCGTGCGTATGCATGTGATTAAAAAAGCCGCGGTACGGTCGACGCCACCTCCCCAGGCGCTTCATGAACAGCTGCTCTACCACACCGCCCATGGGCAGGTGTCATTCGGGACATCCATGAGGCCTGCTCATCATCTCGTAGAAGGCACCACAGAAGTAAGTGAATTCGAAATACCTTAAAAGTGAGGTTGCAGAAATAGTAGGCATGCAGATGAACTACCAAGTCGTGAGATTAAATACAAATGTGAAGCTAAGTGCGCAACGTGGATACCATCCCATACACAACAGAGCTGCTTCGCAGCCCCGATTCTTTCCAACCTAGCCGGTATTTTATTTTTTAGCATTTTTTGCGTGCTTGCGCATGTGTGCAATGGAAAGGGTGTGCCCCATAGACAGAAAGCCCGCTGCACTATTGGAGACAACCGGCAACCCATCCTAAGAGGTGTAGTGGAGAACCACAAGGGTCCCAGTAGGTCGGGTGTGGTATCGAGCCGGCGACAGTGGATTACTGCCTACCATCAAAGTAACCGGTGATGGCGGGATTCGAACCCGTGACTTTCCAGGTGGTAAGCAAACGCCCAACAAACCGACCACAGGTTATCGACGTAAACAACCTGTTGCACTCATGCGAAAACTATCCAAATTTGCAACCAAGTACTATTTTGAAAATGCAGATTGTAGCACACTGTCATGCAGACATATCGAGGATTTTAAATATATATGTTGACTGCCGCCGCAACGAGACTGCACCCTGAGGTGGCGTGATGGCTTGCGAGTTATGCCAGACGGTTTACCTCAAGCCGACGTTCCAGTCATAAGTTTTGCTTGTATGTGACCACCTCCTGCGGGAGAATAAGTCAGCTTCTTGGATGTCTTTGATGATAGCTATCCATGCCGTCCGGTCTGCGGCATGATCTGCACACCTTAAGATCCCGTTGTTGTGCCAGTCGCATCCTCTGGAGACCGACTAAAGACCTAGGCAATTCATGTCTGCCTTAATTGTGCTAACCTATGTATTCATTTGGCCACCAAGTCGATACTTCCAACCAGCAGGGTGGTGTCAGTAAGCTACTCTTCGTAGGTTCAGTTTTGGGTTGTCGGAAGACATGGCCGAACCACTGTGGACGGCGTTGGTAGGACGAAGAAAGTCGTTGTGTATTCGCAGTGTTTACGCACGGCAGAGTTTGAAACGCGATCGTACCACTTGATTTGAGCCGTGTAGCGCCGAGACCAGCGGTCGAAGCTTTCCAGCCTTTTTGTATCGTCCACTCTCAGCGGTCAGGTTTCGCACGCGTACGTAAAAACTGAGCGAACGGCAGCTCGGTATATGCGCAGATTCATGTAGAAGCTTATTTCGCTGCGAGACCACGATGCTTTGCGAAGTTGTATGAATACTCTGTTCTTGCGCAGTTTACATAAAGTTTAACCTCTTTTCTGATCTGGTCCTTTGGCTGGATAGTAGAACCTAGATACTTGAAGTGGTACACCGGTTCCGGAGCTTCGCCGTTGAAACGTGTAGTGTGCGACGACCGTATCTGTTTGTTCGAATGTACGGAACATGTGCAACGTGCACTAAGCAGACTCGCTAAAGTGATAGCCCCATTCGGCATGTGCTCTGCACCTTCGAAGTGTAGAATGGCGTTACAAGACTGGACGTCAATGGTTTCGAGCTTGGTGCTCGATTGACATCTTCACTTACCTCGACAGCGACGTGGCGACGGATGGGAGCACGATAGTAGAGGTGAGCACGCATGTATATATTAATCGAGCGGCGTTCGCTGGACAGAAGCACTTGCGGCGTCGAACCGATATTTCGCTGAAGTTGAAAGGTCGTGTATACTGTGTCACGGTGCGTTTAGTTATGTTGTATAGTTGCGAGACTTGGGGTCTGCGTGTGGCACATATTCGTCATCTCGAGATTTTCGATCATCGATGTTTGCTTAATATCTCTAAGATAAGATGGAATGACTGAGTAAGCAATGCTGAGGTCAGAAATCGAGTATTGAGTACTATATTAGGAAATGTTTTATCACAGTGTATCCAGCTTAGTAAAGTTCGTTGGTTGGGGCATGTGTTACGTTTGACAAACACCTCTACCATACTGTGTCCAGTTTTTTCTTCCCCCTTCGGAAGTGGAAAAAGCCACGTGGAGGTCAACAGATGTAATAGTGGAGGATGAGAAAATGTACAGCAAACTTAGGAAAAGTAGGTAGTTCGCGTCTTCGTGTTTGGGGTGAAAAAGACCCTTTAACCAGTTGGCTGGAGAAACTGAAGGATATGGCAGCGAACCGTGAACAGTGGCGATCGTGTTGTCACTTTCTTTCAAATCAGAATGATTGGTCAAAATGTGTTTGTACAGTTAGACTGTATTCCGTGTGTTGGCTACTGGGGCATTGTTTCCTTTTCTCATCCCTGTAGGTCCACACCCTGTCCGCCCAGAATGTTCATTCTTTTTGTTGGTACATATATATATATATATATATATATATATATATATATATATATATATATATATATATATACTCAGCTTACGCTGTTTTTTGAAGCTTATAGTGGTTGGAAGGTAGGCCAAGGTGGTCATTCCATAACATGACAGAAAGGTATAGAAACCTTAACCGGTGGAAATGGCCAGGTATGACGTGCTAGACTTCCGGGTGGGGATTTAAGCGACTCCCGTATCAGATGGCTGAGGACTTCAAGTGATATGGCTAGGTGTCGCTGCCAGTGGCATAGTTGCATTTGAACTGTCTTTGTTTTCGTAGTTTCCGCTTCCTGCTTTGGTTTTGATTCTCTTTCACTTCATGCCTCATTTCTCTTTTGACCATAATTCGACGATGCTGGAAGGCAGTGGCCGAAATCAAAGTACAGAAGTGCGAGATTGATGATCGAATGAACTAAACTAAAACAGACCAAGGCAAGGAGACCACAACCGAGCCTATAGCGATCAAAACTTAACCCACAAAGCAGCAGGACGGCGTGTGTCATCCGGAACCCACTGGGGTCCGGCGACTGGTTGCTCAGTTTATGCTCACTTTGGATGAGGTCAGACATCCTGGGCGCCTAGTACACCCTTCGGCCACAGGTCTCGGTGAGCATAGTGCTGTGTGTTTCGCACGTCTTTCGTGGTTGGTTTGGATTGAGGGTTTAGCCATCTCCCCTAAACTGAATATCAATCAGCCTGGTGTGGACTCCACCTACTCGTTGGCGTTCGTTAAGCTCCACGGAATCTACGACAGGCTGACCCAACCATATTGCCTATCACATCCTCGAAACGCCATCTAAAGTGCTAGTGCTAATCCTACCAGGTAACATCAGTTTGTACTTTTCTCTCATAAAGTTAAGTACCCAGGTCAGTGAAACGATTTGCGATACAGATGGAGAACCCATACACAGAAAACACCAAAGGCTTGACCGTTGGGCCGAATACTTCAAGGAACAGTTTAGCTGGCCGCACGCTAGTGTAGTTACTCCTGTGTCAACAACTGCGACTCCTTGGGTGGTATCACTTGAGCCCCCATCGGAAGTAGAAGTAGAGTCATGCATTCGATTACTAAAGTGAGGGAAAGCAGCCGGTCCCAACGAACTTCCTCCAGTTATTTTCAAACTGGGTGGTGAGGCGTTGATAAAATTACTTACCGTCTTGCTCCGTGACATTTGGAACTCGGAGTGTATTCCGTTAATTTAGAGTGAGTCGTTGATTGTTCCCATCTTCCAGAAGGGAATACCCAATGACTGTAGTAATCATCGTGGGATTAGCCTATTTCCGATAGTTACCAAGGTATTAGCCTCGATTTTGCTGCACGGTCTTACACCGGCTCGCGAGAGGAACACCAGCGAACAACAGGTTGGATTCCTTCCGGGTCAAGAATGGATCGACCAGATTTTCACTCTTCGCCGACTACTTGAAACGCGTCACACGCACCGCCGACCGACAATAATGGTTTTCTTAGACCTGAAAGGCTCCTTCGATTCAGTTGATCGAATAGCGCTTTTCAGTGCTCTTCATCGAGAAGGTATGCCCCAGAAGTTCGTGAACCTACTGAGATCATTGTATTCTCATACTTCTGGCCGCGTTAGAGTTTACGGTGAACTATCCAGTTGTTTCGAAACTACGAGCGGTGTTCGACAGGGATGTCTCATATCTCCATTCCTGTTCAACTTCGTTATGGACGAAATAATGGTGAGTGCGTTGCAAAATCTTCAGGATGTATGCGTCGAACTAGGAAATAGTGGAAAGCTATGTGACCTAGATTACGCGGACGATGTTGCCTGCTTGTTCGAATGCAGGGAACATGCTCAACGTGCACTAGATAGACTCTCAAGAGCTGTAGATCCATTCGGCATGCTCTGTGCACCTTCAAAGTGTAAGATGATGTTACATGACTGGACGTCAACGATTCCGAGCTTGATGGTCAATGGGGAAGTGCTGGAAGTTGTCGACTGCTTCACTTATCTCGGCAGCACTGTGACGACCGACGGGGACACAGTAGTGGAGGTGAGTACACGGATATCCAAAGCTCGAGGGGCGTACGCTGGATTGAAGTACTTGTGGCGGCAACCTGATGTTTCACTGAAGTTGAAAGGTCATGCATACTGTGCCGCAGTACGTTCAGTTTTGCTGTATGGTTGCAAGACTTGGGGTCTGTGTGCGGAAGATATTCGTCGTCTTGAGTTTTTCGATCACCGCTGTTAGCGTAGTATCGCTAAGATTGGGTGGAATAGCCGAGTGAATAATGATGGGGTCAAAAGGCAAGTTTTGGGTACTAATTCAGAGAACGTTTTGTCACAGTGTATCCAGCTTAGTAGACTTCGTTGGTTGTGGCATGTGTTACGTATGGCAAACACGGCTTCCGTACCGTGTCCTATTCTCCGTTCCTCCGCAGGAGGTCAACAGATGACGTGGCAGCGAGGAATGAGAAAATGTACAGGAAACTTAGGGAAAGTAGGCGCTTCACCTCTTCGTGGTTGGGGTCCAAAATATCCGTCTACCAGTTGGCTGGATACACTGAAGGATATGGCTGCGAACCGCGAACAGTGGCGATCGGTTGTCACTTTCTGTCAAATCAGAATGATTGATCGGTGTACGTTTGTACAGTTAGACTGTGTATTCCGTGTGTTGGCTACTAGGGCATTGTTTCCTTTTCCCACTCGTGTAGATCCACTCCGTGTCCATCTTGCATATTCATACTTTCTTATTCAGCATGCAAGATGGTGAGAAAGGCAGTGGTCAGTGGGGCTTGCTCTACTGTTTAACGCTGTACGATGATGTTTTTTGATGGGCGCAGTCTAACGTGTAGTGCTCTGTGCTCTCAAAACATGCGATTCCGACTGTAAGTTCCAGACAAAGTGCCTCGTTGTTCAGTTCATTTCTTTCAGGCATTCATCTCGCAGGTGTGCTATGGATTGGTTGTTACTTGGTAGCATCTGTTCGAGGGCATAATGAATAAAAGCACAATGCAAACAGACAAAATAACATTGAATCCAAATCACCTGGACAAAAAAATGATTCGAATTCAACTGCTCTTTTATTTTTGTGCGACTGACTCTTGCGTAAGGATAAGTCGGATGTCTTGACTGTAATGCGATCAGGTACTATTGTACAGTTGCAACAGGTATGACAGTGCGAGAAATCCAGAAAGAACGATGTGAGATGACGTGGGCTTTATTCATTTCAAAATCTCCCATACGCTAAAATTTACAAGAAGCATACGTAACAATATGTATCAAACACGAAGTTTACCGTAATAATACTCTGAGTTAGAGAATACGTAACATTTTGTCCACCGGGAGAATCCGGGTAGGTTGGTGTCCAAAATCAAGTGAACGGATGGATATTTTAATGAGCTAAGTTCTTCTAGTTCGTCAATAATGAGGACGTGTACGCGGTTGTTTGGTAGCGATTTCCTCAACGCTAGTTGTTTGTGAATGAAAGTTGCCAATACATTGATTGGTGTCCGTAGTCTCTGTAGCGACTCCTGGTAGTACATCAGTAGCTAGTGATAGTTAGTGATATCAGTTTCGGACTGTGGCATTATGTTATTTGGTGGCTTTAGGTATCGAAGGGAAACTATCCTCGTCCGTCGCGATAACGAATATGTGAATATTGAGAGTTACACTCAATGAGATCAACTTATTCCACCGAAGGATCATACTGTCTGTCGGCAGTTGTTGCGTAGCAACACTGGTCCAGGGGATGTGAGCCATTTAGGTAACGAGATTCCTGAAGTCGACTTCTGATTGAACGTAAAAACTTGTTTATGTGGAGTAGCATTTGTAGCAGTGCATCGGAAAGATCTTATTGAGCGTAATGCATTCGAAAGAACCCGTTCCCATTGTGTGAATACTAAAGCTTTGGACTAATGTGACAGTTTTCTATCATACTCCATTCATTCGTTCCACCTGACCACTACACTACGGGTTGTACGCCATAGTTCTGTTAGTCGCCACACCCCTTTCGTTGAGATATCGTTTGAATTCTTCGGACATAAACGCAGAACCACGATCAGAATTAATGTAAGATGGCATACCAAATATCGAAAACAACTTAGACAGATAATTACTACCGATGAGTTCATACTAGCACAAGGGTACGCACAAAGGAAACGGGAGTATTCATCGATAATAACATGGAATTTGTTGCGTGTGGATGAAGGTAAAGTACCTTTAAAGTCACTATTAAGTCTGTCGAAGGGTTGTGTGGCTTTTGCCAGTCAGTTTCCCACTGGTTTATAAAAACGGGGTTTAAATTCGACACATACGCGACGCTGTTGTACTACAGTCTTTACTTGGTCGACGGAAAATGGTAGATTGTTCGCACGAAAGAAATAGTGCAACCGTACTACACCAGGGTAGCAAAGGCTGTTGTGGAGTAGTTTTAGATCATTGGTGTTAAACGCTGCTAAACATTAGCTTCGAAAGAGTGTATCCACAGCTTTGTTCTCCGAACCAGATCGATATACAATGTCGTAGAAAAATGGAGGCAACTCGATTCGCCAACGCTGCATTTTGCCGTTCTTAATCTCCCCCCCCCCTCTCTGGAATCGAACATGAATCCGACCGACCGTTGTTTAGTGAGAAGCTTGGAGTAATTGCCGAGATGATAATTCTTCCATTTTTTAATGGCCTCTATCACGGCATATGCTTCTTGTTTGCAGAATGGTGGCGTTCGCTTGTCGATAGAGTCCTAGAGAAAAATGCAACAGGTCATCCGTGTTGATCCAGCGTTGCGGTTATAGCGACGTCAGAAGCATCGGTCTCTGAAGTTAGAGGAGAGTATGGATCCATTGTGGCAACAGTATCCTAAACTGAATCCTAATTCAGGTTCTCGAATGCTTTGGTTACAACCGATCTTAGTGGAAATATTCGACTGACGACCAGAGAATGAGTGATGTCGGAGGAGTGTAAAATCCACTGGTAGTAGTAGGTGAACATTCCAATCATTCATCGCTCTTTGATGTCGGTGGGTGGCGCCATTTGCATGGAGGGCCTGAAACAGTCTGGGTCCGGCTTTGTTACTCCCAAGGAGACTTCATAACCGGATAACTGCACTTTGTCTGTAGCAAACATGCATTTGTTTCGGTCAAATGTTAACCCGCATTTCTCTGCAACAGTCAGAACTCGTTTCAAATTTCTGTCGTGCCCCTCCGTATCTCTGCCGCAAACCGTTACAATATCAACCTAAGCAAAAGCCCCCTCAAGGTTTTCATCCCGGATAATCGCAACAATCATACGCTCGTAACAGGCAACTCCACTGGTGACGCCAAACGAAAAGTGTCAATTGACACAAGGCAGTATAGATCTCGTTTTCGCGAATTGAGAGCTAATGATATGCGCTCCCCAAGTCCAGCGTGCTGTATAATTGATACTTAGATATTTTCTCTATCATGTCCGCTATTCGAGGCATAGGGTGAGCGTCGAAACTGTTAAAGCGATTTATCTTCTGACCAGTCAATGACCACGCGCTTTTTGTCTTTCATTGGTTGTGACTAATACTTGAGCTCGACATGGGGATCGTGAAGGCTGTTATATTTTCTTGTAGCAACCCTTGAACTTCTGCTCAAACAGAATCTTCATCCTCCACAGAATATCCTCTGAATTTGATAGTGACTGCTCTGATCCTATCCGACAAGCGTTCAGAAAGAGGAGGAGATTGGATTGTGGAAACTGCAATGCCACATAAAAAGAATGAAGGTTTCTTTCCCTCGAGCGGTATTCGAACATTCTTATGCAGTCTTGAAGATCCATGACCAAATAGCACATGGGCTCACAAATCGGGTAAGACTGATAGACACATCCGTGCCTGAGAGACACGTAACAATGACCACGCGTGCTGCTTCGGACGCGGGTAGATGCCAGTACAACTTCGCTAGTGAAATTTTCCACCGACCATTTGTTACGATTGACAATAGATTCCGAGACAGCTTTCAGAGCTTCCCGTGTCGATCAGTGCTTTTAGTGGTAGTCCGTGACTGCTTTTGACAGGTGCTTGGGAGCGGCAGCAATGGTAATGGATGAGAGTGTAGGGGCTATCATTGACGTTGAGTATTTTGACTTTTCGGTGGATCGATGGACTCTCTGGTGATGCTCCATCTTTCCACAAGATTTGCAGGTGACGTCTCGTGCTGGACACGAGTATCTGGGGTGCCAACTTGAACCGCAAAAAAACATTTGTTCAGCTGAAGCCACAGTAGCTTCCTCTTCTGGAATGTTGCCATCCCTACGGGATAACCCAGTAGTTGTGGATGCATTGATGCATAGAGTTCGCAACAGATAATGACAGTTTTATCAGAGAGAACGAAATTCGGTGGTAGGAATGTTACTCTTTACTTGACTCTATTCTGTTCTGTTCAGAGAACCAATAACCATGCACTGGGTGCGATGACTTTGGTTGCTATCTCCTAGCGGCAACCTCAAAAAGAAATAATGAAGAAGAAAAAAGTACGAAAGGAGTAAGAGGAGATCTACGTTATTTAAATTGAGTTGATAAAGAAAGTTTGTGGATGCAAGATCGCCACTGGTCGCGCCACGTAGCCATATCGCCCAACGTATCTAACCATTGAGTGGGATGGTCTATTGGACCACACCCAGAAATTCTAACACGTCCTACATGGCCAAGTTCACTTGTTAGGCTTTTCATACCTTTCTTCCATGTCATGGATTGACCACCCTTACTCATATTCCAACCGGTACCCGCCTCAGCTTAAGTGATTCGTGTAATGATTTGATCCTTGAACCTAAGATTTTCCGCCGAACCTCAGCGTTGCTCACAAGGAGTTCCCACCAGATTCGAGTAATGCTACGAAGACATCGGTGTTCAAATACCGACAATCTTCGTATGTTCTCCAACCGAAGTGGCCATGTCTCAGAACCATACAGAAGCACGGGCCTGACTGCTGCAGCGTACACTACCCTTGATAGGTAAACAGATGTCATGTCGACGCCACAGATGACTCAGGTTAGCAAGTGCCAAGCTAGCCTTCTGTTTACGCGGAGATACTTCATCCGATATCCGACCTCCGGGTGAGATGCAGCTCCCCAGATGACAGAACTTGTCTACCACGTTTATAGTCTCCCCAGAAACTGGAGGGTTTGGCGTTGGACCAACCCAATCCTGCAACAGCATCTTGCACTTTGAGGTGCAAAACGTATACCAAACATTGCTACGCAATCCGTCAAGCTGCCTGGAAAAGCTTGCAACTTACCTGGATCTTCATTTAGAAGAACTATGTCGTCCGCATACTCAAGGTATGGTACCTTTCCACTTGGGAAAAGTTCAGTGCCGCTATCCTCACCTGACAAAACTGTGGTCTCTAGGACAATATCAATCATAAAGTTAAAAAGAAAAGGAGAGAGGGGGCAACCCTGACGTACACTTTTTTCGTGTGAACTTGGGTGAAAGATCACCGTAAGCATTAAATCGGCTTCGGCTGTTCATGTAAAAGGATTTCATGACGGGAGTGAATTTCTCTGACACACCCTCTAGCAAGAGGCAGCGCCAGAGAACTGTGTGGTCGACTGAGTCGAAGGCCGCTTTGAGATCAAAAAAGGAAAATAGTGGGTCTACGGAAGGTGTGTCTGTGTTCTAAAACTCGTCGAAGAGTGAAAATGTGATCAATACAACCTCGACCAGGTCTAAACCCAGCTTGATTCTCGCGCGAGCACTGTTCACGAGCGTTAGATGAGCGGTGAAGAATAACAAACAGCAGTTTGGATGAAATGCTAACCAAACTCATTCCCCTGTGGTTTTCACAGGAGGACCGATCGCTTTTCTTACAAATAGGTACGATCACCGAATCAGACCAACTTTCTGGAACTTGTTCCTTCTCCCATATCAAACCGAGGAGTTTTGTCAAGTTCATTAAAAGTGCTGGGCCACCCTCCTTGAAAATAGACGGAGGCGACCTATCCGGTCCGGCAGCATTGTGTCTTTTAAGATAGCTCATCTCACGAAGAACTCCCGTTTCTGACAAACTGGTATCTACAACAAGATCTGCATCCATTGTGCTAGTGATCAAACCTGAAGAGGATAAAGACCAATTCAACTGCTTCTCGAAATGCTCCGCCCAGCGAATGAGACGACGCTCATGAGTTTAAATCAGTGAGCCGTTTGCCTCTTTGATCTATTCGCTAACGCCTGGTTTACGTGGACCGGTTTGTCTAATCAAACGGAGAAGGTTGCGGCTGTTGCCAATCGCCAAAACTTTTTCCATCTCCCTACACTTCGTAATCTACCACTGCTCTTGATCATTCCTCAGGCTCCGAATCAGTTGGCGTTTGAAGCATCTCCGTGCCTCATCGTATCTTGAATCCGGAGGAATTGTTTTGCGCACATCTAACAGTGCAACTGAGGATGCAGATATCCATCGTTTCTGTGTGCGTCTAGTTGTTGAACCTTGGGTAGCATCAGCAGCCGCACGTAGAGCCTTTTTGATCTCTGTCCATCGCTGTTCTGGATCCTGGGCATTTGGCTGCATCGATAACCTGGCGGATAATTCTGTTCGGGAAACAGATCGTTGGTTATCGTCCAGTAGCAGCTGCGGGGGACGGTTCGCTTTGGCGTTGTTTCGGCCACCAACGAGGCACAAGCTGAAGCGCGCGTGGACAAGAGCGTGATCAGTGTCTACAGACGTGGACCAAAATGACGGACAATGTTGAATTGATCCGCGTCAGCGGTAAGCGATAGTAATATGGTCGATCTGCGCAGGAGGATGCCAGGTTAGCTGGTGTCGCTTTTTGTGCGAGAAATTCGTACTCGCTAGGAATAGTCCATGACCGGAACATAGTTGAATGAGTTGATCACCGTTATCAGTTCGATCGGCTGGAACTCAAATTGGCCTCCCATATTCCTCTCCGTCCCGTCTAGGCTTCCGACTTGAGCATTCAAATCACCAGCAACAACCATAATGTGCGTAGAGCACACACTATGGAGCAGTTGAGATAAATCCTGGTAGAGTTCGTCTCTAGCCTCAGGAGAGCTACAGTCAGTTGGAGCATACACAGGAACGACAAACAGGCGTCGGCGCTTCAGTTTAGTGTTGTTGACTTGCACAGAACCATTCAACCGAACTGCACACAGACGGCTGCTGACTGTGATCCAGTCGAGCAGAGCATGCTCAGCTTTCATGCTCAAAGCAATCCCAACGCCAGCAAGACTATGATCACTAGACACCGAATCACCCGGCACGCAAAGAGTGAAACGAAAGCCGAGCTTGTATGAGGGAAGCAAAGTATTAACACTGAAGTCGGGTCTTGTATGTGTGTTTTGGAGACACAACACACATCTATGTTAAAGGTTTCAAGAGTCCTAGCTAGGGCAGTCTGTTGCCCCGTTTGACAAAGTGTGCGGACGTTGAAAGCAGCAAAGTGAAAAGGATGTTTAGGTCGAAGAATGGATTCTCTTTCTTCCCCAGTCTTTGATTTGCTACCTTTTCCGAGAACTAAAAGTTCCATGTCACGACTCATTGTGGCTACTTGTACGCATTTAGAATTGGAACGTAAACTATGAAGAGCAGAGAGATAAGGAATGTTTCCCTATTGGTCGTTGGAGATTTCTGGGCAATACATACTTCGCGGCTGCCCATACCGCAGAAGGGGTTTTTCTTTGGGAACCCCAACCGGGGCCTTTGGCTCAAAAGCCTTTACTTGACTAATAATGAAGGTATGTAATCTGATATAGATATTGGTATAACGTAAGATATGTTAATAAAACAAGGAAAATTACACAGCCCTAACCTGGCCGGAAAATTGGGTTTTAGAAGGGGTTTTTTGTAGCATGGTTTGACATGTTTATCAAATCGCTCGCCTAGGCCTCTCGCTTTCGTATGCAATATGGACGTGTTCTCTGTTGTCGTTCTAACAGTTCTGTGAGGTTACCAAGCAACGGGGTGATTGGTGATAAGGCACTTTCTGTATTGTGTATGACGGTGTTGTCGGACTCTGGTACTAACGATTGATCTACATGTGACGTGTCTCAGCTGACCGTTATGAGTGAGTGAGATCCGGGTGTTAATGTCGGTGTTTCCCCGAGGGGCCAGGCGAGTAATAGAAACACTATCTTTCCTGCCATCAGACAGTTTCACAGGAGAGAAGTATGGATTGGAGCTGATAAGGTCTACTTCATCCGCCAAGGGGTCATAAATGGAAGATCGATCCATGCGCATAAGCAGTACAAGGCCAGGAGGCATCAGCCAACTAGACAGAATAACCACCAGATGAGCGTCGAGTGAAGCAGAAATGACGTTCACCAGGGGTTGTTTTCGTTGTGGTACAAAGAAACGAGCGTATGGAATGGAGTGCACCCAGAAGAACTGATTCCCACTGTGAAATGGGAAGATCACTCGTTCGTAGGGTCAGGGAAATCGCTTTCCACAGAGTGTCATTCAAACGTTCCACTTGATCGTTGGTTTGTGGGTTGCAGGCTGTTGTGTGACTGATCACTTCTCGTTTGTCTCGCAAAAACTGAGACAGTTCAAACACAAATGAGAACCCATGATCACAATGAATATAGGCAGGCATTCGAAATACTGGAAACAATTGTCACAAGCAACCGATGCCTGTAGAAGACGACATATCCGCACAGGCTAATGCAAATTGAAACCGGTAGTACTCGTTGATAATGGTGAGTAGATATCGGTTGCGGCTCGACGAAGGCAGTGGCCCTTTGAATTCAACATTGAGTCGTTCAAATGGTTAGGTGGCCTTGATAAGATTGTGTGCAGCCGGTTTGTAAAAATGTGGTTCCATTTCAGCACAGACAGTACATCTAGAAATCACGTTTTTAACTTCTACTGAGCATTGAAAGTTCTTGGAACGCATGAAGTGAACCATACGGGTTATTCCGGGATGACAGTGAATCATGGAGAACTTTCAATGTGTCCCTATCAAGAGTGTAGGCACACGAACAGCGAGACAAAGCGTCAGCAACTCTATTGTTCTTTTCGGCTCTAGATTATATTGTAATGGTGTGCAGACAACTTCAGCCGCCATCTCTGGATCTTATTGTTTTTGATCTTGCTGTAATGTTTGCTACCATACATGAAGGCGATGAATAGCTGATCGGTGGTTAGTTTGAAATGAGTACCAAGGAGAAAGTGCCGCCACTTCCGAATGGCTTTGACGGTCGCGCAAGCCTCTCTCGATGATGGAATGGTGTCATTCGCTAGGTGTCAATGTACGGGAGAAAGGGGCTACTGGTCGATTGTTTTGATTCAGTGAAGCGGCTATAGCTGTGTCGGATGCGTCCGTTTCGGCAACAAGCGGAACGTTATGGTCCACCGTCACAATCATTGCTGTTTTCAATGCTACTTTCAGATTCTCATGTTTTTCTCACATGCCACGGTAGGGGGGAAATTTTGTTTCGGACGAGGTAGCTAATTTTGTCAGAAAAGTTCGGTATCCACTGGGAACAATAGGTAAACGTGCCTACCACGCGTCGTAATGATTTCATGTCGGTCGGAGGCGGGATATCATGCAAAGACTTCATTCGTTTAGGATTCGGTTTGATTACGCCTTCCATTGTGTGGTAACCAAGATGTCGGATTTCTGTGGCAGCTGTGATTGACTTTGCATCATTTAGAGTTATGTCGTATTTGGCGACAGCCTTCAGGAAGCATTCGAGGTTCCGGTCGTGATCTGTCTTTGTCAAGCCACGCAGTTACATTGTCAACGTAGGCGAAAGTATCCTTCAGAGTTTTCTGTTTTTCAGGATTTGATCGATAACGCCATTGGTGGCCCCAAAAAGTTTTCGGCAGAACTTTAAAAGATTGCCTGCTGCTTCGAAAGCTCTATTGGGATTTGATGATACGTACTTTCGAGGTCTAGGGTGCTATAAACAGCGTAACGAGCGACGTTCTTCACCAGCACGTGGTAGTACTTTTATCTTTATAGGGCTAGCTCATGCGAGAGGATGAACCGGCTTCACGCATGTCCCGAATAGCAACTGCCCATGAGCGGCGATCGGATGCAAGACCTAAACACAGGGAAATTCAGTTCTGCTTTCAGTTGCGAACGCCGTAGATAGCCTGGAGCCCTAATCCCTCAACGTCTGATTTGATGGTACTGACCCATGCTTCAGCTTTCCTCCGAGGCGAAAGCGCTGTCTTGGACATAAAGCAGGATAGAGGCACTGTTTTGAGATCTCTGTGTCTGAACGTCGTAGGGCATGTCCAAACTACTGCAGTCGTCGGCGTTGGAGGAACACTGACAGATTTTCGATGTCAAAGCACCGTTGTCCTGTCGTCTCGTTTGAAAGCATGTCGTGCCAAGCCACTTTTGAGCATCCGTCGCAGACACCAGTGATCAAACAATTCCGACTTTATGATGTGATCGACGAGTAGTGGCAACGTTCCGTAGCCGTAGGTCAGTGATGAACCGATAGCTACCCGGAAGACGCGTACTTTGGTCCGGAGGTTGGTTTCGTTGTGCGCCCAGAGTACGTCACGAAGCTGGAGAAACGCAGTCTTAGTCTTTTCATAGCGCAGCTTGACTTCATCTTAGGTTTGACCGTTCGGGTGAATTGTGGAGCCCAGATATTTGAACGGCGGGCGTTCCAGTTCCCTGCAACCAGGAGAAAGTCACGTTTCGGGAAGCTGTTTATCACCTCTTGTAGCCTATCGTAGAACTCGTCTTTTGTCGCTTCTTCGGCAGCGACTGTCGCGGCATAGACCGCAACAACCGATACGTCCAAGGGTGAGGCGCGAAATGAGCTAAGGCGATCCGAGCGGATATCGGGTTCCATGAAAGCAGTGCTTTGTTAGCCTTGTTGCTGACAGCCGTGGAGACCAGGGCTGTTCTTGGGTCCATTGTGATGACTGTCGTCTACTCCGGGTACCCTTATACATCGGGTGCCAGAATTCGGCATCCGAACTTCGGACAGACATACGATTTCGATGCGGTAGTCATGAAGCGTTCGTGCAGTGGTGGCTTGGCTTTCCATGTCCAACAATGTTCTAACATTCAAGCAGGCGGTTTGGATGTGATTTCACGTCTTGAGACCCCCAGCTATCTTATTGATCACCCCGGCCGCGGGGAAAACACGAGGCGCGTCGCTTACCGGGGACGCCGTAGTATGAGCGATGTGTGTAAGGGAACTTGCCATGAAAAATCTTGGAGATTTTGTACGAAGTGGCGTCCCCAGCGCCACTCAGCTTCTCTTTCGAGGTAGCAACTCCAGCCCAAGCACAGTCAAGTGCTCCCTACCAGGAAATAGGAAGTTTTTGTGTTGGGAGCGTGTGAACGATCGGACGGCTCATGCGCCTTTTGGATGGTGGTCTACCAATCCGGCATGTCCAACGCGTCCTATTGATCTTAGTGCATGATTGCCGGTGGCTCTCTATGACCTCGTTCGCCACTCGGTAGAGGTCACCTAGGCCCAGGAGTCCATGCAACCCTGTTGATTGGCCGGATTTCCCTATTAGCCGTTGTATCTCAACAGATCTTATCTGCCTATGTAGGAGTTTCCGTCTTCGCATGCTGTGCGCCTTCTCACCGAGGTTTTCAAGCATTGGTTACCCTCAACCTTGTTTGGCCCGCCTGTCGAGTGGTTTGCCGGGTTGTGACAGTTGATGCATGTCTCAGCTTTGTGGAGCCACAGGTGAGAGTTGGGTAAATGATGGGGACGAAAGAGATGGAAGATATCCCAGAGGACATGACAGTCTACCAACTCAGAGATGCTACTCCTCTCAAAGGCCCCATACATGGTAGTGGCTACGCATTGAGGTGCGTATAATGGTTGATCGTCTGATTATAATCAGTGGGCATTCTAATCCTTGTGGCTTGTGTTTTTAGTAACCAAAACTTGAGCTCTCTGTGGAGAGTTCGATGACTCAATTATACCATCGTTGTATCTCCTCTGTGACGATGCACACGTCCTCAAAGGAGTGTTTGCGGGATTTGGCGGCAACAGGCTTACAGTCGCTAGACAGATGAGCGAACAAGGCCGGAGACTGGATTTTAGTGGCGGACAGTCCGCTCAGTAAGAAAGTGTCACAAGCTCCCCCAAATGGTATTTCGACTCTTTCATGTAACCCGGTAAAATCATGAGCAAGTAGAACGTCGGCGCATAGATTCTGCATAACTGGCAGTTTTTTTGTAGACTACATCTTGATAACGCATTGTTACACTGCAGTAGCCGGAAATGACGCAGGACAATAACGTCGTCGCCATAAAAATTTTCGAGTCCCAAAGGCAAACTGGCCAATCGAGTGAGCCGATGATTTTCTGAGATATATAGCTATCGGAACAATCCGTATCAATCAGGGCTTGTAGTTCGACGTTATTCACATGAATTCTGGTTATTGCGCGGAACAATCAAGCTAGGGCAGCCACCGTCACGACAGGACAACAGGGGAGTGAGAGCAGAGGTAATAGGGGAAGGTGTTGGTTTTGATTTGCACACGTCTAAAATGACCTGTCTTTCCACAAGCCTTGCAGACCGCTTCTCCAGTGGGGCAGTTAGTACGGGGGCGCCCGAGATAACTACAGAAATAACATGTCGCTTTAGGCAAAGCCGATGTAATCGGTTCGGATCCAGCTGTTGGGGCAGATGCAAGTTGTACAACGTGAGTGGGGGTCAGAGGGATCGTGGATGCACGAGGAACGTTTTCCATCCCGTAAGAATGACTGTTTTTGAGCTGCCTACAGTGATCTCGCCATGTCGTAAGCAGCCTTAAATGTCAATGCTGGTTGTTCCAGCAATCTTGTCCCGCTGCCTTATGGGTTAAGCTTTGGAAAGCTAGAGGCTCCGGTTGTGGATCCCTAAGAAAAACACCTGCTTCGGCTTGGGCAACCTGGCAATGTCGCGCCCACCACTTCCTCTCCCATTTTGCCATGTTTTGTTTAGCACGCAGTCTGAAACCAGACGGGTGTGAAATACGTACTAACATACGAGCTGGGTACGCTGTGATAAAACATTTCCTAATATAGTACTCAATACTCGATTTCTGACCTCAGCATTGCTTACTCAGTCATTCCATCTTATCTTAGAGATATTAAGCAAACATCGATGATCGAAAATCTCGAGATGACGAATATGTGCCACACGCAGACCCCAAGTCTCGCAACTATACAACATAACTAAACGCACCGTGACACAGTATACACGACCTTTCAACTTCAGCGAAATATCGGTTCGACGCCACAAGCGCTTTAGTCCAGCAAACGTTGCTCGAGCCTTGAATATCCGTGTGCTCACCTCTACTACAGTGCTCCCATCTGTTGTCACGCTGCTGTCGAGCGTCGTCGCGATTATCTTCGGCGGACACCGGGCGGAAGCAACAGTCCTTTGCCAGTGACTTGATAACCTGGACGTACGGGTCTATGTTTTGTCCGCAACCTTGTTAAGATATGACGAGTAGACACCAGGCGCAGACGACACTTTGGACGCACGTCCAGGGACTGCAGGACGGAAATAGCACTTTCGAAGATTGCGCACTCCGAGATATGCTCGTACGCTGACGGTGGAAAGAAGTTGATGATTAATCGAGGTTATCAGATTCATCGGATTGTAGTCGTTTCAAAAAAATTGAAAGTACGGAGCCAATAAGTCCGCTGCTTAGAAGCGTCGGAGGCATTGATGTCAGTGTCGAACTTCTCTGGTCGTAGACAACGGTCCATGGTTTTATTAGTCGAGTAAATTGATACATAGGGTTCGTAACAGACGATGATAGCTTTATCAGAGATAACGAGATTCGGTGGTAGGAATGTTACGCTTTACTTGACCAATACTGAAGGTGTATGATCTGAAATAGAAATTGGTATCATGTAAGATATGTAAGTAAAACAAGGAAAAGACACCACGAACACCACATGGCTCTGAGACCTTATGTAGTTCTCCACTCCAAGTCTTAGGGTTCGGTTACCGGTCATCCCCAATGGTGCAGTGGGCCCTCGTGACTATGGGCTATATATCCCTTCCACTGCACTCATGCTCAGGCATGTAATAAAAAAGGAGTACATATTTATGACACAGAAAGCGGCACCAATTAATCAGGCGTCCTGCGCCTTTACAGCGTTCGATCCAGATCGACGATATAGCTATCGGTTACCGCTAGCCCGGATCAGTTCAAGACTGTCGATCATTTTGGTCCACATCTGCAGACACTGATCACTTTCTTGTTGGTGCGCATTTCAGCCTGTGTCTCGTCAGTGGTCGGAGCAACGTGAAAGCCAACCACCCCCACGGCTGATAATTTACGATGATGATGAGCTTTGCAAACAGAATTATCCGCCAGGTTATCGAGACAGTCAAATGCTCAGGATCTAGATGAGCGATAGACAGAGATCAAGCAGGTCTTACGTGAAGACTGAAATGTTGCAATAGGCGAGACACAATCAGAACAATCCGAAATGAATATGAATGTGTACACCGAGGGCGAGATATAGTCCATTGTTGTCTTGAGTTTATTTGATTATGCACTGAAATTGAGTCGGTAAAATTGGTAGATGTACAGATTCAGTGAGTCCATGCATCCGCAGCAGTGGACGAGTTTGGATCTCCGGAAAACCAATCAGGTCGAAGAAAGCGGCCCATTAGTTTTCAGATGAATGAATTGTAATGCGATCAGGTACAATTGTGCAGGTACGACAATACGGGAAATCGAAAAAGAACGACGCCGGGTGATTTAGGCTTCATTCATCTGAAAATCTTCCATACGCTGAAGTGTAGAAGAAACATACGTAACAAAATTTACCAAACACGAAGTTTACCATCATAATACTCATCGACTTAGAGAGCACGTAACAACGACTGCTTTCCATGCATGATGATCAGCAGCAAGGTCCCGTCTCTTAGGGACAATCTCAGTCAAAAATAACGAGAGAGAAAAGAGTGTGAAGAGAACTACAAATATCCAGTTCGTTCGAAACGACCGGCGGCGTTAAACAAGGATGTTCCATTTCGCTATTCCTGTTCAACTTCGTCATCGACGAGCTAATGGAGAATGCCTTGCGAAATCTTCAGAATGTGGGCGTCGAACTAGGAAATAGTGAAAAGCTATGTGACCTAGATTACGCGGACGACGTTGTCTGCTTGTTCGAATGCATGGAACATGCTCAGCGTGCACTAGATAATCTCGCAAGAGCTGTAGCTCCATTCGGCATGCGCTTTGCACCTTCAAAGTGTAAGGTGATGTTACGAGACTGGACGTCAGCGATTCCGAGCTTGATGCTCGATGGGGAGGTGCTGGCAGTTGTCGATCACTTCACCTACCTCGGTAGCTGCGTGACGACGGATGGGAGCACAGTAGTGGAGGTGAGTACACGGATATCCAAAGCTCGAGGGGCGTACGCTGGATTGAAGTACTTGTGGCGTCGATCTGATATTTCACTGAAGTTGAAAGGTTGTGTATATTGTGCCATGGTGCGTCCAGTTTTGTTGTATAATTGCGAGACTTGGGGTCTGTGTGCGGAAGATATTCGTCGTCTTGAGTTTTTCGATCACCGCTGTTAGCGTAGTATCGCTAAGATTGGGTGGAATAGCCGAGTGAGCAGTGCTGATATCAGAAATTGGGTATTGAGTACTATATCAGAAAATGTCCTATCACAGTGTATCCAGCTTAGTAGACTTCGTTGGTTGGGGCACATGTTACGGATGGCAAAGACGTCTATGGTGCCGTTCTGTTTTCCCTTCCTACTCGAAGGTGGAAGATGTCACGTGGATGTTAACAGATGACGTGGCAGCGAGGAATGAGAAAATGTACAGCAAACTTAGGAAAAGTAGACGCTTCACATCTTCGTGGTCGGGGTCCAAAATATCCGTCTTCCAGTTGGCTGGATACACTGAAGGATATGGCTGCGAACCGCGAACAGTGGCGATCGGTTGTCACTTTCTGTCAAATCAGAATGATTGGCCAGTGTGTGTTTGTACTGTTAGACTGTTCATTTGGTGTATCGGCTACTGGGGCATTCTTTCGTTTTCCCACCCCTGTAGATCCACTCCATGTTCATCTTGTATACTCATTCTCTCTGTTTCCGAGTACAGCATGGTGAGAAGGGCAGTTATCAGTGAGGCTTGCCCTGTTGTTTACCGCTGTACCATCGTGATTATGATGATGTGTTGCATTTGCCAAGGTGATTCATTTGTTGGCTCAAAATAACCTGCGTCAGGTGTGGACTGCAGCAGTAAGATCCGTGCTTCTGTTTGGTCTGTCGACACGATCATCGCGGGTGGAGGACATACGAAGATTGTCGGCATTTCAACACCGATGTCTTTGTAACATCTCTCGAACCTGGTGGGAACACCGTATAAGAAATGTGGAGGTTCGGCAGAGAGTCTTAGGTTCATTGGTTAAATCACTCGATGAAGCACTTAAACTCACCAGGCTAAGATGGTTAGAACGTGTTGCACATGTCTCCTGACAGGAACTTGGCGCGTATTATTTGATGTTGCTAGTAACGGTTGGAAGATGACTAGGGATAGTCCGTCCATCACACGGATGATGGTTATGAGAAATCTAACCAATGAACTTGACCATATAGCTCGTGTTAGACTTCCTGGGTTGAGTCCAAGGGCCCCCCCCTACTCAGGGGTTAGATATGTTAGAGGAAATGGCAAAGTGTCGCTATCAGTGGCGCTCTTGTATTCACAAACTTTCCTCATCTACTTGGTGTTAGCGTTTGTATTCCTCTTTTCACTCTTTTCTTTCTCACTATTTCCTACTGAGGCTGTCGCTAGATGAGAACGAAAGGCACCGCTCGCAGTGCATGGGTAATGTTTGTCTGAACGGAACTGAATTGCAGTATACTATGAGCATATAAACTACAGATCGCGAATAACAAAAATTGATTCACTGTAATTTTATCGCCGTGGTCAATGATATTTGAGCGTTCCTGAACCATTACTATCACAGTATTTATTGAGTGCTGTGAGGCTGAATTGTAATAAAAAGCGAACCTGGGCACGAACGTTTGAGTTGGTTTGGTCGTTTCTTATAGTAAACTATGGAATAAGTTTGTCCTGTTTCATTATTTTGCATTTAGTGCTACCCTTTCATGCTGTCATATCTACCATATTTATATGTATGCTGTAATTGATGTTGTGTTGGCACCGGCGTAAACATAAATCTGCATACCATACCTTTGTACGTTCGTTTTGCTGTTGGGGTTCAAAAACAAACGGCGTACGTGGTTGATCCCTTAATGTGTGTGTGTTAGCGTATCTTTGTCGAATAGAAATGTACATAACCATCTTATCTTTGTATAGTTTTTTTGTGCATGTTTATCAGGAAATATATCATCACTAACGATCAGCTTAAGTATTGCTCTCTGACACAAACCAAATCTGCTTTATAGCATCTTTATCACCCCGGATGTAATTCACGAGAATATTCATGTGGGTTTGTCTATGCCACTTCAATCTGTTGTATTCATTACTATGCATTAGTCAGTCAGCCACCATTTAGACCATCATTCGAATAGGGATAAATGTGTTGGTGGTTAGATGAATGTGTGGACAGTCGGGCACATAAATCGGAGCTTGGTTTGTTCCTTTTTTGCATTTCCTAAGGGGTCTCCCTTGCGCTCACCAACAAGACCGCTAACCAAATAGCATCTGAACTGGTCAATTGTCGTTCAGATTGGTGCGTCCCGGTCAGTGCCACTTTGTCCCGTTTTCACCTCTCACCCACCTACCTGTCGATACGTTTATCCACCAACTCGCCACTGCCGTCATCGTTGCTTAACCCGTTCCACGCCCTAGTTGTTCGGGCTGGTTGGCTAACTAACCAGCTTTTCGTCTTGTTTTTATCTCACAAATCACTACCGCTGCTACTACCATTGCGACCGCCGCCATCATATGTACTGCCCCACCGTCGCGCAGCGACTTTCTTCGGGTCGCGTGCACACGTTCTGATTCTGTTACCTGTCTGTGCCAAGTCCGTCTATCTACTCGCTCACAATTGGCCTGCCCGCCTGTCTGTCTAACCATCGCGTCGTCACTGCTGGCGTTGCTGCCCCCTACTTTGTGGGTAGTGTTTGCAGAGCGCATATACTCCGGCTAGCGAACGTGTGCGGGTGTGCAGACTAACTGGCAAATAAACGGGTTTACAGACGAGTACATAACACTCATACTTCACATTCATTCGATGCTCCCGTTCGTTTGCTTGCCTGACTGTCCACTTTATTCCCTGTTGCTGTTCGTTCTGCGATCACCCGCCTGACATTCATGTTGGTCAGCCATTGCTCCCGTGTTTAAGCCAGGCTAAGAGAGAGGGTGAACGGGTGGATCAGTTGAGAGAGCATAACATGGACCAACACAGATGCTTTATGATCAATGGGTGTTCTCAAACTTTAGGCTGTCGTTCGTCTTCACCTCGTCTAACGGTCCCTGCAGATCATCGAGACAAAGAACCTACGACTTGACTCGCGAATCATCTTTCATTTAAGGCCCTCTTGTAGGCAATATAATGCACGCAGATCCGGGCAAGAATTTATTATTAGTGGTCCGATAGTCGACACGAATGTTCGCAGCGTTTTTTGATCCGTTCATCCAGTAACTGGGTGTCTAGGTTAGTCAGTTATCAGTGTTTGTGAATGGAAATCGAGAAAAATTTATGAATAAAATAATGTTGACTACTGTTCTGCATACGCGTGACCAACTTCCAGTAAAGGTTCGAGGCACTGTCAGCGGAAAATATTCGTTTGTTCAGAAGTCACTAGTTTCTCTCAACGCAAAACCCATTGATCTGTACATGTTTATTTGTTTAAGTGATAGACCACCACTTGTTTCGTTTACTTTCTAATTTCCTTTGGAAAACAAACATCATTCAAATCTCATGTTAGCACGATATGTGGTCACGTTTTTGGACAGCTCAGTATTGATCTAGCTTGTGGCATGAGTTTGTTGGAATACACCAACCGCACGACTGCATTTCATGTTCACCCATCGATTGAATTGGGTAGTAGTAATGTCTGTGTGGTTTGTATTAACAAAGCTAGTGTAAATACGATCTCGGGACAGGTTGTTTATGTCGCCCTTCACAGCTCTCACAGTCAACAATGGGAAGCAATCAAAGGACGCAGAAAAGTTGTTATCTAGACAGCTGCATTTCACCCAGGGATCTGTTATCGAATGAAATGTCCGTCTGTATTCTGTTTTAGGCATTCGCCGCCGACCTATGACTCCTGTTCACCTTCCACAGATCATGTGCACCACTACAGTTAGATGGACTCTTTTTACGGCTTAGAAGTTTGACTACTGTGAGTGTAATATGCAAACTTTGTTTTATGTTCGAAGTTTTGCTCGAATCCGATAAGTACACGGGATCAGTAGTACGTCGGGACTAGGCCGATTGGGTGCATGATGCTTCTCGATCGGACGTTGCCACAATGTTGTTCAGGTTATCCAGAAAAGTATGCGACCTATTTATATTCTCATTCAGACGCGCAACGCTGTCCACCTGTTCCACAGTGCTTTCCGTAGTTTAGGCGTTTTACGCCACAATTTAAGAGTCTTGGAAGATTGTTCACCTGTGGCGCAAGGCTCTTGAGCCACGGAACCTGATGTAGTCATGCGGATCTTTCGTCCTACAACAGTCTTGAGATTTATGGTTGTCGATTTTCTGACCGTATTTCAGTTTGACCCATGGTACGCTCATCTATTTCCTTTTATTTATCCTTTAATCTGTCGTTGTTTTTCTTGCAGATGTTTGCACTCAGTGCCCACAAAGAGATGCGTGTACATTGCTCACAGACATTTTGACCGCAGTATTCAGATTGAATCACAGTCCATGGTCAAATGAATGACTTGTTTGAGCACAGCATTCTGGATCGCGGATAGTCGACTTTTGGGTCCAAATTTCCCCGCCTGACTTTATCACAATTCGCTTTGTTTTCTATTTCGAGTCGTACAATGATGAGGTGAGTCTGTGGTTATATATATATATATATATATATATATATATATATATATATATATATATATATATATATATATATATATTCCGTCCGCGAATAAGGGATCCTCCGTAATCTGATTTTTGTCCCATATAAATTATTGCAGTGACGTTTACACGCTGTTTTAACTGGATTGTTGCATGTCATCGCTCATCCTAATGTGAATAATCGCCCCCCACTCACAGTTCTTTGTCTCGGCAAGATATTTTAAACACGGTCCTCGTTGCTCTTTGTTAGCTTCGTGTATTCCTTCTATTCATGATGATATTGATTTACTCCCTTTTTCAGTTAATATGCATAAGTGATACAATGTTTCAGGAAGGGAGTCGCTGGCAATCAGCGGCTGCCGAAAGGGGATTGACTGTCGGTGGCAGGCTTCGAACCCGGGATCTCCGAGTTCGATGTTTGGTTTATCAGCGCCGGTCAAATGGCAGATAATCTAAGCGGTTTTTTTGTTGATAGTCCGATTTCAGAGGAGCTGTTCTTTATGTAGTGTTCCTACTAGTGATAGACATTCCTTGTTATTCATATACATTGTTCAGATTGCAAGTCATCCAGGCGATCTTTCCGTCCATTTTGAGTAACGCTTTCCCTGTTTTGGATTTCCTTTGCATTTGTACTGAAATGGAACAAAGCCCCCCTCCTCTGCCCTCACAAATTAACGGCTCGCAAATATGACTTTAAACTTTGCAAACTGTTACAACTGAGTGTGTCATAGCTTGGCACAGTTTTGGTTAAGAATTTTACAATGAGCCACGCACATCTGAAAACCGTCCAGTTTAGTGTATTTTACGTCGAATCTCACCCGATATTTTGTAGTTCAGCGAACCAAATGGAGCTCTCTTTTACACCTCCCTCTCCTTGTGTGTGTCTACATTCTCTGGTGCTCATCTTCGCTCACTCATGTGTGTGTATCTGGTTGATCTACTCAGCTTGTCATTCCCGTATCGGAGTCTGTTTCTCAAGTTCATTTTGAAGGTGCTTGCATTCCCAACCCAAATACGACTACCACCCAGCGAGCCTGTGTCTGTCATTCGTTCGTCTTTGCTTGTGGTCTGTCTGTGTGCACCTGACAAGTTCCCCTCTGCTTATTTCGGCATCCAATGTAAACACACACTTGCCAGACTCTACTGGTGACTTACCAAACGATATACGATCCCAACCGTCGGTCCGTCTTTCTTCGTCCGCTCGGGTTGCATAACATTGCGCGACGGAATCGTTGCTTACCTCGTCTCTCCGTATTCCTGCGGTCAAAGTGTGAGCATTTCCTTCATTTTTCTCAGCCCATGAGGTGTGTTTATGTGCGTGTGTTCATTTGGTTAGTTTGAACCACCGTAGTGTCTGCCATGTGCATGCAGATATGCATGTCCGTCTACTCGACCGAATAGACACAACAGTCGAATTAAACGCTCACGAACTAACTGATTCACGAGCTCACCCGCCGTTTGTGTGTGTGATTGTTTGTGTGTGTGATTGTTTGTGTTTGAATCTGGGCCTGTGTTTCGGTGGGATTTGGTATTCACGGATCTGATGTCAGCTCCAAAGGTCCCATCTCATTGCCCGTGCGCATCGCCCCGTGGCCATCACTTGCATCAGAATGAAGACAACTAAGTTGTCGACCTTACTTTACGTTAAGTTCACATCGAGAAATCGCATTCACAACCGCTTGCACACGCCCGTGACTGTTGCCTGAATCACTCCTGCACTGGTGTGTATGTGTGTGCGTGCGTGAGTGTGTGATAATCTGGTGAGAGCGCAGACCAAAGCGAGGAAGAGTGATAAAAAGTGATTGCGTGTATGTAGGCGTGCTATTTGTTTGACCTGAACATCCTACGAACTCTTTGGCCTCCCATTCACAACTGACCCGTTTGATTAGATGTTCTGTGCATGTATGCGGTGTATATGCCTGGACATATGCGGATGTCAAATCAGGGCATGCTTTCCAGTCCGTCTGTGCTCCATCAGGTTACCTCGTTCTTTCAAGCAGTGCACTGACTACGTGAGCAACAGTGATAGTGAGAACTAGCAAGCTGAATCATGCTCTCTAGATTGGCATTGTTCCGTAATATGTAACTAAATCTTTTTCACAACGGGGTTTTTTATTGGTTTTTTATTCTACCATTAAATGTCTCTCTTAGTCCACTAATCGCGAAGCGTTGCGTTCAATAAGACCACCATAACGATCGGGGGACTCCCTAATGAAAGACAAACTCTGAAATTCTGAATGCAATTACGCCTGTTTTTGGTAATAAACAACTGTGCGGTCACTTGACTTATTACCACGATTGAATGACAGTTTTAGGCTTCTCCCTTCTCTATAGAAAATGGACAGGAAGCGCTAGGACGAACCATCTCCGAAGTCAGTTGTTAATCCACAATTGTCCTTTGTCTCATTTAGAATCGGTAACTAGAAGCAGCTTCAGCTTTTGATACCTGATTCGTATTTTTCGCAGTGCACACTGTTTACCTATCAAGGGTCGAGTGTACGCTACAGCAGTTAGGCTGTTCTGTTTGGTTCAGAAACATGAACACCGCGGATGGCGGTCACACGAAGATTATCGGCATTGCTGGACTCTGGTGAGAATACTGGATCAGCAATGCTGAGGTTGGGTTTGGAGTATTAGGCACGCAAAACGAAGCATAGATGGAACATTGAAGATTTCCAGATTAATTTGGTTTGGGCATGTGTTACGCGTGTCCCCTATTAAGATTCCTGGGCGCTCAGTTTTTTAATTAAGATTCTTGCGCATGAGTGCAGTGGAAGGGGTGTACTGCAGAGCCACGAATGCTTATTGAACCATTAGAGATGACCAACCACCAAACTCTGTGACTTGGAGTGATGGAGAACAACATAAAGTCCCAATAGATCAGGTGCGGTAACGAGCCGAACGACGGTGGGTTACTGCCTACCACAAAAAAAACCGGTGCTGGCGGACATTCGAACCTCTGGCCTCCGAGTTAGTAAGCAAACGCTCTAAACCACTCGACCACCACAGGCCACGTAGTGATTGGAAGATAAGCAAGGGTGGCCGGTCTGCAAAAGTTGAAGAAAAGTATAACTTGACCAAAGGAATTAGCCATGTGGGTCGTGTTAAACTTCTTGGATGGAGTTCAAGACGTCCACCAACTCAGTGGTTAGATGCTTAGGGAGATATGGTTAGATGGCGAGGTTGTATTCACACACTTGTTACTGCTGTTTGCAGTTCTCTTCTTACCGTTCCCACACTGTTGGGCTTTTTTATTTCCGATTGCGATTCGTGCTGAAGGATAGCGACCAGAACTGCTGCACGCGGTGCATGGTTAATAGTTGTTCCGGCTGAGCTGAACTAAACAGTACGAACCAACGTCAAGGTGTAATAGCCCTCCTCTCCCCCAAATCAGTTGTTCCCTTGCTCTGGTTTTCGTGGACAGACCATCATTTCTTACTTGCTGTTCTCGTAAAACGTGGACACCTGCTCACGGTGCCTAGGACGATATTCAGAAACTCATGGATACCAGAGTTGGTCTAGTGTGACCGCACCCACTGCGTGTATACATCGGTTCAAAAGATGATTTCAGTGCCGTTAGGGCATATTCAACGAGCTTGATATTGCATTGCATTGAGGACTTCGCCGTTTCTTAGTACAAATTTCTTAAAATGTTCATGTTGGTTTATGAGTTCTTTTTCATCATAACTAGATGTGTGACATTTTCTTGCAAAGCAAGAACATGACCGGTCAAACCCGTGTTTGAAATTTTTTTTGTCAAAGTCCTCGTGGGATTTTCTATTATCTAAGCCCACATTAAATGATTAGGACCTTCAGATTTCCTCTTCACCAGTGGACTTCATAGGGCACACGACAATAGTTTTTCCTTTGTGTCTTGCTGGATCGTACGGTGAAGCAGATTCCAAATTCATTAGCCATAGTCTTGAAAAATCCGCCATTGGACTTCAGCACGCAGAGTAAGTACACTGATAAGCTTTGGGAAAATTCTCCTCCCGTTAGTTCGATCCTCAGTTTACCGATAAATAAAGAACTAGTGGAAATGGGTACAAGTTCCCTCTCCAAGTATTTTCGTCAGTTGTAATATCCCTGACTGTTTCAATTGTTCTTTTGGTGAACTTCAGCAGTTTCGGGTCCCAACGTACATTTTGTAGCTTCAAATATTCTCCATGCTGTTTTCATCAGATGAGAATGTGACATGTCTCGTGTCCAGTCTACTCATGTGCTGTTGATGTGTAGTACTAAATCTTAATTTGCCCCTAATTTCGGAGAAAACTACCGAATTTTCAGGTTAGCTCCATATATTACTTGTAATCGAATCCCTTCGGAAGGCAAATAAGTAATACCAGTGTGTTACAGATAGAGCCATGGACTAATGATGCAATCGAATTTTTCTAGGCAATGATGAGAGTAAAATGATACCGAAATCGTGTACCGTAAAAGCTGATTCGAGACCTATATGAATGCCTTCAGTCACTGGCGGTGAATTATCATTCTAGCTCATTTATCTTAGTTTGATTACATCGAAGTATTTTTTACTCGAAATCAGACCAGAAACCAATTTTCCAAGCCTATGGAACACTTCAACTGAACGTAGATTATTTCTGTCAATTTTATTCGTCACTAGCGTAAATGCGTTCAAGAATAAATCACAAATCATCTGCTTCACCGGTTGTACTTTTCATGTGCTGCTTCGATATATATGTATATATATATACACACACAAACACAAGCTTGTAGTCATGTGAGCGAACGTCTTTTCATTTCGTTTGTCAGACCCGCCTGTGCCTACCCACCTGTCCTTCAACCGGGTCTACAAAATGGACCGGATATGTACGTTTCCGATCGGGATTCTTTTAGTTTCGGTATTATGGGTCAACAAAATGCCGGTTGTGTTCCTAACTTAACTTCTAGTCCAAATGGCAACTTGTATCAGATGTCCTCATCGATCGGTCCGAATCCTGCCGGATTAAGCGGCATGGGTAGCGGAAACAACGGTGGTGGAGGTACGGGTGGAAACATGCTTTCTGTCGGCCCCACTCATCCAGGCTTCTCTTCAGTTCCAACTACCAACAGTTATTCTCAGATGCACATGACTCAGCAACAGCTTCCTCCATATTCGATGGGCACAGATATGATCCCCGCGGGCCACCATCTTGCCAGTGCGAATCCTGCTCAGTTTGCTAATCACCAACCCTATGCTCAGGTGATCGGACCGAATGGTGAAAAAATGATGCAACAACAAATCATACCAATGAGTCGTAATTCTGCTTTGGGCTACAGCAGTTCCCGAACATCGAATACGACTAATTCCTCGGGATCACAGCAATCCATCGGCCCTGGACCAACTCCGCAATATGGAGGTATGGTGTCGGGTCCGAATTCCAGCATTCCTCCGCAACAAGCGCAGTCCCAACAACAACCACCGCCCAATCGGATTCCATCAAATCAAATGGGACCAGGACGGACGTGCGTTCAACCCGATATTGTTAATCCACGTTCCATGGGTTCTCGATCCATTTCGGGGTTGTCTGACCCGACAACAGGTAGGAGTTTTCTGTTAATTGCAACATGAAATTGGTGAGTATATCCTTATCGGATACTGTCATCTTTTCGTTATGAAGCAAAAAAATTTTCGACTGTTTAAACCCAAGTTATAGGTAGACAAATAAACCTTGTAGTTCAAGAACACACAATAAAGAAGCATATGAAAGGAACAAGTTGTTGATAATACTGAGAAAATAAACTGGCCTCATTGGAAGGTACAAGGGGGGATTTTGTCATGCATCTGGCATTTGCGTGATCGCCTTCACGCAGTACTATTGGTATCATACCCTGTTCTGGTGTGTTCAGTCACTCAGTTGGACTAAGCGTAAGCGGCAAATGTGAAGTAAATTCAAGAGTCTCATCGGACGAGATTCGTCCGTAATGTGGTTTGTCTGCGATTAGCCACCAATCTCGCGTCGTGTATCGCCCACATCATGGATTACGTATGTTCGGTTACGAGGGGCAGATCATCTCCTCCTCTGTGTCTGTACTATGACCCGCTTCCACGGAACTCATGCCAGATCAATTTATTTTCATGGATCGTTCGTCTTATGATTTTACATTGCAATAACAATATTGCGATCGTTGCACACTTCCATTCTGGTGAGGATAGCTTCACGTGAATTGCTGTTTGTTTCAATTATCAAGCAGTTCATCGAACTCTACTCGGTTGATGTGTGAATCCATTGCATGTGGTGTGTGATTGCTTGTGGTCACTTTTAGTTCTTTGTTTTTATGCCTCCCTAGTATAGATTGATTGCCGAAGCAGTTAAAGGTTTGAAAGTTCACGTATTGGCAGTATTGGTGCTGGACAGGTCTGAACATCCTCATCATTGAACTTGCTGGTTTCGAACTTCTAGGTTCCCGTTTGCATGATCTTTGATATGGGGAAGATTCACTATATAAAATTGTGACACTTAGCCATGATTCCTATCCGTCTTCACTGTGATCCAGATAGTTCTTAGTTCTTCTGTTGTGTACATTGAACCCAGTGATCAGCAGTACAGTCCTAGAGTTCTCGGTGCTATCGTGCGAATCAGCCTCTGAACGTCCACTGAGAAACTGTTGTTGCTCATTCCATTTTCACCGTGCTGCCACTACTGTTAGTACTACTAATACAACTGCAGCTGCTATCACTACTAATGATGCGGGCTGTGCTTGTGATTCGTACACGCACACACCAATTCCACGTGACTGTATCTGACCGATAGGTGGGTCAGCGTTCGTAGGCTCCATTGGTTTATGTGCACACATATGTACCTGTGTGTGCACGTACTCTCTGTTGCCTTGTCCCGTTTTCGGTTCAATCACAGATCTCGCCATCAAATCGATTCGTATGACAGTGCCAAAAGTTTACCTACACTGGCTTGTTTGCGTGCCTGTGTGCGTACACACGCAAGTTGTGTGCTCTTGCGTTTGCGCGTACTGCATTCGTCTTCATTCAGTTCTGATAGTAACTGATGTCCTTTGTGGTTTGTCATAGATAATCGTGCATTTTGTCCCGAAGCATGACCAGTGCTCACTGTTTTCATTTCTCATGATCCTGTTTCTACACACTAACTTTACTCTGCGGTCCTGATGTTTCCCCGTGCAGGCTTTCAATCCCCTTCCGTATATGTGTCCTATTCCGGACCGCCTGTATCCCAATCGGGTCCAAGTTTGCAAGGGCCTCCTTATTCCATCGGAATGTCTAATCCCCCAGGCCTTTCAGTTCCCGCTATGGTCAATAATAACACCAATACGAACAGCTCAAATATGCCACCAGTCGGCACTCCCTACTCTTGCGGGCCCAACCAGCCAATCAGTGCGGCCGGGTCTTGTGGTCCTGGACGTCCAGTTGGTCCTGGTTCTATGCTTCCCGGTATGCAACTGACCTCGGGACCCTATCCTCCATCACAGTCGACAAATCGGATTACGCCGACAGGATATACGATTTCACAGTCTTATACATCTCCTATCCCTGGAACGGGACAATTCCGCACTCAATCGAGCGGCCCAACTCCACGTTCCTCTACTGATACAGCTTCTCCCACTCCCCAGATTCTCAAAGACCCCTCAGGTCCTGGATGCCTAGGCTCCCAACCGCCCCCTCCTTGCTCATCAGCTGGACCTAGTGCTACTGGGTCGCCTAATCCGAACGGTTCGTCAAACAAAGGACCTCGCGGTGCGAATGTTACAAATCCCAACGCCGGTATGTTCGGCTCGTCTATGATGTCCACCGGATCCTGTTTGACACCAAACAGTGCACTCACACCGCCTGTAGGTTCTGGTCCCGGTGGTATGATGATGAGTGGACCACATCAATCTATAGTGAATTCTATGAATGGCTGTCTCACACTCGGACAAGATGGTGAAGTAAAAGTAAATTTCTCAATATGTGGCAGTTTCCTGTTTTTTGTTATTGATCGATTCATCGTCTTGTGAATACATTTGGATTATTGTTATTTCGAGTACATGATGAAATGTTAGGCCACGATAGAACAGTGAAGAAGAGGTTTTTCTCTAACCACAACCGATTTCTTCCGTGTGACTTGCAGTTCACGATGAAACACACATGAAACGTTAGATATGTACAGATCCTCTGATGACGTTTGCAAAATTGGTGACAATGCTGAAAGTTTATCTACCATTGGTCATATCGTGCGGTCAATTTCATTATCCCATCTCTTTTCAGTATTGTTGGTTTGTTTTCACTCGTGTTAATGAGCATCATGTAGTTTCGGTAACAAATATTGTGATATGAAAAAATTTTGATCGTGTCTCTCTGTTGCCACAGATTAAGAATATTGTCTACTAAATATCAGTACACCGGCTTGAACACGTTTTTACGGTGCTTTTCAACTTTCGAGAGATAAAAAAAGATTTACTTGTCAAACGAGTTAACAGTTCGGACAAAACTTCATCCTTGTTTGTTAAAACACGTGCAAGACAAGGAACTACCGAAGT
Organism: Fasciola hepatica; assembly: GCA_948099385.1. Classification (NCBI taxonomy): domain Eukaryota; kingdom Metazoa; phylum Platyhelminthes; class Trematoda; order Plagiorchiida; family Fasciolidae; genus Fasciola; species Fasciola hepatica. The sequence goes on from CANUEZ040000101.1 coordinate 629,791, forward strand.
TTTGTGCAGATATAACTTCAAAGGAATTAGTCGAAACACAGAGCGGGTCAACTGATGGTTGTTCCCACAGAGCATATCTTCCAATACTTACATTCATGCTAAAGTCGCATTGCTGGCTGTTTTCAGTACGCGACCAGTTATAAACAGCTGACTATAACATCTTTCTGATATAAACTGAATTTCTAGCTTTCTGTGGTGAACGGCGATCTGTTTTCAAAATACCACTATCGCAACAAAGAGAAAGGCAAAGTATAGTCGAATTATATCAAACCGAGAGTTCGCGGGTTGACCAACAGTTGCATTTGCGCAACGATGATCAATTACCTGCACAAACGTAAGCCACCAAGTGTCATGACAATGATGTTCCGCCAACTCGTACTTAAATGGAAGAACTAAGGAAACCGCGTTGTGGTATACCTAATTGAGGAACGGCACAACAAGAATATCAGGCATATTTGAGGGCTTATCCTTTTATTCACCGAACTTTTTCGATTCTCCCACTTGACGCTGATATTTCGTTTCCTCGGAACTTTTTCGTTATGTTATATCAGTGGTTTGTGTTCGTATTGGCATAGTTAAGTTGACTTACTGTTTTATCAAGGGCTTCGGATCACTTATGTTCTTGCGTTTTGTGTAAACTAGGCAGATTTTTGATTCCCACCTAGTATATTCCATTTTCGATGGAGATCAACCAGTTTTTGTCGACGAAACATTCAACCCAAAGTTCCAGTTTATCTGGTACATTAATGTTGGGAATTTTATGAATCTTTTCTACATTATTTTCGTTCTCCGCCAATGTTCTCTATGAAAACTGATGCTTCCTGCCCTCAATAAAAAAAGCTTGATATTGCTCGCAAAACAAGATTTGACGATCTTAGCCTTTCTCCTATTTCAGTAGTATGAACACTGAGCAAACTGAAAGCCCCTTCCGAACAACTTTTAGGTTGTTAGAACTGGTTTTCATCGCGGTTCAGAATCATTTGTGGTGGAACGCAATGCAGCCAGACGAATCCACTTTGTCTGGAGTATAGTTCAACTTAAAACGTTTCCTACTGCGTCTGTTTTGCTACTCACATCTCATCGATGTGGGCCTTGGCTACAACTCTTCTTCATTTCTCTTATCTTCGCGTTCCATTTTGCCGTCAAGCTCAATTCAATCCAAGCTCCTGATGGGTGTTACATTCAGTCCAGACCAATTTCCTCCGGTTCTCGCGATCCGACACTGCCCGTGGGAATGTCTATGAACGGGTCGGTCTGTTCGTCCGGCGGCGGTGATCCTATTCTCTCTTCCTCCGCATTTCATGTGGGCCCGGGTCAAATGAATGTTACCTCTGCTGGTATGCCATATGCTCCGGGGCAACAGGTAGGTCTCATATCGTTAGTTTCTTTGATCCGTAGTTCGCACAATATATGTGCAAAAAAACGAGCGACTGCCTTGGCTTGTGGAATACTTGTTATCTCAATCCCTTCTACATTACTCGCAGGAATTCCCCTCACCGCCCAAAACCACTACATTGATGAAATCCTTTACTGAAAACGGAACGTTTTGTTTGCGAATAGAATTGTGTGGTCGTTCTCAAACAATCACCCACCAGTTTATGGTTGAGTCACCTTTGGATGGTATAACAGCATCTACTCGTCGAATCATGCTTGCTATCAGCCGTCTGATATTATCTTGTGTAATACCGTCCCATTCATCCCTGAAGGCGGTCTTCGACTCCATAAAGGATTTTGTATTGCCGCCTCTGATCCATTTTCCTCCCAAACTGATCCAATGAAATAGATTGGATTGATATCAGGAGACTGGTTTCGCCACGGGAGCGTTTTTGTACCGTGATGCACATGAAACTCGCGCAGGGCAAGTGAATGATATACAGGCCCGTTGTCGTCCTGGAAAAACGCCCTAGTAGTTCTCAGAAGGGGAGAGATGTATCGGATCATGACCTCTATGTTTCCGTCCATAAAAATCAGCTTACTCCGACCGTCCCACCAGATGGCCACTGGCGGATTACGGAATAAAAAAAAGAAATGGAGAAGGTTGTTTCCATCGTCAACAGATGCAACCTTTACCGGTTGATTAGAAGTATCGTACCACAGATACCCGGTGTGAGTGAGCTAATCAGGTAATCCGACGCCTCACTGTTTCACTCTCAGCGACTTTGTCTGGCTTATTGGGAGGAGCAGTTTAAGGAACAGTTCAGTTGGTCCACTTCAGCGCTGGACGTTACCAACATACCTGTCAGAGAAACAATGCAGGTAGAAATCACTCCTCTATCAGGAATGGAGGTTATGCCGGAGACAGGTTACTCGAAAAGGCACAAATCCGCTGAACCGGGTAGTATTCTTCATCCTTTTTCAAGAATGGAGGCGAAGTTTTCGTTCCGGAGTTACCAAAAGTCCTCCGGGTAATCTGGGATAGTGGACGGATTCTCAGGGGATGGTGTGAATCGGTGGTTGTGCCAATTTAGAAGAAAGGTGAGAGATCCTGTTTCGAAAGCCACAGAGGAATTAGCTTGGTAAGTATCTCGTCCAAACTGCTCACTGGTCTTATTCTCCACGGATTATCTAGCACTCGTGAAATGTGTATGCGTGAGAATCAAGCTGGTTTGAGACCCGTTTGTGGTTGTATTGACGATGTCTTTACTCCTCGGCAGACCTTAGAGCCCAGGTACACCCTCCGTAGGCCCACAGTCTCTGTTTTTTTTAAATCTGAAGTTGGCGTTCGACTCAGTCGACCACACAGTTGCCTGGCTCTGTCTCGCATTGAACTGTGTATCAGACAAGTTTATTTCTCTTTTCCAATGTTTTTATGCCAGCAGCGAAAGTGAAGCTCGTGCTTACGGCGATCTTTCACGCGAGTTCACCACGGAAAGTGATGTTTGTCAGGGTTGCCCCCTTTCGCCCTTCTTCTTCTTCTTCTTCTTCAACTTTGCAATTGAATTGATTCATGAGGTAGCCTTGTCCTCGTGTGAGAATAAGGGTATCGATCTTTACTCAGGCAGTAAACTGTGTGACTTGGAAAACGCGGACGATATTATTCTTTTGAGTGAAGATCGAAGTAAGTTGCAGGCCTTCTTAGATAGCCTAACCGACAGCATGGCAATGTTTGGGATGTATTTTACACCTTCAAAGTGTAAAATGCTGTTGGAGGACTGAGTTGGCTGGATACCAAACATTGTGTTAGCAGGGGAAGCTCTAGGTGAAGTGGATAAGTTGAGTTACGTGGGCAGTTACATTTCACCAAGTGGACAGATATCGGATGGGGTGTCATCGCGTATACAGAAGGCGCGTTTGGACTTTGCGAACCTCCTTCATGTGTGGCACTGGCGTGATATCCGATTGTCTGTTAAGGATAGAGTGTACACTGTGGTGGTTAGATGTATTATTTTATGCGGCTAAGAAGCATGGCGGTTAAGGGTGGAAGATAGACGAAGACTGTCTTTGTTTGAGCATCGATATTTCTGTAGTATTGTTGGAATGTGGTGGGAACACCATATCAGCAATGCCGCGGTTAGGTGTAGGGTGTTGGGAACCAGAGGTCAGTGTGTGGATCAAGTCCTGAATCTAAGCAGATTAAGGTGGTTGGGACATGTGTTACGTATGCCTATCGATAGACTCTCTTGGCGTTTGGTGTTTTCGGAAGCAGGTTATGATTGGAGGATAGGTTGTGATGGTCAGTTCAAGACGTGACAGGAAGGTATGAAGACCTCTGTCAGTAGATTTGGGCAAATGGAACGTGCTAGACTTCTGGGTGGGGATCCACGTGACCCGCCCACCGGGTAGCTGGAGACATCAAGTGATATGGGTAGATGTCGCGGGCAGTTGTGTAATTGCACTTGAGTTTGCGCATTGGTTTTGGCTTTTTTCATTTCATGCCTCAACTTTGTTTTGCCGTTGATTCAACTTTGGTGGGAGGTTTCAACTGAAATGAGAGCACGGAAGTTCGAGGTTTGTGTTTGAATGAAGTAAAGTGAACAATTGGGTTAACAGCTCTAGGATAATCACTTTTCCTATGATCTTTTTTGGGCAGCAATGTGTTGGTGACATGTTGCATTGTCAGTTGGAAAAACGTAACCCCTAAGATTTGCAACACCGTTTTTATTCTGCAACCCCTAGAGCCACTGAGTACAGGTCGCTGGCATAGCTGCCTGTTAACGATGTATTGCAACAGTCCCATGGTGTCAGTTGTTCCCATGGTGTGCAAGTTTGGTTTCCTGTTGTTCCAGACTGCATTAGATTCGCTAGTTCCCTTGATCACTCGACCTGTCGTTTGTTAAAAAAATGATTTAAGGTTGTATCGACACTCCATATGTGTATTTTTTTATTCCCGTATTGTCCGTTTACTTTAGTGACTTTTTTCTGTTCAGTTTCATTTATGTCAGAATTTATGTTTTCCGAAATTGGACCCATGTTCACCATGGTCACTAAGTGTCCATCCAAGGATCGGGTTGGTCTGTACGGATCACTTTTCCTAAATTCGGACGGGAGCCGTTCTTGCATTTGTTTGAACGTGGTTGTTGGTTGCAAGAGAGTCACTTTAACATTTCGTGAATATGTACCAGTGTAATCTCGCTAACGGAGTCCGTCGTGACTCACGTTGTCCACACCCTGATCAGTCGCATACATCTGGCGGATCTGCATGGCACCAACCTTATGCGGTTTGAGCACAATGCGCTCTCAGATCTCACTGGAGTGCTTCTTGTATGGCATGCTTCTGGACTTCATATGCAAGACAAAATTGGCAGTCGATTGTATTGGTTTTTACCTTATCTTGGTTTCGGCTGTTGTTCATTTTATGTCGTTTCTTTTTTGTCCTTGATTCGAAGATGGTGGGAGATTGCAACCGAATTCAAAGCGGAGAAGTTGGAGGTTGATGGTTGAATGGTCTGATCTATAATCGCTAATTTTCTTCCGATCATTCGACAGAGATGCTTTGTTGACTGGGGTGTTTGTGATTGGTCTGAGGATAACTCCCCAGTTAAATTGGAACTGCATCCTGATGATGTCATCTGGACTAATGATAGACAGTTTTAAGGGGCTAAATGCCGGTCTCAGCATTTTTGTCTGCAACAATCTGTGGATCATATCTGGATTTGGAACTCAGATTGTAAGCGATGATCCCCGTAGGTAGTGATGATGTCCCTCAGTGAAGAGCGTTATCTTCCTGATTGTTTCAAAAATCACTTCAGCAGGTTAGATTGTGAAATAAGGTCAGTCATAATGTGTTTGTATGTCGTTTTGTAAATTTCCTGTGGTTTGTTTGTCATGATGGATCTCACTGGTTTCGAAATCTTGATCTGCTTGGTATAGACTGGTCTGTCGCACTGCGTTCCGTTCGCAGTTCTTGTATTAGGATGGAGATCAAGTGTTGATGATGTGCAAAACGAGGCACAGAAAATCTATCGCAGCTCGCCTGCGGGAACATATATTAGATCCATGCACTTGTTTATTTGGATTAGGCTAAAAAACAAATATCCGTGAGCGATGATGATCTTTTTTGTCGTTTTTTGTCACTGCAAATTGTTTGGGAACACACACAGACAGACTACGAATTCTGTTTAACAATCGAATTGGTACGTCCTTCTTGTAGGTCTAAACTCTCTGAGTCTTCAACTTTCTTGGCTTGTCCCTGCTATTCTACTTCTATTTTATGCTACCTCATGAATGCAATGAAAGGGGCATATTCCACAGTCTCAAAGGTTCACTGTACTATTGAAACAAGCAGGGGCAATGCTCTTTTGACGAGGGTAGCACGTGTGTGTGATCTGTAAGAGCACAAGAGAAGGAAAAACCCAATGAGCCCGAGGTCCAGCAAGTGTATCAGCAGGCACCAACACTTACATCAAACGAACAACAAGATGGCGGTCTACAATCTGACCGTTACACTATATTGAATAGCCAGAAATCTGACCCTGAGATTTGGAGTGGAAAATCATAGATCGGACGTGGTAGCCAACCATTTGAATTTCAGCGGAATTCTCTTGATTACTGCATGGTGTTGATAACGGTGTTACCTTTAACTGGTTGTTAACCATCATTTCCTCTTGGTTTCATTTGGAATAAATGGTGTGAAACTTCAGGATCACCATCGCTCACTGTCGGCGAAAGCTCTCAGTTCTCGTATTATTGATACATAACTTGTCCTGTCTAGAAAAAAACAACTTTTTGACTGCATTGATTGTTGATGTTTAGATCGGTTATCATGACAGTTGGTTCCGGGATGCCTTACGTGACTGGCCAACCTTGGTGTCGCCTTCGTGTGCGTCATCCAATCAAGGGTTTTATCGATTTGTGCGTGCATCGTCTTGCCTTGTAAAACCATTCCGTAAAGAAATGTCGGTACACTGTTCTAGTCCAAAGACACGTTATTTTTCTGACTAGGGTAATCAGGCCAGGGTTGACAACAAGGATAGTGAATATGCAACAATTTCGTTGCAAAGGAATACCCCCGTCAAATCAAACAAACTATTCGGCCAGATTTCTTGTCCGAAAATCTGGTGATGGTATGATGATCGCCTGTCTCATTTTGGTATCACGATCAAAAATTTGAAAGGTGCAGTCATTAAAATCGCTGACTGTTAGTATCACGATCGACTCTGACCGCGCACTGGTTGGCACTAAGCTGCCCATGTGCTTCGGTAGGCTTCCGAACGCACTACAACGACGGTTCGACTGCGCCAAGCTTTCCGACCCATCTTATCTTTCCGTCTTCCAAAACCCGCTAGCTGAGAAGTTAGAGATTACCGTACTCGCTAACAGAAACCAGCACTGGTCGAGAACGCCTTGCATTCCGCTGGCCCAGTGAGTTGTGGTCTGTCTCGTCGCACCATAAGACCCTGGATTTCTGCTGAATCTCTGCGCCTTCTCGACGCACACCAGTAGATACCGGCTGAAACGGAGCATGAGAAAATGCGACACGTAACGAGATATCCCCTTAGCGCGAGTCTTCGTAGGGACCGCGGAATGTGGTGGTTGCGACGTGCATCAGAGATCGAACTTGTTGCTTCCATGGGAAATCCCCTCAAGGAGTTCTTTCTCATTTGTGTCGACCGGTACGAAACAACTCGGTGTGAGTTAAACGATCTGTGAAGCTGACGGTTCGCCAATACACAATCAACTGTGGCGTCTCGGACTCAGGGCGGAATACTTTCAGACAGTCCAGCTGGCCCTAGATGTCAGTCTCCCTTATAGCTTCTTGTGCATAAGTTCAGTGACCCGTTTCGATAGCTCCACCCACGAAGGCGGACATCCACAGGGAAATCTAAGCCTTAGGACTTGATAAAGCGCCATGCTCCGTTGGCTTTCCTGATCCCTTTTTAAAGATGATGGAGTACAGCATGTTAGAAAACTTCATGAGTTGTTCCTAAAGTTTTGTAATTTTGAGCATATCCCCTGCTTTTAGATGAATCGATGGTTGTCCCTGTGACGGAATGCACCCAGCTCGTTTCTAATATACGGCTTGGTTCAATGAAGCAGACAGCACTTGATCGGTTGACCAGAATCGCCGACAAGATCGGAGCGAGTCCGGCGATCAGTGGATCAGTCAGCGGTTAATATTTGACCAGAGCCGAATCAACCAATCCGGGCGCAGCCAGATAAACTAGCCAGACGGGCCAATAAGCTCTTAAGCACGGTTTTGGTTATGACGGGCGCATATCTTATAAAACAATGTATTCTTTACCAGTCAAACGAAATTGATTCTGAGTCAGAATTGAGTTCTCACTAGAGTTAGTGGGACGGAATAAAACAGTCTCCATCTTTAAAAAGGGCTAGCTCAGTGACTGCACCAGCCATAGAAGTATCAGCCTTATACCAATTACATCGAAGCTGCTCGCGTCTGTCACGTTTCGTAGGCTGTACCAAACGCGTGAAGATCAGGCTAGGTTTCGCACCAGTCATGTATGTATCAATCAAATCTTCACTCTCCGACAACTGCTAGAGCACCATCACACTTTCGAAAGACCAACAAGCATCGTGTTCTTAGATATTTGCGTGGCTTTCGAGTTTGTCCATAAAATCGCACTACGGAATTGTTTGTTGAGAATTGGAGTACCTAATAAATATTTGCCCATCCTCGAAGAATTTTATCCTCACATGCCGGGTCGGGCTAAGGCCCACCGCCAGCTGTCGCCCTTTTATCGTCTCCAATGAAGTACGACAAGGTTGCCCTGTAACCCCTTTTCTTTTCAGCTTTGCCACAGCGTATCCAGCTTAGTAGACTTCGTTGGTTGTGGCATGTGTTACGTATGGCAAACACGTCTACTGTACCGTGTCCTATTCTCCGTTCCTCCTAGGCAGTGGAAGATGTCACGTGGATGTCAATAGATGACGTGGCAGCGAGGAATGAGGAAATGTACAGGAAACTTAGGGAAAGTAGATGCTTCACCTCTTCGTGGTTGGGGTCCAAAAGATCTGTCTACCAGTTGGCTGGATACACTGACGGATATGGCAGCGAACCGTGAACAGTGGCGATCGTGTTGTCACTTTCTGTCAAATCAGAATGATTGATGGATATGCGTTTGTACAGTTAGACTGTGTATTCTGTGTGTTGGCTACTAGGGCATTGTTTCCTTTTCCCATCCGTGTAGGTCCACTCCGTGTCCATCTTGTATATTTATACTTTCTAATTCAACGTGCAACGTGGTGAGAAAGGCAGTGGTCAGTGAGGCTTGCCCTGCTGTTTAACGTTGTACGATGATGATAGGGAATGCACTACGGCGGAGTTGAAATTCTCCTGGGGCACAGGGTTTTTGATTTGGAATATGCCCATGATTTCGTCTTAGAGTGTTTCAGTGCAGAAACAATTCGCCATGCTCTGAACCGCTTGGCGATTGCGATATCCACTGCACTACCTTCAAAGTGTAAAGCATTTTTACAAGACTGGCAGGAGCCCGTGCCTGCGCTCTACCTTCATGCTGATCAGCTCGAAATAGTCGATAATTTGAAGTATCTTGGGATCGTGAATGCAGTTTTATTTGGTGTTATGGAGGAGATCATACGACGAATAGCGAGAACCGGAACAGCTTTCACCAACCTGCGACACCTGCAACGCCGCCGTAATATCCGGTTCTCCTAATGGGTGAGAGTGATAGCTCTACTCCACCTTCGGTGGCTCAGATAAGTTCTGCCTGTCTGTTCACCGTTTTCCTTCATTTTCTGTGATTTTTCACGGTTTTGGAAGATAGTCTATCAGCTTCTTGATTTTGCGTTTCCGTAACAATGACAAGGGATCTACGAATACAATTAAGGGAGATTCCTGCGTGCTTTCGTTTGATGGGTTATTTCTTCTGTTGTATAGTAAAAAAAAAGAAAACGGAGTTGTCTAAAGCTAAAAGTAGAGGTCGAAGTCTGCTTCCGGTTGTTTGATGTTCCGTTTATCCCAGTTGCAGAGAGGCTGTGTGCGATCCAGTTGGTCTGAGACAGAGAGACAATCAATCATGCGATATTCCTTCTGTTCCGTCTATCTGTATGGGTTGTTTAACAGAGTATTTCATACTCGATCGTGAATGATGATAACACAAGGCACGGCCGGTTTGATACAGTGGAATTGGTGGAATTCTCTTTATGAATGTGTGGTCCTTTTCTCGGTGTTCTGTAGATTCAGCTTCTAGTTGGAGACAACTTCCGTGCATCAGTGTGGTCGCTTACTGGCGCGCGCACGGATGCACACGGATTCACTTGCTCGTTTCGCTTTCTCAGTCCCCACAGCAAATCAAGGCCACTGTTTCGTGTTTGTTTTTTTGATGACCGCATTCCGTTTGTCTCGCTCTGTATACATACCGTGCACACACACACACACACACGTGTCCACTCGGTACCTATTTTGGGCTGTTATTTATTTCCTTGATTCTGGCAATTGCTGTGTGACGTTTATCGATTTTTGCCGATCGATGTGCCAATTTCAGACAGAATTTTCAAGTTAATGACAATTTTCACGGGTAACGAAGCGAGTAATTCCCTCTCAGCGGCAACTCACACACGTCTTGTGCTCATCCATTTGATTGTATCCGATAAACCCAACTTGCAGTTCGTGGTTCGGCTATTCTTCATCCTTCACATAACGCGAACGATATCCAAGTTTTTCTTAGGGGACGGGTGTACAATGCCTCAGTTTGTAGCGTTTTGCTTCTCGGTTGCGAAACTTCACCGCTCCGCGTTAAGGGTGCTCGGTGGCTTCCCGTGTCTGATGGCGTGCCTCCGAGTGTTAAGTCAAATCTTCCTGTCTTCTTTGCCCGTGTGTATCTGATCTTCAGGTGACTGTCATTCCGAATGAGTTTGATTCAATGGGTTCAAATAACTCTCCTCTGATGATGATGACTACCATACCTGCCTCTTCACCGATTCCGGGACCGGGTGGGACGTCAGCACTAATGAATGGACCCGTGTCCATGAATGTGGCTGTCGGTGCAGGCGCACCTGCTCCTCCACCCTATCATCATCATCATCACCACCCGCAACAGCAACACCAGCAAACACCTGGGCCCATGGTCAGTTGTCGTTCATCGGTGGGAGGTGGGGTTCCACCAAATGCTTCCTTTTTCGGTTCACCAGCACCCGTAACTGCTTCTATGACCTGTGGAACTACAACAACCGCAGCTCCAGTAATGCACGGCGTCCAGATGATGCCAAGTATGTCCGAGGGCATTTCAAACCAAATTCAACCAGGTTCCATGGACCGGCATTTCATAGGATTGTCCAGTGACGGAAATGTGACTCCCACGGGAATGGGAGGCACCATTACGACCAGTTCTGCTTCTATGCCTTCTTCAGTCTCTACATCAGGTATCAATCAGGCCACAACAACAGCTACCATAGGAAAAGCACATTCTGGTGGTGGTGGTACCACAAAAACGGCCAACAGACCTAAAAGGACGCGGGCTAAAGTGAGTCGGGGTTTCGAAATACCGTTTGGTCCAAAACTTGATTATTTTTACCAGTGGAAATGAAATGTATCCGGTACTGATCAGTCGGTCGATTCACGTGAGGTGCTCTATTGTATCAGTTTTTTCTCATTCCCTCATTAGTTTCGTGGACCTAACGTATTCGTGACATTTACGTCTTTCTCTTAAATAGCTTGGGCTTGGAAGAATCGGAAGTTGATGCTTGTAGGGGATAAAAGTGTGTTCTGTTTGTCTCGTCTACCAGACTACTGTTGTTTTTTCTGTCCATGCAATTAACCGCATAAGCAGGGAGACGTATTCATATTTTTGCACTCTTCTAAGTTGAATTATGTTGACTTAGCATGGTGGTTGTTAAATAAGGATGATAACAGCCACTCTTTTACACTGTCCTGATCATTTCCCAGGATGCTTCAGCCACACAGCTGCTGTTGCTATTCCTGATGCTGTGATGCTGCTGCTGTTGCCAGTACGCGCATATTCGTGTGCGCACAAACAGAAACAGGCATACCGGTTCGCGTACGCACCTGTCCAAAAGTGGTTTCACTGTGCCTGTGTTTGTTGGGTGGACTACGACGAAACGAGATGGGTTGACAGACTTACTGATCGACTGACAGACAGACAGACTAGCTGACCGGTACTGCAATTGGGTAATCACAGCAGTCTCGAAGCGCACTGCCCCACTCTCGCGCGCGCGAGCACATAGTCAGTCAGTCGTGCGACATAATTATCTGACAAAACGTTTCGATTACTTTTGATTCGCGCTCGTGTGCGCCGTATCTCCTTTCTGCCTGGTCTCAACGTCATCATTCCGTGTGCGTGTGTGTGCTTATGCACACACGGGTATCCACCATGGAACGATTTAGGAATTGGTCGACATGATCTACCGCGCTCACGCGCGCACGCTTACGCGTGCGCTATCTGTACCGCGTGTGCGTTTATGCTGGAGAAGATGCGTTGTTTGGGTTGATTTTTGGTTAGCGAGTTTGTAAGATTTCATGAACACAAACACACACACTTGGATAATCGATGCGATCATTTACATTGTGCACACAGCACACCATACGTGTGCTACAACCAGGGTCGTCTTCTACATACTTGGTCACCCTTAACATTATTCCATTGTTTGTGTGATTTCATGTGGTACATGCAAAGCCGAAACCAATGATTGTCTTGCACCACCAGTGAGCAGCAACGTTGTGCACAGTTGAATGTTGGGCGACGGATCTTTGTCACGACTTATCATCAGTCTGTGATGAATTTGCTAATTCGCTGCAAACAGTGATTTCCAAATTCGTATTAAGAAGACATTATTTGTGATGCAACATAACGGGTTAGTAAAGCGAGTGCGCCGGTCTGCTTAGAAAAACTCCAGGAAGCCGTCACGTGTTCTGCTGCGAGAGTAGGGTAGAGGACAAACGAAGTCCAGTCCCAGAATCATTTGGTGGGCAACATCTGGTTCTAATCACTATGCTCTTGGAGAAGACACTCAAGCGAATAAGCATGGAGAGAAACAGTTTATCGGTCTAAAAACCTCCACTAGATGGTCATAGGAGTGGAGTACCTGGGGTTTTTCTCGACGGTGGAAGACTTCATTGCCCTTCATTGGACAGTTATCGCCCACCTGAGCTAGGCAGTCCCCAGACCAAAGGATGATGCCCCGTCCACGTTCCGCTTGCTTCACTGGGTGCGTGGGGCTGTGGACCGAATCCGGAAAGCGGATCAATAACAAAGCACCAACGAAGACAAGATAGCATGCTTGCAACAATCAGGTCGCACGTGGCACACTAGAAGTTCCTTCACGGGCTCTTCGGTCACGTTCCCGTGGTGGGTTAACGCCCCACTACTTTGTGGATGAGACTTTTGAGTCAAAGGCTCCGGTTAGTGTTCCCAAAAAAGACCCGTTCTGCGGTGTGGGCAGCAACGAAGTATGATTCGCCGAGAAGCCTCCAGTATCTTTCCTGTAAAGGGCCTTGCCAAGTTTCCCTCCTTTGATTTGAGACTGACCCAAAACGCCGCGGGTTATTGCGGCTGTGATGGAAGCAACAGTTGGGTATAAATCGAATGCACTCCTTAAGCTTGAATGTTCACTTCACTTGAATAGCTTTAACGTCCACACACTGTGTCAGATAGGGCAACAGGCTGCCCTCGATAGAACTCTACAAACTTTCAAGATAGTTCTATGCTGCGCCTCCAGAACGCGCATACAGATCCCACCTCTGTGATCACTATTCGCACCCCAAATACGACCTCAGTCTATCGCTTTACTCTTTATGTGTCGGGTGATCCGGTTTTTAGTGCTCGCGGTCAGGCTGGCATTGGCATTGTTTTGAGGGCGAGAGCTGAGCGTGCACTACTAGACTGTATTCCAGTCAGCAGTCGTTTGTGTGTTTGTGTGCAGTTCGGTTGGACGGTTCTGTTCGTGTCAACAGCAGCAAACTGAAGCGCCGATATTTGTTCGTGTCCGTGTACACGCCGATTGACTGCAGTTACTCTGAGACCAAGGACGAATTCTATCAGGATTTATCTCAGCTGCTTCCAAGCGTGTGCTCAATAAACGTGATTATGATTTCAGGAGATTTCAACGCCCAGTTGGGCAGTTTGAGAGATTCCGAAAGACACATTGGAGGACCCTTTGCTATCCCAGCCGATCGCACTGACAGTGGTGATCGCCTCATTCAGCTGTGCTCTGACCACAGATTGCTTCTGGTGAGTACGAACTTCTACGATGAGAAGCTGCGTAGGCTGACATGGCGTCCTCCTACGTCTTTACAACGTTGGACTCAGCCTGACCATATTGTGATCGGTCACCGCTGGCGTGGACCATTTGAACATTGTCGTTCATTTTGGCTTACGCCTGTGGATTCAGATCACGCCTTGGTACGTGCTCGCTTCCGTTTACGTCTCCTCTGTGGTCACACGAACGTAAATGCCATTCGTCCTGTGCATTTGCTTCTGGATGATAATGGAGAATATGAATCCCAGACGAAGCTGTCTACATGATTATCTATGCACTATCTAGATGAACGCTGCGAGCGGATCAAAGAAGCTTTATATGCCGCCTAGGACTCTCCTTCAAGTCGGTCTCACAAACGATAGGTATCTTCGACATCAGTTGCTCTGTTGGATGCACGCAGGTCCGTCCCTCCGGATGCCATATGCAATGGAGTGTGTAAGTCCCTGAGACACCAGCTTACTAGGAGGCTGAGCAATAGCCGTGAGCAGTAGTGGATTGCGAATGGAAATGGAAACGGCTGCGTCCACTGGCAATGCTCGCAACCTTTTCCGTGTGATTAGAAGTATCGTACCACAGATACCCGGTGTGAGTGTGCTAATCAGGTAATCCGACGGCTCACTGATTCACTCTCAGCGACTTTGTCTGGCTTATTGGGAGGAGCAGTTTAAGGAACAGTTCAGTTGGCCCACTTCAGCGCTGGACGTTACCAACATACCTGTCAGAGAAACAATGCAGGTAGAAATCACTCCTCTATCAGGAATGGAGGTTATGCGGGAGACAGGTTACTTGAAAAGGCACAAATCCGCTGAACCGGGTAGTATTCTCCATCATTTTTCAAGAATGGAGGCGAAGTTTTCGTTCCGGGGTTACTAAAAGTCCTCCGGGTAATCTGGGATAGTGGACGGACTGAGTCGTTGATTGTTCCCATCTTCCAGAAGGGAATACCCAATGACTGTAGTAATCATCGTAGGATTAGCCTAATTCCGGTAGTTACCAAGGTATTAGCCTCGATTTTGCTGCATCGTCTTACACCGGCTCGCGAGAGGAACACCAGCGAACAACAGGCTGGATTCCTCCCGGGTCAAGGATGGATCGACCAGATTTTCACTCTTCACCGACTACTTGAAACGCGTCACACGCACCGCCGACCGACAATAATGGTTTTCTTAGACCTGAAAGGCTCCTTCGATTCAGTTGATCGAACAGCGCTTTTCAGTGCTCTTCATCGAGAAGGTGTGCCCCAGAAGTTACTGGACTTACTTCATACTTCTGGCCGCGTTAGAGTTTACGGTGAACTATCCAGTTGTTTCGAAACGACGAGGATATCCGAAGTCTCCATTCCTGTTCAACTTCGTTATGGACGAAATAATGGTGAGTGTGTTGCAAAATCTTCAGGATGTATGCGTCGAACTAGGAAATAGTGGAAAGCTATGTGACCTAGATTACGCGGGCGATGTTGCCTGCTTGTTCGAATGCAGGGAACATACTCAACGTGCACTAGATAGACTCTCAAGAGCTGTAGATCCATTCGGCATGCTCTTTGCACCTTCAAAGTGTAAGATGATGTTACATGACTGGACGTCAACGATTCCGAGCTTGATGCTCGATGGGAGGTGCTGTCAGTTGTCGACCACTTCACGTACCTCAGTTGCAGCGTGACGACCGACGGGGACACAGTAGTGGAGGTGAGTACACGGATATCCAAAGCCCGAGGGGCGTACGCTGGATTGAAGTACTTGTGGCGTCGATCTGATATTTCACTGAAGTTGAAAGGTTGTGTATATTGTGCCATGGTGCGTCCAGTTTTGCTGTATGGTTGCGAGACTTGGGGTCTGTGTGCGGAAGATATTCGTCGTCTTGAGTTTTTCGATCACCGCTGTTAGCGTAGTATCGCTAAGATTGGGTGGAATAACCGAATGAGTAATGATGGGGTCAGGAGGCGAGTTTTGGGTAATAATTCGGAGAACGTTTTGTCACAGCGTATCCAGCTTAGTAGACTTCGTTGGTTGTGGCATGTGTTACGTATGGCAAGCACACGTCTACCATACCGTGTCCTATTCTCCGTTCCTCCCAGGGAATGGAAGATGTCACGTGGATGTCAATAGATGACGTGGCAGCGAGGAATGAGGAAATGTACAGGAAACTTAGGGAAAGTAGATGCTTCACCTCTTCGTGGTTGGGGTCCAAAAGATCTGTCTACCAGTTGGCTGGATACACTGACGGATATGGCAGCGAACCGTGAACAGTGGCGATCGTGTTGTCACTTTCTGTCAAATCAGAATGATTGATGGATATGCGTTTGTACAGTTAGACTGTGTATTCTGTGTGTTGGCTACTAGGGCATTGTTTACTTTTCCCACCCGTGTAGGTCCACTCCGTGTTCATCTTGTTTATTCATATTTCTTAATTTCGTTTGCGGTATGGTGAGAAAGGCAGTGGTCAGTGAGGCTTGCCCTACTGTTTAACGTTGTACGATGATGATGATGATGATGATGATGATGAGAGATCAGTGTGTTGATAAGGTCCTGAGTTTAAACGGATTAAGTGGTTGGGCCATTTATTACGATTCCCAGCGATAGACTTTCTTGGCGTTTGCTGTCCTCCGAGGGAGGTAATTATTGGAGGGTAGGTCGAGGTTACTGGGCGATGCTGGGAGGTGGCAACCGAATCCAGAGCATAGAAGTTCGAGGTTGATAGTTGAAGAAGTTGAAATTGAAACTCAGGATACGTTTGTTGTTTTTCCGTAGTAGTACACTAGGCCTTTAGAGCTGAGGGTTATGACCCTTTCACTGCAATTCTACACCAACGTGGAATAAAAAATCTGACTTTTTCGTTTTGGTCTGGCCTTACTGTTAGGTGAAGTTTTGGTTTTTGGCGTACGTATTCGAACCCGCTACTTGTATTCCATAAAGTAGTCAGGCTCTGTAGGTCATTTGTAATTAAAACCTTCAGTTGACGAGGAAGCCACTGGTCACAGGGATTGGTCGCTTTGCGGTCAAGGGGTTGTTAGCCTTGAAAAACGGGTAACGAAAGGACGGCATATCTTGTAGCATTTCTGTTCAACGAAACCCGGTGGTTAGATGTTTGATTTACAATCGTTCACATTGGGGTCGAGTCCCCGTTTGATCTCGATGGATGTGCACGTATTTAATCATTGTTATTAGTATGGGGTTTTACTCCAAGCAATGGTTTCCGCGACAATTTTTGAAAAAGACTGCATGAACGTGTTAGATGTCTTGTGCTCAGACATTTCGATCACATGTAAACCTATTTGGTTTATGAAACGATTCGTCGTGCAGGACCAATACTTAGCTCCCCGTTGTAAACCGGGGAAGCATTTGTTTCGTCCTTATTAGGAATTATCAACAGTGCATACTCACTGAGCCCTAGGTGCGACTAGAACCCGTCTTCATTCGTCAGTTTATAGTTGTGCTCTCGCTTTGGAAAGGTACACGTGTACCGTGGAGCTGTTTTACTTCTGTTACATCACTTCACCGCACATTAGCTGTCAATCCGTTAAGTAACTAAAATTTTCGTATTCAGTCGTCAAATCGCTTTCTTTTCGGACGAATAATACGAATTGTTTTGTTGCTAGATAACTCGCAGACCCACGTGAAGTCTCGTTTTTACACGAGTCTCTTGTGTGTGTATGCACTTCAATAGACCATCGATTCTGTCGATATCTCATTCAGTATTCCATGTGATGCCGACCGCTTCCAAGACCAACAGTGTTCAAATCACAGAAAGCGTTCCCCTGATACACTAGTCGCGATGATAAATGTCTGATGTATTGTGATTTTTCCCCTTTCTGTCAATTACCTCCATGTATACACCTATCCTACTGTGTGCATGTATGTTTGATCCTCGCCTTTATGCTGTTTGCAAATTGTATTGGCTCCTTTTCCTCCCCCCAGTTCTCCGTTCAGACACTGAACGTTTGTTTTAAAACCATCTTTTGGTCATTTCAGGCCGTCTTTACTGAATGCACTCATAAAGACACACACACAAACACACAACAGGTTCGGTGCGCAAGCTGACCTGTTCACTACTCTTTGCTCACTTTCTTATCCTCCGACAAAATGCGACGACCCTGTTCCGCATGCGCGCATGAATGTACGCCCGCAAACGTTGAAACACACAGAGGCGTTCACAACCGTCCTTGTCATCCCCGGTGTTCAGATTTGTGTGCGTGCGTGTGTGTGAATCCATTTGTGTATGACTCCCATGTCCTAAACTTATCGCGCCCAATCGCTCTATGGAAATCTATCGTTCCTTATTCTCAGTGCGCGGTTCAGGGCTTTTTTCTGTTTACCGTAAATCGAACCGTTCTTTGACAATCGTTTTTCATATCCGTGTATGTAACCTGGTGCGTAATGATAGCAACATAAACCATACAGTTTACAATGTTTTAAAATCGGCAGTGTATGAAACTAATATGTTGCACTAAAGCCGTTTTTTTCATTGAGGGACAGTACAGTGTTCAGAAGCGGCTTCACTTATTGGGTTCTGTGATGCCAATATTCCCACGGTGCAAGCATCCTGAGTGTCCCTCAGTTAAAAAAATCGCTTATGCGGGCTTTTGATAATCGGTCATTGCAATCACATTGTTTGCAAAACTGATTTGAGGTAGTACATGAACGATTGGGTACTCCAGACTGATGCCGCGTACACTTGCTCCTTGACAAGAAAATGGACCTTCTGTCAATGACTGAGGTTGACAAAAATCAGACAATGACAACTCATCGAACACGATATCCACGAGTGAGATGAACCTAGCAAGGTAACAGTGACCACCCGTTCCAACTAATGCTTCTGTTGCCTAACTTTTGATTTTTGACTAACCTAGTTCCTCAGTGTGACTTTTATATCAAGTCACAAGACTGCATTACGCCCCAAAGTTGAGCGCTAATCACCACCTGGATGGGGAGTACGTTAATAGATCCTGTCTTGATAACAAACAGTTTTGGTCTGTATAATGGTTATGAATTCTCGTGTTTGTATGTATTCAAGGTGTGTGCGCGTAGTTGCAGATGGTAAAACATCAATTGAAATGGCGAGACTCAAGGCCGCTTGTTGACATCATTTCGAGTTTAGGTCTGCATGGGAAAAATCCACGGACAAACCTTTATTAACCACAACTCAGCAGGCTGTCCAACAGATAAAATGAAGAAAAAGCCAATTTTCTTGTGCTTCCAGATGTGGAATCCAACCCAGTTGGGCGAAGTTTCGTAGCTCATTCTCCGTAAGCCAGAAATACCATGCAAATGCAGAATGGGACGCTAAAGACATATTTCGAGGAAACCGGTATCCAGAGTTGTTTCGAATTCACCGGCACACGGACGATAGCTGTCACTGACGCAAACGCGATTATTCATGAAGGAGTTAGAAACCATATGGTCTTTGGTACATGAAAACTTGTTTCAAATGTACGAAAAATCTCACAGAACACATTGAGAACAAAACAGCGTGGTGAACAAGCTCGTTTTCAGTTATCCGTACTCATACCAATACATAACATTAAATATGACTCGAACCAACAAAGGGGATGATCATCCAAATCTGTCTGTGCCTGTGTGTGTGTGTATGTGTGTATGCATGTGAAATTGATCACAGTGTGCAACTACTCGAACATTCTTCACCGTGATCAATTGCACATGCATACACACACACGTGCACAGACAGATTTGGATGATCATCCCCTTTGTTGGTTCGAGTCATATTTAATGTTATGTATTGGTATGAGTACGGATAACTGAAAACGAGCTTGTTCACCACGCTGTTTTGTTCTCAACATGAAAACTTATTTGTGCATGTCATTGTGTGGGGCTGATTCGCGCGAAGTACTTCGGGTTTTGTTAGTCTTTCCGTGACCTGTTTGGTTGTTTTGAGCTATTTCAGTGTGGTCCTCATCATGACATCTTACCGAAGGGTGGTTTCCTGAAACCATTTGGATTCATATCACAAGCATCTATGACCTGGAATTGGGCATCCTGAGATTGCTTCTATGAGGACGGTATCAGCATTCTGTTCATGACTTGTTTCTGTACTCTCATGCGAATAAAGTATTATCAAGGTCTTATTGGGCAGAAAGGTGTGCTATGAGTAGTGTTTTACCAGGTAATCAATTCAAACACAAGCGGTTCTGCAGCATTTACCATTGTTTCACATCCTTGTTTCGATATATTATGGCTGTACTCGTGCGGCCGGGCGCTGGATTTGGTTACTGCCGCTCTTGAGGACCGTCGTCGTAGATTACCATTCTGATGAATTTCCTGTCAGAGACAAATCAGGAAGGATTTCCATTTAAGAAAAACATAGAAGCGTGCAGGTCACGTTACAATCAGAATAACAGCACACAGTCCTGACAGTCGGCGGTAAGATATTCGCATTTTAAAATACTCAGTGGCCTTAAAATTGAATTTCATTGTTGTGACCAGACAGATCTATTTGATAAACTGTCATACTCGGTCCCAAAGTTAGGCCATTGTTGATTGACTCAGCTTCATTTTTATCAGGCGTTAACCATGCGGTAGGTGCGACAGTTCTCATTGCTATCCTCTGTCAGAAAACTCACTCGAAAACCAAAATAATCACGAGTATTAAGGACTTTCGGGTAGATCTGCGGATAAAATTGTTAGGTTTGTGAATATAATACCACTTGTGGCGACGCAACGATATTCTTCAATATCGTGGACCTCTGAGTGAGCCGATCTTTGAGACCGTAACAATGAAGCCACTTAATTTTTTTCCAACGACTACTGTTTTCACCTCACTGCTCAAGGTGGAAGTTCATCTGCGAATTTTCCCAACATATACCACCAACCCATCCAGCCTGGTGGGCTTCATCGTTTCATCGATTGATTAGTCTACATCTAACTTCAGCAGCATTGCTCGTACACTGCATCGAAGGAATCAGTGTTCAGTTACCGTTGATTTTCGTGCGCCCCCTCCCCCATATTTCTCAGCCGTATAGAAAAACTGACCTAACTGCTAATGAACAGGCGGATGTCACGTTTACACCAGAAGTTACTGAGGTTAACCAAAGTCAAGCGTCTCTTCTCTATACGCGACAACCTTTGATCCGACATTTGACCGCCGAGTTGAATATGGCTTCCTACATATCAAGAGTTACCACCTGATATTTTGTCTCCCCTGACACCGTAAAGTTTAATGTTAGACCAACCAAGTCTCACAGCAGTAATTCCCCTGTGATTTTCGCAAGAGGACCTGTCTCATTTTTCATAAGTTAGCACAACCACTGATTCACGCCAACTCCGGAGCCTGTTCCGTGACCTATAGGAAACCAAGGAGTTTTGTATTTGAATGTAGATGAACAGGATTCATGCGATCCAGTGGCTCGGTCGGGTTATTTAACGGAGAACTGTCGCCTCTGACGGTGGATTGATATCTAAATCTTGAACTGTACCCCGTGTACGGTTCAGCACACCACTGGAACATTCTGTCGAACTGTTCTGCCCGACGTTCTGGCGGGCGCGCCTGAATGAGTCAGTTCGCTCACGTCTGGTTTTCGTGAACCGGTATCCGCAAATAGGTGAAAAATATGTAGTTCTACTCTTACTCTTTCCCTATTCTTTTTTCTTTCACTATTGCCGTTTGAGGTTATCGCTGGGACAGCGAACAAAGCCGCCGCACCCAAAGTATGGTTGTTTGAACTGAATCGATTTCCAATTGCTACAGTCTGTTTTCTCTTGCACTTTACGACTCGCTACTGCTGCTGGTCATTTTCCATGCTGTGAAACAGTCACCCTTTTGTGGGAGAAATTTATACTTGCTAGGATTAGTCTGTGATCGGTCGATTAATATTATCTATTCCGTCTGCTAGAATTTCCAAACCGATCTTCAAAATCGCTAGCAGCATTCATGATGTCTGTAGAGCACACGCTGAAAAATAGTCGGGACAAGTCTATGTAAATTTCGTTCGAACCTCAAAGAAAGTTACATTCAATCAGGGTACATGCAAGAACAACAAGGAATTATCGATGCTTCAGTTTGTTGCTCTTGGCGTGCATTGATCCCTCAGCCGATCAACACATTAGTAACTTCCAGTCTATCAATACACGCTTATCTGTGCTGCTTGAAGCAGTACGGATGTCAGCCTGACTCTGAATCGCTCGACACGCAAAGATCGAAATGTGAGATGGAGTTTGTATCGGTGGTATGCAACGTTGTCACCGAGATGGGGTCTTGGGCTCATACTATGGAGCAACAGCACATCTATTTTTGAAGTTTTGTAGGTCCTGGTGAGGACCTTGTTTTACAGCGTGCGAACGTTAAAGGTGAGGAAGTGAAGAGAATGTTTAGGTGTGTTATTCTTTTCACGTGTCATAATTTTCCGACCGTCACCGCGTGTGGCTCCTTGAGTCCATTTGAAGCCGAAAGAATATGGATGATGAACAGAATGAGAAGAAATGCCCCCAAAAGAGCTGGAAATTTCTGGCCGAAAGGCAGTTCGTAGTTGCTCACATCACAGTGCAATTTCGTCTCTGGGAACGCTGGCCTTAAGCTAAAAAATGTTAAAGCCCAAGAGACAAGAATCGACTGGCGGTTTTTCCTATGGGACTCTTAACCGGAGGCTGTGAGTCAGCAGTCTGACTCAAGGTTTTGCAGTGGGCGCGGGAGCATGACCAAAGAACCAATGAAGGGTATTTTTCTGACATGTCACGTGGGATCTTATTCGTCAGTCTCTTTTATGTTCGCCTTTGTTTGGATCACGGATCTGCTTTCCCACTTCATTCCTTCGTCCCATATGCTTAATGGAACAAGCGGGACTTGAACGGAGTAGCATCGTCTGGTTTGAGGACGATCAACTTTGGAGGGTTATAGGCACCCGATGAACTGTGATCACTTCTCGCACCACCGAGTAATCCACTCCTTCTATTGGAGGTTTTTTGGATGTCGGACTGCTTCGCCTGCTTGTTCGTTGGAGGCGTTTCACATTGCCTTCCATAAGTCCATGCTCTGCTTGACAAATCGAATAATCATCGTTTGCAAGCAACCTCTGCGCAGGTTCCAAAATGGTAAAGTTTCATCTGCTTTTATTGGATTTCGCACCATGCCTAACGAGACGTTGACAGCTGTACTCCTACGGCCATTTGGTAGATTTTTTGATTGGCAGACTGCTTTGTGTTCATGTCCGTTGAAGTGTCCTCTCTGGAAGCATTGTGTTTGGTCGTATCACGTATTGCCCATCAAGTGGTTCGGATGGGACTAAACTTCATCCGGCCTCTAACTACTGACCCGTCAGGCGTGATTGCATCTCCAGCCTAAAGAAGTCACCCGGCATAGTTATGTGGGTCGTAGAGTCACACGATACCCATTCCACCGTGTCAAGGTGCGGTCTTAGTGGAGTGCGGAGTTATTAATCATGGTCCCGGAACCGCAGTAGCTGGAAGTACCGTAGACAATTGGATTAAAACTGCTGTTGTTGCTAAACTCCGGATGATAAAATAATGCTGTGGGTTAGTAGACAGTTATTACCTAAGAAGTAGTGATTAATTGGATGTCGGATGAAGTGCCGTCGCGTATACGAGTATCACTGTAACTTGGCCCCGCATGCATTTGCCCGTCACATGTTGCTTATAATCCGCAAATTGAAAACGAAGGTTATCGGTGAAAGAAGCAACGATCATTACCGAGATTAGGAACAGGGTCTTCCTCGTTGGCAATTAATTACCGAATATTATCAGATTTTCTCGGTATGCTCCTCGATATCCGGTTCGTTGTCGCGACTCACTGCGTGTTTACGGAGGCTTATGAATTCTGTCATTATCGTAAAATTTTGACCGCAGCAACGATGTCGTTTTTATTCGGTCGTACCTGCAACTGCTCGCGGACTAAGCTTTCGTATTCGTGGTGTGTTTTCATCTCACTAGCCTCATCCCACGGGTGGGCGGGGCGCTGCTCTCCGACGCACTCGCGATTTCCTCTTGTCTGTCTGTCTACTTGTGTGTGTGTGTGTGTTATCCGCATAATGTGCCCCACTTTGTCCTGTCCGTCCCTCACTCTAGTAGCGTAGACAGTCCTGTTTGATTGGGTCATGTGACCATGTGATTCGTATGACAGGAAGGGAGATGCGATTCATCTCACTCACCCCAGTTTGTCAGGGCCAGTTAGTCTGGCACTTCGATGTCTATCGTTCACATCATGTCTGAGTCAGCCAGCTTACCACGGGAAACCACGCACTCGCGTGTGTGTAGCTATTCACGCTCCTGTGTTCTTGTGAAGTGTTGGGACCAAATCAAGCCGTCAGTCGTAATTTTCGTTTAGCCTAGCTCGATTTGTTTCGTTTGTTGTGCCCACAGAATTAAGTGCGCGCGTGTATTCAATTCGTCTTTGTCCGTGGCTGGCGCGTAGCCGTACGCAACCGGTTGACCGACCATGCCACCACCAACCTCGGCAGCAGTGGCAACGACAGCTGCACTAGCCAACGATACCGTGCACCGATTTGTTCCGTTCGTTCGTTCGTGTGCGCACAGTCTACGGTTCTGTAACGACTTAGTGGGACCTAGTCGATCGAACTCGCCATGCCCAAAGGTGGCACACTGACCAAATATACACGTGCCTGATCAAATTCATCGGGGATGCCAATTTGATGTCAGCGTTTCTGATTTTGTCAGCGGAGAGCGGTCGTACCCGCATTGTGACCTGTTTATTCGGAATGAACTGTGGTACTACCATAGTTTCTAAACGAATTACTGACGTTAGTAGTCACTGTTGGTTTGAGTTGTGTACTCGGTTCATTTTAACCCAAAATACGATGATTTCACGAGAGGCTTCATTGAACGGCAGTCTGCCCGTTGTCACTTATATTCCGACCGTGTCTGTATACTTTTGAAATCTGCGATTTTTAGATGGTCGCTGATTTGCTTCGGTGTTTCGCGCTGCGATAACTATGCCATCCATAAAACCTGTGTGTGCTCTGCTAGACAAATCGAACAATCACCGTCAGAAATGTCCTCTGCATAGGTTCCACAATGGCATAGTTTCACCTACATTTATTGGATTTCGCACCATGTACAAGGAGAAGTTGCTAACGTTATAAGTAATGAAAATGGAATGTGTCGTCACTTATGGTCCTAAGTTATCTGACTTCAAATGGCAATGCGCGTTCGAATTTCAACCATTCGGCAACGTGATGCTACAGCAATTTTAGAGGCGTGAATGGTTGTTACTTACGCGATAAGGAGCTTCTCATTTCAATCTGGATGGGGTTAGTGATTCTACTCAATAGAATGAGCTTTGGATGTTCGGTCCACAACAAATAACTTTACCAACTCTCATAAAACGAGGTCGGTCATCCCGTGGTTGTTCACCTTCAGGCCAATCTATGTGGGGACGTGCACAGCGAATGACCCAACCAGTGTTACCCGTTCTTAATAAACATCTGCTCTTGTTACGCCGAATTATCGCGTATTTACCGATCCATCATCATCATCATCGTACAGCGTTAAACAGTAGGGCAAGCCCCACTGACCACTGCCTTTCTCACCATGTTGCACGTTGAATTAGAAAGTATGAGTATGCAAGATGGACAGGGAGTGGACCTACACGGGTGGGAAAAGGAAAGAATGCCCTAGTAGCCAACACACGGAATACACAGTCTAACTGTACAAACGCACATCGATCAGTCATCCTGATTCGATAGAAAGTGACAGAATGACTGATCGATGTGCGTTTGTACAGTTAGACTGTGTTCTCCGTGTGTTGGTTTCTAGGGCATTCTTTCCTTTTCCCACCCATATAGGTCCACTCCCTGTCCATCTTGCATTCTCATTGCCCACGAGCAATGCTTCGAACGCGTTGGCGTTCAAACCTCAACGTCATTCGTGTCTTCCGTCTCTAGGGTTCGTTTTCAAACCGCATAGATGAACCAGCCCAGCGGTTGTAGAGTACACAAGACTTCTGCAGGCCTCGGCCCTGAAACAACTAATTAAAACTATCGAAAGCCAAAGGCCTTCTCTGTATTCTGGAGGACATGTTGGTTGAAATCCGAATACTGGGTAAAATGAAGTTGTCTATTGCTTTTCTCGGTTGAGTCCGTCATACTCAATAAAATACTCCAGTGACAAGCTCCGGATGGGCTTCAATCGGCGTGGATGATTGGACGTGTTGCGTTGGTGCGCCAACCTCTGGATTATCCCCGGTCATTGTTTCCTCGATCGTCCTGTCGCAACGCAAAAGTAACCACGATCAAGTGCGGAAACTGTATTCAATTAGGACCAAAAATCAACACTTTATGTAGTATGTAGCATATGACGTTGTTATTGATTGCTCAACGTGGTGCTCGGATGCGATTGATTAAGTCGGATCGCAGTATGTCATAAGTCTTACTGGTTGGTGGGCTGATGTGAAGGGTAGGCAGTAGGTTGTCTGTCAGTGTTCGACGTGAACAGTGATGTGTGATGGACTGATTGGTTATGGACACATGTTTCGCGACTGCACGGTTGTGTGGAATATGTGGGTCTTGTCATTGGTTAGTGTTCAAAACGTACCCTGGCTGTGGGTTGGAGGAATGTGGACCGCAGCCTTACTGATGACGTGTTTTCAGAGAAATTTCCGACTACCTGGCAGGATGTGTCCAAATTCCACACACACAAACGGAAGCCTCCTCGCCAAACTGACCCAGCACATCAAGATGAGTCTCACACCTAGCCATGTTGCGTGGCCGTCGTGATTTTTTCGCTGTTGCCAAACTGATGATACCAAAGAGATGTGTCTAGTCCACGATGCGGATGCACAATAATAAGCCAGTACTGCGATCAATCTTTTCCTCACAGTGTGTTTCGGATGTATGTCTAGGCCACTCCGATAACTTCCCCTTGACTCCTTCTAGATTTAGTCCGGAGTGTCAGGTGCCTTAACTTAAAAAACCTGGGCGTACGGACGTGTTGATAAGTCCCACATCCTGAGTTTATCAGTTGGTGAAAATGTGTCAGTTGCAAGTGTGATCCAAAGTGACACTCTGACTAAGCGTCACCTGAGAGTTTCGCACCGTACTAACAAAGTACATTTCGGTTCGTTTTACCCCAAACTGGTTGGAATCACGAAAATCAGGGCATTGGAATGTGAGACCACCGAATGACAAGTAAAATGGTACTTGCCTCATAGTCATGCCCATAATTCCAGCCATTCCTTTTTAACTGCCCGTAGTTTTCCCCATCGTGTTTGGTGGCCTCAATAAACAACGTGGGCGGAGTCAATGAAAGCCTTATGAGCTCAGTTTCCTGTGTGCGTAACAATTGATAAAAGGCGTACACATGACCTGACACTGACCGAGCGTCCTATAGAGCAACACCAACTGATTCGGTGTTAAGAAGTCCCAGTGATACACTTTCTGGTGTGCTACTCTCGTCCTCCACTCGTGGTTCACTAAACTGTTTGCTACGTACGCAATAAGTCTTGCTCGCGCGCTCTGAGTTCGATCATTGACATTATCAGCTTTGATCATAACATAGATTCTGTGTACTACCGGAATCCTTCTATCCACCTCTTCTATTTTTCTTCCTAAATAAACTTTGCAAATCAACTCGGACGTTATTCCAATAACTCCTCTCCAACGCAGACATTAGTGAGACCATATCATCCATTATCGCAACTTCTGTTCCCACGGAGTGCTGTTCTCATGTGGATGGTACTCCCTCATCTTCCCCTGTATTTCACACTTACTCATGTAAAAAGAAAAGAAAAACAATGGTTTGAAATAAAACAACTAATATTCCTAGCACTTTGAAAGATCATGTGATTCCAGAGCATTCCTGTAATGTCCAGTTACATGTCGCGTCATGCTTTTACGATGAGTTTCGCGGTTACGAACATTTTGCTCGTTCGGCGGCATCGTCCGGGAACACTCTCGTTTTAATGTTGACTCTTGAGATACTCCTGCTAGCACACATTGTATCGAGCGATCATTTTACTTGAAGCTTTAGAGTTTAATATTCTCCTTATTCCCTCAATTGCGTTAATCTTTGCTCATGGGTGGAGGTGAAGTTTTCGTTCCGGAGTTACCAAAAGTCCTCCGGGTAATCTGGGATAGTGGACGGATTCTCAGGGGATGGTGTGAATCGGTGGTTGTGCCAATTTAGAAGAAAGGTGAGAGATCCTGTTTCGAAAACCACAGAGGAATTAGCTTGGCAAGTATCTCATCCAAACTGCTCACTGGTCTTATTCTCCACGGATTATCTAGCACTCGTGAAATGTGTATGCGTGAGAATCAAGCTGGTTTGAGACCCGTTTGTGGTTGTATTGACGATGTCTTTACTCCTCGGCAGACCTTAGAGCCCAGGTACACCCTCCGTAGGCCCACGGTCTCTGTTTTTTTTTTAATCTGAAGTTGGCGTTCGACTCAGTCGACCACACAGTTGCCTGGCTCTGTCTCGCATTGAACTGTGTATCAGACAAGTTTATTTCTCTTTTCCAATGTTTTTATGCCAGCAGCGAAAGTGAAGCTCGTGCTTACGGCGATCTTTCACGCGAGTTCACCACGGAAAGTGATGTTTGTCAGGGTTGCCCTCTTTCGCCCTTCTTCTTCTTCTTCTTCTTCTTCTTCTTCTTCTTCAACTTTGCAATTGAATTGATTCATGAGGTAGCCTTGTCCTCGTGTGAGAATAAGGGTATCGATCTTTACTCAGGCAGTAAACTGTGTGACTTGGAAAACGCGGACGATATTATTCTTTTGAGTGAAGATCGAAGTAAGTTGCAGGCCTTCTTAGATAGCCTAACCGACAGTATGGCAATGTTTGGGATGTATTTTACACCTTCAAAGTGTAAAATGCTGTTGGAGGACTGAGTTGGCTGGATACCAAACATTGTGTTAGCAGAGGAAGCTCTAGGTGAAGTGGATAAGTTGAGTTACGTGGGCAGTTACATTTCACCAAGTGGACAGATATCGGATGGGGTGTCATCGCGTATACAGAAGGCGCGTTTGGACTTTGCGAACCTCCTTCATGTGTGGCACTGGCGTGATATCCGATTGTCTGTTAAGGATAGAGTGTACACTGTGGTGGTTAGATGTATTATTTTATGCGGCTAAGAAGCATGGCGATTAAGGGTGGAAGATAGACGAAGACTGTCTTTGTTTGAGCATCGATATTTCTGTAGTATTGTTGGAATGTGGTGGGAACACCATATCAGCAATGCCGCGGTTAGGTGTAGGGTGTTGGGAACCAGAGGTCAGTGTGTGGATCAAGTCCTGAATCTAAGCAGATTAAGGTGGTTGGGACATGTGTTACGTATGCCTATCGATAGACTCTCTTGGCGTTTGGTGTTTTCTGAAGCAGGTTATGATTGGAGGATAGGTTGTGATGGCCAATTCAAGACGTGACAGGAAGGTGTGAAGACCTCTGTCAGTAGATTTGGGCAACTGGAACGTGCTAGACTTCTGGGTGGGGATCCACGTGACCCGCCCACCGGGTAGCTGGAGACATCAAGTGATTATAGGTAGATGTCGCGGGCAGTGGTGTAATTGCACTTGAGTTTGTTCATTGGTTTTGGCTTTTTTCATTTCATGCCTCAACTTTGTTTTGCCGTTGATTCAACTTTGGTGGGAGGTTGCAACTGAAATGAGAGCACGGAAGTTCGAGGTTTGTGTTTGAATGAAGTAAAGTGAACAATTGGGTTAACAGCTCTAGGATAATCACTTTTCCTATGATCTTTTTTGGGCAGCAATGTGTTGGTGACATGTTGCATTGTCAGTTGGAAAAACGTAACCTTTAAGATTTGCAACACCGTTTTTATTCTGCAACCCCTAGAGCCACTGAGTACAGGTCGCTGGCATAGCTGCCTGTTAACGATGTATTGCAACAGTCTCATGGTGTCAGTTGTTTCCATGGTGTGCAAGTTTGGTTTCCTGTTGTTCCAGACTGCATTAGATTCGCTAGTTCCCTTGATCACTCGACCTGTCGTTTGTTAAAAAAATGATTTAAGGTTGTATCGACACTCCATATGTGTATTTTTTTATTCCCGTATTGTCCGTTTACTTTAGTGACTTTTTTCTGTTCAGTTTCATTTATGTCAGAATTTATGTTTTCCGAAATTGGACCCATGTTCACCATGGTCACTAAGTGTCCATCCAAAGATCGGGTTGGTCTGTACGGATCACTTTTCCTAAATTCGGACGGGAGCCGTTCTTGCATTTGTTTGAACGTGGTTGTTGGTTGCAAGAGAGTCACTTTAACATTTCGTGAATATGTACCAGTGTAATCTCGCTAACGGAGTCTGTTGTGACTCACGTTGTCCACACCCTGATCAGTCGCATACATCTGGCGGATCTGCATGGCACCAACCTTATGCGGTTTGAGCACAATGCGTTCTCAGATCTTACTGGAGTGCTTCTTGTATGGCATGCTTCTGGACTTCATGTGCAAGACAAAATTGACAGTCGATTGGATTGCTTTTTTCAAATGAAACCTCAATAGTTGTGACGAATGCACATTATCGCTTTTTGCCAGTTGGTATACACGTGGAAAGCGTGACTTATCAAACTCTAGACACTTAAATCTTGCCTTTTAAGGGTTCTGCTATTGCGGCCTAACTTGAGGTTAATTCTTCTGAGAGTGAAGGAAGTTCATCACTGAGGAATAGGTTGATCGCAGTGCCGGCTTATTATTGTGCATCCGCATCGTGGACTAGACACAACTCTTTGGTACCATCATTTGGACAACAGCGGGTACGTTGATCGAAAAAAACCTACGCGACGGCTCCGCTAACGGGTGTGTACAGCAGTGGTATGAGTTAGACTGAACCCGCCATGTATCCTTGGTGAATCCATCTCTTCAGCTGATATCGAACTGAATGTTATCAGGTTCATTACGAGCCTTATGACTGCTGTTGGGCTGGCATACTGTTGCAGATAACTTCATATATAATCAGCCAAATAGATAGGCCATTTGGCCCCTGTCGTGTTGTTGATGGGAGCCGATTACTTGGACTGCGAAGTTGGGATGGTGAACCAGTAGATCAGGCACGGTATTCATCTGTACGATAGAGAAATGGCTGAAGAAATCACGGGTTCATGCGGAACCAACGTGGAAACCGTTGAATTTTACTGTGCGGTTTATATCGTAACGCGTTGTCAAATTGTCTGTAGCATATTTGTTGGCCATCTCGCTTATCATTCGGCGATCTGTCCTATAGGTTAACTTTTATAAAAGTGGCTTCAGGAATGATTCATTTGTAGTGAAATTTATGACTAGTAGTAGAGTCTACACCGTTTAAGACAGTCTGTACTTCCCTGGCGGACCGTGCTAGGCTTTTGTTGTGTGATCCGCGAAATCCGCCAGTTGGATGATTAGGAACATTTGGGGCCTTGACTGTGTATCGAAACTATTGGTGTTCTTTTGTCGTTATTTTAATATATTTATGTTGCATAATATGATTCATCATGCAGTGCGAACGCTCAACTCACCATTAAAAATCATCGGAGAAAACCTGTTTAATCCTTGTTAGGAATCATGTGCAGTCATCATCGTACAGCGTTAAACAGTAGGGCAAGCCCCACTGACCACTGCCTTTCTCACCATGTTGCACGTTGAATTAGAAAGTATGAGTATGCAAGATGGACAGGGAGTGGACCTACACGGGTGGGAAAAGGAAAGAATGCCCTAGTAGCCAACACACGGAATACAGTGCACATCCATCGAGCCCTCACTGGGACTCTAACCCCGGGGTGAACAATCGTGAGTCGAATATCTGACCATCAGACTATCCGGGCTGTTAAACTTATGCACTACGTTGTGTAATGCCCTTGCGTTACTGGCTTTGGACGATGACAGCCCATTTCCTGCTCAGCGATTGACTCCTTTGATGAATGACTTCTCCGCAGGGGCTTTAGTACAACGAAGGCATTCCATTATGAACAACCTGCAGAGCTTTATTTTTTAACAAGCTCCTGATTAGTGAACTTGGTGCTTAGGTTGCACAGATCTTTCAACACCAGCGGTTCGCTGAACTATGAACAACACTCGTATTCAGAATAGTTCTGAATTGATTTGAGTTACTCGATGTACATCCCAGCCAAACTGTTCGCTGAAAACCACCACATAAAATGTCAAATGCTCAAAGGATGTGATTGAGCACAGTAAACTGATATTCACCAAGATCAGGGCATAATTCCATCGTTACGTCCTCTTTGTTGGCAAAGATACGAGTCAGGTACGGGACAGAGGATTTGTGTTGGATGTTGATGCGAGCGTTAGAATGTTTTTGGGGCGGGGGGAAACAAGAACGTAAATGGGCATAAAATAGAAGTACATTGACCACAACTATCTTTTTGACAGGCTTTATGTGTACGTTGCTAGGTTCAACGATCAATCCCCTAATAGGGATTGAGGAATCAAGACTGACTATTAATAGGCTGCGCCCGAAGACTCGGGGAGGGCGAGGGATATTACAGCAGAACAGTCAAGTGAGATGAAGGAAGGAAATGCTACTGTGCAATATCAGTTTCTTGTGGTTGTAGTTACTGGTACATGTGACTCGTAATCACTGATTTCAGATGAATTATTATCTGTGTCCAGCGTTGAATTTCCGAAACGTGAGTCAGTTCTGTTGTCCTCAGCTACCACTTTGTTTTTATTGTGCTCTTACGTAATCCATCACTCAGAATTCGAACACCTACCAAAACAGATGCATTGCAGTTTGGGTGCCTGCATTTTTATTGTGGTGGTATCCTCATGCTCCAAACTGTAATCTCGCTTTCCTTTTATTTATGCATCAATTTTCTCCAGAATGCAGCTGGCACGGGGCGGGCTAGTAAAACAAATACGAAGAAGACGGTTGCACAACCGAATACAGTTACTCCTTCATCGACTACTGACCCATACGCTCTAAACCACCACCTGCAACATCCGAATGCCTCGGCAGTACGGCAGAAACCAGCCAACTGGAACATGAATATATGTCCTACAACCACGTTTCCTTCCGGTGGCATGATGTCTCCTACTGGAATGCCTGTAGTTGGATGTGAAATCCGTTCAAGTTGTGGGTCACCCCTTTCATTCTCCTCCATCCCGGGTCCAAATGGACCTCTTATGCGCCCGAATTCCGGCTCTAATGTGTCGGTCGCTAACTACGGAAGTGGTTCAAGTGGTTCTATGATGCCGGTACCCTCTCCGAACGATCCTAACGCTCGGTTGTCAGAATCACCACGCCAGCCACTTTACGGAATGCAACCGATACCTGTAAGTCAAACACAGCAACAGCAACTGCAACATCAGCACCATCAACAACAACAGCAGCAGCAACAACAACAGCAATCTCAGCAGATACAACAACAACAACAACAGCAGCAGCAGCAGCAACAACAACAACAACAACAACAGCAGCAGCAGTACTTCTCTCCTGGTGGTAGTGGTCCGCCTGTATCCTCTCCCAACTATTATGTGGCTGGTTCTACTGCAGGCAGTTTAGCTGGTCAACAACAGCCCTCCATACAACAACGCACGCCTCCTTCTGGTCCCCCGTTGTCCTACGCAAATGCTGCTCCAACAGGACGCCCACAGCCAAACTCGATGCATTTCCAGCAGCATCATACCCAACTCCCTGGATCCTATCCTACGGGACCTACTAGGCGACCGGTATGCACTCAATCTACTGCCGGCTATTCACCTTCAGTAGCTGCGACGGATAGTGCAGCTACCCCATCTTGTCGTATGGCGAGTCCCGGACCCGCAAGTATTCTAAGTTCTACAGGAGGTGAGTTGGTGTTGTTCATACAGATTTTGGTCCGCATATGATCTCAGTCCGTTTTCTGCTCTGAATATTTTTCTGTGTTCTGTACTTGAGCGTTACCGCAATGGGTGTGTCTCACCCCATGATCCTAAAGTTCCAATGCACTATCAAGGAAAGACGGCAATCATAACCCCGAGCAAGGTGTCAGTATGTCATGTGTAACAACGATGCTGATGGGAACATTATGCTATCTACCACTGATGTGAGAGTAATAAGTGTTGGATTACTACAACCTGTGTTTAATCCACATATTCGCTCAATCGTATCCTCATTTCAAACAGGCCTTTATCTACCTCGAGCTAAAAAAAAAATCGACTTCTAAGGGGCGAGGTTTTTTTATTACGTTACGGAAGTGAGTTTCGTTAGAAGGAATGAATTCCAGTCTAATGACCTACGGTACACTGGAGGGGGCTCAGAATGTGATGACAATCAAATAAAAGACCAGTCCGCTGTTTCCGTGTTTGAGGTTTGAAGGTTATGAGAAAGAAGAAGAGGAGAGAGAAAGAGAACGGTGAGGTGTCCCGCAATGTGCTGTTCTTGAGAAAAAATAAGACGAAAACGAACAGTGCGATATGTAGCGGCTGACATAATATGAATCGTTTTCTGATTGAAAATGAAAAAAATCAGAATTGTGGAATCAAATTCATGAAAGAAGAAATTATCGTAATGACGTTGGATAGATGAAAGGGAATTAACAATTAACTAGCGACCACAAGGCGTACGTGTATGTGGTGTCACGAAACAGGTGAAGTGTCTGTACGTTGAACTCGAACAAGACGAGGATATGGCTCCGCCCCAAATACGTCTGCAGCATTCAGGTGCATTGCACCCTGTATATAGTGGACATTTAGATGGGTGCAAAAAACGCCTGTATAAGAAATAGATAACTGTTTTTTTGAAGCTCCCGGGGCAATAGCATTTTCGTGTCGGAATAGAATGCCAATAAAAGTGTGGGGTAAAGTAGTGAAGCTTAAGTTAGGAGGTGGATGGTAGAGGGGTTCTTTTTTGTGGCATTGAAGGACACGTTCTTGAGTCCCAGGCAACAATCCACTGGTTACCGAATTTCAGTGACACGAGATTTTAGTTGATAAAGCACAAAAAGATGTTCAAAACAGAGTGCATTGGGATGTAGTGTTGTCGGTAAAAGCAATAGGGGAGTTGGAAGTGGTTGGGAGAAGCTCATTAGTGCAGAAACAACGTGGCACGCTTGAGCGAGAGCCCCGTCAACTTCGATCGTAATTGGTCTTACGCCTAGTCGGTTTCGCATCCGAAAATACGTTCATGTAAGTATACAGATCCAATTAGTTCCGACAGTTGACCTTCGTGTCATCCCTCGTCGAAAGTTTTGGAGATATCCGCCGTCAGTTTGCAAAGAACCAGATGTTCAGGACGAATGCCAAGAAGCCACTAGTAGACCGGCGTCGACCGGTTATATAGGGTTCTAGATGAGAAGTTGCTTCTCAATCGTGTTTTCCGTAGTTGAAATGAAACTTTTAAGATAAATGGGTTTTTAATTAGCAAGCTGAGAGGGATCACTATGCTTAGAATAGAGAGACATCCTGTTTACCAGGGACAAGTTGAATAAGCGGATGAGAATAGGCGTAAATTCCGGTGCACAGCTCGTCCATAGAATGAGTGGGAGGCCGCTCGGGTGGGGAGGATTCCAATTGTCGAATAAAAACACGTTTGCGAAGTTTGACGCGCTAGTTTGAGCTCTGATGACAGGCTTACAACGGAATAGTGGAGAGGATAGGGAAATAAGATGGAATTGGAATCGCACATGGCTGAAAGTCTCCAATTTTCCGTTTCGGGCACGCATGTACCCAGTGCATCTGAGTTAAGAGGGAACGAAGGTGAGCAAACGGTACGCGAGGTACGAGGACGGACCCTTGCCGAGGGAGGGGGGGGGGTGGCATAGCGCGAACGTTCGATCTTTCCACTGGACAAATTTGTTCGACAGTATTAGGGCATTTGTTACAAATAGTAGTCAAGTGTACTGGATTCGATAGTGTCACCAGCGCTTGGAAGCAACATTTTCCGTCACCCTGTACGAGTACATGCGTGGATGAACCAGTCAGGGTTTTTGAGTCTCCCGGGTTTGAAGAACTGAAGGATCAAAATATTCCTACTTTGGAGTATAGTCTTTGTAACATTGTGGCACTTGTATATGAATCAACAGTAAAACGACATTCAAACCATGGATAAAACTCCAGAATGTCACGTATCGCACTTTAATCTGCCAAGTTGCAGGGATACCATGAAATGCGTATAAATAGTGGGGCGGCAACGGGTGTAGTGTGCTCACGAGAAAGTAGTGGTCCAAGATGAAGCAAAGGAGGAATGACGCAATAGAAATGAAGTTAATACACTGCGCGACAAAAGTATAAAACTTCCCTTGTTCTCCCGCATATTTTCACTCATGTATTCCTTAACAAAACCATATCTGGTTAGCACAACTGAATATCCATTACGATGCAGAATATAAAATCACACAACAGAATGTTTTATCAAGAGACACTTAAATCAGGATATGACAAAAGTAAAGGACCCCCATCAGCTGGGCTTCGATAGGTGGTAATTAGAATCGTGTGCAACCACCATTCTGCCTAATACTTTTACTTTTATGAAGCTATTTCCTAAGAGAGGGTGAGCCGGTTTCATGGGTGTCGCGGATTGCGCCTGTCCACGAACGGCGGTCAGAAGCGGGATCGGAACACGGAGACCCAGTTCTAGTTCCAGAGACGAGCAACCGTAAACAGACTGGAGTTCCAGTCGCTCGACGTCCGACTTGACAATGCTGATTCATGTTCTCAGTTGTTCTCCAAAGCAGCAGCGGCAGCTTCGGCATGAAACAGGGGACAGACACTGTTTTGAGATCTCGGCGTTCGAAAGTCGCAGGTTGTATCCGAACTATTGCAAACGTAGAAGGAATACCGGCAACTTTTCAATGTGAAAGCAACGTTCGCTTATCACGGGGTTTGATATTTTATCGCGCCGGATCACTTTAAGGATCATTCGCAGGCATCGGTGGTCAAATGCTCCCAGCTTTCTGATGCTCTCGACGGGTAATGGTCTCGCTTTGCAATCGTAAGCCAATATGGGTCCGATGGTGGCTCGCAAGATGCGGATTTTGGTTCGGAGACTGATCTCGTTTCGCGCCCAAAGTGACTCACTTAGCTGAAAAAACGCTATCCTGATGTTTTCAATTCGCACCTGGACTTGGCCGTTTGGGAGGATCGTAGAGGCTAGGTATTTTAATGGCTATTTGTGCTCAGTTATCTCGCCGTTGACGTATATTGGTCGTACGGACTGTTCAGTACAAATCGAAAAGATCTCAACCTTTGATGTATTGACTTCTAGCCCCATGGTTTTCGCGAAGAAAACTACATGATTCAAAGTTGGCTGTAGGGTAGTTGGACCATCCCTTGGGATAACAATATCGTCCGCGAATTCCAAATCAGCAAAGAAAACTTCTGGGATGAGCTGTATACCAGGGTAGTCGATGAAGGCTTGCTACATTATCCAGTCGAGAGAGTAGTAAAACAGGACTGGTGACAACGGGCAACCCTGTCGAACTTTGGAGTTGAGGGGGAATTCGTTGGAGTCTTCTTCGTAAGAGCGTATTCTTGCACGCATAGTTGAGTTGTGAATGACAAGTTTTCCGGCATATTGTCTGCTTGCAGAATGGTCCATGAAATGGTCGGTCAACTGAATCGAATGCTGTGCGAAAATCAAACTAATCCTACATGTTGGCCGTTGGAATTTGTAGCGATGTTCTAGTACTCGACGAAGAGTACACATCTGGTCCACGCATCCCCTACAGCGGTGGAAGCATTTGATTGGGACGTACGCGTGCGTTCCTCACGGTCGAGAAGCGGTTCAGTAGGAGCATGACCCAAAGAGCTGTGTAGGATAGCTTCCTTAAGCCGGAGATGCAGTTATGCCTAACAGATCAATTGGCAGAGGCTAGATGAAGTCCAGTTTCTGAACTAGTTGGTGGTCAACATCCGGTTCTAACCGCTGTACCCCTGGAGAGGACACTGCAGTGAATAAACGCGGAGAAAAACAGTACACCGGTCTGAAAACCTGCACTAGATGGAGTGCCTGAGTTCTTCCCTCGACGGTGAGAGAAGTGATCGCACTTCATTGAACAGCTATCGCCCGCCCAAGCCGGCCAACCCCTGGCTCGAAAGATGCCTCCTCGTCCACGTTCCGCTTGCTCCATTGGGGGCATGGGGTTAAGGACTGAATCCGAAAAGTGGATCGATAGCAAAGCACCAGCGAAAAAAAGACAGCATGCTCGCAACAATCCTTTCGCACGTGATAGACCAGAAGAAGTTCCTTCACGGGTTCTTTGGTCACGTCCCCGTGGTGGGTTAACGCCCCACTACCTTGTGGATGAGACTTTTGAGTCAAAGGTTTCGGTTAGTGTTCCCAAAAAAGACCCCTTCTGCGGAAGAATGATGTGTTCAGAAGTCTCCAGTCTCGTCTCTCTGCTCATCATCCTTCACATCTCGATTAGAAATGGACACGAGGTTACAATGAATCATGACCGGGAGCTTGTAACTCTCGGTCAGGGTAACAACTCAGAGAAAGAGAAAAAGGGAAATGATTCGCCGACCTAACCATTCTCTACACTTTGCTGCTTTCAACGTCCACACAATTTGCCAAACGGAGCAACAGGCTGTACTAGATGGATTTCTTGAAACCTTTAAAATAAATGTGTATTGTGTCTTCGCAACACTCATACAAGACCCAACTTTAGTCCTAACACTTCGAGCCCCAGATGTAAACTCGGCTTCTTGTTTCAGTGTTCGCGTGTTGGGGGATTTGGTATCTAGTGCTCGTGGTTAGGTTGGCGTTCGTATCATTCTGAGTATGAAAGCTGAGCGTACGCTGCTCAACTGGATCCCAGTCAGCAGTCGTTTGTGTGCGGTTCGGTTGAATGGTTCTGTGGATGTGAACAGCACTAGACTGAAGCGTTGATGCTTGTTTGTCGTCT
The DNA here is from genome assembly GCA_948099385.1 of Fasciola hepatica. Classification (NCBI taxonomy): domain Eukaryota; kingdom Metazoa; phylum Platyhelminthes; class Trematoda; order Plagiorchiida; family Fasciolidae; genus Fasciola; species Fasciola hepatica. The sequence continues at coordinate 668,174 of CANUEZ040000101.1, forward strand.
TGGTATGTCCCGACTAACTGTAGCTCTTCTGAGGCTAAAGACGATTTCGATCATGATATGTCCCAACTGCTCCACAGCTTCGCTCTATGGACATAATGGTTGTTGCTGGTGATTTCATTAGTGCTCAAGTTGGAAGCGTAGATGGGACAGAAAGGCATAAAGGAAGCCTGTTGGACATTCCAGTCGATTGAGCTGATCACGGTGACCGAGTCATTCAGCTATGTTCCTGCCATGGTCTATTCCTAGCGAGTACATATTTCTGGCTCAGAAATCGGCACCAACTAATCTGGTGTCCTCCTGCGCCTTCACAGCGTTGGATCCAGATGAACCATATAGCTATCGGTTACCACTAGCCCGGATCAGTTCAAGACTGTCGATCATTTTGGTCCACATCTGCAGACACTGACCACTTTCTTGTTGCTTCGCGTTTCAGCCTGTGTCTCGTCAGTGGTCGGAGCAACGTGAAAGCCAACCACCCCCACGGCTGAAAATTTACGATGATGATGAGCTTTGCAAACAGAATTATCCGCCAGGTTATCGAGACAGTCAAATGCTCAGGATCCAGATGAGCGATAGACAGAGATCAAGGAGGCTCTACGTGAGGCTGGTAATCTCCTCAAGATCGGAGAAGCATATACACACATTACTTTGCTTACTTTTGTGCAACTGCGCGAGGGAATAAGTCGGCTTCGTAGATGTCTCCGATGGTAGCCGTCCACGCATTCCAGTCTGCGACAAGGCCTGCAAACCGTAAAATCCAGTTTTTGCGCCAGTCTCTTATTCCAAAGACCGACTCATCATCATTGACATCGTACAGCATTAAACAGTAGGGCAAGCCCCACTGACCACTGCCTTTCTCACCATGTTGCACGTTGAATTAGAAAGTATAAATATACAAGATGGACACGGAGTGGACCTACACGGGTAGCAAAAGGAAAGAATGCCCTAGTAGCCAACACACGGAATACACAGTCTAACTGTACAAACACACATCGATCAGTCATTCTGATTCGATAGAAAGTGACAACACGATCGCCACTGCTCACGGTTCGCTGCCATATCCTTCAGTGTCTCCAGCCAACTGGTAGACGGATCTTTTGGACCCCAACCACGAAGACGTGAGGCACCTACTTTTCCTAAGTGTGCTGTACATTTTCTGATTCCTCGCTGCCACGTCATCTGTTGACCTCCACGTGGTCTCTTCCACTCCCTAGAAGGAACGGAGAATAGGACACGGTATGGTAGACGTGTGCTTGCCATACGTAACACATGCCACAACCAACGAAGTCTACTAAGCTGGATACGCTGTGACAAAACGTTCTCTGAATTATTACCCAATACTTGCCTTCTGATCCCATCATTACTCACTCGGCTATTCCACCCAATCCTAGTGATACTACGTAAACATCGATGGTCGAAAACCTCAAGACGACGAATATCTTCAGCACACAGACTCCAAGTTTCGCAACCATACAACAAAACTGAATGCACAGTGGCACAGTATACACGACCTTTCAACTTGAGTGAAATATCAGGTCGGCGCCACGAGTGCTTCAGTCCAGCGTACGCCCCTCGAGCCTTGGATATCCGCGTACTCACCTCTACTACACTGCTCTCATCCGTCGTCACGCAGCTACCGAGGTAGGTGAAGTGATCGACAACTGCCAGCACCTCCCCATCGAGCATCAAGCTCGGAATCGCTGACGTCCAGTCTCGTAACATCACCTTGCACTTTGAAGGTGCAAGGCGCAAGCCGAATGGAGCTACAGCTCTTGCGAGATTATCTAGTGCACGCTGAGCATGTTCCATGCATTCGAACAAGCAGACAACGTCGTCCGCGTAATCTAGGTCACATAGATTTTCACTATTTCCTAGTTCGATGCCTACATCCTGAAGATTTTGCAACGCACTCTCCATTATTTCGTCCCTGACGAAGTTGAACAGGAATGGAGACAAAGGGCATCCCTGTCGAACACCACTGGTCGTTTCGAACCGACCGGATAGTTCACCGTAAACCCTAACGCGGCCAGAAGTATGAGAATACAATGATCTCATTAGTTTCACGAACTTCTGGGGCATACCTTTTCGATGAAGTACACTGAAAAGCGATGTTCGATCAACTGAATCGAAGGAGCCTTTCAAGTCTAAGAAAATCATTAGTGTCGGTCGGCGGTGCGTGTAACGCGTTTCAAGTAGTCGGCGAAGAGTGAAAATCTGGTCGATGCATCCTCGACCTGGGCGGAATCCTGCCTGCTGTTCGCGGACATTCCTCTCGCGAGCCGGTGTAAGACGATGCAGCAAAATCGAAGCTAGTACTTTGGTGACTATCGGAAATAGGCTAATCCCACGATGATTACTGCAGTCATTGCGTATTTCCTTCTTGAAGATGGGAACAATCACTGACTCACTCCATATTAACGGAATACGCTCCGAGTTCCAAATGTCACGGAGCAAGGCGGTAAGTAATTTTATCAACGCCTCACCACCCAGTTTGAAAAAAACTGGGGGAAGTTCGTCGGGACCTGCCGCTTTCCCCCGCCTTAGTAATCGAATACATGACTCTACTTCTACTTCCGATGGGGGCTCAAGTGATACCACCCAAGGAGTCGCAGTTGTTGACACAGGAGTAACTACACTAGCGTGCGGCCAGCTAAACTGTTCCTTGAAGTACTCGGCCCATCGGTCAAGCCTTTGCTGTTTGTTATGGATGGGTTCTCCATTCCTATTGCAAATCGCTTCACTGACCTGAGTTCGCCGTCCACTGGTGTCACGAATAAGTTTGAACAGTCTTTGACTGTTACCTGAAGCAGCTGCCACTTCCATTTCTTCGGCTACATTGACCCACCAATTTTCGCGATCCTTCTTAAGGCTTCGCGTAACTTGTCTTTGCAGTTTTCTCCGCATCTTATTCATCTCTTTACGGTTCGAAAGCTGACGCTTTTCCTCCATTATACTCAGCGACTCTTGCGAGATCCAGTGTCTCTGATGGACAACGGATCCAGGACCACAGGCAAAACCTGCTGCAACGTGCATCGCCTGTTTGATATGAGACCAATGCTCATCTACATTACTGTTCTCCGTGGATCCTAGCTCATGTGCTAACTTCTGCTCATAACGGGTGCAAACGTCTGGATCACACAAACGTTGCACGGCTAATCCGGTTTGCGGTTTGCGACGATGGCCATGGAGCTGGAGAGATAATCGCATTAAAACTAATGCATGGTCCGACTCTACGTACGTGGACCAGTAAGATCTACAGTTGTGAACAGAACTGCGCCACCGGTAGCTTACGGCGATATGGTCAATTTGACTGAAAGTACCTGTAGAGTTAGAGCGCCATGTCGCTGTGCGACGCGAGCTGTGTCGGAAATTAGTGCTAGACAAGAACAATCGATTGTCTGCACAAAACTGGAGAAGCCTATCTCCGTTATCTGTACGCTCAGCAGGTAAAGCACAACGCCCACCTAAACAGGCTTCTGACACACTAAGTTTGTCAAATTGTGCATTGAAGTCACCAGCTAGTAATACAATGTCGGAACCTTTACTGCTGCGAACGAGAGTGGCGAGTGCATCATAGAACTCATCTTTCTGCAAGTCTGAGCTGCAGTCCGTTGGGGCGTACACCGAGATCACAGACAAATTACGCTTAACACAACTATCCTTTCGAACGCCAACTGACCCTTGGAGTCTCAGAGCACATAAACGACTGTTAACCGGAATCCAGTCTAAAAGGGCAGCCTCAGCCTTGTCAGTCAAGACAATTCCTACACCACGTTGACCCACAGCTCTAGCTGCTTCGTCTCTTGAGGTGCGCAAAAAATACCTCGATGAGATACCAGGAGCAGTTAGTTGAATTACACTGCTCGAATCCTGGATACGCGTTTCGCTTAAGCAGCAGACATCAATCTTCAGAGAATTTATTGTGAGCGCTAGGCACGCCTGCTGACCGGCCTGCATGAGTGTACGCACGTTGAAGGAGCCGAGATTCGGAGGCTGACGAGGCTTGAGAAAATGTGAGTTACCAGACAGAGGATTATTCCCGATACGATTTGACATTGAACTGTTGCGAGTATTGACCGTGTTATCAGTGGGAGCATTACGGGTGGATAGATGGGGCAAAGAGGGATGGTTAGAGACAGAAGACAAAGGTTGAATAAAAGAGAGGGAACTCTGAGACCGACTGGAGATCTAGGCAATCAATTTCCGCCTTGACAGTACTGTTCCATGTCTTCAATCGGCCACCAAGGCGACATCTCCAGTTTGAGCATGGCGACGGTAGTACGACCCTCTTCGTTGGTTCCGTTTCGGGTTGCCGTAAGACATGACCAAGGCAACGTCGTTGATGGATGGGAGAAAGTCCTGCTGTATTTGCAGTGTTGAGGCACAGCGAAGTTTGTGACGGGATCGTACCATTTGATTTTGGCCAAGTAGCGGGGCTTCAGTGACCGAAGCTTCCCAGGCTTTTCGCGTCTCCTTACTCAACGGCCGAGTTCCCCCGATGTACGTAAGAACTGGACGGACGGTGTATGCGCATCTTCGTGTGGAGGCTTATTTCGCTACGAGGCTACAGTGATTTGTGAAGTTGTAGGAACGCTATCCTTGCGCAGTCTGCATGAAGCCTAACCTCGTCCTTGACCTTACTGTTTGGCTGGATAGTAGAACGTAGAAACCTAAAGTGATGTACGTGTTTCAGATTTTCGCCATTGACGCGTATAGTGTGTTGCGCTTTGCGAAGTGGTGAAGAATTTCGTTCCCCAGACCAGCAACCTTAGCTTCGTATACAATACGGTCACGAACCGGCTGCAGAGTTCCGGGATCCTCTCCCAGAATGCAATGTTGTCAGCGAATTTGAGGTCTGTATCCCAAGAATCGTGGCCAAGTTGTATTCCTCGAAAGTTGCTGAGGACGCGATGCATTATACAGTCAATAGCTTAAGAGTGGCAATAGAGGGCATCCTTGGCAGACGCCGGAGTCTATTGGGAATTCTGGAGACTCTTCGCCGTAGGCACGGATGCGCACCTGTGTTGCCGAGTAGTATGATCTTATCAATCTGATGTACTTTTAGGGCATTCCGTCGTTTCGCAGTACTCTCTGGGGTGACTGTCTGTCATTGGAGTCGAATGCTGCCCGAAAGTCAATGAAGTACGCTGGGGGGGGGGTGTTGGAATTGATAGCGGTGGTCAAGGATTCGGCGTCGCGTGAAGATCTGGTCAAAACAGCCTCTTCTTCGACGAAAACCATACTGGTTGGAGTGTATTCGCGCGTCCCAAGCAGCAACAAAGTGATTTAGCAGAATGGTGGCAAGGTGCTTAGCCGCTATATTGATGAAACTGATACCCCTGTAGTTCGCGCAGAAAGTGTTGCCGCTTTTTTGGTATAGGGAGTAGGACAGAGGTTGATCAATCTTTGGGAAAACTTCGGTGACCCAGATACGATGAAAGAGCTTGCTAACTGGGTCCAACAGAATTGGAAAACAGGGTTTGATGATCTCAGCTGGTATGCCATCCTCCCTCGGTGACTTCTTGTTTTTCATGGGTTGAGCTGCGGAGACGATTTCCGATTCGTTGAGAGACTGGAGGTCGATTGTACAATGTTCTATGTCACCTGGTGTTGTTATATAGATAGACTAGACAGGAGGGCGATTGAACAGCTGACAAGTGTTAAATCCATCTCTGAAGCTTCTGGCCACAGCCCAATATAAGATGGCTTCTGTCGTCGTGTATCGTGCGAGGAGGAGGTTGTGCCTTCCTGAAGAAGAGTGTATGAGTCGGAAAAGCCTCTCGAAGTCCTTAACGGCAGCTGCTGCTTCCATCAGGCCTGCAGTTTCAGACCAGTATCGTTTACGGTCGCTCTTCGCTGAGCGTGTAGTTTCGCGGCGAAGGTTGTGGTAGTCACGAATTGCGGAGTCTGGCTTCCTTAGCCTTAGTGCAGCGGTTAAGGGCTCCCACAGAGATCCAATCTTTCTTGTGCCACTTTGTCTTGCCTATCTATTCAAGGGAGGCGCTGGAGATGGGTATTTTTAGCCCCACTCATTGCTCAACTACGCTACCATCCTCGTCGATCGCAGTTAGTCTGGACGAGATCACATTTGATAGGGATTGAACGATGTTCGGGATTGTTGGCTTAGAAGTATCTACTCCGCAATGAGGTCGAGATTTTTGGCATACTGAAAGATGAGGTTTAAGACGAGCGCGTACCAGGGTTTGGTTCGTGCCGTTGGCGTCTCCCGTTACGCCGCCCCGATATGCCCGACAGTTCTCGACAGATGATGCCGAACGAAAGCACATCAAGATGTAGTCGATTTGGTGCGCTGTCCTACCGTCGTTGGAATACCAGGTCAGCAGGTGTCTTTTCGGATGCTGAAAGCGGAGTTTTGGTGACGACCAGTCGATTGAGATCTGCAAACGTGACCAGGTGGTCGCCATTTTCGCGTCGCACGCCGAGGCCAAGTTTCCCCACTACATGTTGGGTATACTCGTCTCGTTCCAATCTCCTGCACTTAGCAGAATATCTCGCCTGGGAACCCGGTTAACTGAATTCTGAAGTTCACTGTAGAAGACATCTTTAGTGGTTGGCTCAGCATGTAGCGTTAGGGCGTAGACTGCAATCAGTCATCTTGAACGGAGTACTCCTGAACCGTGCCACGACAGTTCTTCGAGAAACTGCTTCCCAAGAGACCAGGGCGTTGTGTGCTCGACTGTTCATTGCGATCGCAACTCCATTAAGTCCAGAATTGTCCACTGGCCCATTGTGGTACATCAAGTAGGATGCGTCTGTTTGAGGGACTTGAATATGTCGGCTGCCGGAGTCGGGTAGGTGTACTTCGGATAGACAATCTACTCCAATTCCGTAGTCATAGAGAGTGCGCACGGTAATGCACTGGCTATCTGCATCTCAGGTTTCAGCAGGCCATCTGGACTCGTGACCTTGTGTTCAGGTTAAGGTTCCCAGCTCGTGTTTGAGTCACCCTGGCTACTGCGGGAGCACAGGGCGCGTCGCTTACCGGGGACGCAGTAGCGTGATCAGAGCTATTTGTTTAGAGGAAAATCCGGGAACAGACTTGGGAATTTCGTACAAAGTGGCGTCCCCAGCGCCAGTCAGCTTCTTTTTCGAGGTAGCAACTCTAGCTCAAGCACAGTCAGGTGCTACCTGTTGGGTAACAGGAATTTTTTGTGTTGGGCGTCGTTGGCTGGTCTCGCGACTTATACGTCTTTTGGATGGTGGTCTACCAATCCGGGATACTCAACGCATCCTATTGATCTTAGTGCATGATTGCCGGTGACTCTCCATGACCTCGTTCGCCACTCGGTAGAGGTCACCTAGACCTAGGGGTCCATGCAACCCTGTTGATTGGCCGGATTTCCCTATTAGCCGTTGGATCCCAACAGATTTTATCTGCCTATGTAGGAGTTTCCGTCTTCGCATGCTGTGCGCCTTCTCACCGAGGTTTTTAAGCATTGGTTACCCTCAACCTTGTTTGACCTGCCTGTCGAGTGGTTTGCCGGGTTGTGACAGTTGATGCATGTCTCAGTTTTGTGGAGCCACAGGTGAGAGTTGGGTAAATGATGGAGACGAAAGAGATGGAAGATATCCCAGAGGACATGACAGTCTACCAACTCAGAGATGCTACTCCTTTCAAGTACATATACATCGCAGATACAAACACACACAGACGCAGACAGAAACGATAGATATCTGCATCCTCAGTTGCACTGTTCGATGCGCGCATATTGATTCCTCCGGATTGCGGATGCGATGATACACGAAGATGCCTTAAACGCCAACTGATTCGAAGCCTGAGAAACGACCGAGAGCAATGATGGATTGCGAAGTGCAGGGAGATGGAAAAGGCTGCGGCGATTGGCAGCAGCAGCAAACTTCTCCGTCTCATTAGAAATATCGGTCCACGAAAATCAGTCGTTAGTGAATTGATTGAACGGCTCTCTGAATCAGGCTCGGGAGCGTTGTCTGGAGCATTTCGGGAAGCAGTTTAATTGGTCTTCATCCAAGACAGGCTTTCTAAGTAGTACGATGATTACAGCTCTAGTTGTAGATACGAGTCCTACGTGAGAAGCGGAGGTTGTCCGTGATATAAGCTATCGTGAACGACATAAGTCCTCCGGATCAGATGGGTTGCCCCCGTTTATCTTCAAAGACGATCGATTAGTATTGTTACTGAAGTTGGAAAACCTCCTCGGTTTGATACGGGAAAAGGAACAAGTTCCAGAAAGTTGGTCTGATTCGGTGATCGTACCTATTTGTGAGAAAAGCGACAAGTCTTCCTATGAAAACCACTGGGGGACAAGTCTGGTTAGCATTCCATCCAAACTGCTGTTTGGTGTTATTCTTCACCGCTTATCTAACGCTCGTGAACAGTGCTCGATCGAGAATCAAGCTGGGTTTAGACCTGGTCGAGGTTGTATTGATCACATTTTCACTCTTCGACGAGTTTTAGAACACAGACACACCTTCCGTAGACCCACTATTTTCTTTTTTTGATCTCAAAGCGGCCTTCGACTCAGTCGACCACACAGTTCTCTGGCGCTGCCTCTTGCTAGAGGGTGTATCTGAGAAATTCATCTCTATCATGAAATCCTTTTACATGAACAGCCGAAGCCGAGTTAATGCTTACGGCGATCTTTCACCCGAGTTCACCACGAAAAAAGGTGTGCGTCAGGGTTGCCGCTTTTCCCCGTTTTCTCCTTACCTTTGAGATTCACACGGGTCTAGAGACCGCACTTTTGCCAAGTAAAGATAGTAACACAGAACGTTTCTTGGATGGAGAAGTGGCAGACCTTTAATATGCATACGACATTGTTGTTCTAAGTGAAGATCCAGATAAGTTGCAAGCTCTTCTCGGCAGCTTGAGTAACTGCGTAGCAACGTTCGGTATGCGATTTGCACCTTCATAGTGCAAGATACTGTTGCAGGATTGTGTTGGCCGGACGCCAAACCTTTCACTGTTTCGGAAGCTGCATTTCACTCGGAGGCCGGATATCCGATGAGTTGCTTTGCGTATACAGAAGGCTTGTTTGGTATTTGCCAATTTGAGTCGTTTGTGGCGTCGCCATGACATCTGTTTACCTATCAAGGATCCAGTGTACGCTGTAGCAGTCAAGGCCGTGCTTCTGTATGGTTCGGAGGCATGGCCACTGCGGGTGGAGGATGAACGGAGATTGTCGGTATTTGAACACCGATGTTTTCGTAGCATTGCTCGAACCTGGCGGGAACACCGTTCAAGAAGTGCTTAGGTTCGGTGGAGTCTTAGGTTCACGAACTAAATCATCAGATAAAGCACTTAAGGTCACCAGGCTAAGATAGAACATGTGTTGCGCATGTTCCCCGACAGGATCACTCAGCGCGCAATGTTCGCTGAGGCGGGTAACGGTTGGAAGATGAGTAAGGGTGGTCAGTCCATGACACGGAAGAAAGACCTGAAAAATCTAACCAGTGGACTTGACCATGTAGGGTCTGTTAGACTTCCTGGTTGGGGTCCGAAAGAATCACCTACTCTATGGTTAGATACATTGGAAGATGTGGCTGTGTCGCTATCAGTGGTGCACTTGTATCCACAAACCTTCTTTATCGGCTTGTTACCTGTATTTGCAGCTCTGTTCTTAGTCCTTCTATACTCTTTTTACTTTTGAAGTTGCCACTAGGTGATGAGAAACAAAAACACCGCTCCCAGTGCGTGGTTAGTGGTTGACTGAACTAAACCGAACTGGCGGTTAGCTGAAAAGTCTCCCCTAACCGTCACTGAATACTTGTCCTTGTTTCTTTGACCGAAAATTTTCATTTTTCGATGTCATATCAGTAACAATTGCAAGCCCCCGGTCCATCCTAATTAAATATTTCTCTCACTAAGGTTGACATTTTCCCACTTGTTTGTCCATGCTACGTGTATTTTAGTCCAGTGCAGGCATTTTTTCTTATGAAGTAGTGTAAAAATGATGTATCTTTTCATTTTCTTCATCCACGGCGTAGCTGTTAGCGTTCCTTATAACGTTCGTTCGAAACACTGACCCTGATCGAAACCTTCGACGTCAAGGTGGTGCATGTGGTCTTGGAGACCAGACAAATTAAGCTGTGGTCGTCCGATTTCGTTATCTTACTTGGACGATCCATTCGCCTTTTTAGGCGCACACTACTCGCTAAGTTCCAGATGTCGTCATATGACGTTTCTCGATCTCTTTTTTTTCTGGCGATTTCATGCAAATTGGGTCCCGTTTGGCAGAACGCGGATATTTTGGCCTTCTAAAATCTGTTAATTTGTTTCCGTGTTGCACTGTGCAGACAAAAATTGGTCTGAGTTCTGCAAGCTGTATACGTGGAGCAAACGCGAATGAAGGTCACCTAGTTTCCTATGTTGCATCACGTGCTCCAGCGCACATGATTCACGTGATTCCGGTTCTCATGGATTTATCAGTCACCAGATCCACAGACCGATCTAATCAGCTTGTTGCCAGGCTCAGTGGTCCGTCTGGTTTTGCTAATTTTTCTATGGGACGGCGCACCAGAATAGTCGGTCTTAAACTCTTGTCACCGTCGTATTCCACGTTTTCTGCTCTAATCAGCGCATAATGCATGGTTTCGTTCTGAAATTTGGTATGCTGTGTAGTATTGTACGTTTGGTCGTTCTGACCGGATGTGGTTTCGCTAGATATTGGAGAACCGGAATTATACGGAAAAATGAGGGGGACGGTGGGGGGGGAGGGGGGGGGGGGGGAGGGGAGTGTATCTTGTTCTCGCGCAGTGTATTTGAAAAGAAACTCGTGGATATGTACACAATCATCAGAACTACTGGCGTGCCCTTATGGATGGCCGTTTTTGGGCGGTCTCACGCCATGCTATTTAGACGAAGCTTATTCACTGAAATTTTTTTGCAAACAGAAGAATCAGTCAGCAAGTGCTGATAGCTCATTACCCCTATGGAAGATTCCCAGGACTTTTCTGGACTTTCCGGTTTCCGAACACTGCCATTTGTATGCATCAGATAAAGAGTCATCCGCTACCTATGTAGAAGAGCATTGTCGTATGTCGAATTTCACAAATTTAGGACGGCGTTTCAATGTGCGTCTCTGCTTCCAACAGTTTTGATCTACTGCACACAGTCGAATCTGCTCGGGTCTCTTGAGGTCTGCGCACAGTAATGTCAGTGAAAACTCTAAATTCACCTAAATAAGCCGTCTTATGTCTTACGAATGAATTGCATTGAGTGCTTTCGACTATTTTTGCTGATCTTTTCAGTCATTGTATAGGGATTAGAAAAATCCCCGACACCCGAAGACGAACGAGAGTAGCACTAGTCTCTAGGGATAAACCAGTGACATATTTATCTGTGGTGTTCACAGTATTCGTGATACCCCAGGTTTTCAATGCGAAGGTAGGAAAAATGTGTCGTTCGTCGCGCTGCACGCTAGATGCTATAGTATCTCCACTCCACAGTATTGTCTCTTTACGGGATTTGCAAAATTGTCAGAATGTTGTCCTTGTGTTATGAAAGTGTGTTTGGTTGCTTCAACAGGAAAGAGCATCAAAACTTGTTTTTCAAAATATGTTACCATACACATCTACAGGTTGATTTGCGGTTATTTTATTGGTTGGATCCACTTGACGTGCTTTGGTAGAAGAAAATCTTGTCCTGCATGCCAACAAATTTTCCCCCTCATCTTTCATCGGCTGAAAAATGGTCTTTCAAAAGTTCCAACCGTATCCCTGGGCATGCAAATTCTGTGCCTCTATTTCCTCGTGATTCTGCATGTCGTAATTCACCTTCGCTATATCTATCCCATCTGTTTGTTGGTTCTGTGATAGTCACCGCTAAAAAGTGTGGTTGTTTATTTGAGTAAATTGTATTGACAGTCCTAAAAGTGGCGTTGTGTAAATATTTGCTGATCGCAAGTCCATTCATCCAGAGAAACGACTATGATTCACTTAGTGGCGTACATAAATCTTCCATTCACTTGATCGATACACGCTATGGGTCGATATGCGGGTAAAATCTCGCGGTAATTCAGTGCTCCGACAAAATTCGTCTCATTTCAAGGCCCAATTTGCGATCCTTCCGCGAAACCCTACTGAAGAAGGATGCTGCTGTCAAGGTGTACGGTAAATCGTGTGGAGTAAGCGTGATTGGGATTGAGGCAAATCGTCGAAACATTAGCATGGTGAAATGTAATTTTGTTGGTAGATTGACGGTAAGCGAAAATGATGTCGCATTGATTCCCTTATGATTCAAACGAAAAGCCCGATCTCGGCCAGCTTAGTATCCCACAACGGATGATGTTGGTGTTTTGGGTTGCGAATTATTCCATTGGGTGTCCAGGGGACCGGATAAGCTCGTTTCAAATTAGAACCTCTTATTTAAATTATCTTCTGAAAAGAATTTTTTAAACAATGATAGTTTCAGAGGAGAAGTTACTTACAGAATCACCGCACACGAGAATGAAATTGGTAGTCAGTCGGGAGGGAGACAGCGGATAGATTTTAGTTTCTAGCCGCTGAGTTCACGATACGTAACATTGACTTCTATGTTGACCGTAATCGACTGGCGTGTTTCGCTACTAAGCTTCGGTCGCCTGTGTTTTATGACTCCAGTCACTCATAGTAATCTCTTTAAATTACTCTTTCCATCCATTTTCTTCTCATCTCGGGTGATGGTCGTCATGTTCCATACATTGTTCCCGTTGTGCTCAATCTCATCTTGAACGCGTGTGTGAATTAACCAACTTCCATTGTCTGACTCGTCGCATCTAATCGATACACATCTACTCTGTTATATCGAGACTAATGGGTAGGTTATTGTGATTGGCTGTTCTGTTGTTGCTTTGTCGTTTGTCACTTGCTCCATGCAGCCATTTTGAATTCGTACGCGAGTGCTCGCCAGGAGCTCTTACCATTCGCTTATTCGTCTCAGCCGGTAGTGCACACAGGCAAAAAACGTTACGATAGGTCACACATCACCCTCCCCCCCCTGTTGTTTACTCACCTACTCCAAGGTTGTGGGTCACAAGTTAACTCATGACGCTTCCTAGTGTGTGTAGGTCGTCTTGAGCACACTGTCGTCATGACTAATTAGTCACATTTGTGTGCTCTAATGAAAGTCAAGATTGTCTCCTGATTCCAAATTCCGTGTGCCACCTGTGCACCGATTTGACCGTTTTTTATTGTGACATTTTGATATTGTTTGAAATCCTTCGTGTTCTGTTCCGTCCCACTAGCTCTGGTGAGAAAACTCTTCTGCCTTCGAATCATCTCGTTTTATTAGCGAAAAACAAGGAATATGTGGGTTGTTGTCCCATGTTCCCACTCGTTGCACACAAGGCATTGGTCCGACTGGTGTGGGCGATCATGCCTTGAGGTTTAAACAACGCTGAGAAGATTAATTTCTCATCTGTCGATCCACTCCACCGATCGGCTATCTTGTCAAGCCTTGGGCTTTCTACCGCACCAGTTCTGACTGTCAACGTGATTTGGCTGTCCAACGTTGAGTTAACACGTTACTTCACGCTTAGACCACTGCGTTTTGTACCAGAAGCTGGGTTGAATACTCAAGCTTTTCTGTACGTAAAAGTGAAATGTTCCAAGATGTCTAGATTTCCTGCACATCACTGTTTGGTATAATGCACGTCGCTGTAAGTTTTGGTTTTGATTCCCACGTGCTTTTCAGACACCGATCGCCTGGTTTGTCCAATCACGAACGGAATGGTTTGGGGACCAACTCAGATTCATTTGGCAGATGTGATGCAACAGTTCCTTCCGGATGGTGTCTACGTGCGCCGTTTTGAATTCGATCTGACCGCGAATCATTTGCAGACAATTGTCGGTCGAACCGATTTGGACATTGTCGTGTGCAGTCATCTTGTCTCGGAGCCCCTGCAAGTATGTCACTGGCCTTCGGACGCCGTCCAGATCCGATTTAATGAATATCTTCTTCGGCTGGATCGTAGCTCGGTCCATGGCGGTCAGTCGGCTCACAAGGTCGCCTGCGTCAAGCAGCTATGTCGCCCTGGACGGAATCAGTTGGAGATTGCAATTGTTGGGCTGGGTGAGGATCCAAATCAACCCGCCACAATAGCAAAACGTCGAGCCGCCTCGTCTACGTTGGAAGTGAGTCTCTTTATCACTCTTTCCGGGGGTCCTCGTTGGATGTCTTTCGGTTGCATTGATAGAATTATAAGTAACCAATACCGTCGATGTTATTTTTATCCAGGAGAGAAACCTGCTGATCCGAGTACAGCATACTCCCCGTTACCTGGTTGTTTTTATGTACTTAAGTGGATACGTTTGTGTCGTTTGCTGTTATCTGAAGTTTCTTCCTCCACTCGTGTTTTGCCTGAACACCTTTTACCGGTATAGACTTCTAAGGGTGAGCTGTCAGACCACATGAACCCACCGATTTTGATTAAGATTTCACAGTGCGTCTGGGCAATCCCCAACATTCACACGGTTGCTCCTGTCTTTTCCACACAAATCGACCATACTTCTGTATGTGCAATAGTTAGACTTGATAGTCTGACATCGGATTGGGCGTCGTCACGTATACAGTGTGCGTGCTTGACTTTTGCCATCGTCAGTCTTCTGTGGCAGCCATATTGTAGTGAATAGTACAGGTGCGGGATGCACAGCTGTATTTTATGAGCCAGGAAGTTCAACTTGGTACGGCTTATGCGGTCGTTTCCGTTCATTTCGCATAACCATTAATGGATGCGGCGGTTTTGGTTGCAATCTCACAACAGGAATCTCAATCGACTATCCCATTTGAGCTGATTAGGTCCTGAGTAGTTTCCTAAGCTATCCAATTTGTGTAAATAACGAAGTGTTTTTTGCCTGATCGTAATCTAATCAATAAGCTGACAGACTTTGTTTTTCACGCCATCTCGTACGCTGTTCTTTTCAATAATCGATTCATTCGTGTTGTGAGCAACATTCGTTATTTTTATATTATGAGCATTTTTTTCTGCCAAGAATGCACTAAAAGTTGTTTGTTTTTTGTAACAGGTGACTCTGCGGCTGCTCTGTTCTTTGTCACATTCGGTCTTCTGGTTTTTTTTGCTCTTCCACATATCTTCAACTTGGTCATTTTCTCATGACACAATTAACTCTTCTTTGTATGATCTGCCCCTTCCACGGAATTGCTTGATTGCTTGATTGAATGTTCGAACCAGGAATAACGAGGTTTGACTAAGTCGTCGGCGGTTCATTTCCACAGTTGACATTTGTTGTAAATTTCATTCCTTGGCGGTAGTGTGTTTACCAACTTTTTGTGTGTGATCAGTCCGTACTGTTGTTGTAGCACAATGCGTAATAGAGAAGTCTGTTCATCAACAATAGAAAGTATATTGCAGCAGTTAGGTCAGTTCTTCTGTAGATTTCAGAATACTCATCAACGCGGGTTTACGATCGATGATGATTATCGATATTTCAACAATACTCGAATCTGGTGGGAACACCATATGAGCCATAGCCGAGGTTAAGCGCAGACTACTACAGACTACAGGGTGCACAGAGGATGCTGTAAGATGAAACAATGAATCCCACCGGTCTACCTGTGTTGGACATATCCCCAGATGAACTTCCTCGTTGTGTAATGTTGGCTGAGATGAGTAGTGTTCGGAAAATAAATGAAAATGACTAGTCCATAGCCGAGAAGAAAAATATGGAAACATTGACGGTTGAATTTGGTAATACAGAACGTTTTTGGCTTCCTAATTGCGGGTTCAGAAGTCCACCTACCTAACGGTTCGAGACTGGGAAATATGTCTCGCGATCAGTGGCGTTATTGTATTCACTGAGTTTTTATCGAGTTGATGCTGTCATCTGAGGTTCTCTCCGTAGTTTTTCATGTTCCTAATTTTTATAGTTTCCGTGTTACTTTCCGGTTGATATGTACCAAACTGTATTGCTGCAGTTAATTGTTGTTCAAAGTGAAGCTACAGAGCTTCCTTTTGAATGGCTCTGCCGGGCAACGTCGCCGCGGATGAAGTAGTTTAACTCTTGACCAACGTTCTGGCCCACTCCGACATTATTCATGGGCAAATTTTGATGGAAATGTGTATGTCACACGGTATGTACTGAAGCCTTCAATGCCTTCCCTCCCCGCGTGGCTAAAGCCATGATACTTACATATACGGAATGTGTTGATGCAGTAAATTGCACAGTTGAACAGACACAGGTACCTCACTAATTCAGTCCCACAGATTTCAAAATTTTATTTTTTTAGCGCAGTATCGCTATTACTATGAAACCAATCATAATTTCTTCATTATGTGCTCCCATAACCGTATTGAAAGTGGCACTTTATAAAGATCCGTTGTATTATCAAGAAAAACCGGTCACCATAGCCCTGAGATGCGAACGAGAGAACCACAAGAGTCGTTCGCTGTGTGGGAAATGCCCTGCTAGCATTCGAAACCAGTGTCTGAAAAGTGCTATATCATGTTGTGTATAAGTTCAGTAAGCCGTTAAGGACCGGCCCGGATAGCCTTGTGGTTAAAGTGTTTGGCTCACGGTTATTCACGCCGGGTTCAGGTCCCAGTTGGGTCTCGGTGAATGTGCACTGCTGATGATTCCTAACAAGGACGAAACAGCGGTGCAGTACTTCCGTGGTTTTCACTGCACGATGTATGATATTTTGTCGAACCATTTAAGATCACGGTGGTTGTTGAGTTGCTTAGGTCATTTATTTATTACCTCCTATGTCAGAGTTTTGAATCCCGCGGTCGCCGGTCATGTTGGCTGTAGACTGTAATCCACTTTTGCGCAGCCTGTCGTGTTAGTAGGACCATTTGTGGTTTTCTGCCTCAAGTCTCAAAATAAGGTTGTCGGTTCTTCCTGATGGTGTCGTGGGTCTTCAGAACTATGGGGCATATCCCTCTTACTGCACTGTCGCGAAAACCTGTAAAAAGCCGACGTGACAATAACGTGGGTGACACTAAAATGTCTACCACTGGCGTCGATGAAATCTGTAGCTCTTTGCTCAGACTTGATGCATGGACTTACGCCGATCACTGTAGTGGTATTCTTGGGGTACTGTTGTACAGACCAGCGCACTCTTGTCAGTTCATTCACACGTCTAGAGCTTCGCGTGTTTAGATGTCAGATATACTTTTTCAGTTAACGTGGTACCTGCTGCAACAGGTTACGCTTGTCTCGATCACAATCGTCTCTCCGTTGGATTTAGTGGGCCACTTTTTTCTATTTGCATACGGGACCTAATGGTTCATATGTATTTGTTCAACCAGTAGTTGCACTTGACAGACCGATTCGTCTTCAGTTGCTCATTTACAGTTCGCTTCAATCATCAGTTATCTTTATTTTTTCTGCTGTTCTTTCCGATATGCTACAGGTGCATCGTTTTGCGGCTTTCATGGCTCACATGCCCGCGTTGAACGTGCTGTTGGACGGACTTCAGCGTCGTCGGCCAGCTGGTGTGAGCGCCTTATGTGACATACTTGAGGGTCGTGTCGCCGGAGCGGTTACCGGATCGCGTCCAGCTTTGAGTCCACCTGTCTTGGCCGAATTGAGTCTTATCTGTCCAGTATTTCGGACACGTATGCGTGTGCCTGGTCGCATCACAGGTTGTGAGCATATTGAAGCCTTCGACATGGAGGCATTCCTTCGTCGTGAGGTCCTGTGGCCTCGACTCAACTGCCCCATATGCGGGTAAGTTAGTTACTTTTGGGCTGCCAGTATATATTCATCACTGCAAGCTTTTTACATTTTATTCTTACTTTGAGTCATTTTATTTGGACATTCTCACAACTTCAGAAAGCATTTGGGAGCAATCACTAAACACAACATCCGGTTTGGTTTCGCCGGGTCTTCTCTCCATTGCTTTTCTCTGCTCTTACTTAATGTTAAGCATTACAGCAGCTGACACTTAATAATGCATTTTATATTACCGTTACTTGGTTCTGGGCACAGCTTGTGACGCGAGCTTTCACAGAACGCAAGACTTTTTCGAGCTCTTCACCTTTCCCTTCCCGTTACATGTATTCTTAGGAGTTCCTTATTCAACGTGATTCTCCGTCGACGTTGATGGTTGAATGTACTAAACTATCGACCGTAACTGGTTGCCTCCTGTTCGACGAGAGAATGGTCATTCCGCCCTTATTTTGGTGTGCAGTCGCGTCGACTGACTTTTAGTGGATCAGAAATTACTTTCAGTGTGCAGTCGTCCCGAAATTCACTTCACAAGTTGAATTACGTACATAGTTGTTCACACACGCACACACCATGGAACCGACTGCACGTTGACTTTCCTGGGTCCTTATGCATGACGTGTATCTGTTGCTACTTGCTGACTCGATACCTAAGTCGCCAAATGTTGGTGTCATGCAACGGCCGACCAAACAGTACGATTCACTATATAGGGGGTCCATATCTTGTATGTAGGGTTTTCCCGTTGGGTGCTATTTTCAGTCGACTGTCTCCAGTTTACATCCACCGAGCTCTGCCCACTTTATTAGACAAATCACATCATACTTTTACGAACTCCGATTTTTCCTCACTCATGGCCAAACGGTCAGATTGAGCGATTGTTCGCATACAATAAGAGGGCGCATACTCAAGTATCAGAGAGAGAGAGAAAAAAGCTAGAGTTAGATGATTTTAATAACTCCCAGGAATAATGAAGTTGCAAATACCCGGGGTATTGTATCAACGTGCGAGTGCTTGTTAAGGACAAAAAATAGGACAAAACGAGATGTTACTCCATAGACCATCTGAAGATGAAGAGTATAGGGTGCGACCGAAGGTTAAACGGCAAAAATATAACAGGACTCAACATTGTTGATCATCATCATCATCATCGTACAGTGTCAAACAGAGGATGAGCCCCACTGAACACTGCCTTTCTCACCATGTTGCACACAGAAGTAGAGGGGATGAATATACAAGATGGACAGTGAGCAGACCGACGGGGTTGAGAAGAGAAAACAGCGCCTAGTAGCCAACACATGGAATGCACAGTTTAACTGTACAAACACACATGGGTCAATCATTCTGATTTGTCAGGAGGTGACAACACGGTCGCCAGTGTTCGCGGTTCGTTGCCATATCCTTTAGTTTCTCCAGTCAACCGGTTGAAGGGTCTTTTGCACCCCAACCACGAGGATGTGAAACACCCACCCTATAAATGTTCGTTGTACATTTTCTCTTTGTCGATGAAGGTTTATGTAAGAGATTTCAGAGAACGACATGAAGGAAAAATTCAGAAACTAGCAGGGGAACGCGGAAAACGTTTCCGCAAAGTGAGGGTCGGAACAGAATAGTGGATGAAACATATCAACCTGCTTCGAATGGAATGCAATCGAAGGGATTTGGT